>OW679194.1:171749186-171809886 GCA_940337035.1 Agriotes lineatus
GAGTTTTGCGGAATTTCATATTGACCTACGGTCATATATATTCTAAGGAACACCTAGTATCGTCCCGCGATTTGTCGTTTCACAACTTTCTTGCATTTCCACGAAGCTTCCTTTTATCGCGCTTAAAACTACGAAAGCTTCAATAGTGGAGCTGTTCATTTTGATTTCATTTTGGATCCACCTCATTTGCGTGCCCGTATTTATCGGGTAACTTTGGCAGCTAGCTATCCAGCAGACCTAGCCGAGATTTTGCTAGGAGTCTGTGACTTTTTTAGTTTTTGCTTGTTACCGACGATTTAACTGCATTTGAGCTAATCTGAATATATTATTATTTCATATTGCATGTGTCTTTTGCTGTTAATTTTGAATATCTCATATGTACCTAAGATACAATCTTGCATGTGTAACTACCATTAATTTTGTATATGTACATATTAGCAAGCAAGTTGTATGTTGTTAAATAAGTTTTCAGGCAAACTCCCGTTAACCGTTCAGTAACAGCGATATTGATTTTTCCTCGCGAGACATATATTGCAGACAAACATCTGCTAATTTTGCGTATCACGAGAAGGTATGAACTTTTTAGACAATGTTTTGAACACTTGCTGTTATCACAATTGCAAGGCTAACCCGTTTAAATATAATGCAATGTTTGTTATCTGATAGTCTTTAAATTTACTGAGTGATTTCATTTTGCAACGCACAGTGCAGTTTCATATATTTTAAAGTCAAATAATTCAATTCAGAAATCTTGCAAGGTAAGTCATAGCTGGAGCTTGAGCACCGCCCACATTTTCCATCTTCGATAAGATCTTCCATGGTGCAATCTCCAAGTACATCTTTGGCATCCAAAACGCCATGATAACGCCCTAAAATAAGTCAAATTTGTCCTCGTATCTTGGAAGGTTATTTTGACTATCGCGAGCAAACCCACTATTTATTTCAGTGTACAGCACAGCTCATTTTACTGCGTAACCGGTCCCTTTTGAGCTTTTTACATGTCGTAAACAAGGATTTTCCTGTAACAGACGAACGTCATACCAGAAATAAGAAAAGCACTCGTTTTCCAGAGAAGTGTAAACAGGAAACAGGATTGCATTAGTTCTTAATAAACCTAGAAAATAATTGTTATGTGCTTTCAAATCTTCATTATAGCTATAGCGGCAAGAGACTTTACATTTTTATAGACCTTTGCAAAATTAATACGATCAACCTTTATAACGTATGTAATAAAAGTTTTGGGAAGTAGTTTGAGTACGTACATACATTTAATTAAAATGCAATTTTATTTAAAAAACGTTTGAAACATGTTGTTCTTACATCTAAGACAATTAATGTTTCTATCCTGTCTTTAGCTCTCCGTGTCATTTTGTCGAGAACTCGTAAAGAAACATTTTGGAGCGTTGACTTTTAGGTAAATTTACATAAGGTATTCTTTGTTTGCATTCTCTTACAGTTGGATAAATTATTGAAACTAACACATTTTGTTCTGTGAAGATGTTGACAATATCGCTCTTAGGCATTCGTGCAACTAATTGATAAATACTCATTCGGATTTCAAGTTTGTAATTGCAAAATTGGTACTGTTGCCACAAATTCTGAAATCCATAGATTTTTTTATTCCAATGGCGACTTGATAATGTATCGTTTAATTATATTACATTAGCTTCGGAAAACTTTTGTTACACGTGTTTTTGCGATCTAACTTCAATAAACAATTGCAATTTGAGAAAGAATTTGAAATACAAAAACATTAAGGTAATTTAGTGAATAGAAGAAAAGATACAACTGAAGTTCGTGCAAATTTTGAACCGTTCGTCATTTGAAATACTGCCAATTTAACATTGTTTCCCTACATTTAAAGATTGACGCACCCTTGCCTAGCCTATGGAGAAAATACGCAAATGATCTGGTCTAGAATGTTGTTTTCTATTGACAAGTAGAAATAGATGCAACCACAATTAAATTTAAATCGTGACTGTGATTGCTTCATACTCACATGACGCCAGGGAAACTCAACCTGTTACGATCTGTACGCAATGGTATAGCAAGCATAGTATACATTTAGTATAATTGCAATTGTAACATATGCAAGAGACTAATATTTAAGTTTAAAAAGGTGAGTGGTGCATTACCATTAGTACAACAATATATCATGATAACAATGCATAAACCACAACAGCATATTCTGATTTAATTATAATCCCTCAAAAAAACAATTACTTGTTTAAGTCGCAACAGAGCATAGTTTTTACATTTACCTTGCATTTATGAATATGAACGCCATGCAGTTAATGCAGTAAAAAGTTAATCGGCAATCAGCGTTTCGTGTCACTCGCCATTTACTGGCGCCAAAACGATAAAAGTGTTGCATTATCTTTTAAAGGTGCGCGCCGAGTCGTTCTCTTTGTTTTTATTTTCTAGCGAATTTTAGATTTTCATCCATTTTAAAAGTTGGCTCGAAATTTATTTGACGTTCAGCGGTTTTATATTTTCACGAGACGTACTGCATGACTCCAATGGTTAGTATAAAACTCACCGCTGGTGGCGACGCCGTCATTTTCCGATCAGCTGTCTTACCTGAAAAGAAAATAAATGTTAACTGAATTTTTTAATTGGTTTTCACATGTTAAAGTTAATAAATTGACTGTGAACTGTGATTGGTTTCGTTGGCGAAACTGCAACATCGAACAGATATCGCTGTCGACAACTACAGTTCCGTTTCCGGATATAAGGAAATTCATAAATATAGTGACCCTCTTTTGAGAATTGTATATCTTTGTATTTTGCATATCTCGAGCAGCACAAAATAAGAATAATGACTAATTTGAATTGCAATCTCGTAAATCCTTCAAATTTGATTCATAGTTTTCCATTCTCAAGATACTCTTAGGACGCCGCCAGCTTCGGCGTAAAAGTTTACAAATCTAACTAAGTATATTTTCACTTTCGCTCTTATCCCCCTTTCGAACTCTGACTTTATTTAATAGCATTAACTTCCACGGATTTGCTTTGCCAATGCCAAGCAGTTGTTTAGCTTTAGGTACGCTTTAAATAAAGAAATATTTAGATCTGATTTTCTGTGCTAACAAATTTAGCTTTCCCTTACGGATGTGTTATAAAGTTTTTGCGTCATCAAACACCTCTACATTGGTCTGTCTACTAAGTTAGTAATCAATTTTCCTTTGATCATGATTCCAGTCAAATTCTTCTAAACTATCCATACTGCTGGATTTTCTTCAAGAGTTGAGTAATAATAATTGCAACCCAAATGGTTATATGATATAGCTGTAGCTTATAATTCTTCGACTTAACCTTGTCATTCAGATTGATTGGCCCATCAAATATAAAAACGATTCGTAGGGGGCAGTTCTTAATAATGGGGAAAGTGCCAAGAAGATGTCATATAATAGTGTTAATGGATGTATAGAACATCTCATGATGAGGGTGTTAATTAAAGCTTTTCCGCTGACATTCAAAATAATAATTTGTATTCCTTGGAAATCAATTTAGCCCAGGAAAGCAATCTAAGACACCCTTAAAATATTAGACCGATTCGACGATTAAAGGGTTATGGGCTTTTGAAGTTGGGAAGCTATTAAACGAAGACTGCTGTGTAGAAATTGCCGAAAAATTATTTATTTTATGACTGAGCGCTCGTAAATGTTGCCACTTTAATTGCACTCCAGTCTGCATTAGATTTTTAAATTTAATTACCTCTTCTCTCGGAATTTTCAGGACTTCCCGTTAATGATTATCGCTTTAAAGGGTTACACCCTCATAAAATGGCTCGTGATAAACAACTCGAAAAGTTAGGCGAAGAGCTATAAAACGCTAGTTGTGTTTATGGAGATGAGACAGGTAGATGCTGCGTCTGCAGTTAAATACTTCCATCCGAGGGTTTACTTTTTATTTATTTATCTTTGCTGTAATAATGCTGGCGGCAACTGCTTATCTGCTCCTTAGAATTTCCTACTTTAGGGGGAGGTAGATCCAGGCGATACTTTAATGTCGCGGAAAAGAAAAACAACCTTCATTAATGGCACTTTCCTAATAACCCATGAAGGGCACCAGTGGAAACAGTCACCCTCCTTCATATTTATACAACCCAATAAAGGGAATAAAAACGCGAAATACTTTTCTGAAGGGAGTTTTGTGATTTAAATGGGGGAGAGATTCAATTAACTACACAAATTAAACGTCAGCACCATTCAGTCTCCTGATGTAGTCGTTTAGAGTGAGAAAATGTTAATGTTTGCATACATTGGATTCTAGAACAGAGCCAATTACAACCGCGTCCTTATTGCTTGATTGATGATTACCATTTTGCGTTTCCTGCACTCAATTTGCAGCCACTCGAGTTTGTCTTACAAAACGCTGACAGGATTGTGGAAAGGTTTATTAGCAATAGCTTGAGGTATTTCGCTAGGAGCTCAAGGGCCTAAACTCAATTTTTAATGTACGCCGATTCAGCTGCAATTTATATTTCCGCACCAGGTGGCTTTCATAGGCATAATACAGCGGATGTAAGTATAAATTTTAATTTAGCTTTAATCATAACTGACTATAAATTCACCCAAGAAATAACAGAGCAGCAGTAGTTGAGGCAATTTTCTTATTATTGGACAATCAATAAGGTTTTTTTTGTACATCTGTGCAAATTTTGTAGTTACTTTTTATTAATTTTTTTAACTGTAAGGGTTTAAGAATTAATTTAATGCTTTGTAACATACACAGTATATACAGCGAGATTTATAACGGGCGGACGAAACTTCAACAGTATGTTGGGGAGGTCATTTTGAGTAAAAAATGTTATATGAACTTAGGTCGTATTCCATTTAGCTACCTAACTACAAGAGATCAAAGTTTTATTAAGGGGTTCAAGCGTCATATCTACTACGTATGTGGCCCAATCATATCAAACTTTTTTTTGTATGATAGCCTGTAGTTTTACCTGTCAAACGTTTTTGTCAAAGACGAAACATACATTTCAAATTCTGTTTACGCCAATGTGCTAGACTTCTTAATATCTAGCGAATGAGATAATTTCATAAAATTCGTAAAAAGGGAACTTGATTTTTTCAAACTTATTTTTTACATTTTCAGAATTTTTCTATTTTTTTTATCTCAAACACTAGAACTATGAAAAAGAATAATTCTGATATAAAAAAGACTAAGATTGGACAAGCCGTTTGGGAGGAAAACTCTTTGGGGATAAGGTGTTTTTAAAATATTTTGTTAATGACCTTCCTACCGATAAATTACCATGAAATCCATATCGTATGACAGATAAAACTACGGGCTATCATACAAAAAACAAGTTTGATATGATTGGCCCACATACGTATATATTAGATATGACGCTTGAAACATTAGCTACTTTGAGCGGTTTTACCTTGACCCACCCCTTAATAAAACTGTGATTTCTTGTCGTTAGGTAAGTAAATGGAATACGACCTATGTTCATATAACATTTTTTATTCAAAATGACCTCCCTAACTGTTGAAGTTTGGTCCGCCCGTTATAAATCACCCTGTATAGAGTGATTCATAAGTATGTTAAATTAAATTTAAGGGTAGTTAGAGGACATGAAACTTTGCATAATAAAGTATAGGTCATAAACAGGCTTAGGATAAATATGCACGTAAAGATTTGAATATATGCATGCAAATATGCACGAAAAATACCGAAAATATGCACTTAAATATGCTCCTTCCCTAATTTGATTCAATGTAACATTGTGCAAGTCAGGAACACAATTTTTTATTAATGTTGATTTCTTGAGGAATATCTCGCTTCATGTACTTTGCTCGAAATACTGTAATTTTTTGTTTTTGATAAAGATAAGTCGTCAAAAGTAAAGGCTTGACATAAATCATAATTAAACTTAGCATGGTGTGGTCCTGGTTTTGGCGTTGTTGATATCTATTAGCAGTTTTTCTGTTTGCATATGCCGAGTAACTTGAACTTTTTTTGAAGCTACAATTGAAACTTTGCAACATTTACAAAGTAGCACACTACCATTAGGAAAGTATTCAAAATGAAGAACAAACTGGTTTAGAATTACACTTGAAAATATTTTCTCATTTTATTTCTCATTTTAATATTTAGTATTAATTTGGGCTTTGACTTATGTTTTATGTACGACATTTTAATGTTGACTGTAGAATGGATGTTGGATAACTATACTTGTGGTTCTACTACAAAATGAAACTTAAAGAGATGGCAAGAAAAGGATTAGTACAGATTTCCAAAAACATATTTTGTCAATCAACACTAAGCCGCTCTTACATAATTTTCTAGTTAAATGTCAAAACAATTCAACCATCACTCAAAAGTGTAGAGTGAAGCATAGAACGGCTCATTATAAAGCCTCATTCATTTGACTTGACCAAAACATAAATTTACCTGAGCCATAATCCCTAGACCTTTCTAAGAATTTATTAAAACGGATTTGCATTTCCTATTAAAAAGTTAGCACGGATCACCTAAAATGCTTAATCTTAAAAATTACCAATATTCAACCAAAAATATAAACAGATGCACTTCTCAAGCTGTTCTGCTTTGAAAGTACTAAAAACTTTCAAAATAATTACATTTTATACAACTAGAAATCAAAGTTTTTAGAAATATGCAGCATTAATTAGAAAACTTTAAAATATGCATTTATTGTATAAAACAGTAAAAATATGCATTTGCATATGCAGATATGCAAATGCATAATTATCCTAAGTCTGGTCATAAATTAGTAATAATTCTTAAATACGAAGGGTGTTATTTAAGTACGTGGCCAAAAATTCAAGAGGTAATTCTTTGAGTGATTCTAAGACGAAGAGTTTATATAAACATAGGTCCGGTAATGCTTCGTTTTCAAGATACAGGGTGTCAAACTTTTTTTTTAAATCATTTTTTCGTAAATATTTTAATAATCCTTTAGCCGATTTTGTTGAAATTTGTCAGTGTTATTTATGGTAGAAAGGGGTCAATTTAGCCCTAACTAGATTAAAATGATTAAGTTCAGTGGCGTCCCGAGGGGCACCTTAACCAATATTTTTGACAAAAAAAAATGTGCTCCTTAGCATAGAATTTCGGCTTAGACCGCGTAGTATTTGTATATGAACACCCAGCATTTTCTGGCTTAATGTGCCTTGCACCTTGTGAAGTGGAGCAAAAACCCGCTCGATGGCCATGCTCTTTGGTGGCTCGTGTTGTTTGAGTATCTTGAGAACGAGGATACTTAGGCAGATTTCGCCGTTTTGCTGTTTGTGCATCCATATTCACTAACGTTTCGCAAGACCTTGCAGCTTGCATCATCAGAGTGAAAGTCGCACTGTGCGTTTCCTGACTGAATCTATGGAAATAGAGAAGACAGCAGAAGAACAAGAAGAAGAAGAAGAAGAAGATGATGAAGAGGAAAGCATACCGATTGAAATAGAGTCTGAAGATGAATATTAATATCTCCTGTTTTGAATTCAAAATTGATTAATAAACATCTTCATAATATTTTTTTTTAAATAAACATTTTTCAAACAAAAATAAACGTGGAATATGCCTACTGGGGACACCACATGAAAAAAAAACGCACCTTGTACTCCACCTCGAAGGTGGTGTGGGAAAGAGTGCACGTTTCAACTCTGTAAATCGAATTATCTCCAAAACGGTTACTTTTATGAATAAAAGTTATAATATCTTTATTGTTAGAAATTTTATAAGCTACAAATTTGATAATCAACATTTTTTTTGTAAAAGTGACGGTTAACGAGATATTCACGAAATACCGTTTTTGGTGACCTTTGCCCCCCCTTAAAATTTTTAGCGGCACTCGGATCGATGAGGACTTTTGACATTTTGTTTAGAACCACAATATCAAGGCTCATACCAAAATCCAGCTTTCCGGGAATTTTTCCGAAGTTTTGCTTTTATTTTGTCTAATTTCTCTATATCTGCATGTTAGAAAGTTAGACAAAAGCAAAGAATGATAAGATTAAGGTGGGTAATTCTTTCAAAGGAATACCAGAAGTTTGGCGTATTACTTTTTCCATTTTAAGATTAATTGCAATAGGTATGCGCCATATTGTAAATTTATTTTCCACAAAATTAGATCATTAATAATCAACCAAGTAACAATACATCTATTGTACCTTCAATTAGTCCAACAACTTAAACTAGTAGATACTAAGATATTGACAGTTCTTGTTAACACTGTACACCGGATGTAGTACTGGATGATACAATTATATCGGAATCACTCAGTTATAGCAGGTAAAATGAGCTACTCTACTACTAGTTCAGTAAAGTTAGCTCCAAATCAGCGAATCCCACACAACTAAGGTCTGACTGTCACAAGTTGTTCATTACCCTTTGCTCTAAATGTGGTAAAAGTCTCCGCCGTGAGAGCGTCGCGTTTGGGAGGGGGTGGGGGGAGTGTCAAAGTCTTTTACAAATATTTCGGAAATCCTTCAGTTTAGAGCTTATTGTATTCTATACACGTTAAATTTCTAACAAAATTTATTCTATACCCTTTTTTGCTGCGCCCAATAGTTTCGGTGATATGGAGGGGGTAAACTTTAGTTATTCAGTTATCCCGTCCTTTATGATGCTAAAGAGGGTCGTATGAATGGGCAGACTCGCGTTATGTGCACGTTTGACTAACCACTCTTTGCCAAGGTCCACGAAATGGTAGCCAGTGCCCTTACGGATAGTTCCTTAAAATCACTGTTCATCCGGCTTGGAAGGTTCCACTTTCTTCTTTATTTTATAGGATCATTAGGTCACATAATGGCTGTTGTTCATTACATTTTTCTGTAAATGCGGTAAAAAGTCTCCGCCTCTAGAGCATCGGGTTGTGGGAAGGGGGGGGATGTCAAAATAGTATGTTTTCTACGTTTTTTGCAAATATCTCGGAAATCCTTCAGTTTAAAGCTTAATGTACCCTATATACTTTTAAAGTACGTTAAATTTCCACTATCTCCTCAGGGCCCATTTCACACGAAATTAATGATGAATCGAGTGCCTTCAACTCTTCCTTGTGTTAGGAACAGGGCACAGATAATTCTGGAATATGCTTTCCCATTTTTCACGGGATGCTGTTTTTGGCATAAACTTGTCTCCACACCTCTTCCAAACCACTTCCAGCCATTATGTGGCCTACTGATCCTATAAATGAAAGGAGAAAGTGGGACCCTCCAATCCGAATAAACAGGGATTTCAAGGAACTATCGTGACCATAACGCGAGTCTGCCCATTCATAAAACCCTCTTCAGCATCATAAATGACGGAATAACTGAATAACTACATTTTACCCCCTCCATATCACCGAAACTATTGGGCGCAGCAAAAAAGTGTATAGGACAAATTTTGTTAGAAATTTAACGTACTTTAAAAGTATATAGAGTACAATAAGCTCTAAACTGAAGGCTTTCCGAGATATTTGTAAAAAACTTAGAAAACATACTGTTTTGACACTTTTACCCCACCCCCTCCCAAACCCGACGCTCTCGCGGCGGAGACTTTTTACCACATTTAGAACAAATGATAATAAACAACTTGCGATAGTCAGACCGTAGTTTTTTTGAATTTCCGGGTTTGGGATTTTTTTTTGTCTAATTTTACTGTACTATACGTGCAATACTCATATGCAGAAAAACTCAATAAATATAATAAATTCATTAAAATAATTATGTGACATCAGAAAAGTGCAACAATAACACCTGCATACCTTTACAAAAATATCTTCCAGCTTTAGAATAAATTCTTATCTTCTAGCCTTATGTAGCCGATGTTGAATCTTCTCCGTTTAAAACCAGAAAAAACCTGACAGTAAGGATTGTAATAATAATTTCTCACAAAGTTTGGCAAGTTATAATGCTTCAGAACCAATATCCGCCTGTATGTACTTCTTCTTCTTCTTCTTCTTCTTCGTCTTCTGCTTTTAGTCTTTGTTTGTCCACTGCTGGACATGGGACTCCTCCAGTTCCTTCCATAAGTTTTTATCTCTGGCAATGGTCATCCACTGTCTGCCTGTGACGCTCTTTACATCATAGATCTATCTTCTTAAGGGCCTTCCCACACTCCTCTTAGTTAATCGTGATCTACAATTCAATAATCTTCATGTTCACCTTCCAGAGTCCTGCCTTGCTGCGTGACCGACCCATTGGCATTTCAGTCTAGCTACGTGTTCCATCACGTCTGTTATCCCGGTTCTAGTTCGAATGTTATAATTTCGGACTCTGTCCCTTCGGGTTATTCCTAGCATAGGTCGTTCTGTCGTTCTTTGTGTTCCATGATTTGTCTTGTTATAACCATTGTTTCTAACTCATATGTGGTTACTGGCAGTATGAAACTATATGCCTATATTTTGACATTGTTGCATCGAGAAAGACTGCTACAGATTGAATATATTTAATGATTATAAAGAATTTATTGTGCCTTACAGATACAACATAAAAAGACTTAATTTCAGCAAAATAAAAATATTCTATAAGAATACTCAACAGCGGATGTTAAAAAGTATATAAACATTAACATGTGTAGAAAAGAAGTAGAAAATAGAGTATACATACTGTATCTGCTTCATAAACTAATAAATGTAGTAAGCAAACAGTTTTAGACGATTAGCGCTGATTTCTACGGTAGGTAGGCTCTTTAGACCTCAATATAATTGAAGGGATCTTTCAGTTTAAAAATATTTTATTTTCGAAATAGAAATTCGCGGAACTTATCCAACTGAATCATATTTTGCGCAACTGCATAGCCAAACATGAGAGCAGTAGTCGTTAAAGCGAGCAAAATTTTAGTGGTCAAAGACGTGGTTAAGTCTTCTTCATCTTTATCCTTACTAGAGGACGCCATATGTCCTCGTTCTTTAACATACTTTACATCGTACACGATATTAGGGAAAATCTGCTGGTCAACTCGTTTTACGTAGTTTACTAATTGAGGAAAGTTGGCGAGTGCCCGTGGTAGATAGGCTGAAGGAAAAGGAATTTTTGTTAAAGGAGCTAGATAGGCATAAACAACTACGTCTAAAGATGTTAGTAAATTGCCATAGAAAAAGTCTTGTCGCCCTAATCGTGTTGTAAGACATGAAAAACACTCCATAGCCTTTTTATGCAATGCCTCTTCAATCACATCTGTGTCTTCTTCTCGCGGATACAGAACTTGCATTAGAGAACGAGCTTGTTTTCTCTTTTTACGTAGATACAAGAAGTTAAAGGGAATAGGCATAACTCTTAAATACCAAAGTCTCGTTAATTCCTCGTAGTTTCTCTTGTCGATCCAAAAGCAGTAATAGAACACAGGACGAAGATTTTCAGTTACCAAGTTCGCTATGGCGTAAGCTTCGCTAACTTGCTTACCACTCAATCGATAGTCGATGGAGAAGTTGTGCGCTCGCAGATACCTTATAATTTCGGCGAAGTCTGTTAGAACGATGTTTCCATGCCGGAAAACTGGGTAATCATGGCTATGCGAGGCGTATGGATTTTTAGAATATAATATTTCCACCGGCGCTCCTGTTAGTTTGACGTAGATAATTGCTCTAATGCATTCCATGCTAATAGATATCAAACCGAAGTCGCCAATCCAGACTAACAATTCCATTTTCATCTCCATTTATAATTTTTGAAAGTTAAGGGTTAATAATTATATACCTTAAACATAAAAAACTGACATGTTCAGATGACAAATAATGTCAATATTTACGTCAATTATAGCACGCTATAACGATATTATAGGGCATTCAGTAAACCGTCGTCTGTGTCTGCGTCGACGCAGTAAACACAAAGATTTTGAATTTTGTTTTGCAAAGGTTTCCACACCTGTATACAGGCAGACTTGAATTTAAAAATGACAATTAATATTTCTCATTGTCAGTTAGTAACCTTTTGTAAGTACATTCCTAAACAAAAATAAATTCTAGAAGTACAGTCATGAAATTTTGGAAATCAAAGACCATATTGTTTGTTTGTTTGTAATGGACAAGGTCTAGACATGCGGAGTACCAGGTACCTTAGACACCAACTGCTATGGTCATATGGTCACAGACACTTAGAACTAAGGAGTTCCAACTCTAGCAAGGGATCTTTTACATGCTACAAATCGTAGTAACATGGGACCAACGGCTTTAAATCACTTCCAAATTCTGTAGTGTAGAGGTTTTCATCAGCATTTTTACATTTTTTAAAAACCTCACCGGGACCGGGGATCGAACTCGCCACTCTTAGATCAGTAGCGAGAATGCTTAACCACTGAGCTACGGAGCCTCGCTAAGGTCACTTTGTGTTTTTATGTTTACTGACCAGACTATAGATGCTTGTATTCCGCACACATTGATAGTTAAGGAAGTGATAAAGGGAAAGCTATTGCTGATTCATAGCAAAATTTAGAACCACTTCACGATAAGACAATAAGAAAGTAAATTACCACAACAGAAAAGAATCTGAATAACAGAATATTGAGTGAACGGAATGGTATTCTAAACGAATTAATAAAATACAGACAACAGTTAATAAACAAAACAACGCCACTTTTATGGAAGCCACTGGATGAAGGAATAATGTAATCATCGGTCCCCTAAATCTTGATGTTATATCGAAGCAGAATACCACACGTCTGCAATTTTTTTTCATCAAGCAGGAAACTTCCATCGCCGCTAGCCCGCTTCTTATCGCATCTCTGTCGAGGTGCCTTTTCTCGTCACTTGTGACCATCCCCCGCTGATCTGGAAATTATATATTTTTTCTCGATTGTCCTTTCTACGCGTACCAACTGCAAAATGTGCTGGGCAAATTGCTGGACACTGCCTTCTCCCTCCATTGCTTGAGGTATCGTAACGAATTCTGCATTTCCGCGGTTTTAAAACATATACAGGGTTTTCCGATTGCTTTTCACCATGTATCAATTGTGTTTCACTATATCTCTACTGCTTTACCCTCTTGTCAACACTTGTCAATAATGACACACGAGAATTACATTCGACAAACAGTGAAACACAATTGATACATGTTGAAAAGCAATCGGAAAACCCTGTATAAGTAACTTTTGCATGCTGTGAAAATTTTGGGTTTCGTATCACCAATTTACCGTCATATTTGAAGTACTTGTATGCTTAATTTTCTGTTTATGTTTGAAGAATTACCGTCTGATTTTGTATATTCCTGCATTTACGATTTAGTAACCCCTTCAGAGAATTTTTAATGTCTTCTCGGCTGTCGTTTAAAGTCTATATTTCCATATTTTGTATTCTCGTGACGTCAGACAGGGAGCTAATTAGATGAAATTATTCAAAAGACGACTGCACCAGAATAATAATAATAATCATCATCATCTTTATTACTTTTCGTGTATGTATATACATATATATGAAAAAAAGTACATATACAGGGTGGGCCATTTTAATCGACGCATCCGAATATCTCCGTTGCTAAGCCGAATAAAAAAATGTGCAGACAAAAGTTATTCAGGACGATGGGGGTCATTTGACTGTACTAATAACTTTGACCTTGGCGTCAACTTTCAAGGTCATTTGAAGGTCAAAATAATTTTTTTATGGGAGCCCCAATTTTCGACGCCGGATTCGGAAAGAGCGGAAAATGTTATGTCCAAAATGATAGGTTATAATTCGTTGGAGTGACCTTGAAGAGGTCAAATCAAGGTTAAATGTTGAAAATTCGCCCAGAAGCTGTTTTTCCGAATTTGGATGATTTAAGGGCCAAACAATATTTGAGTAGCCTTGGAGACAATAACCTTGACCATCTTGTCCTTTAGGTCAACTGTGAAGGTCATTCGAAGGTCAAAGTTATTTTTTTTTAAATAAAAAATCTCAGTATTTGCTGAGAGGCAAGGGGACTCACGGGAAACAAGCACCTCAAACGTGAGACGCAAGCGGACTCACGGTAACAAGCATCCCAAACGTGAGAGGCAAGGGGACTTACGGTAAACAAGCACCCCAAACGTTAGAGGCAAGGGGACTCACGGGAAACAAGCACCCCAAACGTGAGAGCCAAGGGGACTCACGGTAAACAAGCACCCCAAAGGAAACAGAGCTTACTATGGGTAATGCTAAAAGTAAGATTTAAAAACAATAGTGAGATATTTTATTCAGTTTGACCTTCTAATGACCTTCGCAGTTGACCTAAAGGACAAGGTTATTGTCCCCTAAGCTTACTCAAATATTTTTTCGCTCTTAAATCATCCAAATTCGAAGAAACAGCTTCTGGACGAATTTTCAAAAACCTTGATTTGGCCTCTTCAAGGTCATTCCAACAAGTTATAAGCTATCATTTTGGACATAAAATTGTCAGCTCTTTCCGAATCCGGCGTCAGAAACAGGAGTTCCCATTAAAAAAAATAGTTTGACCTTTAAATGACCTTGAAAGTTGACGCCAAGGTGAAAGTTATTAGTACAGTCAAATGACCCCCATCGTCCTGAAGAACTTTTGTCTGCACATTTTTTTTTATTCGGCTTACCAACGGAGATATTCGGATGCGACGATTAAAATGGCCAACCCTGTATATCGTATACACAACATGAAGCAGAAACAGCGAAGTTTAACCAGAGGTCATTCTTCCACTTAACTATTCCTGCACCGTAGTCGTGCTACACATGAGCACAATAAAATAACCAACAAAATCGTAGAAATAACAAACAAAATCGTAGAAAGAACAAAAAAAACACAGATAGTTGTAATACTAAAATTAAGAAAACCTAATTTATTAAAAGATACTCTTTATATCTGAGACGTAATTGAACGTAAACCACCACTTTTAAATTTAAGATCCAGTGAATTATAAAGAGATACAGCATTGTAACTAAAACTTCTTCGAAATAACGGAGACTTATGCTGAATCATAGTGAGTCGATTTAGATTTCTGAGATCGCGATTGTGAATAGTCTCCCTAGACACAAGCTTTTCTGTTAAATATTTTGGCTCTCGGGATTGCGTTAGTTTCATTAAGAAGACAAAAAAGGGTAACTTAACTGTATCCGACATTCTAAGCCATTTAAGTTCATTTAAATTGGCAGAAACACGATCATATTTCTTATAACTTGATGTGTTCATTATAGTATTTAAATATTAGTTTATGTATTTTTTATTTTGTTGTAAGGCAGACGTGTAGAACGTGTTTTTATAGTGAAATTACCAGATGAAAGCAAAGGTAAAGGACCGATGTCCAACTCACCATTATTTTTCCTGCCACGCCGTTGATGTTTCTTCAAAGTTAAAGACGTCGTGAAAACCATAATTAATTCTCGACTTGTGCCTATTTTGAAGTACAAATAAACCCATTTCAGGTACCTTAAACTGTCTAGATCTAGACGGAAAGCTAGCTGAAACAAATCATCATACGGCTTGTGTTTTTTGTTGTTGTCGATTTTGAGCCGTAGCAAGTAAAGTCAGAGTAAGGATTAAAAATAACCTAAACCCGAAAACATCACTTGGTTGCGATAGCGTAATGGGCGCTGCAGTTAAGTAACTCTCACAAAAGGCATTAATAGCACTGTCTCAGATCTACAATGGTATCCTTAGAACAGGATACTTTCCATCACAGTATAAAGTGGGCGAAATGGTATTTACACTCAAACCAGAAAAAACCGTTTTCCCCATTTTACTTAAGTTGATTGAGAAGATATTCCTAAAAAGGACTAAGCCACACCTTGACAAACTTAACACCATACACAAATCCAGTTTGGATTTTGTGAGTAGCAGTCCACCGTCGAACAAACTGGAAACACATTTGAAAGCAGAAAATACTGTTCAGCGGCATTCCTGGCTGTCAGCTAGGATTTCGATAAGGTGTAGCATCAACAACTATTATGTAAACTACTTGTTACATTTTATCAGATACTAAAGTCATATCTAACTAATAGATACTTTATCATAAAATATCAAGGAGAAATACCAGAACTAATTCATTCCATAGAAGTAACGCAGGGTAGCGTACAATAAGGCTGATGTTCCAGAAGCTGCAAACATCATCATCACTATATTCGCTAATGATATTGCTATCTTAGCAATAAATGACGACCCCGAGTATGCATCAGAGAAACTTGCTACTACCTGAACAATATAAAAATATATCTAAAAAATGAGTAGTAAAATCGACGTACGTGCCCACGTGTTATCGAACGTCTACTCCCTCATCCCGATACAGCATAGTAAATTTAAACTAGAGACATCATATCGTTACCAAGTGCAAGCAATTAGTACTCGAAGCTGTTTTGACTAGTAAACTTCAGCCAAGTTAGGAAGGCGAGCCAAGTAAACAAATGCACGTGATTGCTGAAAATCACGTGATAGAAAGGCGTTCTGAGGTTGGCCGTTTCGAAGAGAAAGTCGAATACCGCTTATGCTCGCCTTTCCACTAGAGGAGGAATGAGCGTTGTTTTGTTGTGCGGTAATTATCTGAAGTATCAGAGCTTAGCCGGACTTTTACGTAAAATGCGCACCGTGTGAAACTGGTTTAAGCTGCACTGAGAACTGTCAGAATCTTTGTTTACCTGGCTCGCCTTCGTAACGTGGCTCAAGTTTAGGTATGTCGAAAATGGAAAGTTGCGTTAACCAATAAACTACTAGTGTATAAACTGATTCTGACATCGGAGTGGGTTTATGGAATCCAGGTATGGGGCCTTGCAAGTACTTCCACTCAGTGGTGGCTCCTAGAGAATATGGTAGGCCAACCACGGAACGTAAAATGTGTTTTCCACCCCCTCACAGACGAAGACACATTTCGATATTTCGAGATATAAATATGTTGCATGTGGACTGGAAAGTGTCTGCTTTTCCTTGAACTCTTACAATTTGATATCAAGAAAATTATAGAGAAAATGTAATGACATTCACAATTTTGGCATTACATAATAAAATTAATTCGCTGACAAATATGTGAATTAAGTCTTTATAAACCTTCATTGCAGAGAGTTTGTATAGGTGGAATTCTAAGACCAACACGGAGCTATAGAAATAATTGAGATGTGAGATGCATGTGGCGGAGTGGGGACGCGATGCATGCTGCTGGCCCTCGGCGGTATTTTTACCTTTTTTATATTTAATTCACTACTTCGTGTAAAATTTGAGTAAACATTGTAATTTATATTCCAACTTCTAAACATATGTGGTCAACTTTTTTGACGAATAAACATTTTCGACTTACGCTTTAGTTTTATAGAGAATGCGGTGTAAAGACGGAAATTAATAACTTTCACTGAGATTTTTGGGAGGTTCTAACCGAGATAATTAAGTTTTAAGATTTATTTTGTCGCAAAGCAATACATTCTACAAGTATTGCAAAAAATAGAAAAATATATTTGATACAAAATTAATTTTAAATTTTATATGAAAATATTATGTATTTTCTCCTCTATGCTTTGACGATATTATCTCGTTTTTCAAAAATAGTGCCGTTTTGCCATTCTAATTTTTACTACTTCGGGATTACGAATCACGACCATATACGCTTTGGTTCTGTGTAATTTTTATCTTGTAACCCCGAATCCCACACAAAAGTTAACATATTTGAAGCGAGTATTTTATTATTAAATATGGAGGAATAATGCGCGGCGATTCATTAACAGATACCTACGTGCGAAAGCTGTAAGCAAGCTCAGTAAGCGGGCACTCGACAAGCTCTATTGTAGACCTTGGAAGCTGAGACTGCTTGAGCCTAACGCCAGGCGGTTTTCATTGAATTTTAAAAACCCTTATTTTTTTACTTACTTCTTGCCACTGGCATCGGCTGCAGTCTATAAACTGTCGAAAAGCTAAGAAGCCGCTTTGGTCCCATAGTTCATATTCATGAAATAAAAATTACTCGTATTTTGATTAACGTTTAAGAATAATGAAAAATAAGTATATAAAAATGTGTCTTTCAGAATAAATAGTATATTATACATCAAGGTAGCGAAGCGCAGTATTATAACCTGAGCGCATATTAGATACTGAGTGCGCAGCGCGAAGTATCTAAAGCGCGAAGGTTATAAGACGATTCGCTACCGTGGTGTATATACTATTTTTTGCATTACCAAACGGCTTAATACCTAAATTCCCAACAAATTTCGAAAATATTTTCACTGTCAACCTGACAATACAGCTCTTTAAAACGTCAACATTAAAATAGTCATATTTGGTAACTTAGCAATTTATTAGTTACCACGGTGAAAATTATTTATTTTACTTTCTCTCCCTTGGTGGAGAAAATCAACTTCACGACCTAAAAATAGGCCAATAACGGTGCGTTCTGAGACTAGTAGTGCAAAAAAAATCTTATATTACTGGTATACCATGGTAGGACTATGGCGTCTTGGCCCCTTATAGCGAGCCGCAACTGCCACAAATATTGAAAATTTGCAACGGTTTCAATCTAAGACACTCAGAACTATCACAAAAGCGCCATAGTTTGTGTCAAATGAAGCACTACATAACACTATCTGAACGTTTTATTAATGCTTCAAGGAGCCGGCACCAAAGTTCTCTTGCATCAACTTCTTAGCTAATAGCCAAAAAAGTATCGCATAAAACGTTGTAATCCCCGAGAACAAAACTGTTAAAAAACGTTGTTTATCTAGTTAATTTACTAACATAGTATATGACCAATCAATTATTTATTACACCATATAAATAAAACTATAGATTCCGTCTTGATCCACTTACATTATATATTAATATGTGGATCAAGACGGAATCTATAGTTTTATTTATATTTTAAAATGGTCCACGACAACGATTTTCGTATTATTAATTTATTACACCATTCGCTTATTGCTGTAAGACAGATTATAAATTGGATATCTATAATATAATTTTCCTTAATGTGTGTCTGTCTGTCTGTGGCACAAAATAAAATCTCACGTTCCGGCTTCACAGAGGTTTATATTTGTTTAGGTTTTGTTTTTCTTATCTTAGCGCTCGGCTCGGAGCTTGACCTTTCGCGTATCCTATTTCACGTGCGCGTAGCGCGCAGTTTGCTTGTAATCTATAATTTTCCGTATCAAACGACTTCTGGGATTGGACTGTGTCATTATTGAGGTCGAAGAATTTAACGTTTCGCCCACTTTCGTAAGGGGCATTATCAGGAAGAAAGGCAAAATAACACGGTAATTCAACGTGTAAACCACGCCAGAAGCGAAACTCTTCTGAAGAGTTATTTAGTAATCGGTCTCTTTCTCTCTCTTTTCAGCCTTTATGAAGTTCAATATTGAATGTACCTAGGTCTTCTCCAAAATTTTCCACTATTTACGGTTTCTGGCTGTTCTTGCCATGGGCGACACTTGTGTATTTGTCGCAGGTGCTTCATTCACTATGTTCTGCCAATTGCCATTTAAGGCATGTCGTTGATGTTAGGTCAGTTAATTTGATTTATTTGTGTTGCGGTGTTTCAGTGACAGATATATCAAGCATCAGCAGCATCACCTTTTTCATAGATCTTTGCATTTTGTTGAAAGTTTATGTTTCCACTCAGTTATTAAAACTGGTAAAATGCATACATCAAATACCTTGTTTCTAAGATGTTTTTTCACTATAAAATTCGCCAAATGTCATTTGCCACATTTTTATTATCTCTAGTTGCTCTTGTTTCTTGTTCAAGATGTATGTCCTTATTGTTTTATTTATTACCTCAGTAGCAAGTGTTATTTAAAGTATTTATTGCTTTTTCATCGCTAGTATTTATTTCGGCATCTTATTGTCTCATGTTTTTCTTCTTTTTTAAGAATTGTTCATAATTCGTTTAAAATGTTCGTTGTCGTTATGACTTCATCAATATATCTTAAATTATTTAATCATTCTCCTTTGATATTTACGCCCCTTGTCTTTCCAGTCTACTGATTTTCAAACATCCTCCAAAACAGGGTAAAAAGTTTTTAGGGATCGTATTTCCCTATCTTGAGCCTTTGTTTATTGGGATTGGGTTAGTCTTTATGCAATTGAAAGATGGTGGTCACTTTCTCGCAGAGCATTTCGTATACTAGTTCTATGAAGCGTTAGTCAATTCGGCAGATTGGAAGAGCTCTAGGGATTGCTTAAAGTTATAAAAAGTCGATGACTTCTCGTAATCGTAATCAGTACCGTTATTGATTGTATGGAAGTTGTAAATTGTACTATATCTTGTCCTTTACTCTGTTTGTTCTCTTATTTCTCTCTAATATTAATACAACCAAAATTTTGTTTTATTCTTCTGGAATTTGTTTTGTGGAGATTAGTTCATCAACATTTTTTATACCTTTAGAATTTCTTCAGCTCATTCTTTCAACAATCTATATTTCGTCCTTATCGTCTGCTTTATCATTCTTCATATCTGGGATCAGTGGCGTAACTAAGAAATTGGTCTGGGGGGTGTTCTGGAAGAGTGATCATGTGATCAACCTTACAATAAGAATTTAAAAAAAAATGAGTGTACCATAAAGTATAGTTGATTTTATTTCTACAGGACTTGCGGTAGGCCTTGATTTAACTTCTTGGCAGTATAGACCACCTAGTTACAGTTAAGAATTTATTCTTTGCTTATTAACCAAAAGAAGTCAGAAATAATTATTTGCTAAATAAATAACAACTTAGCTTTGTAATGCAACATACCGTACAAATGATGCATTTAATTTAAATAATATCCAGATATCTAATGTATATCATGTGATGTACCAGTTGTATGTTTTAACTAGTGGGGTTGTAAGGGCAACCAGAGGGTTGTTTATATTTAGTAGTACTAAAATAACTTGAATTGATAATCTACGAGAAATAGTCACGTTCAGGGTTAAATTCCCATTAATTGTGAAGCATAATAATAATTGATGATTTGATACGTAGTAGCAATATAGTATTCTCTACGATCAAATTTGACTTTAAGTCACAAATATTTTATACAAATATAAAATTCAAGACTATTTGATTCCATTTAACGTGGAATATTACTACGAAGCCAGTAAAACCAGTGAAAGCCAGTGTTATGGTATGCTGTTGAACTGTCTATTCACATAATAGAGGTTTCAAAGAGCTACAACGAGCTTTGATTTGGCTGGGAACAACCCAGGCAGGTGTTTTCTGACTAGAATTTATCCAGTTAGAAGCTGAGGTAGAGTATTCCATTTAACGTGGCATATTACTACGAAGCCAGTAAAACCAGTGAAAGCCAGTGTTATGGTATGCTGTTGAACTGTCTATCCACATAATAGAGGTTTCAAAGAGCTACAACGAGCTTTGATTTGGCCGGGAACAACCCAGGCAGGTGTTTTCTGACTAGAATGTATCCAGTTAGAAGCTGCGGTAGAGCATTCAAGTACAAGAGAGACAATCAGAAGGTTAGTGCCCATTTCTTACGAAATATTAAGAAGTTATACAGCAAGTTTGGTGCGGCAAATCATTAAGATAATTGTAATTGTATTTAGAAATTAATTTAGAATTATTTTTCTCAAATTAATAGTGATTCGAGTACTCGACGTTTTTCGACAATTCTATTTTGAAATTTACTTCTTGGAATTAGGTTATTTTTAGAATTTTCATATAAATCAAGTTTGGACATATTTAATATTCGATTAAATTGTTTTTGACAATTTGTATTTTATTTTGTAATGTCAGATCAAACTTCAATGTGCTACTAACAAACTGAAGTACCTGAAACGTGTATTTGATTCATAAAGTCAAATAGTTATTATATTTTAAAAGTAATTCAGTCTTTAACTGCAAGATAAAGTTGTTAGTTGAAGATTAACCCATTCAGCTGGGATTTGTGAGTCCCATTGCTTGTAAAACTGACTAGTCGAGGTTTCAAAAAAATAATCGCATGCCACAATTTTAAATATCAAATTGATTTATGAGATACGTCAATTACTAGTCATTACATTAAGAAGTAGGGTAAGTACATAAGTGAGCTATACCTGATAGTTCTTTTTTTTGATAATATAAAAAGGGTATATTTAATTTGATATGTAATAGTGCTCCAAAAAGAGAGCTATTAAATTTTGACTTACACTTTGGGGTTTGATATTAATTGTAATAACACCGCGAGAAAGAGTTATATTACAGCTTGCTTGCAAAACAAAATTCGAAGATAATGCATGCCCTTGCAATAACTCTATAACCTAGGAAAATGTTAAATGATATTTTGACTGTAGAAAATTAGTTAAATCACGGCTTACTGCAAGTCCTTTAGAAATGAAAGCAACTATACTGTTTATTTATAACCAATAAAATCATTACAATTGCAATACAACTTATAGTAGTAATTCAACTTCTCTTGCCTTTTTTTTTTGCTAACTCGTTTATAATTTCATCTACGTTCACCTGCAGTTCTCTGTGAATGGAGAGCATTGCCAATCCATTCAGCCTATATTGCGCTGTTGTATTTCGGAGATAAGTCTTAATTATTTTTAAAGTGGAGAATGATCTTTCAGCTGTTGCAGTTGACACAGGAATCGTTGCAAGAATTTGCAGCAACTTGAATATGCTTGGAAACATGTCCTTATTGCACGTAGCTAGCGCATCCATTGCTATTATACCTAAAATGTAATTTTAGATTTTTTTATTTAAGTCGAATTTTAGTTATTCCTGAAGCCTCTGGAGGGTGTTCCGACACCCATATCACCCCCCATAGTTACGCCACTGTCTGGGATAGATGTTTCTATTATTTCTTCTTCGTCATCATTGCTTCATGGTTCCTACTCTTCACTGACATCTCTTCATGGGTTTCCCAGGATTTTATTTTATCTTGAGGGCAGTATATGCATGCCAGTTTTAGAAATGAATATATTTCTTCTTTATTTATTTCCAATATTATTTCTTAAGTTAATGCTTATCAGTTTTCGTTTTAGTTTGCAGGTAGCTACCGGTTGTTGTGACATTTGGGAGTTATACAAGGTCCGACATAAATTATTTCCCTACTTGTTTTTTCTAATAACTTGTATTGTAAACTACCAAACAAATAATAATTATGTCACTATAAAGAAGAAAAATGGGAGATTTGTTTAACCTAGGTGCGAAACGCAATACCCTTAATGTAACCGCCATTTTCGGCCATAATTTTCATCCTTTCTTGCCCATTTTCTAACTAAGATCTTATTAATGCATTTTAATGTTACCATGATTCCCCAATTATTTTTCTGTGGAGCTATTTGAAGAGTCGCGTTTACATGTAATTTCCCCTCACAACCGTAGAGTTGAAGGAGCGGATACGAGAAGAAATTGATCATATACCAGTCTTGGAGCGAGCAATGGTAAGCGTAGTAAAATGGGCAGGGAAATGCATGGGATAATATGGTAGTCTCCTTAAAGATAGTGTGTTCCATACGTAAGCTAAACAAATCTCCCATCTTTCTTTTTTAGGATGATATAATTATTATGGACTTTCCTAACATATTATAAAAGTTATTAGAAATACAACTACAAATACAAATACAAATACTTTATGTCGGAACCTTTATAATTATTTCTAGTAGCTACGATACGATTTTTTAAAACTATTCTTTGTTTCTTATTTCCAAATTTTTTGTATGCTTCAGCGTACTTATCTGACTTTTTCTTCTTATACACAAATGGTTAGTTTTATTTTGTATTTCTATCACTATCTTTTGTTGTTTTTAAGTTTTCTAATCGATTTTTGAATAAATTAATTAATTTCCCAATTTGGACTTACTACTTCCCTTTGCTTCTTTATTCTTTTTTCTGTCCTATTTATGATGTTCACCCTGTTTCTTGTGCGTCACATATTTCATCAAGGGTAAGCACCTGGCCTATGTATAATTATTACTTTGATCTATTCTGGAGTTAAACCAAAAGTATTTTTTAAGGTGCTCACCCAGTATATATTTGACCGAAAGTATATTCGGTTTCGAGCCAGATAGACACATAATCCGCATGCAAAATATCGTCGTCCTCCAACAAATAGTTTTTGAGCGATACGTCCAACAGACAGACAGACGAACAGAATTGAAAAAACTGTTTCCCATCTAGGGACCCTGAAACGCGAAGATCTGAAGAAATCTCTGAAATTGATTTTTCCACGATTGCAATACTTCGTTCGTCTTTTAGACGAGGGAAGTAATAGGTTGAACTAATGTTTTTAACAGACCCTATTTTATACGTTCAAATGTTGAATGAAGGGCATTTTTAAAAGTTTTTCTTCTGTGTCTCTTTGTGAGTGCAAAATCACACTGCATAAAACGTGAAGTTCCTATGTGTTCATTTTTTATAGTTCGAATTTATGTATTTAATTTGTCAGCTTCCGTCGGTGTTCGTTACGGCAGTGGCGCTGTCACACAGAAAAAAGCCACTTCCACGAAACTGCTGCGCAATTCCTTACTCAATTTTCTGCAAGTTTATTTTGCCTTATTAAATCCAAACGGCCGGTGCAAAGTAAAACCTGAATCGCTGATTTCCTGCATCCTCGGTCCCAAATTACACCGCAAGCCTACCGCTCGCATTGTTTTAGAGCGTTTTAATGGAGCCGTTAAACAATAGGTTTAATCTTGGGAATTTCGTGAGCGGTGCAAAGCCGCAGCCACGGCAGCCCACGCAGAGATATAAAAGAAAAACACATACGTTCTATCTTCCTATCATAACTTGTCAAATAAAGTTCAGAATCCAATTATCTGCAGACAGGTAGAGTTGATTGAAAATGCCAATCGCACATGAGTTACAAGCCTCATGCGAACCACATGGTGTACGGCTGCAACTCGACGGTGACTTAGTATTGCCCGATAAATTGATTACACGCAGAGAAGTGAAAGTTGACGAAGATGAAGTGATCGACAGCTGAATATGAAAATGTCGAAGGGGTTAACCCGGCTTCGCCTTGCAATTTCCGACACAGTTTCGAGTTGTCTTCCAAATCCAAGTTCAATGCGAATCGAAGAGAATTTTAAATGATAAGTTAGTTATGACAAAAGAGTGAAAAATTCAATTGTTCCCAGGAATGCGAAAAATTGCTGAGCGAGGTGAAGGTGAGTTTGGAAACGGCATGAGTATGAAAACCGTTTTCGTTCGCGAATTATACAATATTTTTATTCGATTGTAAGAAATGAAAGACACTAGAATAATTATAAATTTGCTGATATAGGATTTTAGATTTTCATATAGTTCATTATGACGGGTGTATCCAATGAGTACCATAAACAAACAAAACAACGCTCATGATACGTTTATTAGATTATGTCAAAATGACGTGGTCGATTGTGACCGCAGTTTTAATTAAATTTTAGTGAAAGTGAAAGTTCTATCGAGTGTATCCCCCGTCATTTTTAAAAATTGCAGTAATGATACGTTCAATATAAGTGTTTAAATAATTAAAAATTGAGAATAAAATAAACCTGTCTGTTCCTTTTATGGGGCATTCCACCAAGTAGTCGTGTAGGAACCACAGAAAAAGTAATACTTTACTAAAAATTTGTAAAGGAATTTACATGAAACTACTTTCGCAAGTGGAAGCTTAGAAACTAAAACTTTTGTAAATGGCAAGGAAAAATAAGACATTAACGTTTTAATGTGTTTGCCCTGTATATTTAAGGTCCAAAATATGCTCTTTTTGTTAAGGATGTAACGCCCGTCAGGCAAAAGTCACAGTCGTAGAGCACAAACGAAGTATCTAGGGGTGGTTTAGAGAAACCTCGTGGAATTCACTGTTACTTCTTTGAAAAAAATTTAATAAATAAACAAAACTGGGCGCCATGAACATAATAAGTTCAAAATAGAATAAAGTAATTCAATTATATTGTAATCAAAAATTGGATTTAACCTAAACATTGTTTCTTATGGTATTGGTTGAAACAAACCCGCGTCTAGAATTTATAGCGGTACAATTCATCGTAATAAAACATATCTGTATATTAAATAAAGGCTGCAAAAAGAAAACTAGTATGGCCATACCTCACATTGTTATATCAGCCGGAAAATTAGGCATATAAACAAAATACATACTACCTCCAGTAATTAATAAACAGCAACTAAAAAAATTACTGTAAATGGTTTAATCAATCAAATTTTAATAAAACATTGCTCATTGTAATCCCGTACAAGGAGACGAATCTGCTTATTAAGCAACTAACAGGCCTAATAGATAATATCGATAACGCAGTCTGTAATATTTAGCTTATGCGGGTCTTCAACCAATTTCCTTACGTAAATAAAATTGTAATAATTACTTTTCAATTAAATAAATATAAATCAAAAATCGCAAGTAACATGGTTGCAACTTAAAATCAATTTATTAATGAATAAACTAAGAGTTTAGAAGACAAAATGTAATAAATTAATTTGTCACATTAAATGAGTTATTAAACTACCGTTTATTAACCAATTCTGCTTGATTAATTCAATGTTAAATACGGATAACAGGTAAAAGAATTCTTATCTTGGATGTGGTGCGTGGTGATAAGCCCGACGCCTGGCCTGCAGGTCGCGCTAGGTCGAATTATTTTGAATTCAACACCGGGAAACTTTCCATGAATAACGCTGGTTGGATTCGGATCCATAGATAATTACTAATAATTAGTATGCTCGTGGCCGTTCAGTTGACCCTTCAATCAGCCAATAAGTTTGGGATGTAGCATAAAGAAAAAAAGCTAAAATAAGGAATGCCACTATAAGGATTAGAATGTAAATTGTCAAGATAACTCACGGTTTACATGGAACCCTTTTGCAACAGATGTTTGAATTGGAATAACTATACGAGTTCTCGTAACTCCATAAAAGTAGTAACACCATTTAATAATCAATTCACAATCCCAAACAGGGTTTATATCTCTATACTAAATGTTTGGATTGGTATGAAACTACTGGATTTCTCATACCTCTGTATTAGCAGTAAACCCAGCTAATACTCAATTAACAATCCAAAATAATAATTTGATGAAATAAAACTTCACTGTGCACATGAATACATTTAAAATCCGCTAGCTGCGAAATTCACTTCAGAAAATCTCTGTTTCGAATGCCTATAATACGGGAAGGTCGCGCAGAAAACCATATCGCGTAGTACCACACATTCAAAATATTCATACATACAGGGTATTCCCAAAGGATTTGTAGATTAGTATTTGAATAACGATATTAGATCGTTACAAGGGTAACAACCTGAGCTATGTGAAAAATATTACTTTTATTTAACTAATAGTTTTTGAGTTAAAGCAAAAATTGGCAAAATTTCAGTATTTTTAAGGTGCTCCCCTGTATATATTTGACCGAAATTCTCTCGGCTTGGAGCCAAATAGACATGTAACCCGCATGCAAAATATCGTCTTCCTCCATAAATGGTTTTTAGCTATCCCGTCAACAGACGGGCAGAGACTGACGGACTGACAGACAGACAGACAGACAGATAGACCAACAGCCAGACAGAGGACGAAATTGAGGAAATTTATTGATTATGCCCTTAATACATAAATAGCTGTTTTGGCACCAGCGCTAATGCGGGTATGATATGAGAAAGAAATAGCATTTGTACGATTACCAAGCTATAATTACTGAGAATAAAAGAGGCCGTACACTTGTTTATATATTTTTATTTTAAATGTGTTTAAAGTAACTGCTGTAATGCACTTAACCATTAGTTTCTTCCACTGGCTACTAAAAATGTTATTCGTGAGTTATGTGTTAAAAGGTAAATATTTCGTATCACTGGAGGTTTAGCCATGTGTCCGAATTTATTTCAAAAACATCTAGAAAACCTTGCAAAATCATGGACATCTGCCCGATACCGAAATCCGTAGTTTTTTAAATACATTATTGTTAAAAATTCATTTATGGAATTGTGAAATTTAAATAATCTCGGAGGATATAATTCCATTATTAATTATTGTGGAATATTCGAAATGTCAATTAAATGTAATTTCTGAATAAACAGAGATCAGTTGCTGGAAATGATATGTCACAATTATTTTTACGCTGTTGCAATATTTTAAATAAAATCAATGTAATTTTAATTGAGTCACCTTAATATGGTGCTGCCAGTAGTTACTAATTTAGTAATTAATAAACTGATAACACGCAACACTTGTAAATCTGCAAACAGCTTCCGAATACAGATATATAGTCTCAGTAGCGTCTATTGTACTTCTAGCAACCATTAACAAATGTAAAAATTTTATTAATTTCTTTGCTATATAATGAGTACGTATAATAATAATGAAATCAAACTTTTTTACGTTATATTAGTTGCAAGGATGTTTCAAACGTATCTAGTCCGTAGATGGTGAAGATATGCCAACAGACCGTGTAACCTTCGATAGATTGCATTATGTGATGTTGCATTGACAATACTAATCAGTGCTTGTGTAAGTGACGTTAAGAATATAATAGCACAACAATGAATTCTTCTTCTTCTTCTTCTCATTGCAATCTCTGTTACCTGAAGTTGCCAATCATAATGGTTATTTTTGTCTTGTTAACCGCTGCCCTAAAGAGCTCAGTTGTGATTTTGCCCTAGCATTGTCTGAGGTCTTTTTAGCCACGATATACGCCTTCTGCCTGGTTCCCTTATTCCCTACATTTTCCCTTGTAGTACTAACTATAGGATACCATCTGTGTGGGTGTCTCTCCTTATTCGCCCGAGGTATTCTAATTTTTGTTTTTTAATAGTTTCAGGTATTACGGTTTATATTTCTCTGTTTGTGATATGGTCAACCCAGAAAATTCTTAACATGTGGCGATACGACCACATTCCAAAGGCTTCTAGTTTCTTGGATAAAGCTTCTGTCAGGGTCCGTGACTCCACCCCATATAGAAGTACGGAGAAAACGTAGCATCTTACAATTCTTATTTTTGTGCTTATTGTTACATTGTGGCTGCACAAAACCTCTCTCATTTTTATAAATGTTGATCTGGCTTTGACTAGTCTGTATTTTATTTTTACAGAATTGTCCCATTGTATTTGTTCTGTATGAAACATAGAATTGTTCGGAAGGTATAGGGTTTTTAGAAATCACAATATATTTGGTCTTCTTGTAGTTTAATTTTAGTCTGGTCTGTAGGTCTTTCTAGTTCCATTAACTTTATTTATCAAGATTTGTAAATCTTCTAAGTTGTTTGTGAAGATTACTGTGTCGTTCGCAAAGCGGATATTATTTATATTCTTGCCGTTAACGGATATTACGATTTCTGTGTCTTGTAGCGCTTCTTTAAAGATTTCCTTCGAGTAGGAATTGCGTAAGATCGGCGACAATCCACAGCCCTGCCTATGTCTGCGTTGTATATCTATTATACCTGTCTACCTTAATTTCTTTCATTCGATTCCAATATAAGTTGGTGATTATTTAAACATCTTTGCCATCTACTTTCGTTTTCCTTTAAATTTCAAGCATTTCTTGATGCTCAACTTGATCAAAGGCTTTATGGTAATCCACAAAACATGCAGTTAACGTCTCTATATCTTTGGAACAAAACTTGTATGCAGAATAAGGATTCACCTGCTCCTATAGCCTTTTGGAAATCAAACTGGGTATCTCCTATCAGATCTTCGTAATTCTTATAATTTCTGCCGTGTATTATTTTCAGAAACGTTTAGAAGTTGACGCATTAAACTTATCGTACGATACTCATTACATGCTTTAGTGTCAACTTCTTTCCGAAGGGCAATCATTGATGAATTTACCCATTCCTTCGGTATTATATCTGCGTTATAAATTTTGTTTTACAGTTGTGTTATCAATCAAAACTTTTGTCATTAGTTGTTTACAAACTTCTATATGCATTTATATGGACAATGAATGAAGAATGAAAAATATATATTATATTTTTTCGATTCTGTGTAATTAGCGCTTTGGTTGGGATAGCTATTTTGAATACTTTTAAATGGGAGCGGGATAATACAAGTACTAATATGTAACAACATACGATTAAATTGATTTTATTTATTTTTAAATTGGGAAGCAATTAATTGCAAAATAATTAAATATAGAAGTATACGTACTCTTTATTTCGCTTATCTCATCGAGAGAATTGATAAAACTATACATAATCTATTTAGAAACTAGGCAGTACCGAATTATAAACATAGAGTAAGTTAAGATAATCTCTGAAACTTCTTTGTGGCGTGAATCTATAATTCATATTCTTTTTTGGGTATTTCGCCACAGAATAGAGTAAGTTAATATGAGCGTGATTTTCAATTTGTATGCAATATAAAAGTATCCGTTTAAATTACGATTCTTTTCTTACTCACTATTTATTCAGTGTGTTTATACTTTTTTTGGAAAGATCTGCAAATAAGTATCTTTATAAAAAAAGTTTGTCATCGAAAGAAATGTCGATGGATATGTTATAACTCATAATTTTAACAGAAACTGTTCAATAAAATCGAAATTTAGAAAAACATTAGAACATGAATCATTGATACAAAAATATTATGATAAGAAAGAACATACCATCGTAATTATAAGCAAACTGTATTCACTCACTAAAACTCTAAATTAACACTTATACTGCAAAAAAAATTTTCTCCAATTTGGAACGTACAAGCGTTTTCTGAAATTTGTAATTAATACATTTTGTAGGTCATACTTTAGTATAATTACAATATGTATATATAGATATCACAAGAAAAGTTTCTTTAGAAAAAGGTCAGAGTCGGGACGAAAGAGGGCTACATCAGAGAGGGATGATTGCTATATTATACCCAAGGTATTAATAAATAGGAATTTAATTGTAGTAATGGACAGAAATTCACTGATTGACGACCGTCGTACGAATGTAAGTGAATACACAATTCAAACAATATCGCATAAAGCCAATTTGAAGTCGTATACAATAATTACGGGAACTAAACTACTGTTTGCTGGTGCCCATCAAAATTGAGCGCTAGAAAATGGAGCTTTGTATTTTTACAGGTCAATCGAAATCTGTTTACATGAGCACTTGAGCTATCAAGGAGATGAGTTGGTATATCTTTGTAACTAAACATGTACAAAGTCAGTGGAGGTTCAATGGCTGCTGATAAATATGTAGGTGATGTCTTATCTTATGATATGGTATGATTTAACAACATGCAGTTCTTCATGCTCAATTTTTATAATTATCTTGAAGGAGTCTACTTGACAATTTCGAATTGGTCCCTTCTTAGTTTAGACATGAATGTAATAGAACGCACATGGGGAAAGCTCGGAAGACATGTTAGAAATTGACTTCCTTCCTCGAGTAACTTGAAGGAACTTCGAAAAGCTATATTAGAAGAATAGGATACTGTTCAAAAAACATCCGTTGCAAACATCGGCAGGAAGATGAATGAAGATGAACCAATTTGGTGATTATGATCATATTAATGCAGTTTTAAATGCATGATGTCCTAAATTAGAAATTACGAAGGCTTAATATAGATGGATTGATTTTTCTTGTCCGCCAGTTGAGTTATACATAAGTGGTTAATTACGTAGTAATATATTTAATTTAGTTCTATAGACTTAAAAAATATCCAGAAGGTAATACCTAACCTGGTTGATTAGCGACTAGCAAGATAGTTATCAATTTTCGTCTTGGTATTTTTTCCTTCTCAATTTTCTTAAGATTAAGCTTCAGACGTTTCCGTTTGGACAATTTACAAACAAGGTAATGGAAATCATGATCATTCCTTTTAGCTGTGTTGTATATAATTTTCTACCAACACAATTGCATTACTTTCAACTATTACTTAAAATAAATAAATATAGTATATTTATAGTATGTTTTCTTACACTTATTATGGGTTACGGTTAGGATTACATTAGCCCCATTATAATGCGAAAATAACTGCTATATTGTTCCATTTTACAAAATATCTGTATTACTGTTCGGATGTTTCTACAAAAACAATCCATTTGTAAGGTTTAATGTAGGTCGCCGACAGCGTTGACCGTCAGACTACTATTGTGACGTAAACCATAGTTAAACACAGCCAAATGAAATTACAGTACGCGCTGTGATTGAAGGACCACTTGGATGTGTTTGTTGCTACTGAACATGTTTCTGTGGTATACTGTTTTTCTGGGACTTTGTTGCTATAAAGTAAGTTCATAAAATATAAGTACAATACATTCGTACCCGTTTTGTTTTGAATACAGGAGATCACGTCCGAACTTCACACCAATTTTAAAATATATAAACTAGAAATATGTGACCCGAAGAATGGACCGATCAAAATTAACTACATAAATGTTACAAACAAGGGCATCCGCCAATATCTTAACTACGATTTGATTTCGAGCATTCCTATTGATGAAAAGATGGGGGTGAGAGTTATATAATGGATAAATAGCAACTAATAAAACCATTTCTTTAAGTCTGTCTGCTCCATTGAATACGCGGTAGATGGAAAAACATTTTTACCATTCTTTCTAGTAAGAGAAAATAATGTATGCAAGGCTGCAAACCAGTACCTGGGGCACTTTTGGTACGATCTAGAAAGAGCTTCTCGAGTACAGCCTGGAGTGTGCCCTATTTTAGCAGTAAGTTGTCGATATATAGTGTATTAAGTATTAAGAACGGTAAGGACATTTTACCGATCGAAGACAATTGTTTGGAGGAGGAGCGAAGCGACGACTCCGATTATTGTCTGAGATCGGTAATTCCTTAATGTTCGTGATGCTTATGACGTTTTTTGCACGATAGAAATGTATTTTTCTTCAAACTTCAGTAAAATGTGACATTATACCACAGAATAATATGTTGGCGTCAAATTCTAGGTTAGCAGGTTAGGTTTTGTGACAGTCTGTATCAAAACTGAAGCAAAAACTAACCTGCTAACCTCGAATTACTTACCGTTCTAGAACGGTAAACGTCCTTTATCTAATAGACTTGTCCGTCCCTCCGTTCGGGACGCTGTTTCAGCAGCCAAACCGTAAGAGATAGAGAAAAAAGTTATGAAAGTTATATGTTTGGAATGGTCATGTCAGGTCAGGAACCCAATTTCAGTCACGTGACACTTTCGGTTTTCGAGAAATCACAAAAAGACCGTTTTTCAAATGGAACGCGTATTAAATAAAAATGTTTCAGCAGTCAAACGGAGCTGCGACCCTCTGCACCTTAAAACGTCGATCGGTTAGGCAACCACTTTGACACCTTCCAGGTCTGGGTACAGTTTTTATTTAATACGCGATCTATTTGAAAAACCGTCTTTTTTGTTTTTTTAAATGAGACATTTGTCTCACTGGATTGCTTGTCCATATATATAATAGACTTGTCCGTAAGAGATAGAGAAAAAAGTTATTAAAGTTATATGTTTGGAATGGTCATGTCAGCTCAGGAACCGAATTTCAGTCACGTGACACTTTCGATTTTCGAGAAATCACAAAAAGACCGTTTTTCAAATGGAACGCGTATTAAATAAAAATGTTTCAGCAGTCAAACGGAGCTGCGACCCTCTGCACCTTAAAACGTCGATCGGTTAGGCAACCACTTTGACACCTTCCAGGTCTGGGTACAGTTTTTATTTAATACGCGTTCTATTTGAAAAACCGTCTTTTTTGTTTTTTTAAATGAGACATTTGTCTCGCTGGATTGCTTGTCCATATATATAATAGACTTGTCCGTAAGAGATAGAGAAAAAAGTTATTAAAGTTATATGTTTGGAATGGTCATGTCAGCTCAGGAACCGAATTTCAGTCACGTGACACTTTCGATTTTCGAGAAATCACAAAAAGACCGTTTTTCAAATGGAACGCGTATTAAATAAAAATGTTTCAGCAGTCAAACGGAGCTGCGACCCTCTGCACCTTAAAACGTCGATCGGTTAGGCAACCACTTTGACACCTTCCAGGTCTGGGTACAGTTTTTATTTAATACGCGTTCTATTTGAAAAACCGTCTTTTTTGTTTTTTTAAATGAGACCTTTGTCTCACTGGATTGCTTGTACATATATATAATAGACTTGTCCGTAAGAGATAGAGAAAAAAGTTATTAAAGTTATATGTTTGTAATGGTCATGTCAGCTCAGGAACCGAATTTCAGTCACGTGACACTTTCGGTTTTCGAGAAATCACAAAAAGACCGTTTTTCAAATGGAACGCGTATTAAATAAAAATGTTTCAGCAGCCAAACGGAGCTGCGACCCTCTGCACCTTAAAACGTCGATCGGTTAGGCAACCACTTTGACACCTTCCAGGTCTGGGTACAGTTTTTATTTAATACGCGTTCTATTTGAAAAACCGTCTTTTTTGTTTTTTTAAATGAGACATTTGTCTCACTGGATTGCTTGTCCATATATATAATAGACTTGTCCGTAAGAGATAGAGAAAAAAGTTATTAAAGTTATATGTTTGGAATGGTCATGTCAGGTCAAGAACCCAATTTCAGTCACGTGACACTTTCGGTTTTCGAGAAATCACAAAAAGACCGTTTTTCAAATGGAACGCGTATTAAATAAAAATGTTTCAGCAGTCAAACGGAGCTGCGACCCTCTGCACCTTAAAACGTCGATCGGTTAGGCAACCACTTTGACACCTTCCAGGTCTGGGTACAGTTTTTATTTAATACGCGATCTATTTGAAAAACCGTCTTTTTTGTTTTTTTAAATGAGACATTTGTCTCACTGGATTGCTTGTCCATATATATAATAGACTTGTCCGTAAGAGATAGAGAAAAAAGTTATTAAAGTTATATGTTTGTAATGGTCATGTCAGCTCAGGAACCGAATTTCAGTCACGTGTCACTTTCGGTTTTCGAGAAATCACAAAAAGACCGTTTTTCAAATGGAACGCGTATTAAATAAAAATGTTTCAGCAGCCAAACGGAGCTGCGACCCTCTGCACCTTAAAACGTCGATCGGTTAGGCAACCACTTTGACACCTTCCAGGTCTGGGTACAGTTTTTATTTAATACGCGTTCTATTTGAAAAACCGTCTTTTTTGTTTTTTTAAATGAGACATTTGTCTCGCTGGATTGCTTGTCCATATATATAATAGACTTGTCCGTAAGAGATAGAGAAAAAAGTTATTAAAGTTATATGTTTGGAATGGTCATGTCAGGTCAGGAACCGAATTTCAGTCTCTAACACTAATTATTATCAATTATCCTAATCCTAACTTCTTAGGTTAGATTTTAGGCAAATTTTATCAAGGCCAATGCGACTGGTAGTTTGCTACCAACAATGACGTCATATACGTACGTGTGGTGAATACGCGTTCTATTTGCAAAACGGTCTTTTGTGTTTTATTAAATGAGACATTTGTCTCACTGGATTGCTAGTAACTTACTGATTTGGCAACAAACGCGGTAACTAAGTAAAATCGTTCTATCCTGCAAAAAAATGTAAAGATTATTGTGTATTCTTTTCAGTTTAAATACCTACATTTCTTTCACAAAAATAATAGATTCGTTTTTCTAGCTTTTCATTCCCTTTCTCATGGTTGTCAATCCGTAGATTGGTTTTCATTACTTGTGCATATACTGGGTGTTCCGTAATTCGACCGATAAACTTCTGGGTATTAAAGAGGACGTTCAAATATAAAAATTTTGTAGATAAACGTTTTATTTTAACTTCCTCGCCGCTGAGTTATCCCCTCGCAAAGAGGGGGGGGGGGGCTGAAATAAGGTTTTTGTCATTTTACTGATAACCGGAAAATTGTATTAAAGTGAAAATTGGCAGATGTCTTCTACCAATCACATACTTTTTTATGATATGCCTTTTAATTTTGAACTATGACTTTATGGGTTTGAACTTAGCAATCCTTATAAATGTATTTACTATACTAAAGCCACGTAAAGGTCGGTATACATTAGCCGAACCGAGCCTGTAACGTAACATGTAATGTAATGTTCGTCAGTTGGGACGTGCAGTGAATACACCGAGAGCATTCTTCTAAACATCCGGCGAGCCAACCTATGTCGCGAGCATTCGGCAGTATAAAAATAAAAGTATCTCCAGTTTAGTCGAGTATTGGCGCGGGTGTTTTCTTCACTTTGCTTTTCTCTAAACTAAAAGATGCCAACAAACTAATTATTTTACTCTTGCAAGCTTCTTCTATTTCTCCTATTAAAGAAGCGAATTTCCTTCCACGCATCTTCTTTTAGGGTCTTTTTGTAATAGTTGTGGTCTTTAGGATTCCACAAAACAGTCAACTGCAACGTACTTTTCTCCGTCCAGTTCATCGTGCTCGCAGGAAATGGCTCGTTGCTGCGTACAACTTAGCTAAACGGACAAAACGACGTCCCAACTAGAACTGAAAATCCCTTTGTGTTCGTTCCGAAAACTGACTCTCGACGGATCGCAGCGAGCGACTCACAAACCTGCTGTAACAAGTTCGTTTGGTGCTCGAGACCCCGTCTCAACTGCACGAATTTGGTACATTACATGTTACATTACAGGCTCGGCTCGGCTAATGTATACGGACCTTTAGAGAGCCGAACGATGTAAACAAACGCACGTGGTTGTGGTTGGCCGTTTCGAAGAGAAAGTATAACTCCGCCTTTACACTGGAGGAGGAGTGAACGTTGTTTTGCTGTGCGGCAATTATCTGCAGTATCAGATCTTTGTCTGTATTTGTAGTGTGTTACCGAATAGCTATCAAGTGTGTACGAAAATTGTTTGTTTTGGTGTGGAGTACAATCGAACCCGTAGAAACTATACAACGCAAGCGGCATTATCGCTTACGTTTACGTATAGGCCATTCAGTAAACACAAAAACATATAAATTTTTTTGAAGTTGGCATATACGTAAAATTTTTCTGTTAGAGATTCTGTATTTTGTTTTACAAAGGTTTCTATACCTGCATAAAGGTGACTGAATTTAAAAATGAGAATTAACAAATATCATTATTTCAGTGTCAATGTATATATTATTCTGGAAATTCTTGTCTGAACTTTTATAAAATGTAATAAAATACTTATTAATAAATGCTACATTCTTAAAAGTAGTTATGGCAGATTCTAATTAAATGTCACACTCTTAACCTATTTGTTTTAGTAACTTTTTGTAAGTACATTCCTAGACAAAATATGCATTTTGGAAGTACACTCATGAAATTTTAGAAATCAAAGGCCACTTTGTGTTTTTATGTTTAGTGAACAGACTATAAAATTCGTACCGTGTGAAACTGGTCTAAGCTCCACTGCCGAACTGTCAGAATATTTTTTAACATCGTTCGTCTATCTAACATGGCCGAACCTTAGAACTTTTTAACGGACATGAATTTGATTAGAAAAATATTTAATGAAAATTCTAATTTATTTAAAAGCTTTTGTAATTTTTTGTGTAACTAATTTCTTTTTGTGTAAAAAAATAAAATACATGATTATGCAAAGCATTTTGCCGAATTTTACTGAATAACTGTGGCGTGAACCATAAAGTATTACCTTTACACAAATGATATGAATTTGACGAAAAAACTAAGAACACTATAAAATTTTTTTAAATAAATCAGGATTTCTGGTACATATTTTTGTATAATCAAATTATTGTCCGTTGAATAGTTCTAATAACCTACCTCCTTTAGGAGGGTATAACTCGGCAGGGAGGGACTTAAAGGAAAAAGTTAAAATGCAAAATTCTTCTGTTTCAACGTTCTCTTTAACCCGCAAGTCGGGCGAATTACAGAATATCTTGTATATCCACTGCTACATGCTAGTGCTATTTTACATAAGTTTTTGATTTTTTGACAAAGATTCAAAAATATTCAGCGTGAACAACATAGCATTTTGCTTTGTTTGAGTTTCATAGTAAATTATGTTGTATAAATCAATTGCAAATTTGATTTTAATTTGAATTTTGTGTAAGAATATTAGAATTTTGCCAAATATTTTCGATAATTCCAATTTTTACTTGTTATTGATTGTAAAAGTCATCTAAAAAAAATCGCATATTTTAATGTAGTAATAATACTTATTCTCTCTTTCAAAATGTATGTGTTTTGTATGGTATACTCTTTTATAGGGCCACTACTACGTACACGATTATTTTCTGGATTATGGCAAAATAACGTTGCAAACATTTCCGTTTGGTAAACTAAAATTCACGTTCCAAATAGTTCATAACAAGGACCCTACTAACATAATTTTGTGCGTTCTGATTGAAGTTACAAATAATCATAATTCGTTATAAAAACATAACAATCTAAGAAATCTGTTCATGAATTTCTAAATGTGTGAGGAAAAATAAAGGCTTCTAAAACGTTTGTATATTTTCTTTCTTATACATTTTACAACTATGTAACGTTTCGCCCCGAGCGAACGCGTTTTTAAATTAAAATTAATTAGCGCGTTCCCTCTCAACGATTTTTGATGATCAGGGGCTGTAGGTCTGGAACGCCCGTCCAGCGATAACGGCGCGTCATCAACGGATCCCCCGCTCCACGTTTGCGCATCTCTGCGCCGGTCCCCCTCTTAAACCCTCCGAGGAAGTTGTTCGCTACACGAAGCCCGAAGGCGAACACTTATAAGCCGTTTCACGATCGCTCCTAAAGGCATTCATCCACTTGTCCACCGACACCTTCACCAGCATCCATTTTCCCTCCTAGACCCCGATCCCTGTCCGTCCTGTCTAGTTATTTAATTACAACCTTAGATTCAATTTCCTGACCTGATCCGTAGTCGGCGATAGGCGAAGACTTCTTCAACGAGAAGGCCGCCTTCACGATTGCAACCTGAAACCTGTCCGATATCCTGTAGAATTAGTACGGGACGAAGTTCGCTTGCGAGCCGCTCCGCTGTTCTGCTATTATTTTAACTTGTTTCTCCGAGATCCAAATTAAATAAAGGAATCCGAATTCGTTAATAAATTAATGTAAATTAAGTTAAATAATTCCAAATCTGTTGATAATTTAATTCGCTAAATCAGTAAGACGTGTTTGCCGGCGACGACTCTATTAAGAGACCGCTAGGCCCGTCGATATAACGTAATTAAAGAAACCCCTATTTTGTTAATAAGTTAATTTACAAATCATTAAGACGTGTCGGCCGGCGACGACTCAAGTCAGAGACCGCTGAGCCCGTCTATGTAAATAACTTGCTTAGCAAGCAACCTAAATATCCTCTTACAAATAATTAGTTCACCAAGATTCATGCAATTAACATATGACGATAGCGTCTCGTAATATCTAGTTCAAAAGCCCGTAAAATTACTAAGTTGCTCCCCTCGAAGGAGTTGGTTAATGTTTATATTAGCCTACAGAATTCTACTTACTAGAGAAGCTCGAGGTCAACTCCTACGCAACAACAGCTAGGTCAAGGACATTCACCAGGTGACTCCAGCGAATCTTCGTGGCTCCGCACTTTACACTAAAACATCACGCCACGAATTCTCCGATTAAGGGCCAATCCCTTAAGAAACCGCCGGCACGTAAGCGAGAATGTGATATCTAGTTAATTAACCTGTCATTACAGCAACATGTGCCAGAAACTCTGTCGCTGAGGGCCAAGTGAAGAACGCGGACCTGTCTTAAAGCCGGTCCCAAAGTTACCAGAGGCGTGCCGGCAAGAATTCCTGAGGGGGCTATCCAGAAACCACCGTTCACACGGCTGTACGACGGGTTGCAGCGACAAGGGGACAAGGAGCGACGGAAGACCGTAGATTATTTTTATTTTTCCAAATACATGTTAATTTCCAATTATACAATTATGAATACGTTTGTAAATAATTCTAAACACCAATATTAAATTGTTTAAAGCTATCCTGTGTTTGGTTTGCTACGCTTCTTGTGTATATCTGGGAAATCTTGACCCTGTCTCCGACTCGACTAGCTACCAGAAAGTTAATTAGTAATTATCTTTGTACCCTTAATGAGCAGAAGGGTGGGAATATTATAACTAAATCTAATGTCTTTTGAAAACAGAATTCTAATGCAACATCAATTTGTTCTACCAAATTGACGAAAATGTATATTGCAATCAGACGTTTTACAAAAATTCTGGAAAACATTTTCTAAAAAGCAAAAGTTAATGGCCAAAGTAGAAGTGTGTTACTATTAAGGTCAGACAGATCTTAAATAATTGAAAATCGAAGGATACTGCTTAGCTTTTTCCAACAAAATTCATATTATTTGTTATTCAACTAAGTGGAACAACATATGCTCAAAGTTAACTAGATTAAAGTAATGGAGAGCACACCATTCTCGGATCAATTCAGACGACAGTTTAGCAGTCAAGCACCGGATATTAGGAAATAGCATCTCAAATTTCACCAAGAAAGATGGAAGTATGTGGCACAATTTTAGAGAAGACGAACACAAATGCTGTGTGTTAATTTTGAGTTTATTTAGGTTTGTTCATTTAATTTTCTTATAGTTGGCGAATGGTTTGCTTTCGTGAATTGTAATTGTAATGTAATTTCTATCTTTGTTAAAATTTTTATTCCTCAAAGTAAGGAATTAACTTACATCAAATTCGATTTCCATTAAGCGAACCAAATTGCTTAAGTTTTTTCAGAATCTATGAATTGAAAATCGTGTTATTCTTTGGCATAAATTGTATATTCCGAGAACGATTCTGATTTATTTGTTTTATAGTTAACTAAAAGTCTGCGTCTCTTTCCGAAACACTTCATTTTCAAAAATCCTTTAAATTAATTTGAACAGTGATTAGGAATTATAAAATTGCCTCTCACACTTCGTAAACCCTGGCTTTCATGTTACTACAATGTGTAGCATGTAAAAGATCCCTTGCTAGGGTTGAAACTCTTAGTCTCGGCAAAATTCTAAGTTTAACCATATAATCACAGCGGTCGGTGTCTAAGGTACCTGGCATTCTTAAGTATTTAGTTATAATAATAATTGGAGGGTGAAAAAAATAGAAAGCCTATGTCAATTTTGGCATAATTACCAACATTTTTTCTTTAATTTACTGGAATGCATGTTTGTTTTATCTGCAAACTAATCTCTTTCATATCGTTTCTTTAATACCCAAACCTTTTCCCAATTTTCGATTTCCTCATTAAAGTTTTCATTTCCACATTGTTTCGTATGCGAATTGTTCAAAGACAATATATTTGCTTTAGTAAAAAGCACGTTTTGCGTATATCTGTTCTCACACAATGTCACGAAAGATTTGGATATACGGCTGTAGTATTTCTATGTACCTAACATTAAAGCTTGGAGTTTCTTCTTAAAATGCATGACAAAGTCTAAGGTCGGGACTAAGGTACTGTTTTGAAGATTGACTTTTACCATAATCGCTTCCTTCTGCTAAGATAGATATTATCTGCTTAACATCTGATTGCTTATCTTCATCAGTATATTTTGCAATGCTTCTTCTCCCTACTGCTAGAGAACACAATGAAATGGGCGAAAGACCAACATTGCACAGACTAAGGTACTGTTTTGAAGTTTGACCTTTACCATAATCGCTTTCTTCTGCTAAGATAGATATTATCTGCTTAACATCTGATTGCTGATCTTCATCAGTATATTTTGCAATGCTTCTTCTCTCTACTGCTAGAGAACACATAATGAAATGGATGAAAGACCAACATTGCACAATATGGATGTAATATCTTAGGGAAAAACACTCTAAGCTGTTCTTGAGAGTACCATCAAATAGCGTAATCTAAGAATTGCTTAGACACGAAAGAGATGGCATAAACACCTATTCCAAATAAGACTGAAAGGCAGACGACGTTTTGTGAAGATGATGAGGAAACTTCCATTCACTGGTAATATATATTTATATATATTATTATGATACAAGCTTAAATGTGCATTGGAATCAAATTTGTTAAAATTGGGAAATTACCGTGGGTTGGAAATGGTTTGGATTTATTCGGAGATAAGGCAGATATTTTTTTGGAACATAACTATTTGAAAAGAACAGGTGGATTTGAAAATAATATAAAATTAATAAAATTCAGTTTGAAAATGAATGACAAATTCTAATTTTGAAATAATATAAAATGTTAGTAGGTTTAACTCAAATAATTAAGACTAGAAGGCATAAATAGGGAAAATGAGTTAGATAAGAAATTTGTTTCCATTATTACAAAATAACAAACTGAAAAATGTAGAAAACGAATTTTGGTCTAATTAAAAATATGGAATATAACCCTGAAATCAAATGTAATTTAAAATAAATAACCAGAAGAAGAGACGAATTTAATTAATGAAGATTATTGGTATATGGTAGACAAGACTAATGGCTATAACAATTGTTATATGCAAGTGAATTATTAAGGAAACATACTGGGTCAGTTTTATTTTGGAGATTACATTTGACATCTAACATAAATCAAATGGGATTACGTCAAGCTATTTTGTATTGAGTGGAGCTTCCAAAAGGGTGTCTTCGGAGAGAGGAGGTGCATTCCAGGAGGTAGTTTGCTGTAAGAGGTGGCTGCCCAGGTTTGCTCTTGCTGGTAGCTGTCAAGAATTTGGAGTTTGCTGATATTGGACGATTGAGGCGTGGTTTGTCTGTGAGCAGTACATTGCAGCAAGGTACTTAAAAAAGATTGAGTTCCAGATCAAAAATAGGTTGTTGTCTTGAACGTTGTGTAAGGCAAAATACAAGGTGGGTGTAATTTGTAATTAAAAAACTGATCAATGTTAAAACTTGAAGGTTCAATTCTTAGTGAAGTTGCTGTAACGAGGATTCAGTGCAATATATAATCTGTCGTGTATTCTCAGCTGACCTATGTTCGTGTCGACTTTCTTTTGCGTCAGGCCCATTAGGTAAGTTCTTTGCATTTTTTCAGCTATCAATTAGAATTGAATTTTGTATACAGTTTTGACGCTATGTTCAAATGACAGACTGTGGAAACTATATTTAGTTACAAGTTATCTACAAAGTATGTCTTTTAGCTCAACACTAGTAGACACCTTTTCTTTAGGTTTTGGCTTTGTCGGTCTTTTACCCACTTCTTTGGGGTACATACTTTGCTCAACAATAAATTACACGTTACCATAAAGTTGCAATATACGTGCTTGGTAGTTAGCCTTATTAGCCTATCCACATGTAATTAACTTATGACCCGTGCCATTTATGAAACCAAATTGTAAGGTATTAATAAAAGACATGGACCTAGGCTCGCTATCATGACATTGACGATGGAATATAAATCTAGAAACAACAAAAAAGTGAAAATTACAGTCGTTGACATGCTTTTTTGTCTTTTTATTGTGGTTCTTGCCTAACCAATAAAAACTATCTATTTTTTTTATTTTCCTTAACCACTACCGTTGCTCCCTCAAAATCGCTCACGCATAACTTTAGGGGGCTCAGGCGTCACTTAAACCTTAATTAAGGGAAAAATCTACACCGCGCGTGCCGGGAGTCGAACTTTCAACAGCTCCCGCTCGAGCGCTCCATGATTTTCACTGTGACCTCGGTTGCAACTGCGATCGCCGCTCACCTACCGAGGTCCCACAATTTCAGATCTTATTTAGATCGCTTTAATTAACACATGGCTGTTTTCGAGTCCTTTCTTAAAGCATTTTTGATTTGTTTTTTCACTAACAGCAGATTTGTAACATACTTTCTTGAAGAATAAAGTTACGAAATTTCAAATCATAATTAATAGTTTATAATAGGGCCTAGATATAGATATACACCACGATAACATAAAAAGTGAACATTTGAAAGAAAATTTATTTTATACGAAGTTATGTTACAAGTACGAAATTAAGAACTAAGTCCGCTTTCGTACGAGTTACATTCATAACTTTTCATTCTACTGCTTTGGAAGGTTTTATTTCTTATTATAAAATCACAGTTTAAATGAGGAGGTCGGGAAAAGTCGAGGATCATACCGCAAAATGCAAGTGTCTATTTTGATTTCGACCAATGGAATGGTTGTTAGTTTTTGTTGCTACGGTTATTACTGGCAAAAAGAAAACGTAACTAGTATAAACCAGTGTGAGATTTCGGCCGCTAAACGCTGCCGAAATTCATAGCTTTTCGATGCAGTAGAACAACAAAGTATATAGGGAAAGTGGAAAAAGAAACGCAATATGGCCAGGCACTTTATTATCGATTAAAACAAATAAACAAACGTTGCTAGACAAAAAGTATTTCATATCTTCGTTAACCTGAGCGCTTTGCGACATCATAGGAGCGTGCAACTTAATTCTCAAATAGCAACCTATGATCTTTTTTGCATTTTTAGCAAAGTAGCAAGTAGCAAATATTTGGAAAAAATCGACATTAATTTTTAGACTCTAATAAAGTTTATAACTCTGATTTTTGCCTAAAGAGCTTTATTTTACACAATTAAAAGAACTAATTTAATAAATATAAGTAATACAAACTGCTCAAAAGGAATCAAATTAGTTTATATTTTTTGTGAGGCTCACGCCATAATTCTACATGGGACACAACGCCTTAACAGAGGATTCCCACTGCCAACTATGGACCTGCACCAAGTAGCTGTCAAATTCTTTCTAAATTCCTTTAAAGGCTTCATACAATCCACAATAGTTTCGATGGCCTTGATGTCGACGTAACAGCTTAGTAATTTGTATTTTTTTTAAATTTTGGTTGAGTTATGGCTTCCACAATAAAAAGTTAAAGGTTTTTACGTAGTTGACAAGTCGGAATACTTGCTCAAAAGTAATAAAATTAGTTTATATTTTTTGTGAGGCTCAGGCCATACTTCTACATGGGGCACAATGCCTTAACAGAGGAATCCCACTGTCAACTATGGACCTGCACCGAGTAGAAAAGTTTTTATTTTTTAAGCTGTCAATTTCTTTCTAAATTCCTTTAAAGGCTTCATACAATCCACAATCGTTTCGATGGCCTTGATGTCGACGTAACTGTTTTGTAATTTGTAATTTTTTTTTAAATTTTGGTTGAGTTATGGCTTGTACAACAAAAAGTTAAAGATTTTTACGTAGTTGACAAGTCGGAATACTTGCTCAAAAGTAATCAAATTAGTTTATACTTTTTGTGAGGCTCAGGCCATACTTCTACATGGGGCACAATGCCTTAACAGAGGAATCCCACTGCCAAATATGGACCTGAACCGAGTAGAAAAGTTTTTATTTTTCAAGCTGGTAAATTCTTTCTAAATTCCTTTAAAGGCTTCGTACAATCCACAATCGTTTCGATGGCCTTGATGTCGACGTAACTGTTTAGTAATTTGTAATTATTTTTTTTTAAATTTTGGTTGAGTTATGGCTTGTACAGTAAAAAGTTAAAGGTTTTTACGTAGTTGACAAGGCGGATTACTTGCTCAAAAGTAATCAAATTGGTTTATATTTTTGTGAGGCTTAGGCCATACTTCTACATGGGCACAACGCCCTAACAAAGGAATCCCACTGCCAACTATGGACCTGCACCGAGTACAAAAGTTTTTATTTTACAAGCTGTTAAATTTTTTCTAAATTCCTTTAAAGGCTTCATGCAATCCACAATCGTTTCGATGGCCTTGATGTCGACGTAACTGTTTAGTAATTTGTAATTTTTTTTAAAATTTTGGTTGAGTTATAGCTTGTACAATAAAAGGTTAAAGGTTTTTACGTAGTTGACAAATCGGATTACTTGCTCAAAAGTAATCAAATTAGTTTATATTTTTTTGTGAGGCTCAGGCCATACTTCTACATGGGGCACAACGCCTTAACAGAGGAATCCCACTGCCAACTATGGACCTGCACCGAATAGAAAAGTTTTTATTTTTCAAGCTGTCAAGATCTTTCTAAATTCCTTTAAAGGCTTTATGCAGTCCACAATCGTTTCGATGGCCTTGATGTCGACGTAACTGTTTAGTAATTTGTATTTTTTTTAAATTTTGGTTGAGTTATGGCTTGTACAATAAAAAGTTAAAGATTTTTACGTAATTGACAAGTCGAAATACTTGCTCAAAAGTAATCAAATTAGTTTATATTTTTGTGAGGCTCTGGCCATACTTCTACATGGGGCACAACGCCCTAACAGAGGAATTCCACTGCCAACTATGGACCTGCACCGAGTACAAAAGTTTTTAATTTACAAGCTGTTAAATTCTTTCTAAATTCTTTTAAAGGCTTCATGCAATCCACAATCGTTTCGATGGCCTTGATGTCGACGTAACTGTTTAGTAATTTGTATTTTTTTTTAAATTTTGGTTGAGTTATGGCTTGTACAATAAAAAGTTAAAGATTTTTACGTAATTGACAAGTCGGAATCTAGTTAGTAAGACTGCTGATGGTTCAATTTTTGACGTACCTTGTTACCCATTGCTGGTTGTATGGGCACGCTCTGTGGGCGCAGGTCAAACGGTATGGATAGTTAGCGTTAGCCGCAGCCAGCCTTGGCGAGCACGTGGATCGGTCGGTGTTGGGAAGTCGTTAGCTTACGTCAGAAGCGCTAGCACAAACTGAAAACGCTTATGCTAGGATTTCTACCACGTGATATTTTTATCATATCCATTAAAATCTGACAAGCTCACTCACCATGAAACTGCTAGATATATTAAAACAATATAATTGTTACAACACTTTGATAATGTATCTCATCCTAGTTGTGTGGTTTGCCGGCTGCATGGTAATGCAAAGTATTACAAAAACTACACATTTTCTAATTTTTTGCAAATTGCAGTTTCAACAGGCCCTGGCAGAAACGCACACAAATTTTGAAGTCAAGCGAGTTCAAGTCTGTAGTCCAAATGAGGGGCCTATGATGCTTCAGTATATCAACATTACAAAACGGGAAGGCAAGCAGTATTTGAATATACATTTTTACACAGAAATTCCGTTGGATGAAAATGTTGGGGTAAGATCTTCAAGTATCATATTTTCTATGTAAAGCTAAATTTAATTTTTGTTTGTTCAAGGGAACCTGTTTAATACAGTTTGCTGCCGATGGAACACACTTTTTACCATTGTTTAAAATCCAAGAAAAGAATATGTGTAAGGCTGCAAATCAGTACATAGGTGAACTTTGGTATGATCTTGAACGGGCTGCACAATTACCTCCAGGAGCTTGTCCTATACCTGCAGTAAGCACGAATTAACTTTTAAAAGAAATTGTAAACGGTTTTCTTTCGTTCTTATTTATCCGGTTAATCTGTAATGATAAGTAATTCTCTTGTGTCATTTTGTCCAAAACCAGTAATAGCAATTCTACACTAGGAGTGGATCTGCCCCCTTTCCTTTCCTTTGATGTTCTTTTATTAACTTCTATATTCTTACATTTATGATATTACAATTAAGCAGTGTTTAACAAAGTGGACGTGGCAGAAATTGAATCTCGTAAACTAACAAGAGTTAGAAGGTCGGTTAAATAGGCCTAGAATTGTATAAATATGAGTGCAAGTTCATGATGCCTTCAGTGTAAAAACCAAATTCAGGGCGCACTAAATAAATTAAGAAATATAAAATTATGCAAAATGTTCATTCATCTATACTTTTTATTTCCCCTTTTTATAATTAGAGGTACACAAAAAGGTAAAATTTTAGTAATTTATAAGTACGATAGAAAACACGATTATGTTTTCCTATATTTTCAATCCTATTAATGGCTTGTAGAACAGTACCGCGTAGCGCAGTAACGTTATTATTGGGGTATACACTATTTATTCGTCTTTGTTACAACATTAGTGGAATTAATTCCGAACATTTGGCGTAAAATTGAATTTTTATATTTTTCTAGGTTTTATTCGAGGTAACTCTTAGTTTTCGAGATTACATTGCGGCACATTTAAAATTACTTTTAGGAATTAGGGTTAATGTCTTTTATTTAAAAAAAAGTAATACTGTAAAAAACTTGATATATTCTACGAGTATTGACAAATCCGTTATTCGTTGTAGCAGATAGTTTGTAAGGTAAAATTGTCTAACAATTATTATTCTTATAATGGCAGATATTTGCAGTTATACAAGTATTCAGCGCATTTCAAATTTTCATTTTCCTGATTATTTTAATCACAATTGACCATCGAATTAAGTTTTACAATAATATTTTCTTGCTTTGGTTCATATAATATACTATGCATTTAATGTAGCCATGTTCAAACATAATGGCCCAATACTTTCCTCAAAATTAAAGCTAACATTTTGTGTTGCAAGCGTATTTGTTATAAGGTAATTTATACTGCTTCAACAGGTAGCCGAGACATTATTTTCACCATTTATGGCATATGTGTTACCATTGCTGAACTGAATAATATATATTTTACAGCGGCGGTATCATATCCACAACTTCCACCTGGATTTTAAAAAACTGACTCTTCAAACATTTCCCTTTGGAAAACTGAAATTTACCATTGGGCTCACTGATAATAAGAATTCTGGAAAAATTTTGCTTTGCACATATGCAGAAGTAGAAAACGCCAAAAACTGAGTCAGAGTCAGAGTTTACCTATTGTCTTGTTTAAAATAGTTTTTAAATTTACTATTGTTGTGATATAATGTTTTATTAAATGACAAATGTAAATGCCTATATAAATAAATGATGATTGAAAGTAAGAGCTAACACTTCATAAGTATTTAAATATGAATATGCAGTGTTGCTGTATTTAGTTCGTTTTGACTTTCGCTGACAGGGTGACCCTTCTTTCATTGTGGCCATAAGAATCTCAGAAACTATATTCGGCAAACTATTAGGTGAATTGTTTTATTTCATATAAGATTCTATGGCTTCAATTCAACTTTATGCCATCACTAGCTAAAAAAAATAAAATTCATTTTATTAAGTATAGACTGATTTTATTTATTATTTATGGACAACCTACGTTTAAATACTGGTTAATTAACTTTTCGTTAAACTGTTACGATCCGGAAGCGCCACTTGATAAATTTTCGCCCGTATTCGAGGCAGATTCGACCATCTCAAACGTTGGAGTAAATTTCGGGCTGCTTAATTGGTCTAGGAAGCTTTAAATTTACAATCTATTCGCTTTTGTCCCCAAAATGTCCAAACATAGCCCAGGAATATTAGGCAAATTTGGAAGGAAACCTAAACAAAAATGCAGTCCTAATTTTTGGCACAAATGTTCCTTAGTGCCCTAAGAGCGACTCTTTAAAGGTATCCATCTCTGAGGTGTCAGCGTCTCAGCGTCATAGCTTTTTGAATAAAAAATTAGAAGAAGAACCGCGTGTTTATTAGAAAGTATCACTATAAAGTACCCTATTTTTTCTTATTACAGATAAATGCTATTAGTAAAAGTTGTTCATAATGTAAAATTATATCAAGCTGCAAAATTTAAGAAACATTGGTCTACTTTTATGAAAGATTGGTGAATCACCCGAGATATGCTTCGGTTCGCTAATTTAAGAGAAATTCATTAATATAAATTAAAAAAAGAATGTATCGACCGGGAATCGAACCCGGGCCGCCCGCGTTGCAGGCGAGCATTCTACCACTGAATCAAGGTGCTTCGTTGAATATGGCGGTGATATAATAGTATATAGTGAATCACCGGAGCTACGCTTAACTTCGCTAATTAGACGATTTAATTAAAGTCTAAAAATAGCAAAATTTTAAGCTATCATACAATTTAATCGGCCTAGTATCTTCGGAAAAGATAGCGAACAAAGATACAAAGAGACCACCGATTTTATGGTATAGATAAGACGCCGGCACCCCAGAGGCGAGGGCTTTTAAAGGTCGCTTCTAGAGTACTAAGGTATATTTGTGCCAAGAATCAGGACTACTTTTTTTAGGTAGACATCTATTATGCCTAGGCTAATAGGCAACTTAGAGGTGCGTGATTCTTTTTCTTTTCCGCCTTGCACCTTTTTCGAAAATCGGCGTTTTCTGATATTTCTTTCTAAAATCCACACGATATGTGCAGGTGCTTTATTTGAGTGTTGCGCTACGTGCAGATCATCTCGACAAAACTGTCGTCAAAACGATATTCTTGATCTTGATGTAGGATGCCACAGCCGTTTGATCACTAAGCGATGTGGTAGGTTGCTTTTTTGAAAATAACCATTGGTCACCCAAAATACGAGGTAGGGCCCATTCATGATTAGTTCAGCGCAGACTAATATCAAATTAATTTTCAGGCCTTTTTCCTTGTTTCTTTTCTCTACGCATTTTTCTGCTATTCTCCGACGGTGACGGTGACGTTTTGGGATTTATCGTTCGATTCCCAACAGTCATCGTCGACGGAAAAGTGCATGGGCGTTCGAAGTAGCAGCACACACCGAGAAGCGGAGATCGGTTTAGATTTATAATAAACATGATAGTGATGCGTCTTGAAGCCACAAGAAGTAAGGCTAATCTAAGTAAGTAATCGAAAAAGTAAGAAGATGGTTGATACATAATATGTGAACTGGGTTGTCTATAGGTCTTGTATGCAATTTTTATCATATCTTATCAGGTACTTGTAGTGAAACGGTCAAGATAAATATTTAGAATATTTGTAATCTTTGATTTCCAAGTTTACTTTACTTATGAAATTGTTATTTTGGTGAAAACAAAATACGTGTGTAGGGCCGATGTTCACAATAAACGGTTGCATTTTAGAAAACTAACTCTTCAAACATTTCCTTTCAGCAAACAGGTTTTACCATTGGATTATGGAAGTATCCAAAAGTGATTTACACCCACATGAATTGATAAAATTCTATTTGCTTGTATTTGTATCTGTTCTTGAAGTTTATTACTTGATATGTTGTATTAAATAACAAATATAAGTACATACAGAAATTTTGCATTGTTTACAAATCCGAAACATTCTTACGCCATCTGCATTATTTTGAATGGAAACTCGTGATTATTTTGATAGAGCAGAGAAATACTGAGACCAGCTACAACAAATAGGAATAATATGAATTTACATATTTAAAGATAACTGTTCGTAATACATTTTTAAAATGATAACTAGAAATCAAGTACTTCAGATTTAGTCCTTTTCCTTCTTGCAATTCCTCCTATTAACCACTACTGCTGGAATAAATATAAATGTTCCCTGTTTGTTGAGAATTAGATAGTAGGATCACATGGTCAAAAACGGAATAGAGAATTGTATATTAGGTTATAGAACTAGATCGTGGTGACGACGGTGATGAGTGCTACATCTAATACCATACCTGTGAGTAATTAGGTGAAAGTTAATTCAACATAAGCTCTTCTTAAAGTTCGTTTTAGGGTTTCGAACCTGAACCTAATCAAGTAAAAAATTAATTAATTCAGCTATCGCTTTATAAATTTTCATAAAAACATGCATTACATGCGATATAATAATTCTTTATACTTTTGAGCTTGGTTATCGTAAAAATTTATAAATTGGAAATCTTGATGTTTTTTATTTTCTGTAAGGCTATTATTAAAAAAAAGTGTGCTTTCCGTGGGTCGCTTTTTTTAAATTCCATTGAAGTGCAGCTTAGGTTTAGTATACACATACATATGTTGCAAAGTAAAGAATACAGAGTTCGAAATAGCAGTTTGTATACCAAAGCACTGAAGTTTAATTTTTTATCACGAATGTGGATTTAGTTGCCGAGGCCCGTAGAGCTAAGCCAAATAAACCAAAAGAGGGATAAAAAGGAACTTCAGTGCCGAGGCGTATATTATGTTTCTTTTTTAAAAATCTAGAAATCGTGAAATTACAACATTTTAACTTTTGTACGAGTATGTTATGCTGAAGTTGGTTGACGTTCGCTCCGTCACCTACAAAAAGTCGTAAAACAATTTCTCGTATTTCAATGACGATTTCGGCGTTCTTCATGCTGATTTAAAAAAAAGTATTTTTAAATTCGATAAGAACTATCTGAAAATACTCCAATAATTTACCACTGCAAGACAATTTTGGAAATGCCAAGACTATTTTTGGAGTAGTTTGCTCCTCGTTTTGATTTAATAAATAAGATCCAGCACCAGTAGGGGTCTTTGAAACGAAAGGATCACAAATATCGTCAAGGCCGAGACTTGTGTGTTAATTTACAAAGATATCAGCAACCGAATCGTAGTCAAAATTATTTTAATTTAATTTTCGCTAGATTTATTCGAAACCGTTGTAATTATATCTTCTCATTGGTGATTATGGACAATTTACTATTTTTACTTATTTTAGACATGTTTTTGCCATTTTTTTTCGATATTTTTGTTATAGCAAATATTGTAGAGCATATTTAAAGCTATATGAAGTTTAGTTGCCAGCAAACTTATATTGTTGATCAGTTTTTTTGGTGAAAGTAGTAGGAAGGAGACCTATAGAGTATCAGAATTTTATCTACACAATTTTTTTAGCGGAATTGTCATAACAAAATAATCAAATATGTTGTAGCTGCAGTATCATATTGACAATCTGGAAATGTATTTTAAAGGCGGGACTCTAAAAATTTCCATTCGGTAAATGAAGTTCACCCTTGAATTCGTGGACAATAAAATCCTCGAAAACTCTGCTTTGTTTCGTTGCACGCACATAAGTGATTACGAACTGATCTATATGTGCAAAGTTTGAAATAGTTTTGTTGATGTTTTTTTATTGTAATTAGTTGAAGTTTATTACTAATGCCGGCGAGCATGTGTTTTAAATTACGTATAGGTGTAGACTTTACTTTTCTTTCAATCCGGAGATTGTTGGTTTTAATTATAGTTCTCTCCACCGACGCAAACAAAACGTTGAGCAAGCCACTCTAAAACAAAGCCAACACCAGTTTTAAAAATGCAGTTACATATTTCTAAATTATATGGTATCTTAGTCAGTACGCACCTCCTATATCTAATTTCTGTTTCGTTATTAAAGTAACGATATACAAAAAAAATGTTAATGTTTTTATAAATATGTGTTGTTTACATATTCTACAGCCATTACCTACAATTAATAATTCAAAAATTTTAAAAAAATCTAATCTTTTACTAATCTGACCTTATGATACGATTCTGTAGGATCGAGTCCATCAGTGGTTAGTTTATAGTGATCATGCACGTAATGAATATCATGCAATCCTGTAGATTATGGACTACACTGTAAGATAATTTAATAAAGAAATATAACTAATATTTCATTTGTCAACTTGTACAATCAATAGGCAATGACAGAAACGCATACAAATCTTTAAATTGATGGTGTGAAAAGTGCACTTCAGTATTTAAAGATCATAAAAATTCGAGGAAAGCAGAAGAATATGTGTAGAGTTGCAAATTAGCACATAGGTGAATTGTGATATGATTTCGAACGTGCTAAAACGGCAATAAGTATTTTGAAATCATTCTAAAAATTTTTGTAGCAAATATTGTGAAATTTTGTTTTTACTTTTCTACCTATGTCTTGCTTCTTACATTTCCAGAATGGGAAAATAGCACCACTATTTAGAGATCGTTGGGACGGTGTAAGTTTTGGGACTGAAGTTATTTTTACAGGTTGACAAAATAGTTATAATTAGTTATAATTTCACAATATTTTGAAAACTGTAAGTACATACTTTAGTTTTTAGTAATACCCACTACCCATGGGTTTTCATATTTTCAATTTCTTGCCGTGGTTCAACAAGTTCTTTTAGGTTAAATGAAAATCAATAAATGTTTTATTTTTTTATTTAATGAAAACATAATTACCAATATTTGACTTCAACATATAGTGTATCCAAATTGTGGCGTTAAGTGTGGAGATCTCGTAAACGGCTAAATAAACAAAATGGTTGACATCTTTCAAGTAACTTAGAAACGTACGTAAATAATCCATATTCTTCCAAAAATAAAAACTGCAAATTTTAGAAATTTCGTAAATCACAAAATACATCGAAATTGCTTTGGCATTATTAAGGGACCTTTTTGTCTACTTACGAATATTATATTACTTATTACTTTAATTTAAATCAGCAACTAAAAATTATGGTTGTGTTTCAAACGAAACCAATAAAGACGCCCACTTCTCACTTACATGCAAATGATTTATTATTAATTTTATTAGGCTTATTATCCTGGCATGTGGATTAGAATATTAATTTGTAACATAACTGTCGTTCCTTTCTATACATTTCTCCCAATGTAAAACAGGTTGTCTCATTCCATTGACGAAAGAATTCTTTTTAACACGAGGTCAGATTCAGATTACAGAGTGGGTGTGAGACAATTTCGAATTGTCTGAGAAATTTCTCGAAATTGTTCCGTACCCACCTTACATTCTGGATATGTCCCCGTACGATTTTTTATTCGCTATTTTTAAGGATAACCGACATCAGATGAATAGCGAGGTTAAAAGTGCAAGAGTAAAAAAGTATTTATCCGCCGAATGAGAAAATGTGTTTTATCGGAAAAATGTATATAACGCAAAGGTGGTAGTTTCGAAAAATAATGCTGTCACTTAAAGAATACACTCTTTTCTGTATATTGCTTTTAGTTTTTAAATCTAACTGCATTGAAAGTCATTCTATGAGGTGGAGACGTTTCTTAGTTTAAAAAGAGGCTTTTGAGGGCAAATGCTCATAGGAACTTTTTCCCTTCTTAGGTTTGCTAGAATGCGTTTTTAAGTGCGAGGATACCTTAAAGATACACCCTGTATCTCTGACATACATTTATAATTGAAATATGAGTCAAAACTACAGTATTTTGTAGGAAGGGAAAGTGTTCTAATGCGACTAATCAATGTTCATAATTTCACTATAGTTCACATAATCAGAAAAATGAAGTTGACCAGCGCTACGTGAACAAGAATCACTTGGCTGATATGAACTTATATATAAATTGATATCGTTAGTTGAAATCTTGGCGATATGGCCGAATACAAAAGAAAATTTGCCACTGAATAGACTAGGAGGTCTGGAAAAATATATACAGGGTGTTTAAAAATTGCACAGAACAAATATAAGGGCGTTATTCTGCATAAAAATATAAGAGAAAAACTCTAATAAACATATGTCCTAAAATCATTCATTTCAAAGATATCCTTGATCAAAGAATTGAAGATAGTAATCCGTTTTTCAAACGTAGGCTGGGGTTTTGTTCCAACACATGTGTTTTGTTTACATACAATATGTGGGCGTTGTTCTAGTAAAAAGTAGAAAAATAATAAGCATGCGTTCCAAAATAAATTTTCTCTTCTTCTTCTTCTTCTTCTGTATCCATATACCCATCGGGTGTCGGACATTTGATCCTTAACTATTTTCTATCAATTTTTTTCCATTCTTTCCGGTCCATTGCTAATCTTCCCATCTCTTCCTTCGTCTTTCCTCGTTGTCTGCCCAATTCTTCTATATTCTGTAGCCAGTTTTTCCTAGGTCTTCCTTTTCTTCTCTTCCCAATCCTGCCTGTTTCCATAATTTTCTTCACTAGTCTGTCTTGGTCTATCCGCAGTATGTGACCGTACCAGTTCAGTTGTTTCTTTTCTATCTTCTTTTGTAACCGGTTCTTGTTCAATCATTTGTCTTATATGTTCGTTTCTCTCTCTATCCAGCTTGGTTTTTCCAGTTATTTTCCTAAAGTACTTCATTTCTGCGGCAATTATTTTCTTCTCGTGCTTCTCATGTATAACCCATGTTTCGCATGCGTATGTCAGTGTGGGTAGTACTATCGTATTATAGACCCGTAACTTGATTTTCATGTCTATTTCTCGTTTTCCGAAGATAGTTTTATTGAATGCATAGTAGATCTTTCCGCATACATGAGGCAATCGACTCTTATTCGCAGTAGTCTGTTATATCCTACCACAGTCTGATGTGGTGTTTTCAGTCGGGTGTTTTTTAATAGTTTATACATTACTACTATGAATAATAGCGGACTGAGGCTGTCTCCTTGCTTTATTCCTAATTCCATTTTAAATCTTGTTGACTCCTCTCCATTTATCTTGACCACTCCCTTTACATCCTTAAAAATGCTTTTTATTACCCGTATCAGTTTTACTTGCACTTTTAACTGTTCAAGGCACCTCCATATTATTTTCCTCTGAATCGCATCGAAAGCCGCTTTTATGTCTATAAAAGTTACAAACAATTCTTTTCTTTTTTCTTCTATTCTTTCTATCATGTTTCTTAGTATTTGAATATTGTCGTTTGTTTGTCTTCCCGTCCTGTAAGCCGCTTGTTCGTCTGCCAGGATAGACATATGGCACTGTAATTCTCACAACGTGTGGAGTCGCCTTTCTTGTGTATTGGGATTATAATGTTTTCTTGCCAGCTCTCTGGTATTTTCTCCGTCCGCCATGCTTCTTTGTATAGCTCTAGAATCCATTTTTTTCCTTTCTCGTCTAAATACTTTATCATCTCTGGTTCAATGCCATCTTGTCCACATGACTCCTCCTCCGGTGGTACTTCCCCTATTTCCTCTTCTCCTTTTTTATTGTTATCTAATTCGTTCTGGCTTTCGGCTTCATTTACTCTTTTCTTATCCTCAAATTTGTTTGTATAGTGGTCTGCCCAGATTTCTAATAGGTATGTCATGTAATTCAGATTAAGTTCGTTATCAATATTTCTTATACTCCTTATCTTTTTCTTTTTATTTCCTTTCAACGCTTTTATTACATTCCAAAATTGTCTATTGTTTGTATCGTATGTTTGGTTTAGTTCCCTGCCAAACTCCTCCCAACTTTTCCTTTTCGCATCCCTCACTACCTCTTTCGCTATATTCCTTTTGTTTATATATTCTTCTTTATCATGTAGGTTCTGTGATTCCCTGAATCTTTTCCATGCTGCTTTCTTGTCTCTTTTGCTATTTTATGAATGGTTTCACTAAATATTTGCCATCTTCTCTCCAGTCCAGTTCGTACTAATTTGTTCTGGTTTAGATAGTTCCTCGTCTACTTCTTTTTGGTATTTTAATTTTATTTCCTCCTTCCTTAAAATCTGTATTTGTATTCTTTCGTAGTCTTTTTCTTTATGCATTGCTATGTCCAAGTCTTTTAAAACTACTGTTACCAATCTATGTTGTGTTCTCATTTCTGCGTCCATTATGGTTTTGATCTGTTGTATTCTATCGTTAAGTTCCTGTGTATATACTATATAATCTTTTATACTTTTGGCGTCCCTTTCTTCCGCAACAAAAGTATATCTATTTTCCATTGGTTGGTGCCAGAAGCCATTTCCTATTATGAGATCGTTTGTTTGGCAAAACTGTATCATTCTTTGTCCATTTCTGTTTACTGTCTCTTCTCCGTATTGCCCCATGCATCCTAAACCTCTATTCTCATCTCTGCCAACTCTCGCATTCCAGTCGCCCATGATGATTATTTCGTCTTCCTCTTTTCTAATTCTATCTAGTGTGTTTTGCAAGTCTGTGTAGAAATTTAAGATTTCTTCTTTGTCTGCCCCTTCTATTGGTGCATATACCTGTATTATATTGTTCATTCCATCTAGATCTAGCTCTAATACCATTAGTCTTGAATTTACTGCTTCGAATTTACTGACTTTCATGTTTAATTCCTTCGATATTATCATGACCACCCCTTCTTTCGCTCTCTGTTCTGGATGTCTTCCTGAGTAATATAAGTTGTAATTATCCTTTAATTGTTTGTTACCCGATCCTTTAGCTTTTGTCTCACATAGTCCCGTGATTTTAATATCATATTGTTGCATTTTCAAGTTCTTTTTTTTAGTAAAATTTATAGTAACTGTTAATAATATAATTTTGACAGTTCTAAGTAAAACATACAGATAATGAAAATCAAATAGCAGCCTACTAAATCTAAACGTTTTAAAAACGAAATGCTATCTTGAATTCTTTGATCAAGAATATCTTTGAAATGAATGATTTTGGGACATATGTTTATTAGAGTTTTTCTCTAATTTTTTGATGCAGAATAACGCCCTTATATTTTTTCTGTGCAATTTTGAAACACCCTGTATAGTAGATCCACATGCTCAATTTTTTCTATTAAAATAGCTGGTGGCCAATATGAACATTGGCCCATTTGACATAGACCCACTTCAATGTTTTCTTTCGGTAAACTGAAACTAGTATTGGGAATCACCTATAACCATTTTGAAAATGTAAAAGATTTATTGTAATTGTTAATACTTATTACTATGATTTTTATTTATTTGTCTAATAAATAATATTTTCCGTTGATCGTGCATTCATGAGTTTCATTGCGTATAAAAATCAATTATTATGACCCCTATTCGTAAATCATGACAAAATAGTAAGTGTCAAGTTTTTGCTGTGGATTAATTTTGTCTCCAATTTAATATGATACTATAAATGGAAAATTTACTGTAACTTACTAGTGTATTAATTGATGATTCACAACCTTAACAATTAATGCATCCGCTAGCTCTCATGCGTTAAAATGTTTCGATTATTAATCGCTCACATTAACGCACTTATTTGTTAATAACTATTTATTTACGGATTTGATTAAATTATTAATTACAATTTTCAGTTAAGTTTGATTCAATACTAATTTGCTTTCTAATATACGCCGCCTTTTCAAGGCAGTAAAACTTGAATATATTAACAACTTAATTTTTAAACGTAGTGCATTGCCCTAACAGTAATATTAATACTAGTATTAGAAAAAATACGAAAACCATTTCGACTTATTTACTATTCAAATAATCTGTGACGTGAACTTGAGACCTTAGTGCGGGTTTTGTCGTCGTCTTCATTTTAACTTGACTCCTCAGTTTTGTCTAGAAAAAATTGAGACGATAAGAGGTCGACACTCGAGGAGACTTAGACCGGAGACGGTTCATCATTATTTATTCATTGTAACAATTTCGAAGCACTTACGTACAAAACCAAAACGAAGACAAGAACGGATGTCACACATAAATAGAGAATAACGAGTGGAATAGAGATTGCGTCATTAAACATGAATGTCCCTGAAATCGTAAAGTAAAAAAATTGGAAATGTTTTTCTGTGTACTGTATTAATGAATGATATACATGTAAATGTAATTTCTGGCTAAACATTGTTAATTGATTTTTTTATGCTAAAAGCTGTAGCATATTTGAAATGTACTTCTTTCTGTAAATAACCTCGACATACCATACCTTACGTCGGCTCTTAATTATAATTTGAATTTATTACTCTGCTCAATATGCATGTAGTCAGAAAGAACGAATGAGTGACTATGGACTGCCTTAGTGATGTTATCTACTTGTAAATGTATTTAGTGTTTTCTTTTTTTTTGTCAATTTAATCCCCTTAATGTAGGTTGAGAGCTTGTTACCTACGGCACATGTAGGATTATTATAATATTTTTTTAAATACCACATTCTCATACATCAGACTATTATTGCCACCGAAGATCTCACGGGCTAGACCAGAATTAGTATATATTTTGAAACTCGGAAAATGAGGAATGACTATTGTATCGTATTGTACTGCCTTGCATTATATCAGATTGAAGCAGATTTTTGACCAACCGAGCAACGTTCATTATATCATAATGACGTTTTTGTTTGTTTTCGCTATGTAGCAGAATCAACAACTAGCATTCAGTTCTAGTCATTGTGCTTAGACACATCAGCATCATTAAAATGACCATTCTTAATATTATTTACTATGGATATATATTCTGTTCCGTAAGTACACCAAAACCATAATTTATGCTAGTAAACTATACAAGTTATAGCTTAACTTTCATAACTTCAAAAAAGGTTGTAGCTGGACAGTCGCACACAAATTTTCAAGTAGAACGCTTTGAAAAATGCAGCGAAAGCAAAGGGACAATACAGTTTCGTTATGTAAATATTTCAAAAACAGAGACTCGACAGTTTCTGAATGGTGATTTCGCAAATGCCATTCCTTTAGATGACAAAATCGGGGTAAGATTTAAAAGTTGAAGAGATATCATATACATAACGTTGTTTTACAGATTAATTGTTTTATACAATACGCAGCCGACGAGAAACATTTTATACCCTTATTTACCATTCGGGAAAAGTCAATGTGCAAAGCTGCAAATCAATATTTGGGAGAATTTTGGTATGATATCGAGAGAGCTGCTCAAATAACACCAGGGATTTGCCCAATTCCTGCAGTAAGTGCACCGTGTTTATAGACTAATTAAATGTTTTAAACATACTTCACACCAAGTGTGTTAGTTATATTTAAAATATCAATGCAATGTCTGCTTTAAGATCTCTACAATTACTTAAATGTTGGCATATTAGTTTTATTTCTAATTACTATTCGGAGCTAAAAATAAAGATTAAAAATTAGATTTCGAAAAATAATATCGTGACGTAGACAATAAAACGCAAGTTTTTCTGTAAATATCGGGGAAATAAAATATGAAACATGGTAAAAAACCATAAAAAATGGGAGGGGGCGCTCTTTATCTATGAAATTTTAACGGTTTAAGGTTTTCTAATCTAAGTATAGATTAATAAAATATGCAAATCAATCCACCATTTCTTAAGCATGCAGAATCTCATATTTCTATGCGGCACATGGCCTTAATACTTCTTCATCTACACTTCATGTTTTGTTATTCATTACATAGTATGCCCGTTAATAAATATTAATATTAATAAAATATATAGGTTGTGAACTTGAGCACTGATAAATCACTAATCTTTTGTTTTCAAAACAATAACAAGTCAAAAAACGACTCCACATATGGGCATTCAGCAAACACAAAAACATTTCAAGTTTTTTGAAGTTGGCATGTGCATATAATTTTTGTACTAGGGATTCTCTATTTTGTTTTGAAAAGGTTTCCACGCCGGTGTACAGGCAGATTTGATTTAAAAAATGACAATTAATATTTCTGATTGTCAGTGTCAAAGTGGAATATTTCTCTAGAAATTCTCACCTGAAGTTTAATAAAATGTAATAAAAATGCCTATTAGTAAACGCTACGTCAATTGTATCCAACACAGAATTTGTATAATATCTTAAAAGTTGTTATTTACAACATTTATGACAGATAGGAGGTAAATGTCATACCCTTAACCTATTTGTTTTAGTAAGTTTTTGTAAGTACATTCCAAGACAAAGATAAATTCTGGAAGTACACTCATGAAATTTTAGAAATCAAAGGCCACTTTGTGTTTTTATGTTTACTGAACAGACTATACTTTAGTAACT
>OW679194.1:171809986-171857760 GCA_940337035.1 Agriotes lineatus
GTAAGCTTCCCTTAATGGCTTTTAAGCGGATGGATACATTTTCTAATAGAACTTAAGCCGACTTAGCATATTTGGGAATCATGGGTTTATGGATTTCTTTCAATTGCCTCATTGAGAGAGCTTAGCATTAAGATTTTTAGAATAAGTATTTATTCCTACGTGCGACGCTCCGATTGGCTACGCAGGATCGCCTCAGCCAATAGTGTTTGAGCTTGCCCCTCCTTGAATTGGCGAGTTCGCCTCGTTGTAAATTCAGAGTTAGTTAGATTGAGAGTCTCGAGTAAGCAAGTTCAGCTATGCTTTGTGCTGGGTTGCGGTCGTTCTAACTCCCTGGTAAAGACGTTTCCAGGTTGTTTTGTGTTACGGTTACGCGCAATTCGCTATTTTCGCGTGGCCAATCCAAGCGTGTCACAACAGTTGAAGCTTTTGTAAAAAACCATCGGTCCATCAGTGACGTTTGTAATCGTTGTTACTCAATATACTCGTGTTTGTTAAGTCTTGTTTCACTCCAACAACTAACTGAACCCAAGTTAGGGTTATTAAGTGGCAGTTCCCGGCAATCCCATTGAACCGGAATTCGCAGTGGATTAATTGGGGGCCCCATTCGTGGAAGCCTCTTATCAAGTTAATCATACAAAAAACAGTTATTAACTTGTAATTTTGACCTGCAAAAATATTTATTTAAAAAATAGCTTTCTTTAATAGTATTTTTTTTATTAAAAAACGAAAACACAACCAGAGTATCAACTGTTTACATTTTTTTAAATATAAACGAAACGTAAATCCAAAACCAAATAGGTGCACAAAAAATGCAAAGGTGGAAATTGTTCAACCATCTGGGAAAATTAATTAGCTTATGCCACTGCTAATCACCCTCTTTTTCTGATATTTACAAGTTCAGTAATTTAATATTACGGTTTTTGTACATTTTAAAAGTTCTTTAAGTGGCCAATGTAATAGCGAGCGAGTGTTTTCCGTGAGAGCCAGTAAAGTTCTAGTAACGGTCACGTATTGTACAATGTTTTATGGCATTTTAACTCGTAAACACCCTTTTTACAAACATCGTTTTCATAGATAAAACATATCTTTACGGGCAAGATCGGTAAAAATGTAGGGGCAAGATCGGTAAATATTATAACGGACTTTGACAAGCCCGTAAAAATTTTACAGGCTGGTCAGAGCCCGTTATACATTTTTACCGATCTTGCCCGTATAGAGGCTGTTTACCCGTAGAAACAGAGCGTTTACGATTCAGAATACCGTAACTACATCTACGATACTATTGACAATGGCATTAAAAATAGTCAAATTAAAAGTACAGTCATATGATTAACTTTCAAAGTGTGGATAACTTTTCGTAATAAATATATCCAAATGAAATTTGTATTATGTCAACAATCGTATGATTTGAAGAATTAGAGAAATTTGCGAATAACTGTTTTTTTCCTGTCTTCTCACTAACAGGTACACTCGTTATTGCAAAATTAATGCAGTTAAAAATTAGCCAACTAATTAAATTATTCATTATTTTTATTTAAAAAACGGAAAAACCGCCATTTTTAACTTAAAAGCTGCTTCATTAACAAGCAGTGCAAGAGAAACAAAAATAAACATAATATAATTGCTATAATACGCAACCACAGGCATTTATATTTCATTTGAGTAACAAATTTAATGCACGTCATGCAAACTAAACATAGCAGATGTTCCCAATATTTTGTAAAAGCAAAAAGTCTTTGTTCATATTGAATTTGCCTTATAATATTTCTGATTTTGTAAATAAAAATCTTCAAGCTCGAATACATTGTTTGACTAACTTCTCATTGTTGATCCAACACTTTCTTTTTATTTGAAAACATCTGAGCTCTCCTAAAAGAACTAGCACGGCAATTCAATACATAGCTAAATATAAACTGAATAGTCTAAAATTAACAAGAGCTTTAGCTTTCAAGCAAAATATAATTAACACGTTAAATCACCCTAAATTTCAGGTTGGTTCAGGTTTTTAAACAGATTTGTAAAATGAAATGATTGATCGTTTTAACACTTTTGTTCTTATTTCTATTGAAATTGAACTGCAAGTTTCTACATACATATTCAATAAAAGGGGAAATTCAATCAAAGTTTGATTGATCGCGCTCTTAACGTTGTATGCAGAAAAAAGTATTGGCAACCATCCAGAAAGTTTTTGATGTTTTAGGATAACCAATAATTTTTTTCAAATACTTCGGGTTATCAGAATTCTAAATCAAGGAATTTTTAAAAGGAACTGGCATATAGAATTCAGCAAGCCCTTGTCTATATTGCAATTTATTATATCAAGCCTTCACTACGCCAACCATCAGACTGTTTATTGGAACATTAATTATTACCGAGGTAGCTGAGCGATATTACCTTTTATTTGTTCTACTCTGTCGGAACGGTATTCTCCACATTGACAAAACATCAAATATTTCGCTCGCTGTAAATATCCTAGAAACTGGGAAAGGTATTATGACGTATAACAAAGGCTATTGAAAATATATTCAACACAGCGACGCTTGCTACCTCATCACATGTCGACATTTTATTGAATTTGCTTCTGCTGTTGTGACAAACGAGCCATCTGCGAAAATTTGTTCCAAGTTGGTACTTGGAAACAAATTTGGTAGAAATTCTAGGAGCCAGAACTTATTTCTCTAATTTAACCGTAAATCAACACAAGAGCAACTAATGAAGTTGCATACAGGAACATGTTTATTGTTGGCTAGTAGGCGTAGATCATAACATAATAGCATATAAAAGGCTTATCTGATCGACCAACAAGGCCTTCTAATTAACATGGCACGTCGTAATAATTAGCTAACTACTTGACTCCAACTCCTTTCGTGCTAGAATGGACGGTCCGTCAGCCCTTTGGATTCGTTCACCAACCTGAAATTATAAATCAAAGTGAGTGCCTTGCGTTTTACACTTTTACGAAAGCCGAGTTCATCATTAAAATCACTTTAAAGTTTTAATCAGAGTTGTGAGTTAAAAGAAACTTTGAAATTGTAATTTGCATTTGTGAAGTCTGAGTGGAGCTTTATATTTCTAAAGGCAGTGGAAAGAGCCATCAAAGCCAGTTTTGGAAAAAGCCAACTTGTTGAGGTATCTGCTACATATAATGATGGATTTTTAGAGGGTTGTTTCTTTTAAAAGTTATTTTCAAACTATTTCATAAAGTGCCATAGATTTATAAAGCGGATTTTGGACGAGTTGTGACTGCTTAACGCTCTAACACACATCAGCACTAGAATAAGCTAATGATAATCACTTCATATAATCAGGATGGCAAATACCCAAAACAGTCCCGTTACCAATAGCGTTCAACAAGCTACTACGGAGGAGGGAGTGGGTTAACACTAAAATGATCAAAACCGAACACGGCGCCACCTACTGGCGGAACTAAAGGAGGTTAAGAGCGTTCGAAGTATGTAGTTATACTATAAGGACGTAGCTTATATGTCGAAATGTCGTATCCGGCGTCGATCAAGGAAACTGATGTGACTCCAACCTCGCCTTGCAGCTGGATAGAATGATACCAATGTAGATAAATCGTGCAAACTATAAAAGTGAAGTCAAAGCTGAGCCGGAATAGTCTCTAATTCCATAAACTGGAAAATCTAGATACCCAAGTCCATAATGAGATCCATAATTCATTCAAAAGTAAAATAAAAGCCTTGCATACTACAATTCGAAAATCTAGAAAATTCTAGAAAAGACGCCATAAGCGTGCCTTTGGGAAAAACGACTCACTTTAGGTGTAAAACGGCATTTCGCACATGGACTGGCAAAAGTTAGCATTCGTGAAATAATTTACCAAAATTTACTGTTCTAATCTCCACAGGTGGCACTAATTTGTCGAAAAACCGTCTAGCATGGAATTAAAATGCACAAAGCAAAATTGTCAACAAATATCCATATATAAATTCACCTATATGGTGTTTTTCCCAGATTCCATTTATTTAGTCCAATAATAAGAATTTGTAAAAATAACGAATCGCAAATCCCCCCTAAAGGGCCAGACGCGAAGTCTCGCAAATTTCGATAATTTGTTGTTAGTAATTCGGCAGGAAGTTATTCAGTTCAAGAAGAAAACACACAAAATACAACTGATAAGTCGAAATTCGGGAGGCCGTTAAGCGATTTTACCACTAGTGGGCCGAAATGACACTAGAACTTCGGATCGCCGACGGAAGTCACTCAATGACCGTGTCAGATTTCAAGGTAAAAAACTCATAGCTTTGCGAAATAGACTGGACAATACTCCGAATCCCAACAGAATACGTCTGGTCAGCTAAGACAATACGAGATGTTACACGCAAATTAGACTAGATACACCCAACAATGTATCAGCGGAAATGAACTGTCAATTAAAGCTACGCCCCTGGGAACACGAGACACATCTTATTATAGTTATACAGGTTGGATAACTTGACATGAAATTTCAGAGGGCATATTAAGATACATGTAACCTCCGAAACGTCAAAATGGACGCTTAATGTATCAGGTAAACATCGAAATTCTAGGGTTCTTTCAGCGGGGACCTAATAAAACCAGGAAATGTCACATACCACTAGGAAAGAAAATGCAGAAGTCCAACTGAAACGTATACCTGTAATTTTCAATGATACCTCGTGTCAGAAAAATCACCTATATCCTTTCGATAGCCAATAAGTACCGTTTAGGGAAACTAAGATGAGGAAGGACATTAGAACTAACGTGAAGAAATAATCAAAAAATAGGGACTAACGTCAAAATGACCGTAACAGAGTTCTTCAAAATTATTTCTAAATAATTGAATAAATTCCAAGCTGGAAGCTAGAATCTATAGTGAAATATTTTAGTTTGAATTAAGCAGTTGATATTTTGATGTGAATTAATTCCAAAAGACAACAATCTAGCTTCCAAGTTAAGTCACTTGTACTGGTAAATTGGAAAATGATCACAAGTTTAGTTATAAGAAAATAGAAAATAAAAAAGTTCGAGTCATTACTTAGACGTATTTTGGGCGCTAATATTAAGAGTGCTACAAACATCGCTTTTGACACTAGAAACGGTGCAAAAAATTGTCATTTTGACACGATCGTAGAAAAAATAATAAACAAAACCTAACCTACTAACCTCCAATTTGACATAGACTGACAATACACTTCGGTACTGTCAAACGTATAACACGAATAACAGGCGGTTCTGATTATTCATTTATTTGAGCTCTAGGTACTTTTCAATCCGCCATGATGACTTTTTACGGCTTGTCAATTCAAAATTTATGTTTTTTCTATATTTATTGAGTTGTTGGATAAAATTTTCTATGGCACGCGTGTGTTATTACTTATTACAAATAATTCACTAGAGAAAAGACCCACTCGGACTGTCGGCCTCGGGGGATCAACTTTTCTCTCGTAGATTATAACACGTTTGTACAATAAATGACTATTATTCTCGTGTAGCATATAATTTTTTTTCTAATAATTACATTTAATTATATAAATAAGTTTAAAAATTGAATAAATAATTTTAAATAAGTAATCATATAACCTAGCTGTGTACTGGTTACCGCGGTAAAATGTATGCATTTTGTTAGTTGCTATGGATTATGGACTGTTTTATTCACTAGTGAATAAAGTAACATTTTATCCTCCCTCATCTTTAAAATGATACTTTTTCATGGAGATTTTAATAGATAAAACATAACTTTACAAATAGATATTGGAAAACGACTTTTTTCAACTGGCATGTATCAGACTAAGATGGACAGTACACTGACAGATTGTCCATTTAGTGATCAAAACTAGTAATTTTTGTTAATAGTTGTCCATGCCATGTTACCAGATTGTGGTAGGCCATTCCAAAGGTCACTTTATAGGCTTAGTGTCACGGCCTGGAACAATATAGATCGCCCTGGTGAAACACATCGTATACTGTGATAAAAAATCTTTAGATCCCGGTTGCTGTGAAATTTAAAAGACATCTATGAAATTATTTACTTCTATTATATTTGTCATTGACATTTACTTGACATCTTTTAAAAGTGAGCAGATTGTAATTCATAATGTTTCAAAGCGAACATAACATGTTTATGATCAAATCATATAACTGGAATGAAAATAGTGCTAATTAATTGTTTGTTTATGGACGAGGTCTAGACATGCGGAGTACCAGGTACCTTAGACACCAACTACTGTGGTCATATAGTCAAAGTTCTATTTAAAATTTTGCCGAGACTAATGAGTTCCAACCCTAGCAAGGGATCTTTTACATGCCACACATCGTAGTAACATGGGACCCACGGCTTTACATCACTTCCCAATGATGGCATTCTGTAGAGGTTTTCATCTGCCTTTAATTAAAAAAAAATCTGCGGGACTGGTAATCGAACTCGCCACCCTTAGATCAGTAGACAGAATAGTTAACCACTGAGCTACCGAGCACGGCATAGTATATATAGTCCATTCATATTAGCATAATTAGAAAAAATAAATTATAAGTTTTGCCGTTTGGAGGTTATACACTTCGTGTCGAAGTAATTGCTATTATTTTGAACTACTATCGTATTAGCTCAAGTGTCTTCTGTGTCTACCACTCCACTAAATTAAGAATTAGAAAAAAATCACACTTAATGTTAGGTCAAATGTGAATATTTAAAATCTTTTTGGCAATAAAATACTAAAGTATGATACAAATGTATTGTCATCTAGTATGGCTATGGAATATTTCCTAATTTATGAATGCAACTACATTTACACTTAATATGGAACTTGACATTTGATTTTTAAGTGATTTATAGTTGGATTCATAAATTAGGAAATATTCCATAGCCATTCTAGATTCAAATAATTTTTGGAGGAAAGTTGTGAAGGTTAGAGCAGTAGAACAGGTGAAAAATTTTTAGCAAATATTTACGCACTGGAAACTGAACCATATACCAGGTAAGCAAACGATTTTGAATGAAGAAATGTAGTACATTACCAAATGAAATGCCATAAAAATAATTACCGCACAGAAATGTAGAGCAGCGGGTCCCATTAAAGTTTTGTAATGAACTTTTTTGTTATAGTATACGGCCTCACCCTGCACAAAACAGTTCATTTCATTTCTTGCTTTTTATGCAGTAACCTACAGATCTCTCCTAGTCGAAGAATGTGAATCTTTAACTCGATATGAGCGTTTTCATTCTAAACATTGATCTAAAATAAAATTTTAACAAATTATACCCCATCAATTCTTACTTTTGTGAAATGAGGCCTGGGAGAACCGGGATCCACTTGTTGGGAAGTTGCTTTTCGATCTTTCTGGGCACCTGGATGCATATGGATCTCGGAATAGTCGTGAGCACGCGGGGCCTGAAGAACCGGGGCTCTTTGTGCGACGTTTTGCTCCTCTTCCAGGCCAGCCTGCCTTCCTCTGGAACTAATGCAGACGAGTTATTGCCAATGAGTGCGGCAGAACCCTTAATTTTAATGCCTCATTTTACTGCTAACAAGATGTTAACGACGCTGTGCTTACTCATAAAAGCACATTACGAGCTTTTCTACAGAACACATGCCTGTTTAAATTATGCGGTGGGAACATGATTTGGAAGAAGGGAAAGTGAAGGTTCACCACTAGTCACTAGTAGTCGGAAAATCTGAAAATTTCAGCATATTAAAATGGGACAGGTACTGGGGATTTATCTACAACAGTCATATATTGAAAACGTGTACCGTTTCTACGATTTGATAAAATAGTCCCTGAAACTTTTATTAGCTTGTGATATCAACCATACTTGGACCAAGTTTGTTCTTTAGGTACTGTATATGGGACATAATAATATGCTTTCCAGAGCACGTCATAATCTGCAACTGTGTACGAGGTTCCCAACTTTGAAGTTTTATTAACATATTCTGTGTTCCATTTATTTTAAAAAACTATTCCATATAGGAAATACTATTTTTATCTTGTGCTTTATGACGTGTAAAAGTGGATTACGTTTTTTTGTAGATTTCATTATTAAATGACTATACTATTATATGGTTGTGTACTTTCCAAGCTGCGATCTTTCCCGACTAGAATACGCTACAAGAGGGCGAATAATAATAGCTTTTGTGGTTGTTTTAAATGACAGCCGAGTAGTTGGACACAAAAGGCTTTGTTAGCGAGAGTTGGGTTTTCTAATTTTGCTTTCAAGGTTGAAACGTAGTAGCTATCAGATTTAAATTAACGTTATTGTTCTGAGTAGTCTGTCTCTTGGCGAAATTGCGTTTTTATTAGAAAATGTGGATGAATTTTTATTATATAATCGTATGAAAGTTCTTATTAAATAAATGTTTTCTAGTTTTATTTTCACAGAAAATATATTCCTAACAAAACGATTTACTTGATCTTAGAGCTAAGGAATCGTAGTTGGAAAATTGATTATATAAATTTAATAAAGTTAACGTTGATTGAAAGATACTTTCAGGGAATCCATAGCAAGAGCCAATGTAATTAATGAGAGGAGCCTGGAAAATGTTGCTTTAAGATATATACAGCAAACTTCATTAGAACATTGAGAGGTTCAAGATCTATTGAAAAATGGTAAACCAGATATCACTATTCCATTAGTGTTAAGTAACGCAAATACCTAGAGTTGTTATTAAAGGAAATAATAGAAATATTATCTAGTGATATTGAGAAAAGCGTCATGTTGTTGAAAGCAAACAAGTGTGGTCAATATAGTACACAAAATTTGACTATGTCGAATGGTGGGGTTCTGATTTTTTGGCTCAGGTGCTTGGTGTCATTTCAGAGAAGAATGCAAGATCAGAGTTTTCTGCTAGAAAAAAGATGTTCAAATTTCCTTCAAATTCACTCTCCTGAAGTTCTCATAGCTGTAATCGATTATCCAGGCCAGTGTAACGTTGACATGGCCACGTGTAGCGACCATAAATCACCTCACAAAATACCTACGAAGCAGCGCAGGCGATTACAAAAGGGAAAATTTCATAACATCAAGCTGTGCAGTCTTAATCGGTGGGGAACTAATTTTGGTTGTTGCGCTAGGCGCAACTGAGTAGCTAATGTCGTAAACTAAGTAATTAGTGTTGCGAGACAGATTACATCCGCAATTCGTAAAATTAAAGCAATTTGAACTTAGATCTTGGTAACATTACGTCATCTGTAAACTGCATGGGATCCGGAACCAAACAGCAGGTAGACGCTCAACCCTTTTGGGTAAAACAGATCGGCTGTGTAAGACGCGGCAAACCTATTAACCCCCGCAGATAAAACTGTCGGGTAATAAAACCCTCGAGTGACGCAAGCGTTCGGGCAAAAGTGACGTATCACTCTGGTCGAGACACATCCGGTTGCAGCAGAAGGGTCCTACAGTAATTCCAAATCTCCGGCACCAGAAGCGGAGCACACTTTTGAAAAAACGCAGGGTCCACTAGGCCACCGACAACCAATAAACCACCGTCGACTTATGCAACTATGGAAGCTATATAAAGACGGGTACGGAAAGCGTCAGCATTTTGCTGAGATAAATAATCGGTTGTTGTTTTCCATAAACTGTTGTTATTTCGAAATACTCCGCGTGTTATCATCAACACCCGTGGACTAGCAGCACCCAAACCAGTAAGAGAAATGTCTGGACTGTCATTATAAATACAAACAAATAGTTGTACTTTTCTCTCCATGGCAATTTTAACTATTCGATATATTAGAGCTTATTAAGAAATGAGATTTTTTTGACTCTTACTGGTATGTACTACCACGATGGTGCTCTGTGTCACTGTGACACTAATTCTAACTTTTTCAACTTTTCAACGATGATCATTGATCTAATAATAGTACTCACTCACTTACTGTTTCTAATAGATTTGGCCTTAAAAGGTGAAAAAATAATTTTCGCATTCCTAAATTGGTTTTAATCAAGCTCAATTAATTCTAAACGCGAGGAAGTGAACATAATGGAAAACGGATCTACCTAATTAATTTGCTACTCAATAGCATGTAATGCAAGTGCAAGGGGAAGCGCCACTTAGTCATAATATCCTTATTAAATTAATTACTGTTATTACACCATTAGGAGCACGAGGCAATAAATCATGCGGTTTCCTTGCTGCAGCAGATACTGTGATTCAATCAGATTAATAATATTAACACGAGCTTCAGCTTTTAATAATGTTTGTTTCGATTAAAACGTAATTTCAAAATAAAAGAATTTTTGGTTTCTGTGCTATATAAATAATTGCAATATGGATGAGTTGGGAACGAATAAATAAATAATTAAAATTAAGTTAGATGTCAACAACCAAAGCTTGCGCCGTAGCACAGGCTTACTTCACTTCAAATTTAGTCTCAAGAATAGTTTGTTTACGCAATTCCAATATTTATATCATCAGCACCGTAACAGCAATCTCGTCAAAATTTAGTCCCACATAAACATGTAACCTAAATATTTAAATATATTTCATCGACGAACGAAGTGCTTCTTTGATTATGTTTATTTATCAAAATTTGTATAACTCTTGCACTGCACTTTGCCATCGTTTTGCTTCCTTAGTGTCAGTGGACATTAGAATTTTTTCTGGAAAAACTGAGAATTGGCATACAACTTATACTCTTCTAAAGAAGATGTTAAAAGTCCATATCTATTAAGTTGTGTGAACAAAGTTTCTCAATACCCGAAATGGTTAAAAATCGGTTTTCGCGAATATCTCTGTTCTTATCGGCTTTACGACAAAAATACGTATTTATAGCAACGTAAACTTTGGAAAATTCTGTAAATGAAAGAGTTTTTTTTATGCGAGCAACCCGTTTTACATAATCAAGCAACACAAGGGCAACGGCTTAATTAACGGTAAGCAGAACTTGCATGATAAGGCGTCACCACAATTCCATACTAGGGAAAAATATGCTCAGGTGAACCCACTGAGGAAAAGTGGAAGCATAAATGAATTGACCTTTCAACTATAACCTTAGCAGTATTATGGTCAGCGGTCCGGTACAGCACCAACGGACCTACCTTTCGAAAACTTACTTGATCAGCTGGCCGAACTACTCTTAACAACTGTAAAATACAATATACAAATTGCATGCACAATAACAAAGGAAACCGCAGTTAAATAGACATGAAATGTATTAGCAAAATATTTGAATATACTGATGGGGCCATAATTATATATAACAGCAATGAGAACATGAATAACGAAATCGAATGCTTGAGTAAGAAAGAGATGGCCATACGAAAAAAATATTTTAGTAGGCATGTTTAGTTGACAAATGTCATAATTAAATTAAGTGTCAAGCCTTCTCGAATATTTGCTACTATGTTTACCTCTTTCTTACTCAAGTAATACAGGTTATTTTCTTGTTCGTGTTATCTCATTGCTGTTATATATAATTGTGGCCCCATCTGTATATAAATGTACAGTCAGACCTCGCCGTTCGCTGATTTGATTTTACGCGGGGCACCTTTGTGCTCCATTTTCTTTGCCGTTCACGGATATTTGCTTTGCCGTTCGCGGATTGAATTGCCAACGTTAACTGTTTCAACTTTCACACACTAACGGGCGGTCATATGAAGGCCACTGATCTGACGTTAACTTTAATTTGCTGTTAAAATAAACAAAAGCGCATAAAAATTTGTTTACTAATGAATAATATGTCATAAGCGCCAATGTTTTGATGAGCTTTTGTTTATTTTAACAGCGATTTAAAGTTAACGTCAGGTTAGTGACCTTTATAAGACCGCCCGTAAGTAAATAAAGCAGACGTATGCGGTTTATGTCATGAACACCTAAATAACATTATTTAACCCAAACTCGTAAACACGCTTATCGAGCCTATTCCTTTGAATCTCTTATTACCAAATTGGACCTGAAATAAATTGTAAAATTATAACTTGAATAAACAAATGGACATTCGAACTCTAGATTCAAGTGGCAGACTTATGTTACGTATGGAATTTTAGTTCAAACTTTACTTTAAAATCCTGAACTATCGAATTTGTTACAGTCAGTATGTTTTATGCTTTTTAAATGTTTTTTGTTTTAGTGTTTTTTGCTTTATATTTTATGTTTTGAAAATGTCGCGTATTTGCATATGTTTTGAAAATTACGTATTAGCATGTTTGTATACGCACGTTTATGTATTTTTGAATTTTTTGAAGTTGCATATATAAATAAATCTAGTTTATGTGTTTGCTTGCGCATCGCGGTTTTGCGCTTCGCGGCATTCTTCTGGAACGTAACCCTCGCGAACGGCGAGGTTTGACTGTACATAAAAATATGAAATGGGTTAGTAAACGGTAGTTAGGTAAATTGCATAACGTCTTAATCTATCAAAATATTCGGTAAACTTAACATCAACTATTTAAATTACTGATAAACGCTATGAACATCAAACTATCGAAATACTGAATGAAATAGCAGTAATAAAAGGTAGTATTCAATTAAACAAGTTGCAGTTGTGACACATTACAAATGCTACTACATAAAGTCAAACAGAACCATGTAAACTGACAGTAAATGAATTGTAACAATTATAATGGTTTGACAAATGCAAAAAGGCACACCATAAAAAGTTAAACGACCACAACGTTACGTCAACTGTACGATTCTTCGGCGAAACACCCTGTATATTTTAAATTCGCAGTGTACAAGTTGTTAACAATATTATAACGGTACCTTACGAAGCTTGGCTTAGCTATACTCGATGTCGTACGCTGTTGCGTCGATCGCTTTCCCAGACACGTAAGGGGACTGCACCAACTCAACGAGCTGCGGGCCGAGCGGAACCATGGTGTATTATCCATCACTCGAGGCAACATCGAAACACGCACGGTAAATTGGCAGAACGAGAAGAACCATACGCGATTGCTTCGCGAAACAATGATATGCCGCTAGTGAGTTTTCACAGATAGTCCGTCAAATGACGTAATAGGAGCGCCACTCCACGATACGAAAGACTCAAGGCTTACATTGAACAACAACGAGACCCACTCGATCGCCGTCCGCAACCGCGTGCAGTAATGTCCATAAAATACGACACGCACGACGCTTGCATTGAACCGAAGGGAATCCAAATAATAACTAAACAGCGGTACACACATACTGAAAGAACAAGCCGTTAGGCGATAATTGGCACACATTGAACAAATGCAACACCTTGCGTGGCCAAAGCCACGCGGGGCTGCAAAACAGCTCTCCAAAACCTGTTGCTTCTTGTGACGCCGGATCGATTCTGCCCCTAAAACGCGCTAAAACAGCGCATCAAAAGACGAGTGGCGGGAGCTAAACCTCCGACTTGCTCTAACAGGCACATGGCATCTATCTCCTAAAATCTCGCTAGAAACATGCAGGAATGCGTCTCGCAGACGGATCGATATTTCAATACGGGGCTTTTCTGGCGTGCCAACAAACCGAAAAAGAAATACACAGAATGAATGCATTCAAAATCGTTGCTTGCGAGCGAATAATTCGAAATGCTTAAATACAAGCGGAATAATTCGAAAAACTCATATACAAGTGGAGTCTTTGGGAAATAATGCTAATTAGCCGTACGTTCATACAAAACTCAAAATGTCCTTACAACTTCTCTTCTTTTTTATTTTTATTATTGTAATTTATTAAAGTATAACAGCAAGTAAACTCACGAAGTGAAATAGTAGTACTTTATTTAACAATCATATAATGTAGGCTATATTACACGAGGATGAAGTTTACACACGAGCGGAAGGCGAGTGTTGTAATCATCCAAGTGTAATACAGCCATTATATGCTTGTCAAGTACAATATTTTATCTACAACTGTGTATGTAGTTACTGTAAGTTTATGTCAAATTCGAGTTTAGCAGGTTAGGTTTTACGTCAGTCTATGTCAAATTCGAGGTTATCAGGTTAGGTTTTGCGTCAGTCTGTGTCAAAAGTGACTCAAAACCTAACCTGCTAATCTCGACGTTAATGTCATTTACTGACAATGTAGCCCAATATTTTAAAATAATACCCTGTGGAATATGAAATTTCATATTCCACTAGTGTAATATGAGCCGCTTTTTGTATTTAGAGCTGTATTTATTTGACAGTGGTAGATAAAATATCTTTCATCTGCATATACTCGTTGCGTACGGGTGCCAAAAACTTCGAGCAGCCTCTCAAGTTCGTACTAGTAGAGGGCTGCGGTTTGGCGAGGATATATGTGCTACGAAAAGTGTTCCCAGAGTACGATGCGCAATCGGAAAGGTGAAAGTAGGTACCGAAGGAGGCTCAATCAGCTCTGGATATTTGAAGATTATCGAAGAAGGTTACCCAAATATTACATGATGGCCTAAAATAAATCCAGTAAAACGTGAATTCACCTAAAAGTGGAGCCATAGACAATTACGTACCTAAGATTTCATGTGGCGAAAAGATAAGTTGCCTTTGAAATTTCGGCAAATCGTGAACTAACCTGAAATAAGCAATCAGCAATAGCATCAGAAAATTATTTCAACCAACTTTAGAGGAGCGTAATACAGTCTTTAACACGAATAAAAGCGAGAGATGAGGGTACCCAGCAGATGTAAACTAGCAGAACGTTCAAGCAGATCAAGCAAGGTAAAGCAAGAAATGGACGTTAACAGTGAGATCAGATTTATTGCTCAAACGTGCATAATGAATCCCGATCACTAATAGTCTGAGCGGCGGTGACACTAAGTCTAGTGTGATAAAACTTTTCAATGTCATATATATAATTCGTTAGGTCATTGATGAGGAAACACAAAATGGCAGTGCTGCCAAGTGTGGACCGAACGGAACTATAAAAAATTATCAAAAAAAAATATTTTTTTTCAATATCTAGTATCATAAAACTTCAGGATTCTGATTGTTCCTCGAGACAGGGGAGGGGTAGGGCTTTAAGAAAAAACAGTGCTGCCACTCCCCGAGCGAACTCTTATCAGCGGCAGCAGGGAGATAAGTGATCCCTCGGATCCTATTTTCTAGTATCATCGATCTTCATACAAATTCAAACGTTATATGAAAGATCATCAATTTCTGTGTAAGAAAAACCGCTGCTGCCTTTTCCAGAAAGTGAAGAAAATGACGGCAGCAGCATTTGAAAGTCGCGATTATCGCAACCGAATTTCGCGTGTCCATTCAGTTTTATCAGCATTAATCCGGTTTTTTTTTCGATTTGTACTAATGAAATACGCTGACATCGTAATTTCCAATAAATTTTTAATGTTGTTGATTGTTTAAACAAATGAAATTCTATTTTTTATGTAATATTTTTCGATTTTTCCATATTTTTCTTGTTTTTTTTTTCATAGTTTCCATACTTTTAATTCCAATTGAGAATAAATTAATTCTATTTGTTGAAACAATACTTGCGATCATTGTTTAAACAAATTAGATTCTATTAATTATTCCAAAGTCATTGATTTTTGGGCCGCTTTTTTAGGTCTTTTCGTGTTTTTCACAGCAATTACGAATCCGTTTCGCATTTTTTTTATTCATGCCATTTATTTGTCACGACAGAGATTGTTTGAACAAATTAGAAGTATATTACTGGGAACAAAGATTTTTGAGCTATTTTTAAGCAGAAATTGTGTCCTCGGCGTTGATTTATTTTACCAACGTACTTTGTAGGACCCCGGCTGTGCTATTCACAAGTGGCACATTCTGATAGTCTAGAGGGTAGCAAAAGGACCTACAAAGCCCATTCGTCGGTAGTTGGTATGTTTTATGCTCACTTTCGTTTGAGAAACAGTCCGCAACGGTCGCATCGCTGTCCTTTTTTGTAATCTCAACGTATTTTACTTCTTCAAAAAAATGCTTTGTTTCGTTGACGATATACTATCTTTGACAACAGATAACAACGACGAAGATGACAAAGAATTTGACGCAGAAAGTTTTGATTCTGACCACGAAAACTAGTGATAAGTTGCTTAATTGTTAGCTACTCCTGCAATTTTAACTTTTAATATAATACCAAATTTACTAAATGGGCAAATTGTTTCAATAATAATTCATTGCGAACTTTTCATAATCTTTGTGTTTTTTATAAACCAACATTTGTATGCATAAATCTAGAAAGAAATTAAATTCGTTTTCACAAAACAAGACTATTACTTATTTAAACACGCTTCCATTCTCTTACAGTTGGTGAAATAAATCAACGCCGCAGACTCAATTTCTGCTTAAAAATAGCTCAAAAATCTTTATGTTCCAAGTTAAATACTTCTACCTGCCCTGATAAATAAATGGCATGTTTCAATAAAACTGCGAAACGGATTCGTACGTGCTGTGAAAAACGCGAAAAAACCTAAAACAGCGGCCCAAAAATCAATAAACTTGGAATAATTGATAGAATCTAATTTAGATAGAACTAATTCATTCTCAATTGGAATCGAAGGCTTGGAAAATATGAAAAAAAAAACAAGAGAATTAAGGAAAACTCGAAAAATATCACATAAAAAATACAATTTCATTTGTTTAAACAATCAAGGCAATAGAAAATTTATTACAATTTACAATGTCACGCGTATTTCATTAGTACAAATCGAAAAAAACCGGATTAATGGATAAAACCGAATGAACACGCGAATTTCGGTTGCGATAATCGCGACTTTCAAATGCTGCTGCCGCCATTTTCTTCACTTTCTGGAAAAGGCAGCAGTGGTTTTTCTTACACAGAAATTGATGATCTTTCAGATAACGTTTGAATTTGTATGAAGTTCGATGATACTAGAAAATAGGATCTGAGGGATCACTTATCTCCCTGCTGCCGCTGAGAAGAGTTCGCTCGGGGAGTGGCAGCACTGTTTTTTCTTAATGCCCTACCCCTCCCCTGTCTCGAGGAACAATCAGAATCCTGAAGTTTTATGATACTAGATATTGAAAAAAATTTTTTTTTTTTGATAATTTTTTATAGTGCCGTTCGGTCCACACGTGGCAGCACTGCCATTTTGTGTTTCCCCATCAATGACCTAACGAATGATATATATGACATTGAAAAGTTTTATCACACTAGACTTAGTGTCACCGCCGCTCGTACTATAAGCAGAATATCGAATTTGAATTCCAAAAACTCCCAACTAACCTTAATCGCTAGACGGACACCTACAATCGAAGAAGAAGAACATGATTAAAAGAGGGGAATATACATGCACATTCAAACTATTATACGAGTATATGCACTTATTTTCTAAATTATATGGGATTAGGTGAATAACGCACATTTAAAGCAGGAAATGAAGTTTTGCAATTATAATGTAATTAAAAATGCCGTAGATGATTGATTCAAATTTCGGTACAAACCGCTGAAATAGCAATTTAGGATACAAGTGCGAATGGGGTAGAGTTAAAACGCGAGTGAGCGAGTGTTTTAAGCCCCGCGAGTGACTAAAGATGCTTTACGCATGTGTATTGTACCATATTTTATCTACGATAGAATCTAGAAAACACGGTAAATATTAAAAAAAAATTAAATGTAAATTAGGATTACCAGCAATCGGTCGTAATTTTTGCGTGTTTTAAAAATTTGCTACTGACAATGTGCCTAATAAAATCTTTTAAACACGTTACTACTAACGACGTAAACTAATGAAAACATGTTATTAAACAGTCGTTTTACAAACTTAAAACTGCCAACTAAAAAGCAATTTTACGCACTGTCGTAGATAAAATACAATAGCAGACTAAAAAACAATAGTGGATGGTATATTGATAATTAATTGATTAAATTGTCAGCAAGAGATAAACATATTAGATGAGAAACAATTACAACACTTAACTAAACAGTGTTGTTCATCAGCATGGTCATTAAATTTAATGGTAGTTAGAAATTCTATGTCAAAAATTAATAATAATTCCACAAAAAAAATTAAAAAATTAAGTGCTTAAAAACTGATTTACGGCACTGGAATGAATTTCTATGAGGTTCCCACAGGTGGTTGCGATAAGACCAAATTTGGATAAAATGCTGAAGCAAAAAACAATTGTTTGGGTATTTCAATCACGTTTGGAAAGCGATTAATGTACTCTTATCTGATTTACCTAATAAAGGTTTTGGTGTGAGCCAGTTCCCAAATGTTTGTACCAGAAGCTAATGCGATTTTTAAAATTTTTGGTGGAATTAACTTAATATTGAGGACATTATTTACTTGTTCAATTTAATGAATATATTTATGAATCACCCTGTCTAAATGTATCAGCATTAAATGACAAATTTGTTTCCCATAACATGCTAAAGTATACTGAAGGCACTAATTTGGATACAGAATAGTGCAAACTGTAGAATTTGCTATAGGCATAACTTTCAAAGCTCGGTTTCACAAAAATGTTTGCTCGTATGAAAACACTTTCAGACCGTTCTTGCAGATAAGTTTTAATAGTTTACAATGCAAAATTTTTTTTTTAACAGACTAGCATAAATGATGTAATACTAAATAGAGAAATTCCCAATTCAACGCTTGCAAAACTAATAAATCATTTTTGAGTCTGAAAGCATGTGTCCTATTTGCATTTGTCCATTCTTTTTCTAACCTTGCACTTTCTTGTATATATGTAAACGTTGCAAAAAAATCTACAACTCTTACCTGGTAATCTCTCCTTCAAAGGCGATAGGGTTCCTATAGTCCACAAGCTGTAGTTTTTCACAGCTTCACGTTTTTCTTGGCAACCACAAGTTTCCATAATTTAATATAACACCAATCCGCACTTTAAATTTACGTAACGAGTGAACTTGTCACTGTCACAATGTGATATTTCGTTATTCACTTTTTCTGAAATTTCTCACTTGTCTGATGATAAAAAAATCAAGGGCAATTTTAATCCTCAATTCGGTAATAGTTCCAGGAAATCTCTAAATCGTTTTATTCACTTTATTACTAGTCTGTAGTCGACATACTAAGTTTTACCCCTCCTGCGAGGGTGTGATCAACGCCATATTGGAAAGAAGACGCCGAAAAGTGAGTTTTTATAAATATTATTCACGACAAAATTATCTACAAAAAGGTTCTAAGCATATTTTTCATAAAATCAAGTGTTTCCGAGCTATAGATTAAACCTAGGATTTCAACACATATGGGATGTGTTTGGAAAGTGGTTTGCAAGATTTGCTCAATGTCTTGTATGTTGCTGCATCTACTGACAAAACGTTATTTTGGTTCATCTGGTTTTAGCGAAGATAAGACGTTATCTAAACTACGACAAATGATGAACACAAGAGCACAAGAACAGCCCCATCCTTTATCAAGAGTTCTGCACGGAAATTTTCTGACAAATTAATTGAACTCGAGAAAAACGGAGCAAGAGCAAAATTATGGATCCAATGTTTTCGTATGGCGATCTTAGTAAAACAATTCATACAAACCGAAAGAAGTGGAGATTGGAACTAGCATCTAGAATGTGTGAAAAAGATGTTGCCTTATTTTAACAGTTAAGTCCAGACGAACTACTATGAAATATGACCGGTTTGTAACAAACGACTTTTTCACGATTACAGATGCTCTGCAAAAATGTGGTCTGCTATATGGACGGATGTGACAATAGAAGAGAGCCTTCTGGTCCATGGACCAGGTATTACGGACAGTAATCTTACAAAATAGATTCTCACAATATATATTACTTACTTACTCACACCAGGGTGCTATAATCATCTGTGGTTTTGGCCTGCTCGAAATCTTCCCCGTTTTCTTCTGTCTTCTCATTTCTTATTCCTATTTTCTTCAGGTATTCCTCTACATCGTTGACCTATGTTTTACTCGGCTTTCCTCTTAATCTTCTTCCATCAGCTATCCAATCTGTTATTATTCTGGTGCTTGTCGCTACTTCTATTCTCCTTAGATATCCATTCAATCTAATTCTTTGCGGTTTTATAGATCTCAGCTTTTGCATAACTGACGAATTCTGCTATATCGTGATTCATTTTTTGTCTGAAGCTACCCGATAGTTTCGAAACTGTTTATAAATATCCTTCGTTCAAATTCCGTTTATAAATATCCTTCGTTCAAATTCCATTAATGCGTTCTCATCTTGTGTGCTTATCGTCCATGTTTCGTATCCATACGTTACCGCCGCGCCGGTCTTATTACGCTTCTATATAGCTTCTATAGCTCCTCTGCGTAGTACTTATGATAAGAATAAATGTCTGTGTCTGCAATATTTTCTAATCCTAGCTTGTATCATTATTTTAATTTTTGCATTTATTATGTATGCTCTTGTTCTTCAAGTCAGATCCAAGCATTTTCTTTCACAATCAAAATATATAATGAAAATATTACTATCAACCCTAATTTACTTTTCCGGAGGATTTCTTTCTGCTAGATATCTGATGAAGAGTTGAAGAAGTATTTTCGAATTTGAGTTGACACCTTATCCACTCTCGCTGTATGATCAATTAGGGACGCGAAAAACGAAAAAAGCAGTTTTTTAATGAGTTACTTTGCAACCGATCAAATTTCTATAATGCTGTGCACGTTGTGGATGATGGATTTCTCTTCTACAGAATTGTCTGGCAAGCAAAATTAAGGTTTAATTCGATATTATCGAAATACGTGGACTAGCAAAAAAATATTACAAGGAAGGATGCGTCATCATTTTGGACGGGTATTCGAATGACTTAAGTTACCAAATCGGCGAAGCGTCCTCGCCGAACAAAGAATAATACCGAAATGGGACAATTCGGCGCCGCCATTCTTGCGCCGGGTCATTTCGGCGCTGGGACATCTCGGCGCCGGCCATCTCGCCGCCAAATCCCTGACCCTGTGCTTATATACATATTGTAATGATATACACAGGGGTATAGCAATTTTAAAAATGATTAAGGGAGTACAATAGTTGAATATAATCAAGATCTATTTAAATTTGAATTGAAAATGTGAATAATTATTATGCAATTAGAAAGGAAAATAGAATTTATAATTGAGTGGAATATGGCTAATTGAGAAACAGATGGAAAAGGTTTTTAAGAGGTTGGATTCATAGGCAGAGGGGGGCAGGCTGGTCGACATCCAGAACATTGTTGAGTTCGAGTGAAAGGTGGGCGATATTGAGTAGAAAGGTAATTACTAAAAAATAAAGACTATAAAGGTGAATTAGTTATTAAAGAATGACTTACTGTTTTGATATTGTTGTGTATTTGCGAAACAATCTGGTATTTGTCATTTAATTTTCAAATCTGTTTGACATTTCGTTTGGCAGAAGTTATTTTGACTTATAAAATACAATAAAAAAATCAGAACATCAGATTTCAGAAATAAGCAATCTAGATAAAAGGAATCCACCCCTGATTTTTCAGGGGCTAGCACAAATAATAAATATGGCAATTTTAAATGGATAAAATAAAAATATAATTCATAGACAGATCAATATCATTATACGTGAAGGTATAGCAATATATAAAAAGCATATTTTAATACTATGCGACTTCAAAATATGAAAAAAGTTTTTGAAAACTTTTATTGTGATGAAAATTATACAACTGCACTACCAAATTTTATTTTTTATATCAAATAACTAAAAGTACAGTGTGTTTTACTCATCATCATACCTCTTTTTATTTGCTGTTCGATTTCACACTTTGGCCAAAGGCTATCTTTACAATTTTTAATTTTTACTGCAAACCAGTCTGCGTACGTGCCGAGTTGCCCTGGCGCCGAGTTGGTGAGCGCCCAGATGTACAACACTGGAAATATACTGGCAAGTGTAGCACTTGATGAGTCGATGTTAGCAACTGCTCGTATGTCTTACGAGAAATTCTTATAGAATGTTAAGAATAAACAACTTCTCGTCTCTATACTAAAAAAAAGAGGGAGGATGGTCCCTCTCTATACTGCATGATAAACTGAGAAAAAAAATCCTTACGAAACAAGCTGTTGAGGATGCTGACTCCCTAATTGTTAATAGTGCCACTAATCGCAAATTACACTGAACACGAAGAATTTGAACAATTTGATAACTTTATTGTTGAAGATACCGACGCAGCTACGACAGGAGACGAACAACGGGAAACTGATTGAATAGAAGACGTATATCAGCCCTCAACTTCGAAACCAAAGCTTTTTGAAACATAATTTTATCGTGAATAATATTTATGTTGACTCCCTTTTTCGTAAAATTAACGGTTGGGATGTTAGCGCTAGCCCAAGTTAGTAATTCTCCGCATAAGAGTGCGTTCACATCTGTAGTCTCTAATACGCCACAATCAGCACTTGAATCTCTTGTACGCGCGGATTGAAGATAAACCAAATCGACCCAGCGATTTGCAACTACGTGAATAGTAGCGTATCGTGCAATCATCAAATTCCCCTATAAAGTAGTCCAAATAAGGATGCTTAGAAAGGTATAAAATAAGGACATCCAAGCTGCGAAAGGCACTTCAATCTAGCGACCCTCGTCTAGTCAGCACAAACTAGAAGAGCTGCCAGCTGCTAGGTTCTCGGCGGAAGCGGAAGCCGCTTGTCTAGACCTTCCCGAAGTAGCCGTGCAGAACCGCAAGGCACGTAAGTCCCTAGACCCACCTAGAAAACCTTTTAAGAGTACACGACCTCGAACTCCAACCAAACCTCCTAGCATATTTGTGTAGCTTTCTGAGATCCAGCAGTTACAAATATTGCCTTAAAACCGCGCTCCAGATCGTGTTAATTTGCTTCTTGGGTTCAGCACTTGATTAGAACCAGGGCCGCCGCTACCATGTGTGCGTTGTGTTCAAAACACGCAGGCGGCCGATTTAAAGGGGCGGCCGCCGCCGATCCTAATGCAAAAACAAAAACAAAGATCCAAAAAGGTCTTTTAAAGTCAACTTTTGCTTTAAAATTTTGGATGCAGCGATCGGGGCCATTAATGAGAGATTTCAATTATTACACCAACATACTGATATCTTTAAAATTTTGTATAATTTACACCAATATGGCGATCTTAGAGACAATGAATTGAAAGCCCATTGTGCCGAAGTGGAACTAGCCTTGACAGACAAGGAACTAAACCATAGCGATATTAACGGGGAGGAATTATTCGAAGAAATTAAAGCTGTACAACCACATCTTAAATCTGATATGAATACTATTGATATTCTTGAATACATACTTCAAAGTTGTTTATCATCATACTTTCCTAATTTAACCGTGCTAATTAGAATTTTCTTGACATTACCGATCACTGTTGCAACTGGAGAACGTTCATTCTCCAAACTCAAGTTGATAAAAAACTACCTTAGGTCATCTATGAGTCAGGAAAGATTATCGGCTTTGGCAACTCTCTCTATTGAACACGAATTGTGCGATACCATAGACCTTAATAGTGTGCTAAAGAGATTTTCACAAACAAAATCACGGCAAGTGCAATTTAAACTTTTATCCCGATTTTACCCTAAAAACAATTTATCAATTAAAGAAGTGTGTCCCAGGCTATCTATTTCACAATTATGAGGTAAGTTTTTTTTTCGAAAATATATGTTAGTTGAATTTTTTGGCTCCCATCCCCGAATATCTAATTTTTATAATTTTATTTTTAAAATAATTGTATAAAAAAGTTATCGATTTATATTTGTCCTATTTTATACTGAGACATTGGGTAGTGTTAATAAAGAGTAGTAAAAACTTTTACTATACCACTATCTTTGTTTGATGAAAAACATATATTTGTGTCAGAAAATAAAGCAAAAGCTTTTGCTTCATTTTTATTCACACCGCCCATTTACTTTTTAAGTTTTACAAAAGCAAAAATTGGTTTTTAAAACAAGTTTGTTAGAAAGTGCGTTCTTTGCAAAAAAGTTAAAATATACATAAAATAATATTAATTCCAAAGCTCTTTATTTTGTACTTTACGAGGGGGAAGGGGCGGCGAAAATTGTTTGGCACACAGGCGGCTAACACCCTAGCGGCGGTCCTGCTTGGAGTACAAGGAGTACGCAGTCGGAGCATTTCTAGACATAGAAGGTGCCTTCGACAACACCTTCTACCACTCTATTGAAAGAGCAATGACAAACCATCAGATCGATAACACCACGATAAGATGGACTATGGCAATGCTCAACACTAGAGTTGTAAAAGTCAAGTTATTTGACAAGGAAAAGACAGTGCAGGCGACAAGGGGATGTCCACAGGGAGGAGTTCTTTCTCCACTCCTGTGGTGCCTCACAGTTGATGAACTGCTGATCCAACTCAATAACAAAGGCTACTACACTCAAGGATATGCTGATGACATTGTCATACTGATTCAAGGTAAATACCAAAGAACCGTATACAATATAATGAAATCAGCACTAAAGATAACCGAAGAGTGGTGTCTAGAGAATAATCTTAGAATTAATCCCAGCAAAGCCACTCTCGTCGCTTTCACTCGTAGAAGGAACATCACAAACAGAATGAACATAAAACTGTTTGAGACAAATGTCAACTGGGAGAACGAGGTTAAGTACTTAGGTCTAACCATCGATTCCAAACTAACTTGGAACTCCCACTTAGACAAAACAATCACCAGGTGCATACAAACATTAGTTATTGGAAAAAGAGCCATAGGTAGTACGTGGGGGCTCAAACCGGAACTGACCCTCTGGCTGTACAAAACCATGGTTCGACCAATAATTTCATATGGAATAATCGCCTGGTGGCCCAAAATAAAACAAGCAACTGCGATCCACAAAATCAGCAGAATACAATATCTAGCTAATCGGTGCATCACAGGAGCCTTTAAAGGCACCTCAGGACAAGCACTGAATGCTATTTTAAATCTGCCACCTCTGCACATCTTCTTGGAAGGTGAAGCCAGAATGGCAGCCTACAGATTACAAAGTACTGGTCACTGGATGACCACAGCTAATAATCTAGGACATGGCAAGATCATGTCACATATCAACAACCCAATATTAGAAATGGGTTCTGATCTTATAATCAAAGCCTATGACTTTGAAAAGAACTTTACTGTACACACAAGTTGGAATCCGGACCAACTACCAACTCCAACAAATAAGAACATCATTTTTTACACTGATGGATCTAAGTTTGAAGGGGGTACAGGCTCTGGTGTGTACAGTACCAATCCTAGAACCAACGAAAAAGTCAGTCTAGGAAAGTTTTGTAACATCTTTCAGGCTGAAGTACAAGCTATTAACGTATGCGCAAACATCAGCATAGAAAAGAAGCTGCTCAATCGAGACATACACATTCTCTCAGACAGTCAGGCAGCACTGAAAGCGCTAAACGCTTTCAGTACTTCATCGAGACTGGTCAAGGAATGCAAATCCAAACTTCAAACCTTAGGCCAGGGAAATACAGTAAAATTATGCTGGATCCCAGGTCACCAAGGTATTGAAGGAAACGAAAAGGCGGACAAGCTCGCAAAAGAAGCAGCCCGTAATGCAATGACCGGTCCAGAACCTGGTCTAAGCATTCAGAAAAACCAAGCCCGTTCAGCCATTAATGAATGGGTCAATACCACACACCAACTAAGGTGGAGCAACTACAATCAAGCAACACACTGCAAAAGATTGCTAAAAACTCCGAATCCACAAACCACCAAAACCCTGTTGAGACTGAACAGAACTCGAATCAAGCAAGTAGTCAGTCTACTAACAGGCACTGGAGCATTCAGAGAATTTATGCACAGGATCAATATCTATAGAGATGAACCTGTTTGCAGACTATGCCAAGAGGATGATGAAACAGCCTATCATATCCTCTTTGAATGCCCAGCATTAGAGCGTAAAAGACACCAACTCGATTGGAGCCTTAACTCTATTGACAACCGCAAGCTAGTAGGGGACATTGCAAGTCTAGTAAAAGATACGGATGTCGGCCTGCTAACTTGAAAACTCCCGACAGTACAAAAAGCCCAAAGGGCTGACGTGCGCAAGCCAACAAAAGGCAGTCGTGAAATCTAATCTAATCTAATCTAATCTACTTCAAGTACACGCACCCACAGAATCAACTCCAGAAGAAGTGGAAAATTTGTATCGCACCGTAGAGGAAGCAATGCAGGAAATAGGATTAGAACGAAAACCGATAATAATTATAGGATTTTTAACAGAAAAGTAGGAGAACACAAAAAGAAGACAGTGATACCGCAGGAAAATATTGGAAGGGGGTAAGGAATGTATTATAAACGTCTTTTTCAAAACAAGAATAGGAAGAAAGTAGATTATGCCGCTCACCCAACGTTAGATAAAAATGAAATAGATTATGTAGTAATTAATCAACGACAGATAGTAACAAATATAGAAATACTCGACCAATTTGAGTTAAGTATAGAACATATGTTGATAAAGTGACAGTAATATTAGAAATTGGTAGTGAAAGGCTGAAAATTCTGAAGAACAGAACAGGAAAACAATTCACTCTCTCACTTAATAAGGAGGAAATCTTAAACGGCGTGATTCAAATTAAAGAGCTCTACCACGAATCAGAAGTGTATGACTTTTATTATTAGTTAGAGAAGATTTTACTGCAGTAAAAGTAGCGGCATGCACGGTGAAACAAGAAATGCAGCTATCAGCACGAACAAAAGAACTAATACAGAGGAGGGAAAAGTTAAAACAGCAGACAGGAACTAGAAATTTGATAGAATATAGTGAAGTAATTAAGCTGACAAAGAAGGAAATTAGAAGACCTGAGAAAACACGAAAGAGAAAAAAATAGAAGAAATAATTATGGAAATCGGTTCAACAAAGAGAGTGACCAGAGAGTTAAGCTTGTGGAGGCTATAAATGGCGGAATTGAAGAACCAAGAAGAAATTTTAATAAGGAAAAGAAACGAAATAGTGAAAGAGGCGACAAATGTTGTAAGCCATGATATGAAAGTCGAGTTGAGAAAATACCACTGCAAGAATTAAGCCAAAACAGCAGAAGAATATGAAATTGAACCAATACACCTAACCGAAATGAAAGAAGTAGTGGTTAGATTAAAAAGAATTAGAGCTCCCGGAAAAGGCAAAATAATTAACTAAATGATAAAAGAACTACTTGCGGAAGCAATGTCGTTAATACAGATTCTTTTCTACAAAATCGTGGGGCAGGTACCAGATCGGTGAAGAAGATCGACAATTGTATCGTGTGTTTAAAAAAAAATCATTCTCAGCATGCCATGATCAAATTGAAGTTTGCCATAACTTGATAGATACACATTGAAGCAAATGAACTACCATAATCAGAGAGAACGAAATTACATCTTGCTCTTGAACTATTTTCCTAAAAATATACAAAACACTAAATAAAAACAATTTTTATTGACTGCTAAGATTAATACACTCGTTGTGTAAATGCCGTTTTTAAAATTTTTGCTTGATACAAGTAAACTTAATGCAATGTAAACGTTTGCCTGTCACAGTGACAGATGTTTTCATAAACAAAATGCAATCTAACATTCACCTACAGACTTAAGTTAAGACATGACTAGATTTTCTATATTTCTTTCCAAGGTCTACCCTAACTGAGTTTTTTTAGAACACACGATACTAATTTACATAAAGGGAAATAAAACCTAATAAAAAATATATAGACCGATAAGTGTCCTGCTAGCAATAATGTACGAGGGTAGCACCATAATTTTAATTATTTTTCAAAATATTCGCCAGTAAATAAACTCTGTACATTTACGCATACGATAAACCAATTCTCAAAACAGACATTTCACTGTCCTTGAGTCACTTGAAGCTTTCCACAGCACCTTCGGAAGTGCTGACACCACGCATTTTATCCTTTAATCGAGGAAATAGAAAGTAATCAGAAGATGCTAAGTCGGAACTATAATCAGGATTTTAACACAGCAGCCCCTAAAAATTCGTTGATGTGCGGTAGGACTTGAAGCATTCTCATAGTGCAGAACGATCTCACTTCTTGGGCGCCGTAAACGAGCTTTTTGTCTATAACGTTTGGCAGGCATACTGTTCTGCGGCAACCTTACGTTAATTTCAAGCACGTGGTAGATCCTGATTTTGAGAAAATTTGGTTACCATCACTTCGATATTGCATTACTTTAACTCGATTAGGATCTGTTGGGAACACCCATTGTGCAGACATCGAGTTCAAATGCATATATCCAGCTTCCACCACTAGGTATGATGTTGTAAACTTGTTATCTAATTTAATTCGTCGGTCATTCTTCCAGAGAATTACTTTGTACACGCGGGTGCAATAGCCGGCCGCCAGCTCAGTCGGATGGAGGCGTGATTTTTTTTTAACAGTACAGTCGGTAGAACGAAATAATAAATGCCCAAGCGCCAACGAATTTTTTTGGATTACAATTCGGCGAGTGCAGCCAGGTGTTAGAGAGAATTCGTAAACTCACAATGCTTAAAGCACAAACACAATTCCTGAAAGAGGAGCTTCAAACATAGTAAACAGCCGTAACTAAATTAAACCTCCATAATTGACAAAATTACAGTATAATTTTTATAGATTCGGGATCACAGTACAGGTAAATATCATAAAATTATCGGTCCACCAGCACAGTCGTAGGTGGCCACAATATTACTTGCTATACTAATTAAGTTTCGCTAATTTATCTGTAATAGCATGAGGTACCTCGGAACAAGAATTAAAACTAATACCTACAATTTACACGTAACAATAAGGCAATCGCCCTATTTCACACATTAAAATTAGGCTCGGCACAGGCAAGGATTAAAGCAGCGCCTGGTTTCGGAGGAAACACAAATGCCAGTCCCGCAGAGAATTCCCGGCCGAATGATATCACGGTTCTCGAATTCGTTTGGCCCCAAATTCGGGCGACCCGAAGCTGGTGGTTCAAAGGGGAGCTCACCGTGCAAAATAGACCTGAAGATAAAGCCTTCTTGTCGGGTCCTCTCCTGCGCTCTAATGGCGCCTGCAGCAGGAGTTCAGCGGATCCGAAGGTCCAAAATTCCCAATGCGTGGAGCGTCCGAAGCGAATAATTGCAAGCCTCAATTTGGCCATCCGGCACTAGGTGATATAACGAAAGAAGGAACCCACGATAGCATACCAAGATCGACAGATTAGATCGACACGAACTCTTTACTTACCCCGGAAAGTTTCCAGGCGAATTTACGAAGCACGTGGCAACATGGAAAATTCCGCTAACGGCGTGGGAGCTAGGCTTCCCATAACTCGAAAATCGGGACAGAAATTCACTTCACAGTGAATGCTCGCATACATAACATCGAACTAACAGCAGCCCAAAAAATTAAACCTCCGAAATTCTGATTGTAACCACTGCGTGTTCTTCGCTTCACAGACCAGATCGGAAAGGAACGCGTCGACGAAACAAATGCCAGAACTTGGGTTATCTCTGCGAGGCCAAAAATGGGCGTGACGCAGCGCGGGGAATACAAATCGGCGCGCTCACAGACAATCGTGGGAAAAGATGCGCAACAGAGTTACGTGCATACTACAGACTGCGAAATTTGCAGACGGCGCGAATGAATCGTAACAAACTGCTGTAGAGCTACCTTCGCGATATTTCTTAAGAGTTTTCTTTCACCATTCTATACATTGTTGTTTTTGTGATTCTGTTAAACTTTGTGATATCCATCGCCAACAGAATTTTCTGACAACTAAATGATTATGTAAAATCTTTTTTATTGCAGTCATGTCAATGCCGAAGCTGCTCCAACAAGTGACTCGATTGTCCTACATCATTTTTCGCATGGCGTCTGTTTATTTCGGCAACTGCTGAAATTGGTCTTCCTTCCCGAAAATCGTCACAGAGTGATACTCGTTCAAAATTAAATTGATTAAACTAGCTATAAACAGTCCTCTGCGAAGGCCCTTGGTCACCACCTGAAGCACGAAGTTATCCAAACCTTTCTGAGATAGGAAACTTTTAAAATCATAGTAAATCATGGTGCTAAATTTTTTTCTCATTAAATTCATTTTTTGCTGCACAACTTTTATCATAACTGTTACAATTATCGAAAATTTCAAAATTAACGTGTATCATAACTGTTACAATTATCGAAATTACATTTGAGCTGTCAAACTAGAAAAAATACATTTCTAATTTCCATGGTGCACGTGATCTGTTAGTTTGCAGAAATGGGGGCTACTCATATATTTAATACTACTATATTGCTAGCGCCTGTAAGTGGGGAGGTCACAGCGTAACTGAGACCGACCACCAACTCTTTTACATACTTGGTGAGTTGTGCTCGTAGAAAGTATTGTCTGCTGTGATAAAGGGCATCATGTAAGTTTGGTTCAGGATGGGGACCACTTCGAGATTGTGAGAGGAGTGAGGCATCAAATTTCATAAGTGTACTGGAAGACATCTTTAGGAAATTCAACTGGGAAAAACACGGAATCTAGATTGCAGAGAGAAGACTATAAAACCTCCGGTTCGCAGATGATGTGCCACTATTTACAAAAAGCAACATTTCAATGATGAAAATGCTGTAAGATCGGGTTGAAAATAAACTTCGCGAAAACTGAAGGGTAACATAGAGTAGGTATGTACAGAACGCAGTAGAATTAGGACCAACAATAGCGATGAAGGAGAAAATGAAAAAAAGCTGCAGAGGAGAGTAAGTATGGCATGGGAAAAATTCTGGTCTAATAAAAAGTTACCGAAAGCTACGCAATACCGCTATAAACACGAAATTATTTAATATGTGCCTATCACCAACATTGACATCCTGCGCCGAAACCTGGAATCCGACTAAGCAACTATACCAAAAACTATGAGTGACCGATGATAGCAAAATGGAACGATTAGTGTCGGAACATAACATTGCGGAACAGAATTAGATTAGAAAAAAATCGAAGAAGAACAAGTCTAGAAGATGTGGTGGAAAGGTGTAAGCAACTGAAATGGAACTGGGCAGGGCACGTCCTGCGACTACTAGAAGAATGCTGGGCACGATTGATCACAAATGGGATTCCTCCGGACGCTACAAGAAGGGACCGATCGAAAATACGATTAAATTCAAGACTATGCAGGATTCATCACGGCTAAAAGAGGACAAGGCCTTTGCGCTTATGAGGGATACGAGGGATAAATCAAGTAATCTAGTAAAGTAAGTAGTCAATATGGACAACATTGGTTATATAGAGCCTCTGATGAAAATTTAATTAAGTCTTTTAAATTTGGTGTTTATCTCGTTTAACGATTTATCTGGCATTTTCTGTAGTTGCTTCATTTTCCACCACAAAGACTCGATAGAGACAAATCTGGCCTATTGTAAGGATGCAAAGGACATTTTATGGTCGGAATATCGCTTTCTCTTCCAGTCAGGTCTCCGTTTATTTTTCGATAACTGGTAGGATGCTTGCCCATTAGCGTTTATCGGAGCCGATGTACTTTTTTGGTGCAAAGCTCCTACTGCTTTTTGTAAAGAAGAATAAATATTATGCCATACACCCTTCATTGAAATAAAAAATCTCAACATCCCTAATTACTGTTTAAAATGCATTAGTTATATTACTGAACATATTTAAATACGGGTTGGGTATTCGGTGAGAGCTATCTTGCTAGATTGTCATGTCCGTCTAAATTAGGATCAACTGGTGAATGAATAATCGGAATTTTTTGCTAAGCTCAAAAGTCCAACGTTTCCGCATTTTTAACCTTGTTCCGAAACTATCAGTTAACCAATTCGTTTTCCTAATTAGAGAATAACTAATACCGTTGATGAATATTAATTATTGAGTAGAAATATCTAAAACATCTGGTTCATCTTGGGGAAACTACCGTGCAACAAAGAAAAACGACAATTGACCTGTTTTAGTGTTTTTCCCATGGACTTTAAACTGTCATTATTTGCCATCCTGCAACGTGTTCAGTAACCATGCCAAAAGCGGAAAGTTAAATGATTAGTTTAATATGCCGTAAATTAAGCTTGCAAATACACGGTGGGAAATCGCAGGGTAAAAATTTTCCCCGATCCGCCCCTGGCCGAGAAACTGCTCCACGTAGGTGCGAAAGTGTTGGGTGAACAAACCAAATTTGGTTGTGTTACTTTCGAACCACCTACGTGGTGGTTGCAGCGCTTAATGCGATGGGCGACGAGTGGGTGACAAAACTGCCATTTACCTATCGACCGCGCCCTACGCCGTTTTCATTCATTAATTTCCACCCGGCTGTATTGTCGTGATGTAGGAAGAAGAAAGTAGGTTTATGGGTTTTTAAAATTAATTAGAAGCTGTTACTGCCAGTAATTGGTCACTTAACAGAGCCATCGCTTGCCGGCGTTTTCCTGGCGGATCGCTCTGAAGTTGCTTGCATGCCACTAAGTAGCCGGTGCCAATGCCTCATCCCAGGAGGCTATGTCCGGTTCAAGGTCACACGGTTTGCAGTTGGCGGCAGGTGGTGAATCAACGTAATGCTTCACGCTCAGCTTTGTCTCCCTGTCTAATGCGCATTTCTTGGTGTCGTATTTTATTGTTTGCAACATTTCGCTCTTTTAATGCCAACAACACGTTTGAAGGAAGCTTGTTGCTTCAAGTCCACTCACCCCAATAAATTAGAAGTATCGCCATAAAACTTATGGGAGGAGAAAGTTGAGCTTTGGAAATGCAACTAATAAACACGCGGGTCATGTTCATTGCTTCGAGGTTGTAAATCAAACTAGCACAATTCACCCACCACTCTCTGGTAGTGGCTTGCTTTTATAGGATGATGATTTAAGAAACTGTTACTGCAATCTTTCAGGTTCTTGACATAATATAGGAATAATAAGGAGAGAAAAACAATTAGTACGTATGGAAGGCATTAACGTCTCAATAGGGAATAGCCATAATAATTTAACGCTTCAATAATAAGTGAATTATTAATCCAAATAAAGCGATATTTTTAATTTTAATAATCCGAAAGGAAAAATCATATACTCGTACACAGAACAAAAAGTATTTAAATACAACACAAAATATACGTAAGAGTTACAGAAACGAAATACCATAATAGTGTGTACAACAATGAAAAACAAAACAGGATTTAATGCATCACATCCACAAAACCATTTGTTTTTCTTGTAAGTGTTCACAAAAATTGTCCCGTACAATTACGATTCCCATCTGTATCTTGCTGGTTGAGATCTAAAACCATTGTAGACCGTTCTAGTTTTTTATTTTAACCTTTTCGGCTGACGGTGGGATTTAAAAATTAATGTTGAACATTTTAATTGTGCTATTCTCTGCCATTCTTTGAATAAAACTGCACGAAATAACAGAAATACACTCTAGATAAATAAACACGCTTCAACTGCAACCGATATTATGTAAGATCATCCAAACATGACACACAACCATACAATAATACACGAATTCACCTTGCACATTTGCAGTTTATTTTCAATGCCGAAGCTTGCATCACAATAAATATTTCCGAGTAGTAATGCTACCGGCGCGGCGTGGCGACCGTCTTTACTCACGGAACATTATATTTTCGGAAGTGCAACATTTGTAAATATTACGATAAGACTGCGAGTCCGTAGTGCTGGCGGATCCAAAGCGTGAGCGTTCCCGTCACGTTGAAATTGCTATCTCGCGGATTCGGAAGCGGTCGCGTCTTCACGCGTATTTTAATACATACTGGGGCTCAAATTCGTAGAGCCCACGACTGCTCAGTACTTATGAAACTAGTTAGAGATCGATCTAACATACTGTATTTTTCTACGCAAGCTATCTGCTGGGAATATAACGGTAGAAAAAATGTTAAAATATATTTTTCATTATAAAATAGTTTTTAAAAGACAGATATGCTCTTGACGGTTGGAAGGTTTGAGCTCCCTGAGCCTTAAAGCGCAGCCGGCTGTGATACCAGGCAACAGAGGTGGTCATGATATCGCACCGCATTACCGATCTATCAGTTTCCGAAGTACGTATTACCATTGAATTGCTTGCCTTCCTTGATGAGTACAAGCTACATCATGTTAATGTCATATCTACCCCCCCCCCTCCCCCCACATTACTGAAATAGATCATGTGAAATACTTAGAGAGCATACATTTGTCTTTGTTTTGTGTATTGTCATAGCTATTGATATGTTCATAATAATACGTTTAAAACGTTGTAAATTTTAAACAAACGAAAATCAGATCTGTATTTTTATATATATTTTTTGTAGAATAGAAAACATCTATCCGAGTTTTTAATACAGCCAACAAAATACTCTGCATAGAAAAGGTGGTGGTCTGTTTTCGAAAAAATTGTTTTATTTGTGTTACGGTTTGGCGCTACATAGAAAATATGCAATTTTGCCAACTCGTAGGTGCCTATTAAGATTAGAGCTTACAATACCGGGATCCCGGGATCCCGAATACCGGGATCCCGGACGAATTTTGTCCGGTATTGAAAACCGGTATTGATGTAGAAAATACCGGTATTTCGGTATTAACATTTTCCTAAAAAAATTACATTTTATAAAAATATTTACTACAGTAAAGATGAAATATGTCTCATTATGGGACCAATAAATCAAAAATCAAAAACGTTCTAAAAGCGGATCATCAAAATAACACATAATATGTGTAAGACAAGTCTATATCAATAGAAACGTCAACAGCTCCCAGCATACATGACAGTTTACACAGTTCTCAAGCCCGGCGTGGTGCGACGGCGCGCGCGATGTAGTAAACAATACACTCCTCCTCCAAGGTTTTTGAGATTTTAGTAAAGGAAATTAATATTTGTCAACAATTTTAATTTATTGGTTTGTTGGTTTATTAGTTACACATAAAAAACTAATTTTGTTATATTGATAGAGTGTCTTATTTGTTATATTTTCATCTACTTTATTGATTTATATACTTATAAACAAAACAATATTAAGGTAATGGACTTCATTTTGTAGTCAATGTTAATTTTAAAAATACATTTTTATTCGTTTTTGTTGATATTATTTTTAAATATGTCATAATAACTACGAACTAAATTTTCTAATAGTAATACCGGTGTTAATACCGGTATCCCGGTATTAAATATGTTGAATACCGAATACCGGTATTAAGATTTTGGCCCGGTATTGTAAGCACTAATTAAGATAAGTGCATGGCTGTGGCTGTGAGATTATATTTAATGGCAAGGTTTTAGTTGAATAACCCATGCAATGTTGTAGAACAATGAAAGCGGGGTTAGGCAAAATAAATTTCTTACTAATGAAGTAACCGAGTAGCTTTATTATTTATTGCCACTTTTTTGTGTACATTTGTTTAATTCTTTCACGTAGATTTTAAATTTGGAGGTTAAATAGTAACGATTTGTTTCTCTTTTATATGTATATATTGTAGTTGTTTATTTTTGCAAAGAAAAAGGGATAATTTTTGTAGTACTGGAAATGAATCATTAATCACCATATATGTACCTACAATTGAATAAATTGTATGATTTGTGTTTATTTATTTAATCAATGCATATCATTTACGGTATTTTAACTAGTATACGTCAAGGATTTGTTTATTTTCCTAAACAAAAATCGAGAACTGCTGATATCTACAGTCCAGAACTGTATGTTTGCACCTGATTTTAGTCGTTCTTGTTCCGGAACTAGGTAAGTTTAGTACAGCTTTCTAGATCCGTCATTAATTAAGTGTAGGTTTCGACTGTAAACGATCTATTTGTCTTCAGAATTTGGTGATGCTCGAGTTACTCGCATTTGCGTCTGCTATGTATTTGAACAAAAGCCCACTCTAACATAAACAAAGCAACATGCCTACTTACTAACATTAACGCCCACATTGGTTCTCATCGTATTTTTGCGCAAAAACATTAACCACCACACTAATTTTGATTGGGATGTGTACTTAGCATTTGAAATTACAAATACTGTTTATTTTCGAATAAAATAAAATTTCAACTTTTATCCTTACCCAATTGATTGGCGTTGATTGAACGTTGTAATACTACTATAGGTTTTTATTTTGCTATATGTATTTTGCATGCCCCATACTGTGATTTAATAAAATATTTTTTCTTGAAATCGTCGTTATAAACACCAAAAATATGTAAAAGCCTTGCAAATCTCTGTCCTTTGGTACTCCCGAATTTTTATTTAAAAAAAATCTTATTACAAATAATAAGATGACATCAGTTTAGTTATATCTGTTGTTTATTTAGAGTGTAATGGCTACTGGCGTGTTTTGGGAAACGTATGTGTGTAGGTTACCGCCTAAGACAATGCAAATTTCCCGGTTAGCTTTACAAATATTTAGCGTTATAGGGGCGTTTATACCCAAAACCACACATGTACGTCTTGTTGATACGCATTATTATGCGGAATAAATCATGAGCTGCTCAACCATTATGCAGCATGCCATGTCTTCACGCACTGTAACCATCTAAAAAAATTGATTAATGAGCCCACGCATACCAAAGTGGAAGTGTGTTGTATTCGTTTGATAAAAACTATTCATATTGAAAGTCAGGCATGCGATAAAAATATCGAGGCGGGGGGCATTTGATCGGTTTTAAGGAGCAACGTTTACAGCGATGTGTTACCGATTTATTAGTCGCTCGAAAGGACTAGTTTGATATATTTATATATATATATACGTTTTCATTATTAGTTGGTCATCGTACGAGATTGGCAATGTAGAATAAAAAATAGCAATTCTACGAGTTGGAAAAGGTTCAAATACTATGTGCTATAAGAGTAACCGAAATGGAAAATGCAATGATTATCTACTTTGGTAGCTAGGCAACAAGTACAATAGTACTATGTGCCACCTTGTTTTTTCTTAGTACAATATTGTGGTGGTTGCATATCAGGACAGTTTGTTTGTGAAAATTAATCCCTATGTATGACATTATGTGTAGAATGATAAAAAATTAAGAAACCGCAAGGTTCTAACATTACATATGATGTAAATATTGCTTGAATTAAAGTAAAAAGTTAATGTCGAATGTATAAATAAATGTACTAGTATATTATGTAGGAGTGTTTAATTTTAACAAAATGCATGAAATATATTACTATGGAAAAAATTATTATTAAAATAACGATTTTTTTATTATAAAATGTAAAACATGTTTTGTAAAAAGTTTAAAAAAACATTTTATAAAATGATTTTTATTAATATGGGTATATGGTGCTAAATTAACGAGATGGAAAAAAGTAAATTTTAAAATAAACTGTATAATGGATTTATGGAGAAGGTGTATGGTAAGAGTACAATAAGAAGTTAAACTGCTACAATCTGCAAAAAAGAGTTTTCTGGAATTGGGTGTATTGTTGGTTGATTACATCATGTGAATTGGATAACGGGCTGTGCCCTCTAAAAGTATACTAACCTGCAGAAGGTTCACATTCTCCGGCTAGCTCACTTCTCGGCAACAATTTAAATAAAATGTGGGTTCGTATTTTCACTTCATACATATGGGTAAGGTTCAATAAAATACAAAGTGGGCGCCAGCAATTTAATAATTGCATTTAACTAACATAACATAGGTATATATTTATATTTACAAATGGAAAATCGGAAATGTATATTCTGTACCTTTTAAATTATATATTAAATCATAGGTACATAATTAGAATTAAACAATTGAATGAAATGTTTTAAATCCGATCTTAAGTATAATCGGAGAGCTCTCCCTGGTTATAAAATATAGGTTGTTAAAAACTATATATCTAATTAGCTGTTATAATTAAAATTTAGTATAACAAATGTTCAAAATTCATACTGATAAGCAGTAATGTTTACATGCAAATCGGTAGTGACAGTTTAGAGTTATTTAGCAAGATTTAAGGTGTATTGACAATGAGGTAAGTCAAAAAAAAACCAGTTAGATAAGGACAGGGGTTTATAGTTGAAGTTTTAGGAGCTTCCGCTGCGCAGAAAGCCACATCTGTGCACTGCAGTGTCGAGCAATAACTGCACCGTACTTACTGGGTCAACTTGAGGTAGGAAGCTAATAAAGGCCAGCCAAGGGGGCAGAGGCTCCTTGAGGGAGTTGCAGATGGTGCACCAGGTCCAAGAAGGTAGATGGACGGCAATGGTACCTCAACCAGTTTGAGCAGTGCGGTATGCCAAATAAGATAGAGGATTACTCTGCGATGCTGAACTGGTGGAAGACATCCAGGTAAACAAGGCTCTTTGGGGGAATAGCTGAGAGCGCACCAGGTCCGATTAGACGAAGGGGTGGTGTCGGAACCTCAATCCGTCGAGCAGAGTGGTATAAAAAAAAGCAGCTAAGTGAGCTGCCTTTCTTAAGAAACGTCGCACCATGTGCTTCGGAAAATGTCAGAAATAACGGTCACTTCAATATCACTTTATTATGCCGATTATTTCCTAATTTATGCACATAATATAACAACTGTATGTTGCAGGATGACGGCAGAAATATTTAAATTTCACAAAGCCTCGAGTCAAGATGCCATACCTCGACGATGGTACAGGCAAGAATCCTCCATATCCAAAAATTCAGGAAAAGGCTTTTTTTATAACATTTTCAAAAATCCCTAAATCAGAATGTCAAACCTTAAAGAGGAGTTATGTGTGTATGCAACCTTTGAAGCAAGATGGGTTGCATACTTGTTAAGGGAAATTATTGTATGTGTAAATGCAACATTTTGAATATATTAAATAATAAACCTTGTAGCTAATTACACTGGAATGCTACACTATCCCTTCACAAGAAAAAAGAACAGAAAAAGACAACGTCTCAGATACCAGAATATTCCATTTCATAAAACCCAACCAAAAGATGTTATCCTTCAACTAAAAGAACTATAAGTAAGCTAACTTAGAGACCTAGAATACTATGCTAAACTACTTATATCTAATCTACTGGGACAACACAAGTTACTCAGTCCGTCGCTGCGAGGTGGAAAAGCTGCGCCGGTGGACTAAATAATCGTAAGTACACAAATACTTATTAACTAACCCTTTCAAAATAAACAAAGAAAATGATTAAAGGATATATAATGCTATGCTGTAAGGAAGCACTTAAGTTACTTTACCTAATCATAATTGCCCAAAAGAATCTCGTAAGATGAAATTCCATCACAAAGTTCCTGTGCCAGAAATAAACCATTTCTGCAAATTCAAGGGAAATGCAAGGAACTAGCTTTAGACGCATAGTCTATATTAAAAAGCTCATAATGATCTTGCCTGACCTGCACACGTCTTGAAGCTATCTAAACTTCTAATAACGTATCATATTCACGTTACTGGATCATTCCATCACATTGGACAGAGTATTTACCCAAAAAAAAATTACTGCACCACATAGGGTACAGCAGAGAAGTGCTATGCCACAACTCTGACAATTAGACGGAAAAGTAGAATAGGTAACTAATCAAATCCATCAAAAGTACCACACCTACAGCGAATAATGAAATTAATACCTTCACCAAAAATATCTATATACAAGAAACTGATTAAGAGTCGTCGTCGGGAAAATTAAATTCGTTATCAGTACCGGGTTTTAAATCTTTTATATGCCACACCCCTAAGTTTTTACCATTTAAATCAACTAAACGATATGTTACAGTACCTGTTACTTCGGCAATTTTGGCTTTAACATATTTAGGAGCTAACTTCCGAGCAAAACCTTTGGAGGCATCTGACAAAACTGGATTGCGTTTCCACACTATTTCACCTTTCTTAAAATGTAAGGCCCTTTTCCTTAAATTATAGTAATGTTTATTACGCTCATAAGCTTTGTTCAATTTTGCAATGACTTCATTGTAAAGGGGAGAAAGTTCATTGACATCCTTCACCAATTGTTCTCGGGTGTCTAAAGATATATCTGCCTTTTTCAGATTCGCTAGGCGACCATAATAATCACCATGAGCGGGAACAGTCCTACCGAAATTAAGGAAAGAGGGGGTATAACCCGTAACTTCATGGACAGCATTCCTAATTGCATGGGCTATTTTAAAAATCTGAGCGTCCCAAAGTCTATGATTTTCTTGCACGTATGAGCGAATAGCAGTGGTGATAATCCTATTCGTACGCTCCACAGGATTCACTTGAGCATGGTAAGACGCATTATACCACACCTTCTGAACCTTATATTTTTCCACTAGTTTTAGAAAAGCTCCACCAATAAATTGGGGTCCGTTATCACACATGATGATTTGTGGTACACCAAACATTAGGAAGACATCGTTTTCGAGAAACCTAACGATAGAAGAGGCAGTTGCCTTCCTAAGAGGTTGAACTTGCACGAATTTGGTGAACCAATCGGTCACAACCAAGATAGAAGTGTAACCTTTTGTGGATCTAGGTAAAGGACCAATCAAATCTATTGATACTAGTTGAAAAGGATATTTGATTTTTTTTTGATTTCCCATGAAACCAGGTCGAAGTTGTGAAGAAGATTTACTGGCTTGACAAACATCACACTTCAGTACATATTTAGCGACGTCAGCTTTCATTTTGGGCCAATAGTAAATCTCTGAAAGTTTATGGAGTGTTTTGAATGAACCAAGATGGCTTGAGGTGGGTTCCTTGTGAAATTGGTGAAGAAGATCTAGTCGTTTTGTTTTAGGAACTACTATTTTCCATTCAACAAGGTTAGATGTAATGTTGTGTTTATTGTGAACATATTTGTGGAGAATTCCATCCTCGATTCGCCAAGAAGGATATTTAATGGGGTCACGTGTGATTTTAATGATCATGTTCCTATACCAAGGACAAAATTCTGTCTCTCCAAACGTTATAGTATTAATATTAACAACAGGGATAGGAGCTCTAGATAATGCATCCGGGACAACATTATATTTCCCTTTCCGATGTTCAATGTCAAAACTGTATTGCGACATTCTAGCCGTCCAACGAGCTAATCTACCTGTTGGCGATTGAAGTTTGTGTAACCACAAAAGAGCATGATGATCAGTGATAATTTTAAAATGTGTTAGTTCAATGTAAGGACGATACTTCTCTATCCCAAACAAGCAGGCTAAGCATTCTTTCTCGGTTATAGAGTAATTCTGTTCAGCGCTAGTTAAGGACCGACTGGCGTAAGCAATGACTTTTTCATTTGAACCTTCCCCTTGCACTAAAATTGCTCCTAAACCAACATCACTAGCATCACACTGAATAATGAACGGTTTAGTGAAATCTGGGCTAGTTAAGATAGGTGCTGAAACTAATAAACCTTTCAGTTCTTGGAACGCAAATTCTGCACGATCATTCCACTTAATGACTTTCTTTTTTTTTTTTTTTTTTTTTTTTTTTTTTTTTTTTTTTTTTTTTTTTTTTTTTTTTTTTTTTTTTTTTTTTTTTTTTTTTTGGGCGCCCTACAAACATCCAGCAAGCTCACTCAAACCTCACCAAGAAAGCGGACAAAAGAAATCCTAAAAGAAATGAAGTCAAGCAATCAATCACTATACCAATCTATCCCAAAGATGGCTGGAGAGATTATCCAAATCGCCGAAGCAAATCTCCCAGACACATCGCCACCGAATAACTAACCTATCATCAATCCACACAAAGAAGAAAACCAATCAAAGAAGAACTACTCCAAAGCAATCCAAAGAGGTTCGGGAGATTATCCAAATGTGCCGAAGCAAATCTCCCAAAACGCATCGCCACCGAACAACTAGCAGACAATCCGAAGAATAAAGAGAAGAACCAATCAAAGAAGAGCTAAACCAATCCACACTAGAAAGATGGTTTGAAGAGCCTAAAAATCCACAAAAGTGTACCCCTCAAACGCACCAATCACACTCCATAATCCTAATCATCACTCCAAAGGAAGAAGCAAGAAAACAAACTACACATAGAAAACACAAAAAAACTCAAGCAAACTGAGTCAACAAATACTCAATAAAATACGCGAACACGCAGCCAATTAAAATACAAATCATCAAAAAGATTCATCCTTCGAAACACACCAATAACCAATTCTATAACTAGAAGTCAATCATGAAACAACATCCGAAATCAATACATCCCAACCTACTAACAATGCACTAAAGTACCACCTAACCACAACGTAGACAGGGTACTACACGAGCCCTATCGAGCCCCAGACGTTGGGCGTCAAGATCTTCTTGTCAGGGAAGATAGACGGTCGGCCTTACCTTTTGGCGAAAGTTATATTTGATATTTTGCCGTCTGGTAACTATCGGCCTAATTGGGCTAGCTCGCCGCGAGGGTCGCAGGGTTCCAACTATGCTGAAAAGAACACTATACGAAATACGAAGAGAATGGGCGCCAGGTCCTAGACTCAGATCCAATTCCTTGTGTCGGACCTTACACAAGGTCGAAGATAAAAACCAGCAAGTTAAACAAAATCAAAGCATCGACCAATCAGAATATCACAGCTTTATTAATATTGGTAGGTACTATAGTGCATATCCAACATAAAAGTATAGATCCAAAATCACAGTAAATTATCACAATTAACACCAGAAATAATAATACGACTAAAGGTTACAAGTACATAAAACAATTGACCTAAGAATCCAACTCGAGGTGTCAGAACCGCGAAATTAGCCTGAAGGGCGTAACAACTAGGTACCTCAAAACTTATATCGAAGCAATATACTCAAAACATGACTAGATAAATTACCAATGACGTTCACCGTGAAGCGGAAAACGGCACGACACGAAGCATGACTACATTAACCCAATAAAATAAACTAAGAAAGCTTTAAATAGACTATAAATCCCCGTGAAGCGGAGTACAAAATCAAGGGTGCGAATAACGCAAGCAAAATATGCAATGCCAACATCTAACCCCGACGGTTGGCCTAAAAATTAACTTTAAGACACACAAAATTTAGATGGGGTGGTTCCAGCACGTTATGAGATCTCACAGGGGTTTGCTAGTTCCTAAAGGAAAGTCATAAAGTATTTCCTGACGTACTAAGAACTGCTTGCGGGTATTCTAGCCGAGAACTAGTTTATCACAAAATCAAAAACGGGAGGCTACATAATCTCAACAAAAATCCCGTTGGTAGCAGTTTTGCCACCGCCAAAAAATTTAGCTCTAGCAAGTGATCTTAAATAAACAACAAGGTTAATGCAATACGCGACGTCAAAAAAAACTACAGTGATTACAAAAGCAGCCTCAAAGCCAAATCATAACAAAATTACACATGGCTGCTATCCACAGAGGTAAGTAAATTAATCAATCTCATATCTAGTAGCTCAAATTAACACCAAAAATCGATATGCACAAAAACTCTAAAATAGCAGTTCGGAAGGTCATACTAAACAGTTCAAAAGCAATTCAAATAAACGAACGATACAAATTAAAACGTTACAAAACCTCAGATGCATACGGCACGTGGAGGCCGAGCTGTTGGAAGAGATGCAAGAGTCCAGGTGCGTTGGGCAGCGCTCGCAGAGGGAACGACCGCAAATCCAGGCCGCAGAGGCGAGCGGCCAGCCGGCTCGTGGAGCACCGCATGATCCAGGCAAAACCAAATGCACGACGACGAACAGGACCAATCCAGGTAATAAAACTCAATTCCATGGCGTTTAAAAACGCATTTCCATGGCGTATAACTAATTAACGCATTTCCTTGGCGTAGAATAGTTAACGCATTTTCTTGGCGTAGAATAGTTGGCTATAAATTACAAATTTCCAGATAAGCAACCACGCTGACGAAAAGAAATCGTAACAAACCTGCGAATGGTGACGAACAGCCTAACGCTCCATTCAATCGAGAAGAGCCCAAAACCGCAACAAAAGCGAACGAACGCTGGCAGCAACTCCCAACGGCTTCCAGAACGTTCCAAAGGGCGCCTTGCCTCCAAAAATCCCTCAAAACGACGAGGACGGCTATAACCAAAGCCAGAGGAGCAAAAGGTTCCCAGGGCACTAACTTCAACGATCGAAGCAATGGAAAAGAATGGAATGCAAATTCGCCAGAGCAGTTCACGATCCCAGGTTATCAATGTCAAAGTCAAATTCGAAAAAAGGAAGAAAAACTATAGGTGCAGAGTGTATGTGCAGAACTGATAACAAAGTGTTCCTTTTAATTCAAAATTGAGGCTGAAGGTATTTGGGTTGCCTAACTATGGATAAAGTACTGTATATTTAGAGAATAAAAGTAAATTGCCAAATCTGACTAATTATTTCAATTAACAAGTAGGAAAATGTCAAAATGAGCGTAACACATTCTTCCATCCATTTTTCACTCGCTGCACTTTTATCGTCTTCTCTTGTACCTGCACTCAACATTCTTTCATTGTCGGCTTTATTAATAGGATTATATTTTTAAATCAATTCATTTTTCTAATTGAAGAAACCACAACAAATATCTACGCTTTGTGAATTATATTTCACTCAGGATCATTTATGTTGGTGTGTATTAGCAAATTTATTTTGTTATTTATATGTGTGTATTTATAATTGACTATAATAGAATTAAATATATATTTTGTGTTTGCTCTACAGTTATTATTTCTCATATCCATTCCTTTATGATATATCACAATTTTTCATGTCATTAACAAGTAAAACTTTTAAATACTTCATTTTTTCTTTATTTAGGCCAATATTTCTATAGCCTATTTATAATTATTAGCCTCCCAATTTGCTTTCTATCCATAACAATATATAGTTCGAGAATTTGTTGCCACAATGCAAGACAAAGCAATTTCGATGATATAGTGGTAAATGTGTAAATTCCTACGTAACTGCAATTATACCCCTCGAGGGGACTTCTGCTCCTTCAACAATGGCGTGGAGTTGGTCCAGTGGACAGGGCTGCACTCGAAATTTCATGGAACTAAGATCAGCTTGAAAGCAGCAAGTTTGCTTTCTCTATAAAGAGCTCATTTACTTCACAGTCCTGTGTAAAATGTTAAAAAAAATATTATGACTAATCTGCTAGTCTATATACCAGAGCAGTTTTCTCCCTGTGAAATTATAACTTCACCTATACTAGGTGAGTAACAAACAAGCGGATGATATGGCACGTTGCAAGAAAAATTCCCTACAGTTCTATACACTAAAACCGTCCGTTGTGTAAAGGCGTCCGCTATTGAGAGGTGTCCGTTATGAGAGGTTTTACGTTTCACTGCACTTAATATCATAAACTTTTGCATGGTAATTTGGAGTTTATGGGATTCCTACATGGTTTAGAGACTGGCGAAGTGTGAAAAATAATGTCAGTGGCAGATATAATAATGAGTAACATGTATCAGTTCTATTTTCTATAGAACTGCTTTAGTTCAATAGCCAAATCGGCATATTTTGTAATGTTTTCTGCATGAGCGTTTAGTAGGTTAGTCATAAAAGGTAGCGTTCCTGTGATTATTAACTAATGTAACATTATGCGTAATTGTTCGACCAGCAATGATTTCTCTATCCCAATCCAGCAGAGCTACATCCGTTTCTAAAACTCTCTGAGAATGGTGCTTATAGTATGGATTCTCTGTTGTATCTATGAATATTTGATTACTATTTTAGAGTCCAACATATTTGCCACGTTGTGGAAGAATTCATCTCAAACGTGGTTGACAAGTTGAGTTACCGTGTTCTCTTTTGTTTTTTGTTTCACTTCTGATGAAGCCCATTATGGAAGTGAGCAAAACGCTGAGTTCGTCTACTTATCTCAACTATGATACAGACCAATCCCGGAAGTTAGTTGTTCTTTACATAATGACTATGGCCGTGGAAGCCGAAATACTGACCTTATTATCTTATCTGCATATTTTGTGGATTACTAATGTCTATCAATACCCGCCCCTCTTCCGTATGATGTTATTGCAAATAGTTTTTATCAAATTTAATGTTTCACAATGAATAATTAAAATTTTGAGTTTTTTCGGATATTATATTCAGATATTGCGATGCACATATTTTGATTTGCATGTATTGCAGTGTAGTCTCTTCTCACTACCACTTATAAGTGTTATATTCTTAGTTCTAGGCTAAATTGGCACATCCAGCACATACTGTAACTTCGTCACGCCGATTTAATTCGCACAGTAAGCTGTCTTAGCTTTGGTTTTGGTTATATTGTTATATACAGTTTATAACTTCAACAGTTTAGTACAACCTATATGTCATACAAAGCTCTACATCGCGAATTTTCGGTCCTTTCCAAAGTCTGTCGCCTCCATTTCTGCGTAATTCGCATTTTTAGATATCTTTGCAAACGAAGAGGACTTTTTGGTAGACCATTTAACTACCAGGCTATTTAACTGACAGAAACATGCTAAAATAATGTTTAACTGAAATGCTATGTGAAACAAATATTTTTCGAGTAAGACAAAACCAGTATTTGTTTTGTAAAATTAGCAGGATGTGCGAATAACTGCAAAATAGTTTTATTGTCTTGAATACCAATATTAGTTTGTACTTCTATATAACTGTTATTGCCAACCTGAAAGGTATGGTGTTTGCTACTATTTCTCTGGAAATATATTGACAATAATTGAATTTGTTAAGCCAATAGTTTTGCTCTGCACTTGGAATTGTACAGCTCGCACTTTGACACAAAGAAACTTTTTAACTTTTTATAGTTAAATTATTATTTTATTAATGACAGATGAATCCTAAACAACCATTCTGATATTTATTTTCATCCAGATGATACTGCAGGTTAATGTCAACTCCCGAAACGTTGTGTGATTTACACCCTAGACAGTGGAAAAAGTTCGAAAAACATATCATAATAGACCACTGCTAAAAAATGACATTCAGAGAACAAAATGGCAACATCTTTAAATGGTATGTTATAATACTACTGTATAAGTAAGCCGCTCAAGCACGCACCAAGTTTAAGAGCACGACGCGAAGGGGAGTGCTTTTAACGAGGCTAGTGCCTTAATAACACGTATACCCGTGTATCATACGCTATTCTCTTCTACGATTGCAACAGAAATATAACAAAAAATTATATTTGTATATAACAGCTGTCTTCCAGGTACGGCTCCAGAATGAGTTTGGAAAATTTCTCTTAAATCTATATATTTATGTTATGTATTGATGTTTTTTCAGAATTATAAGTAATACAATATGGATCAAACTAAAAATGAGTTAAGAGGTTAGATTTGATATCAATGTATTTTTATTTTTACTTCCTTTTACAATAAAGGAAGTATTGGATTCACTCCAAGAATTCGAAATTGAGTTTTTAACAGATCTTCACGATTTAGAGTCCCCTGAACCCAAAAAACACGTTTTTGTTCATTGGTCTGTCTGTCTGTGTGTCTGTGTGTTTGTGTATGAACAGAATATCTCAAAAATGAAAAGAGGTATGGCGTTAAAACTTATATATAAGTTTTATGTACAGGGTGTCCCATTTTCGATGATATTACGGGGCATCTCACTTACGAGTGAAGATAGAGAGTTGCGGTTTTCGGAATACTCTGCTACTTTTTTGTGAAAAGAAAGATGGAATAAACAAAATTTTCATAGCCCTCTAAGTTCCTGAGATACAGAGCGAAATTGAAAATATTGCATTTTGGGACCTCCCTCGTATCTCCGTTATCCTTTATCATATCGCAAAACTAAAAAAGTGGACGTGACTACCTCCCTGGACTTTCCCATACTGGAAACTGTTCATATCGTCTTTATTCAACAGTCTTTACAACATATCAAAATTTCAACTCGATGACTCACGTCTTCACCGTGATAAGCGTTTACACTTTCACGTAAATTGCGGGTAAATATAAAATAATGTGTAGTTCAAAACGTGACCACCGAGCTTCTGTAGAAGCCACCAAGTGGACAAGCCGCCACTGTGCTAGTTTATGTATTATTTTCCTCAAAACGGCTGTAGCACCGAGGTGAAATTTTCTAAGTACCTGGAAATTATATTTTCTAGGGCATATGAAATCGATTTTTTTATTTTCGCGGAAAAAGATTCTTTGACGCAAAAATATAACAACCGTTAGAATAAAAAAATTATTTTTCAAAAATAGAGGGGGGAGGGGGCCGGTGCGCTTACATATATCTACGAGTGTAATATTTTTTTGCATATTCATAT
>OW679194.1:171857783-171986878 GCA_940337035.1 Agriotes lineatus
GAAATCAAAGGCCACTTTGTGTTTTTATGTTTACTGAACAGACTATACTTTAGTAACTCTTAATGTTTAACTTTAAGTCAAGTCCACCATTTCACAAAAAACGAAGACAATCAAAGTGTTGTAACATTGATCGAAAGCAGCAATTGCGCTGTGGAAGGTACCTAGTAAGTTAGATGTCCAGTATATTTGCAAAAACATCTTTTGAAACTGACGCGAAAAAAAACGAGTACGTATAAAAAAAATCGTTTTGTTATAACACAGTATCAATTTTTTTAAATTTTGCTATTTTATTATTCTATCGGCTTCGGCTCTGTCAGTTAAACCTATCCATTTTAACAAGTTTATTCACAAGAATTTCTTTCAAATTCGAGAAGGAACGTACAACATAACTCGGGATACAGTCCACGAAAACACCCTCTATATAATTTAATTTTACTTCAGCAGACATTCTCAAACAGACGACCCTTGCCTGAAATTTTACAACAGCAATACATTTTCATAATTTAGTAGTATCTATATAAATCATCTTCTGAAAACCCTATACTGCAGTTTTCAGTAAAGAATGATTTTGTAGTTAATTTGTATTATTTTGTAGGGCCGTTACCGTGTTCACAACCTGTTGCTGGATTTCCAAAAAATTCGTCTTCAGACCTTTCCATTTGGAAAGCTGAGATTCAGGTTTGACATTATGAACAACGGAGCAAGCGCATCATGTCTGCTTCTTGATGTTAAAAATGTTTCTGGTTAATTGTTGGGGGTGACTCGATAATAAATCCCCATAAAGTACGATGAACGTATTTTTTTAAATTTTGACTAATTTGCAAAAAATAGTATATTATATTTGGTTATGGGAAATGTTTTATATTTTTTCATACATCATAAATGATTAAAGACCACCTGCTAAGTGACATTTGGGGATTTAGTGAATTTAACGTTTCTGAATGTCGACATTCGTGGTGTAGTTCTGAATTATAACATTGTGTTAAGTATTAATATTATTTCCTTTCCATCAGCAAGTGCCTTTCTATAATATTAATATTGTTTAATGTGTGGCACGCTACTGCTGCTATCAGATTTCGTTTTATAGACATGGTTGTCAACAGTGTTAATGTGTTGCTTATATTACGTGGTCAGATGGTCATCACTCTGTTTCGATATCTTTGTATATTTGTATAAAAAAACAGAGGGAATAAAAACTTGTGAATTATGGTACATTTCTCTATATTTATTTCAGAGGTACTATAGTATGAGCAAAAAGTAACTCCATCAAAGATACCTTTGGAATTTTGAAGTCATGTGTATTATAACACCAAAAAATTATATTTAATTTTTGTTGATTCTTGTCAATGTCGTTACTGACGTTTAAATTAAAAAATGCAGTCTTATAAGGAAACTTATTAAATTTAATAAAGATTACAACGGAGAGTAGTTAGAACAAAATTAATAAAATAATATTAGCATAACGTTTGTGTTAATGGAGACACCACTTTTAAATTGCAGGTTAGGTGTACATAACCTCACTTCAGTCTAAACAAATTCAAAGTTGCCAAATGTTACAACATTCAGAGCCGGAGTAAGGATATGTGAGGCCCAGGGCTAAATTTTTTTAGAGGCCCTATTCCCATTTATGCAACGGGTACAAAGGGATCTAAATTATTAGAAACCGCACTAGATTATAACCTTCGAATCTTTTCGAGGCCCCCAAAATTCGGTGGCCCGGGGCTGCAGCCCCCTTAGCTCCCGCCTTAATCCGGCTCTGACAACATTCTACAGTTTATACAGATTTACAAGAGGTGCTGAAAATGTCTTCCTTCTTCTTGCAAGCAAGAGGTGTTGCGTTATCTTGTTGCAAGTATCCTTGTCGAATTTTATCGTCATGGAGCTGATTCACAAATTATTCAAGAATGTTATTTTGATATCGTTCGGCATGTATTGTATCTTAAAAAAATATTGGTCTGATAATTCTTCGGCGAGAGCACGCTACCCAAACGCCTACTTTAGGGCAATGCAAAGAAGCTTCACGAAAGAAATGTGGATTATCAGCGCTCCATAAGCGCATTACTTGTGAATTAATGAGCCATTTAAGTAAAACCACGACTCATCAGAAAAAAGTTAAGTCCAAAACATTATTTAAATGTTGCAAAAACCAGTTACAGTATAAAATTATCTTATTGTAATTTGGAGGTAAGGGCTCTTGATACATTTGTAGTTTGTATAGATGCATATTTAAATTTTGTTTTTAGAATTGTACGGCAAGTACCGTAACTCAAATTCACTTCTTGAGCGAGCCTTTAAATTGATGTGGAGGGTTCGTTTTGCATTCGATTTTGGACATTTGCAATTTGTTCCGCAGTTCCCATATGTGGTCTACCACTTCTTGGTCTGTCTGCTACACTACCAACTTCCCTGAAAGCAGCTACAGTACGTCCTAGTTGATAAAAAAAGTGCGTTGCTAATATTTCAACATTAGGAAATCTTTCTCTAAATTCGTTTAAACAAGCATGTGCAGAGTACTACCAATTACCATTGTCCATTTCGAGAATATGCCTCTAGTATAAATATTTTATGTTCTGGTAACATTTTTAAAATAAATTATTCAGAAATTATTGACATAAAACCTTCTAATTTTCTGGTGTTATAATACACATGACTTCAAAATTCCAAAGGTATCTTTGATGGAGTTACTTTTTGCTCATACTATATTGGTGGGGTACAATAAAACTTTTCTCTACGGTAGTTTTTAATGTCAAAAGCGACTGTTTATACCACCTTTCATTTGTTGGAAATTTGTATGTCGACATAACGTAGAATATCAATACAGTGTGACAGGAAAAGTTTCACTAAAGTAAATTTTTATGCTTTTGTTAGGATCACAGAGAAAGTATTGTATGTAACACGAGTAAAAACTATGCTTATGGCACTTGGTATTTCAATTTTTATCCTACCTGCTATAAACACGAACTTTTTGCACTTGATACATAAATAGCTATTATACTACCCAGTGCAATAAAGAGCATGAATTTTGCAAGTAAAAATTGTAAATAAGGTCCTGCTGTTTGCATAACCTTAGCAAACAACTTTAAGTTAAAACGTTAGTACGGGAGCTGTTCTGGTAATTGTTAGTAACAGGCTGTGAATGCCAATGAAAACAAAAAAAAATTACATACACTGATAGCTCATTCATTCTTTTGACAGTTTCAAGTTGCAACTTTGAGAGGTTGTGGTTAGAGCGTAGAAACAGAATTTTGGTTTTTATAGTTGTTTGTTGTCCACTAGATACTATGGAAGTGCCGCAGAATGGTTTTCGGGAAATGCTTTTCTATGACTATAAAGGAAGTTTCACGTACGATCAAAGTCACCAAAATTTAGTCGCCAAACTTTTCTGATTGCGTACCCGTAAGAAAAATTAATAGTGCCTACCTTTGATATATACAGAGTGTTTCATATGAATTGAAGGCACCTACGTATCCTTTTATATAAAGCATAATGATTTGAAATAGTAGAGGGTCCTACAGACTTCTAGGGGGACTTAAGCTACGTATTTGGATTATTACCACCGCCTACTATGATCGATTAAAGATGCAATTTTTCCTAAACGTGCCCTACCCATCAAGGAAGGCTGGACTTAAAAATAGTTTCAGCATCCCTAAGAACTTCCAGGTAAATATTTGTGTTGCAAAAAGTTCAAAAGAATTTTTGTCAGAAGCAATGATGGCCAAAATATAAAATCATGTACATTCAAAATTGTAAAATTTGCTTCAATTGTTTTATTTTTCAAAAAGTTTGTTAGGTTCTTGACTGATTTTGAATTTCTGCTAAGCTGATCTCTTCTTAAAAACATGTTCACAAGAATTTTATGGGCAATACCTACATTTTTACCCCAAAAAAATTCTATGTAAAGAAAAGGTTAGAATTCTATTTTAAAATATTCGACACTATTCTTTGAAATAATTTTACATTTTATTTTAGTGGTAACCTGATTCATTTCACTACTGGAATGCTAAATTTCATTTTTTTTTGTACAGTTTCTAAAACAGGTCGCATTAGGGAAAACAGAAAACCACCTAATAACCTATACGACTTTTTGCAAAATTTAAAAATGAAAGGTAGTTTTATCCATCAAGATATTAAAATTTAGGTTTGTCATTTTATGTTTTGCCATATTTCAATTATTGATTCTAAAATTATGTTTCTTTTTTTTGCAACAGAAGTTCACATTGGTGGCTTTTGAAGTAGATATAAACTATTTTGAAATAAAATAAAGCTCACATTGATCGATAGGGTACGTAATTCCTCTCGATAATCGTAAAACTGTAACTCTAGATTGGTATACAGAAGTTTGCCTTCCTCTAGTTTTTGAAAATTTGTGTAGTAATCGTAGTGGTTTTCGTGGAAATTTGTTACACCTGATAATGCAACTCTATATAAGGCAGCAAAAACGTCCAACAAATTTTTACAACTTTCCAAAACCGAGATTTCTGCATGTTTTGAGAAGTAGTTTCTATGGCTAAGGGGAAATATTTTGAAAGAAGTGTATACTTTTTATAGCTAACAACTAACAGAACAACCCTGTTATGAACAACCTATTTGTAAAATTTAAGAAATGAAAAGGATCACCAGAAATAGAGTTGCGACTATTAATTTTAGCATTTATACGTTTGAATTTAAGACGAAATTTTTAATGTTTAGTAAACTGGCTCTAAATAATTATCGATTGAGAGTCGGAACCTTGTATTAAAGGAGATACCTTCAGTTACAGGAAGTTCATAACTCTGCACAAACAATCAATGTGTACGTCTGTTCTTTCACTAACCAATAAAAATTTCATCGTATATTTAGCTGTCCAATTATAACTTTATTTCTTAATTCAAATAGTAGTAAAAAGTAGTAGTATTACTCATTTTTGTGGGAAATAGTAAAATGTATTTGTGTTTATGGAAACTATTCGATTCAATATAATTTCAAAAATATCTAAATAGTATAGGAGGAATGTTAATTAATCCGTTATGTATGTTAAAGTAGGGAATCATAATATATTTCCTATATTTATACACTTAGCATGATAAATTATGGCACATATTTCTTTCTAAAAATAAGAATATAATTTAACTTAATTAGTACTACCTTCTTCAAAAATTGTTAATTTAACGAAAAATTGTATTGAAAGTACCACTTTTTTTTACGCAAAATCGTGAAAAACTATTTTATTGAAATGTCATTTTGACAGTTGTAAATTCCGAAGTTCTTTTTTTCATTCATTTGCTTGATCAAACTGCAAATTCATGAAAAAAGTATGACTTTCGAAATTACGTAGTTGTACAAATTACCATTGCAATCTTGTACTAAAATTCAACTTTTTAGTTTGTCATTACTAATGTCAAAATTACTTTTTTCACTCTTTCCGTAAATTTGTATTGCAACAATATTTTAAAATTTTGAGTTTATCACAGAGTAAAATATATTGTATACAGCACGTTGCAAAATCAGTGTTTTTCAAGAATGGTAAATGCTGGATAATTACGACGAGTTTTGCAACTTGTTACCTGTTATGCTCTAGAGATCTGGGTATCAATGCGCTTTGCATTGTTTTATTTTTTATGTACATATTAGGTACTGTTAAAGTGTGTTTCTCACTGTTAAATATCTAAATTAATAAATTAAAGCCAAAAGTATAACCACGTAACTAGTTAAAGCGTAACACAAATTGGGTATATATTAATGGAAAAGTAAAATTAAAACCAGTTGAAATTTATTGGCCATTTTATCGTTGTTCCTTACTAGATAGAAGGTTGGTTCTTCAGACATTCCTATTCTGATTTACAATTTAAAAATGATGGACAAATACGCCTCTCAAAGTCTTCCTGCCATTTTGTCCATGTTCTTTGCGAAATAGGAAGTTGGTTCTTTAGACATCCCTATTCTACATTTTCATTTGAGAACATTCTTTTACTAGTAACGATTAAATTAAAACTACAGAAACACTTGTTGAATTACTCCTCTGATTATAGTAATAATGAGAAGGTTTTACATCTTTCTTGAATAACATTTATAATTGCATACTGCGTTATTTTTGCTGCATGCATCGTATTTCCTTATGGAATACGTTTTAAAGCAGCTGCTATCACAATTACACTTTAAATATGCTTAGCGTACATGAATACTGCTCTTAAGGTGGACATTAACTGGTTATATTAAAAGCCTGGACTTTGTCTCACTTTAATGTTTTAAATCAGTTAATGTTGATATTAATTAGGAAATTATCATTAACATATAGACTAGAAAATCTAAATATGTACTTTCACAACTTTATCAAATTTATTGCATACAAGACAGTTCTGTTATTAATATCACGCTACAAGCTAAGGCTGGTTATTGCTATTAGTAAATCAATATGAAGAAAACTGGTTAAGATAAAGAGATATTTATTTGATGTGTCAGAAATTCACTTTTGTGTTTAAAACGTAAATGTTAGAGCACGCTAACAACTAATTGTGCTTGAAAAACAACTATGAATATTTAAAACTTTTAAAAAAGAAATGAAATGAAAGTTCAATAACGATACTTCAAGAAATAATTAAATTGAGTTATCATGCCTAATCGAGCAACCTATTGTCATTATTCTTAGTTACGAGTATCTATACAGGCAACAATATACTAAATACTTTTTGAGAGAATTTTGTAAACAAATACATTACATTTTAATCATATTTGACCATCACATTTGTCCTTGAGACTGAGCTAATGAGATGAGAGCACAAATGTAGCAACAAAAATCTATTTTTAGAAAAGGGAAGTCATGCTTTATTCTCTCCTGGGTTACATTATTATCAATATCAAATACCATGCCGGGGTACTGAAATATCATCAGATCATCACTTTCTACCATACCATAAACCTAACATCTTATTTTGTTTAAAAACTGTTCAAATGTCTTCATTCCTAATTTATCAAACGAGGTGGTCAAACCCTGTACGAATTAATTAATATTCATTATTAATCAAGATTATATTACGACAAATCGACTTATTGCATCTGCATTTATAGTTGCGCTTAAATCTGCACTCCAAAAACAAAAAAAGCCTCTCTTGCACTTATTTAAAGCTTTCAGCAACTGCATGAATTTATTTTGTGCGAGCACCTTAAGCGGAATTTATGAGAAATCCAAGGACGTTATCTAAATCTGATTTACGATCGGGACGAATTTTTATTAATATAAAAATCGTCTGCAATTGGCGCAACAATAAATTCAGCAATAACCATTATCAGCGCAGCACAAAGCAAATATTAATGAATCACGACCTACTTTATTACTTTAAACCTACATGAGCTCACTTTGATCAGATATTTCGTGAAATTAATAGCTGCCATATTTAACAGTGTGGAATAAAATAATTAAAAGGCCGAGTCGGGAGCATGAATCGTAAAATTCGTAGATAGCATCTGAAAGGCTTAATGAAATATTAGACCGTTCTGTTAGGGTATATGAGGTTGCACAACGGATCGACTGAAAACAGACTCGTTCTAATCATCGCAGGACCGGGAGATCTTATCGCACCTTTGGTACCAGCCCCTATGGTATTTTTACCCTTTGCAAACTACCGATCTAATATACTATGGCGGCGGATCTGTATGCATCAAGGGCATGGTGAGAGTTCATATGAGAGCTGCCACCATATATTACGTGATGTCGTCCAAGTTCCTTACAACCGCAACACAAGATCAAGTGGCTCATAAACACTCCAATCGTACATCACTGCCCAACAAGGAATTCTTTTAGGCCGCTTTGCGTTATAATCGCGTGCATAATCATCCGGTAGCTGGTTATGATAAATTACGAACGCAAAGAGAACAATGGACAAAGAGAGCCCTGCTTATAAAAACAGTTATCAGCTTTTGGAGTATTTTATCTCTGAGCCGGTTTTTCTTCGGTCCTGAATGAAATATTACAGTAGCTAATAAGTACTAGATTAGCAGATTAAGAGCACATCAAGATCGTGACATTGTGCAAGTGTGCGACTGGTTCTCGGTTTTTTGTGCTCCCTTACACGGCCAGATGTTTCAGATTACTGTTATTTAGGAACCTTAAATTAACTGTAAGTTAATCACTCTAATCAGTTTTTAAGCGCGCTGATTATGTCGTCAAAAAAGGATAGAACAACGAATTCTTAGTGCTCAACAGATTTAAATGTAGCATTTTTCAGAATTAATGAATTCATTTCAGAACATCCGTGATATAAGTATTATATTACTATTTCAGGCAAATTATGGGAATAATTGTTTATCAGATACTCAACCTTTTTGTCATATTTTAAGCAATTTTTTTAATCAAATTTTGAATAATTTTACTATTTTTTGAAAGGTTATTTCTCTGCAACCTCCAGCAGAAAACCCTTCAGACCGTACAATCAAAATATAATTCCAGGAGAGCAGTTCACAAAAACATTTAGAAGTCTAACGTCTAATGAAAGCTTTGTGGGTTTTCATTTCAATTTATGTTGGAACGGTGAAACCTTTATTAATCTATATCGAAGCTACAAATTTTATTAAATTGAAAAACCGACCGTCTTCTGTTTTTTTTTTCGTTATGAATATAAAAATAAAAGTAATTGCGGTAAACAAATTATGTGACAAGGCACTTCTTGGGAGGTTTCCAAAGACTGACATTTGTCCTGGACTGGAAGGTCAGAGCGCAATTGAGCTGTATTTAATTTAATTTAATTATGCATGTCTCTAACAGGGGCGTCTTGGGTATATTTATGTCGTACTCAAAATCTCTTTTAATATGACTTGAAATGTAATTTTCAGTGTTAACGAAAGCTACAAAAAGGAATTATTTGTATGACCATTTGTTGAATTAGTTATTACCACATTACATTCCCTTCATAAAATTACTAACTTAATTACATTATGTAAAAGACACACGCCAATAATTGTTGCAACATTCAGATACACAACTTTCCCAAATGGAAAATTTCTAATAACAAGTTCTGATATTTTGAGAGTTACTAAGATGAAATTTTATAATCTATGTACTCATAAACTCTTCAGAAGATGGAAGTCCAGTCGGTAGTTAATCGGAAAAGTCGTGTAAACAGGATTGCTGTGAATATTCACAATAAGCAGTAGTGTATCAAAGGATTCTTTCATGGGTCAATCACTTACACAAAATTGATAGATTCGGAGCGAAGTAACCCGACAGTCTGCAGGGGTAACACTATGATAAAGAAGAAAAAGATGAATAAAAAATAAATTAAATAGCATTATAAATAGCAACTACATGAGATGAAAAAGCACTAGCAGATAGCAAACAATAAATAGCAAAATATTACGGTCAACTTGAAAGGAAGAGAGGTAAATCTCAAGAGAAGAAGTTTGGAAATCAGAAACAAAGTTGATGATATAGAAGGCAAATTCAAATAGATGATTGTGAATAATGAGGAATCATAAGATTGAATTCACGTAGTAACGACAGGCTGCAATGCATAATCTATATAAAAGGTAGAAGATAAAAAATACTGATTAATGAAGCCATCAAAGTATGGAGGATTCTAATATGTCAACTAATAAATGTTGAAATTTGGTATGTTTATGAAAACTGCAATTATATGGCAAAACTATAGGGCAGTTGGCTTGTTTTTCTACCGCCTAAGCAACAAGAATATTGGCTATTTTAGAGGCATTCTAGATAAGGTACCTCAATAAAAAAGGTAGACGCTAAACGTGTCGTATCTAATTAAGGTAAAGTAGTGGCTATAACGCTTGATAAAAATGCGGTTATAAAAAACTTTGTACCACCCTTAAACGAAGGGATTGACAAGGCCTCGGTTAGCTCTTTTAACTCTCGGCAGAATATGGCGTGGTGTAAGGAGCAGGCTAAGAAGTGCTTAGGGCTCTTACAATTGAACAGTAGATTAATAAAAGAATTGGGCGCCATGTCGTTATTCACAACAAATAAAACAAACCCAGCTAGCAATATAAATCAACACCTACCTTGTAAGATTCGGTGCATACCTCAAGCTAAATGTAGTAAAGCGGACAACAACAAATACAAACAGTAACAGTCGAAAAATATTTAATATCAAAACATTTAAATCAGGGTTGGCGTCACCCAACTTACACACATAGGTATATCGGGACAAAACAAACAAAACAACATTTTAGAAACTTCAATTCGGAGTGGTATCTCGGAGTTCGCTAAGTATAGCTGAAATAACAACTACAGGCACACCTGTGCAATCACATTCATGATAATATAATATACACGCTATTTCAGCAATTTTGAATTACTTACATACCCGCACTTAGCGGTAATATAATTGAGCCAAAAAGGTTGATTAAACTCCCTCAGTTTGATTTGCTAACATCTTAGTAGAACTGATATAAGTTGCGACATAATGCCTTTGACGATAAAAAATAGATGCTGATAAGAGCATGTACTTACAGTCTAAATAAAGACGAATTCCAGCTATCGGCAGGGAAATCCCGATGCGTTGCTTTCTTCTACGAAAACTCAAGGCCAACTTGACTGCATGATCCCAAGGTCGACGCTCGAAATAAACTAACATCCAAAAGAAAGGATATTCCTGGCTACGTAGAAGCGCGAATTCGGGAAGCTGGAAACGTTAGGTCCGGGATGCTGAATGTAAGCCTTCGTGAAGTGAGGCAATACAAGCGGTTTCTAGCCCAAACTAAACGAATTTCAGCCCAAAAGAGCCCATACTAAATGAATTTCAGCCCAAACTAAACTAGTTTTAGCCCAAACTAAACCATACCAAACGAATTTCAGCCCAAACTAAACGGACTAAATATTTTAAAAAATTAGAAAGTAAAATAAACTCGCAAAAGCATTTTTACCGAACGGTGTTCTCTGCCAAATGTGGAGGACGCCTTGCACCGATTTCGATGAGCGGAAGCGCAAAGCAATCCAGCTTAAATAACCAAAATTAATACGCAAAGAATAGAATTAGAAGAAACGCTCTTACCAGCGCTGGAAGAGCGACCGCTTCAAGCGGCTTCGCTTGCTTGAAAAACAAGAACGCTTCGAAAAATCAATACTAAACCAGATATTATACTATTTTCACAGCCAACGTGGATCGAAATGTGATGACAAATTCAAACGCGAAAATATGCAGGTGTTTTTATCTCTAAATGCGAGCGCCTGTTGCGATAAGCTTAATACTTTTGCTACAAAATATAGCTATAAGGTGATCCGAAAGTCGGTGTTAAATGCATTAACGCGCTTTTGAAACAAAGTTGAAACGGGGCTTTACAACCTTAAGCGGATAGATCTTCATCTTTGGTATAGTTTGAAATTATGGACAAATAAGTTATATGGCATTTACGAGTAGTACGACGACCAATATAAATAACACATACACTCGCTAAGGTTTAAAACAGATCTGATGCTTTCAAGTTCTTCTTTGCTGGAGTGGCAGGGAAAGAAATAAACAACAACCGTACTTTATTACGTTACTCAGTTGGAAAGTGGTGATCAAATCATAGCGTTAGGGGTGCTGCTAATATTCCTGTTCAAGAAGAGGTGTCTTCAAAACCGTGAAAGGCATTATCTAAAATCCCGGTTACTTTGGATTGACTATTGAGAGCCACTAAGTTGTAATAACTGTCCGAAGCTAGTAAACAGACCTGCCTCCTCAAGCTTTAGATCTATTTTTAAACCTTAGCGAGTACATTAATTTAGTAATATAAAATGATGGCTTTAAAGCCATACGTACAAATGATAATATAGTATGTTAGGTCAGTTAAATATAGTCCACTTCCAAGCCATCATAACAGTTATATTCTTACTGATGCTGGCAATACTAGTTCCATACGGCGAAGAGGTTGAGAAGATGGTTGAACCTTTTAACGCGGGCTTAAGTTAGCAGTAAGTCACTTAACGTCGTGTAAACACGGTGGACGTATTTGAATATGATCGTTGAGTGTGATATGGCAGTCACTTTGTAAACGTCGTCGAATTTAGCGATCTCCAAGGCAACACCTACAAATTCCGTTAATATGCAGTAAAATTTCATTTTGACCCCTAGTAGGATATTTGAAAGAACTTCTATCGTTACATCACCAAACGTTCCGCAATTATCCGGTATAGCACCACTGTATGCTGAAGCAGTCCTAGTAAACATACTTTCTATCGATGCCGTTACAGACGCTTTGAAGCAAAGCTGTGCATTCTTCTTCTTTCGATAAACCCGGGCCGCACGTTTACCGAACCTGACGTTCCAGTTATCAACCAATCTTTACCTCAGCCAACTAGGCTGCTGTAGTTCAGCTACGTTAAATATATCAAAACTGGTTAAGCAGTGTATGTTGTGAATTATCACCGTTCTGAATATGTTATATTAGCTTAAGCGATGCATGTTGTGTGATATTTAAGAATTGTCCACCCTAGGAGGATCCGAGTTTTAAATGCTTGTTGCAATATGTTACAAGCTTGTCACCAAGCCTGCCGTGGTGTGAGCAAACACAGGGTTTTCTAATTGCGCGACGTGGCGCCACGTGCGCATAATAGTTTTAAGGATTGATTTGTATATACAGTAGTAGTTTTGGCGTTGAGCTGGAGTCCGCCTTAATGTATTCTATGTATATTGTCTTAATAAGGTACATATATTAGTCTGAAATTTCACATCCTGTGATTTTATGTGTGAAGCAGAATGAAGTTACGCGAATTATTAAAGTATAATGAACATTAAAGGTTAGTAAAGCAAGGTATCTTGAAGCTTAACAGATTTTCTGTAGGAGATGTTCTGTACCAGTACCTTCAAGGTACAATTTGTTTTGATTTTAGCGGACGAGTATTTTTATTTAGCCTACAACCCTTTCCTACTGGACCATCTTTTTAGTTTGATGTCAGTCGTAGATCAGGCAATTTGAATACTATCTGTTATTTTTTTTTACAATTACAAAGGATAGCCAGCTGAAGTTTTTAATGTAGTTTATTAGATATATAATTCCGTGTTTAGCATGTCTCATACTTTTGCCAATGCTTGATTTATGTCAAATATTCACTGCCTGAATACGTTTTTAAGTAGCATTTGTATCAGATGTGTCGTATTACATTATATCATAAGTTTAATGTCAATTCATCTGGATATATCAATTTTCAACTGCCAAAAGTGTAACTACTTGTATGTATTAATATCCACAGAATGGTGATGGTGGATTGGGATATCTTTTCCTCTTAATTTTCATAAACTCAAAATGATTTTATCTACAACACTATTATATTAATATTATGTTGCGTTTATAAATGTCTATACTCGGGCCGCCGAACAGATAGAGTGGAGCAGGCAACCCAAATAACATATTACAAAGGTCACTTGATAATATTTTAATTATAATTACTCAAAAGGATCGGAGATGCCGACCCTTACAATTAGAACTAATTTCAATAATTGTCATTAAATAACTTTTTGAGGTTATGATGCAAATAGAAATGTCGACCAACTTAAAAGTCAAGCCTGACATTTGCGCACTTGTAATTGAAAATGTTTAAGCCTGTGGCCTGGCTCTTCCTAAATCTCATTATTGGCTGCGGCGTCGAAACCAAAACACGTTGCCCGTGATATGGTTAAGTTTGTAGCTTTTTTTCTTTGGAGTTCCTTTATTCAACCATTTACAAGGACTAAATTGTGTATCTCTACTGCTGTTTTCACAGTTACATATAAGTATAAAATATTGACTTGTAGTCTCTTAAGGAACTTTTAATTATTCATAGAGCTTCCTGCATTATGGGTAACCCTAAGAAACTAATTCGTAGTCAAGAACGTGAAAGAATCTATAGCGACTATTGCAATTTTACTCAGTCGTTTTGCAAGAATGGGTGACTAAAGCAACCGATGTTGGCTTAAATACAGTTAAGCGAATTGTTAAAGGAGCCTAACAAAGTGGCGGAAGAAAATTTACTTCTCCAAGAAAACAAATTACTAAACTTACCCCAGGTCATCTGTCGATCAATATAAAGAAGAAGTAATCCCAAGTGTGATCTCTAACTTTGCCATAAAAAGAGACCTACAATGAAAGCTGTATTCGAAGTCGAATAAAATGAAGGGGGGTGTTAATTTCACTGAGAAATTACATTCCTTTAGGCGATTGGTACATAAAATGGGTTTTCAATAAAGAAAATGTCAAGGCAACAGGCACACGTTCTAATAGAGAAGAGAGAAATTCCACCAAATTGTGTTGAATTCTTAAGATAAAATATAAAGCCGAATGCTGAAATATTGTGTACACTGATGAAACGTACTTGCATAGCTTCCATACTGTTCTAAATGTTGTGATGATGGTACCAACAATTGTTTTAAATCCCCCATCAGTAAAGCGCAAGAATTGATTATTCTTCATGCCGGAGGTAGAAAAGATTTCGTACCAAATTCATTCCTGATGTTTAAATCAGGACTTAAGAGACAGATAATTGCCACGATGAAATAAACCATTAAAATTATGTAGATTGCCTGAAAGAAAAATTATTGGCAAATCTTCAAAAAAGTCGGTTTTTGTCATCGATAATGCATCGTATCACAATGTCTGTACTGAGCCGAATCCAACATTTGTTTGGAAAAAGCAGACATGCAAAAGTGGTTATCAGTAAGAAACATTTATATTAAGTTGAATGAAACAAAACCAGTTATATGGTACAAGAAAATTACATAAACCTACACATAAAAGTTATATGATTGAGAAATTATTAGCGGAACATGGTCATACGTAGTCCTACGATTACCAAGGGGGGATTACCATCCAGAATTAAACCAGATTGGGAAAATATGGGTGTCAGTAAAGAACTATGTTGCTACAAATAATACAACATTCAAACTAGACGATGTTAACACTTCTGCAGCAAATAATTTTGGAAGTGTGAGTGTGCAAGAATGGAAGAATATATGTGTAGTGTCGACAAACATAAGTGGGAATACATTATGGATAACAGAGAAGAAATAATTATTACAGTAGACGACAATCTGGTTCTCATCTATCATCTGAACAAGAAGATTATTTCGTTGAAGACAATTTAGGTTGTTAACCATTAGAGGAATCTATATTGTATTATTTTACCATTTATTTGATTAATTGCCTGTTATTTTTTTTATTGTATTTTAGGTATTTTTCTTTGCTTCACATATAAAAATAATTTCAGAAACTAGAAAGTCACCAGATTTTTAAGTTATTTAGAAGTTATTTAAATTTTTATATTTTGTAAATCTAAATAAAATATGTTCATTTTCAAACACCATAAAAGTGAAAACTTGTGACTTGATTCGCAAAGTGAAGGCTTAATTATAATTATAACCAAAGGTAAAGGTAATGCTTTAACTGATTAGGCATATAAATTTGCCACTGTTGCTACTTTATCTGCCTACTCATATAAAATCACAAAATCAAACATTTCAGCAATATTATTTAATTATTACTTGTGATTTTCATCCATCATAACCATGGAAGAATTATTTCCAACGTATCACAATTTTACCTCAATCTTGAGTTTTTACATTTCTACTAAATTATTGTCTTCTAATTTTGTTACTTTTATTGCAGTATAAGTATTCGTTTGAAAATAAAGTTTTATAGGTTATTCGCAATAAAAATGGCTTTATTTGCTTTGACTGCTACCAGCCTCAACACATAAAGCTTCTATAAAAATATAATTAATATTTTTATTTATTTATTTATTTCTTTTAATATTATAACTTTTGAAGGGAAATATAATTTTTAGTTGTTTTATGCTTTACAACAATAATTGTGATATAATTTGATCAAGTATTTCAGTAGTACCCCTCTATAATGGGTAAATTATTATTTAAACATTATTTTGAGCAATAAAACTTTGATAGTGATTTATTTACGTCCCAGTGTGTACATAATAAATAAATTAACAGTCCGTTAGCTGACATGCAGCCGCAAATCATAATCTCTTTGGAAACTTAGCAGTTCCTTTAATGCAGTCTTTATGAAAAGCTTCTGATTTACTTCTTCTAATTCATCTAATATGGTCTCCAATGAAGTCATAAAAAAAGTTAGAACTGATAAAATACAACTAAACACCATATAAAGGGTAATTCATATGTATGGTCATTAAATTAAATAAGTGTATAATAATCTCAGTAATAGCTTAACTAAAATTAATCGCATATAGAAAAAATTGCATTCATGTCTAGACCAAACTTTTGAAAACCAAAACCTTCACTAGTTAAATCAGATAAGAGTACATTTATATTTTCTCAAAAAATCAACACGTTTTGCCGGAATTTCTCTCTTTTCTATTAGAACGTGCCTATTGTCTTGACATTTTCTCTATTGAAAACCCATTTTATGTACCAATCGCCTAAAGGAATGTAATTTCTCAGTGAAATTAACACCCCCCTTCATTTTATTCGACTTCGAATACAGCTTTCATTGTAGGTCTCTTTTTATAGCAAAATTATAGATCACACTCGGGATTACTTCTTCTTTATATTGATCGAGAGAAGACCTGGGGTAAGTTTAGTAATTTGTTTTCTTGGAGAAGTAAATTTTCTTCCGCCACTTTGTTAGGCTCCTTTAACAATTCGCTTAACTGTATTTAAGCCAACATCGGTTGCTTTAGTCACACATTCTTGCAAAACGACTGAGTAAAATTGCAATAGTCGCTATAGATTCTTTCACGTTCTTGACTACGAATTAGTTTCTTACGGTTACCCATAATGCAGGAAGCTCTATGAATAATTAAAAGTTCCTTAAGAGACTACAAGTCAATATTTTATACTTATATGTAACTGTGAAAACAGCAGTAGAGATACACAATTTAGTCCTTGTAAATGGTTGAATAAAGGAACTCCAAAGAAAAAACGCTACAAACTTAACCATATCACGGGCAACGTGTTTTGGTTTCGACGCCGCAGCCAATAATGAGATTTAGGAAGAGCCAGGCCACAGGCTTAAACATTTTCAATTACAAGTGCGCAAATGTCAGGCTTGACTTTTAAGTTGGTCGACATTTCTATTTGCATCATAACCTCAAAAAGTTATTTAATGACAATTATTGAAATTAGTTCTAATTATAAGGGTCGGCATCTCCGATCCTTTTGAGTAATTATAATTAAAATATTATCAAGTGACCTTTGTAATATGTTATTTGGGTTGCCTGCTCCACTCTATCTGTTCGGCGGCCCGAGTATAGACTAAAGTAAACCAGTATTATTAAAAATAGTCTACTAGTCTACACATCGAAAATTTAATACATTTCAATTTCAGAAAATATAAATTTAGCTAAATTTTAAAATAACCTTAAAAATTACTATCTGAATCATTCTCAGTTATTATTTTGTTGCGGACTTTGATAATTTATTTAGTGCTGAAACGTCACACCATGACCCTACATGTAATTGTCACGCAACGTTTCCGCGTTTTAATTTCACATATTCAGGCGAATCCTTAGTTCTACTAAAACATTCTTTAATAGCATTCTTTGTGTTTAACGAAGAGGCTATTACACGTACAGCAGAACTGACAATCTATGGCAATCTTGAAGCGCTTTAGAAATAATGAATGGTACAAAAACTCAAAGTACATTTAGGAAAAAGGAAACCACTTCCAAGTTTTCAATTTATTTTCATTACTGAGTTCGAGAAGATGCAAGACGACCTCTTTCGTGCACGTAGAAGAGGGTGGCTTCGTGCGTGGGGTATTTTGCGCTGGAAATTCGCATGTCTGGGTGTATTTTAAGGGCTACAACACGTCGCCAATGCCCCTAGCGGTCGGCAAAGAGTTCAATCTGCAGTGTCGGCGCACAGGGGTGTGCTAATCCGAGTTCATCCTCGGTAATCCCCCAGCTATCACCGCACCATTATCGTGAGCCGCCTCATTTCTCTTTCTGTTGAAAATTGTATTACAGTAACAGAGTCCATATTTTAGTTTTGGGAATTATAAAATTTATTTCTGAGTGGCTCTCTGCGGAATGAAGATATAATTTTTGTCCAAGCAGACCTTTCTATGGGGAATGAGGGGAGAATATTTTGGATATTTAGGTTTTACGTTGCTTCGATGTATAACTTTCTCTGATTTTTTCTGCGTTAAGGCTGTTGATAATTCAGTATCAGCAAATCATTACGTACAACGGTACAACTACTCAAAATATCGATTTTCTAAGCTTTAATGCGTGGGATTAATTTATTTAGTTAAAAGATGACTTTTAATTTGCTTAAATTATACAAGAGTATGTGGATAAATGGTTGACATTGAATAGAAGGCACCGAACGAATAAATAAGTATGATTTATTGCAGTAACTATATCTCATATACGCCGAGTAATTGTAGTTACGAAATTTCGTTGATAAAGTCCCACGTTTTTATATCTCTTTCGAAAAATAATTTTGCAGAATTTTTTAGATTTTAAAATCTCACCTAGGGTGAGGATCGAACTCGCGACCGTTGGATCAGTAGTCATAGTGAACTGCTTTCCGAAAAATTTAGAATTCGACTCTAAAGATGAAGCAAGAAAACATCTCAATCAATTTTATGTCAAATTTGACCCTTTTATTGTATTTCTTTCTCGCATTAAACATTATCATGAAAGTTATACTACTAATTTTACTTAATCGCAGAGGTATAGCCATAACTTGAGAATACACCCCAACAGCCTTTAAAAAAGTTCGTGAAGAGAAACAAATGAACAAGATTTTTCTTTATAACTACGTACGCATTATAAGGAAGAAGCAAGTAGTTCTAGATATCAATTCCAAATAAAATAGTTATATAAAAATTATATATTGAAGTACACACTTACTCAACTGTAAACATTATTTTTAAAATGATATTAATTACTAGCTTTTTTCATTGGATACATTTTGTTTTCAGAACTTACACTAATTTGAAAAGTAAAGCAGAAAGTCGAAAGGTTTTTAATGTCCATGTTATAGACTACCTAGTTGCTAATTAGGAAAAGTACGATATTAAGAAAAATTTAGCATTGCGAGTTGATGTGTAAGGAATTAAATTAAGTTCTTTTCTATGATTAAGGAGTAAGTTGCTACCTTAAAAAGAATAAAGTTAATATGTATGTATGTATGTATTTATTTATTTAAAATCTTTTCGTTTACAAATAATAAACATAGGCTAGAATATAATAACAAAAAATAATAAAATCAGCCAGTTAATAAACATAGATAGTATGTAAAAGTCACATTTCACATATTGACCATGCATAAAACTCCAAAATTACAGCAGATCACTGAATTGGTCATTTGCATACTTTTAAATACTGTAGTAGCATTTGGTTAGTAACAACGATTTTATGCACTGCTTATTGTGTAGCTCATATCTCTTAGGTGTGTAGGTAATTTACTGAATAATCGATTCCCTGTATACATAGAGGACTTTTCATATTTTATAGTTCTATATACAAAACAGGAGATACTTTGACCCATTTCTGGGTCCACATGATAAGTTGACAAATGGCCATGAAAATTAGTGGTGCGAAATTCATTCCAAAATTGCTGAATGATGAAGAACCAATGTTGATATCAAAAACTCTTTGAGTCCGATTTCAAGAAAATGGAAATGGATTCACTAAATGGTTCGGAGCAAAACAGCAATCTAGAAAATAGAAATCTTCTTGAAGAACTTTCAAACACATAGATCCGTACGAAAGACTGTCCTATCGGATATTAAAGATTGACTATTTCGAACATTTTGGATTTATGCTATGTCCGTTGTCCTGCATTCAATTCAGATGTAACTTGTGTGTATATGTGTTTGGGTGTAGTGTTATACTCTCTCGCGTAGACAATTGTTGTATTTCAACGTCGAAACTACTAACAAGAGAAAAGTTTAGAGAAAACACAAATTGTCTTTAAAACAATTTATTAATTAGATTTTCAATTGCTGGAAGACTTCCGCACCAGATATTAAAGCCTCCAAATTTATAAAAAAAACTGAGGGAAACGAAATTCTCTTCTAATTGAAACGCCATTCAAGCTGTAGAGTTGTTTATTAACATTCATCAAAAATAATTTAGTTGTTCGAGTCGTTTTCCTTCCATAATAAGCAAATAATGAATCGTTACGCCCTCTTTCAGGGCGGTAAGAAATAAAAATGTTTTAAAAGTTATTGCATTGAACCGTTAAGAAATAACAGAACAGTAACATTTTAACATTGGCAATACCGAAATGTATAGTTAGTGACACTGTAAGTCTATGTCAAATTCGAGGTTAGCAGGTTAGGTTTTGCGTCATTCTGTATCAAAACTGACGCAAAACCTAACCTACTAACATCGAATTTGACATAGACTTACAGTGTCACCAACAGTACACTTCAGTATTGCCAAACGTAATTTTTTTCCATAGGTGACTCTGATAAGACGAGTTTTCTAACACCCGTTACTAATACTATTTAACTTTTTCATTTAAATTGCTCTAAAATTTAAACTTTTGTAGGTGATATGAAAAATATTCAACGACATACGGCTGTTAGCGCATCTAACTAACTCGGATAAATTCATTAGCCTCGGCCTGAGGCCTCGGCCGCAAATTTATCCTCGTTTGTTAAATGCTTACTAACGGCTTTATGTCGTTAATAACTATTACGGTTGTGGTCATTTTCTGCTAAATTTCCATCTATAATTAAAATGCGGTACTAATTTATGTAGGTACAAATATGTTCGCTACCTGGTGTTTGAATTCGAATGTGAGTATATACTGTATATTGCTCCAATAGTGCGCGGGAAAGGAGCTAATCTGTAGATATTTTCGGTAATAATATTCCTTTCAGCTTCATTATTCGGAACTGAAATATACTGCGGCCACAAGCTTGCAATTATTGCATTCGTTACCCTTGAAATTATATTTCCTGCTGTAGCTTTACTTATACCAGCAAAGTCTGCTGCTGCTATGACGAACCACTTGAATAAAACCGTAACGCAAGAATTAGCTGGGCCATCGCCATAACGCAATGATTTTTAAAAGAAAAGTTTAGTTATCAGTGTGTAACCAGAGTTATTATTTAATATAAAATTACCTGTTAGTACGGTATAGCAAGTTATGCTCGATTTGTTGCAGCAGTCTTTCCACGGTACCTATCCTTAATCGAAATCTTCAAAAAAATCCAGATCATCCCATATTTCAAAATGATCAGAACGTGCACAAACAGTATACGGTCGGCGGTCTGGGATTATCTGGTTTATAATCTCTATAACGTATCATTAATAAAATCCTCCATAATTAACAAAAAACTATTAGAAATGAGTAAAATGCTATCAAACCAAGCAGTAATAATTTGAGGTTATGATGTTATAATTGTGATATGGTATTTTTTGATGCTCTTGAGAATTCGTAAATTATCGGCAGCACCAACAGATACTACGCTATCAGCTGCTTCATGTAGCTGCTAAGTTATCCTTCAGATAAGCGTGTTCACTGCTGGATAATAGGTAACTGGCGATGGAAAGACTAAAAATATAATTATCCCTAAGATATATAAGTTGACTAACTGAGACTTTGGACTGATCTGGACATTGAAAGACCGGCCCTAAGTTGAATATCGTTGCTATATATTTGGCAACAAGCCTACTTTACTTTTGAGTATAGTAGGTTCGTTCGACCTTGCTAAATTCAGACTAAGTGATTACGGCCTGACAAGATTAAGCTCATTTTACATCTACTTCACACCTAGGAAGACCTTTGTTTACGACCTGAATCAGTCCTACAAAGAAGGTTCAGTATTTCCACTGTTATCCCTACTTACTTAAAAGTTGCCTAAGGCAATATGGCATTGTTTATTGAATATTTTGCAGGGTGTACAATATTCAGTGATATACTGCCCCCCTATTGGTTGAAAAAGTAAATCTCTGAAATATGATTGACTTATATAGCGTATGATTAAAAACTTTTATCCCTTAAAGGGCTATGGAATTTTCTAAAATGTAAGTGATAAGTAAAGGTACTTAATAATATAACCTTTACAATTTTGACAAAATCACTTACAGAATGTTTATTACTGAGCAGTGTATGAAACAAGGAGGAAATAACTTTGAACATATATAGTTGTTTGTGTTATTAACCTGGTTATGTATTCAACAGAAATGTTTGTATTTGTTCGAAAGAGATTACTAATCTTAAACTGTAAGATGTAAAATGCCAATGTCACAACGACTGCCAACACATAGTGTATAGAATACAAGGTGAAACGTTCCCGGAGATGCGCAGTCGTTCAGAAAGTAGAGGAGAAATGTCAACCAATCCCCAATGGGCCTAGTTAGGAAATCCACCATGGCCGCGATCGTATATTGTTGCTGACACTGTCAGTCGATGTCAAATTCGAGGTTAGCAGGCTAGGTTTTTCGTCAGTCTGACACCAACTGACACAAAACCTAACCTTGAATTTCATATAGACAGCGTCTTCAACAATACACTTCAGTACTATCATTCGTTACCTTTGTGGGCCCATTCCTTATTGGTTGAATTTGAGGCTCCGCCCAAAATGCATCCATGTGAAGAACGTTACACCTTGTATTCTATGCACCATGTGCCAACGTGCATTTAAAAAGATATAATTCCAGAGCCCTCTAGAGAATAAAGGTTTTGGATCATATGGTATTAATAGTGTTGAATAGTTACCAATACTTGATTGTCATTGAATAAAATCTTAAAAATAACATGTGAACAAACGAAAGTAAAATCAAGCTTGAAACATGTCGATTACTAATTCATATTATTATTTTTTTAAATTTTATTTCGCAATCAACCAACTGTAGCCGTTAGGCCAATTATAGGCGTCACTGTACATTTTATGTTAATGTTTTAGAATGAAATACACATACATCACCTAAACCATTGCATAACTGTCACCGACTGTCACGTGTAATTTAAAATTTGATAAGTTGAACAACTTTACATTTTTATTAATACAATAACTATCATATTTAAATTTAAAACGTCAGCCGTAATAGAGCACATGACTTAATGTTTTCTAAGCCAACCTTGATTTTGTTTTCATTTGCTCACATATTAGAAATATTTCACGGATGAACATTTTCAAAGGGAAATAGCCAACAACTTATTTCCAGAAAAAGTTATAAAAGACTAAAATATTCACTTTGCGTTACCCGCAAAATATAACTCGTCAATATTAAAATCTGTACATTGGAATTTTTAAAAAGCTCTTCAATTTCAGCATTAACAGTTGCTAATTCGTTATGCACCCCCTTCGGTGCCTTTGCTGTGGACTAATCCAGTTTGAGGAAGTTTTTACTCATATTTCAGGCCTCCTAATTTTCTTTTCCCTTTAAGCTTGTTACTGATGCTATCTGAGGAGCGGCTTTATTGCCCCTAAGTCCGAGCTCTAATTAAAAATCCGCTTTTTATAACTGATACCTATGCACCTCGGAGCCGTGGGGAAGTTCCTCCCAGATTCTTTCGATGGATCCTGCAGGAAATAGACTGAAAATGTGATTAAGTCCTGAGCTGCGCCACGGTATTACAAGTCGTAACCCGACCTTTTATTATTAGCTCGAACAATGGGAAGGCTGAGGTGAGTCATGTAACATGTAATAACATAATAGTCTCCCTTTTTGCTCAAATACGAGTGACGTGCACTATTGTAGATTTAATCCCGTCTTTGTTGAGCTCCTATCGGTTCCTAACGACGTATCCCGTTAGCACGAACCTCGTAAATGATTGTGACGAGCAGCATTCAATATTTTCTAACTTTAAATAAAATTTCACGCTCTAATTTCCGTAGGGTAATAAAGTCGACTATAAATCGTACAATGCGAATGCACCGTATTTATTCCATACGCTGAAGGTCTGATTTAGGATTTTATCGCTGGTATAAAAGGACAATTATCCTTAAAATCGGATAAAATATAAGTTCAGCGCTGAAGCAATGGCGATCAAAGTTATTTAAGGATCATAAAAATGCGCTCTAAATTCGGAGTTAAGTCCTGTTTAATACCCAAATGCATAGAAATGGCCGCCGCGCCCGCGGAACTTTTATTATGAAGAGCAGACACAATGATTTTAAATTCACTAAAACAAAGTTACACGAGTCCGTAAATTGCTAAAATAAAGCTCAGTTGCATCGAAACGTAAATTTACAACCCAAAGAAGATACACATAAACAACGTTAGCAGGATATGTCCAAATCCTGGATAAGCTTGTGCAATGGAATATTGCTTTAAAAGCGACGAGGAAGCTGTTTGGAATGAAGTTTTATGCAAGCATTTATATTTGCAAAATGACCGCACAAATTCAAATTGTTTCAGATGGAGTGTTGTACAACTATTTATATTTTGTGTGTAACCATTAGTTTTAACTTCTCGTTAAAAAGTGTTTGTATGTATGTATTATCTGTAACCTCATTTACCTTGCGGTGTAGACGTTGGTGCTTTATGTGCTGAATAGCAGTTAATTAGTTTATTTTATCCTATTATGTTATTATGATAATAACTCCTTAGCAACGAGTTGCGTTAAGATGAATTTAACAGCACTAGTGTTGTTAAGAAAAAAAACATAGCGATACTTTATTAGCATTTAATCACATGTTGACAGCAGTGAAGTGTATGTCAAATTCGGTGTTAGTAGGTTAGGTTTTGTTTGTTATTTGACACAAACTGACGCAAGAATTAACCTGAAAATCTCAAATTTAACATAACCTGATAGTGCTACCAACAATACAGTATCGAGTTTTTACCTTACTAGTGATACCACCACTCGCTATTGTAAGTGTCATTAATACCCATTTTTTCTATTTTTTAAAAAGATTAGTATTTTAGGATAAAATAAACCGTGTTACGATATACGTAACGTTATCTGCTTTCTACATTACTCGAGAATTTTAAAGAACTCGCTCCGAACGTGGCTCATTCATTCAAACTATTCTCTCGTAATGTAAAAAAGCTTGATAACGTTACTTGCATCGTAAATTACTATTATTTTATCCTATTATGTTACTATGATAATAACTCCTTAGCAACTAGTTGCGTTAAGATCCATTTAACAGCACTAGTGTTGTTAAGAAAAATAACATACATATACTTTGTTAGCATTTATTTATTTATTTATTTATTTATATCGCATTCAGCCAACAGCCGTTAGGCCAATTATAGGCGTCGCTGTGCATTTATGGGGACTTCCAACCCCACTAACAACTGTCATGATGTTGTTATGACCGCCGGGACCCAACTATTTACGTGACACTCGTATCACGAGGCGCCGAGAGATGCAGCCGTGGAACTCCCATCCAAGTTCTGACCAGAAAGCGCGTTGCTTAACTCTGCCGATCGAACGTGGACGCTTGTTCAAGCTACACTACCCGGGACCTTTAATCACATGTTGGCAGTACTGACGTCTATTGTTAGTGACAATGCCAGTCTATGTCAAATTCGATGTTAGTAGGTTAGGTTTTGTTTGTTATTTGACACTGACTGACGCAAAACTTAACCTCCTAATTTAACATAACCTGACAGTGCTACCAACAATACAATATTGAGTGATACCACTACAGCCGCTATTGTGTCTTTAATAAGAATTTTTCCTATTTTTTTTAAAATGTTAGTCTTTTAGGATAAAATAACCAGTGTTACGATATACCTTATCGTTATCTGCTTTCTAAAAGCTTGAAAACGTTACTTGGATCGTAAATTATTATTACTGTACATTTTGGATGAGCATGAAAATTATCACAGCTCTCTTGATGTCATATGACGAAATTAGTTATATTTACAGCTTACCTAGGATCGAGGATGAGATTATTCACGAAAAAGTAGTGTACATACCTGAAACGAAACCACGATTACTTAAATAATACACAGAATCTCCGAGTGGTTAAAAAACATATCAAATATCCTTCTTCTGTATAACTTAAAGCGAATTACTAATGACAAACGTCAGAGTCTACAGCTAGTGTCATAATCTATTATTGTAATTTAAGTCGATTTAGATCAGTACTCAATATTTTGATAGCAGTTGGATTTAAAGTTACTAGCTATGAACGAATACTAATATTGCTAATTAAAAAAAGAAGCGAATTTCTGAAATCACCAATGACGTCCATCGCTCATACATGTTTTGCTCATGCAGTCCATTTGAATAAAATGGGGGAAATCTGAATATAAATCTATGCGGATTGACAGCAAAATTAAAACTGGATTGAAAATTTAATTAAAATCAAGCTGCCACAGACCCTGCTCTATGCAATGTAAATTAGCTCCTGAAAGTTAACGAATTTAATATTTGAACAAAACACAAAGAAGTTATACATTCATTTTTGCATAATTTTTGAGTGGCAACGTTAGGAGATTACGTAAGGGTAATAGTTAATTTCAGCTAGTCTGGACAGCATTAAATATAAAAAAAAGTGCGACGTTGTATTAAATTATAGTTTTCTAACGTGTTGAGTATACTACTTTATCGCATTTCATAAGAAATGTAAAATATTAAATGTTTACATACAAGTGACACTAACTGTCAAAACATAACCAAGATGAGCATAACTCATTCCTATGTACTAAAGCACAATAAGCAGCTCCAGTTGATATGCGTTTGGCAGTACTGAAGTGTGTTGTTGGTGACACTGTAAGTCTCTGTCAAGTTCGAGGTTAGCAGGTTAGGTTTTGTATCAATCTGTGTCAAAACTGACGCAAAACCTAACCTACTAACCACGAATTTGACATAGACTTACAGTGTCACTAACAACACACTTCAGTATTGCCAAATATAAAACGAATCGCTGTTGCTAGGCATAAAAGTGTTGCTAATGATAAAAGTACCACATTTCTTACCGATTTTGAAGAAATGTAGTCCATTTCCAAATGAAATGTGATAAAAAAAATTATTTTGTGGTAAATCCTTTAAAGCGCATCAATACTTTTAAACGATAAAAAGTACATTTAAACCAATTTTTATTCATTTATTATACAATTCATAATTATTGCGATCTAAATATATCAGATTAACAATTGGTAAGTAATGCCTTTTATTTTTAAATAAACCGCAATTGCTGTTAAATAGAAAAGGTACAATTTGAAATTTAAAAAGTTAATTTTCCACTGTTAAATAACCTATACTGCAATAATTAGTTTGTTTTCTTTAATGTCAGTTACAAAATGAGAAATTTTTTCAAACTGCACGACACTGTAATAATTAATAATGGGCGACTGACATCAAGAGAACTCTAATATCGAGAGCAAAAAGTGAAATATATCTTTGGATCGGACCATTTCTTCCTAATAGCTTGACAGTGACATACAAATATACGATTTGTATCTATCCTTCTGCCATTCAATATAAATTTGCCAAACTTTTGATTAATGGCAGTGAGTTATGGTTAGTCAAACAGCGATTGTGCACGTGGAGCGTATTAACTAGATAAAATCTAAATTTATTTCCGTCATTTCACTAGAATGCATCAGAATTGATTTTATAACGTCCTATTATATAGTTGACACTTATATTTTGCTTATCGTTACAATTTAGTTAACATAATGACAAAAGCGATTCAAATATAAATACTATTTTTGCTAATAATATGCAGTTAAAAGTTAATCGATGTCTTAATATTTTGCATCGACACGTAATTGGACTGTTTAAAGTAGCAAATTGAACTAACAGCATATGAATTGCAAACTTCTCTGCTGTACTTGCCTAGAGGATTGATATAAATTATGCAATTCACATGAATAAAAGGCAAGAGGAGTAAACATACGAATATTAGTTATCCATACGTAGGTAATTGGGAAAGATGAAAAAATCAGAAATTGCTATTAAATACATACCTTGATAAAATTGTGTGCAATTACCAATTACGAAATAATTGAATTTATTGAATTAAATTGTGAAGTTAAACTAAATTTCTGAGGTTCCCGCAACACACCGAGGAATGTCGATAAAGTGGTGTATTTTGAAAATACGAAAGTAACAGATTTGAAGACCTGAAACTGTTATGTAGAAGAGAAGTGTAGATTTGTCTTGGATTTTCTCCGTGACGGTCAGTTGGACCACGACAGTAAGAGGTCCGATAATTCCGTCAGTCAGTTGGGCCACTACTTGAAAAGCAACGGATTAGTAAACAAACGCCACGGGGAGTAACTAGTACCTCTTATATGTTATCTTCCAGATATTATTTCCGATGTAAATAGTGTGATTTTTGCGATGATGCTAATTTTATAATAAGAAGCAACAGTTGGGAATCCCTTAAACGGTTATCAAGAGAGTCTATACACAAATTAAATTGTTGGTGTGTAGAAAATAACCTCATTTTAAATTTCGAAACAACACATTTCATTAACTTCTCTCTTAACTTGTGCAGTGATGAATTCTCGTATAGCAAATTTGTTCAGCTGATGCATTCAAATCTCTAGGTTTTATTATTGACAAAAAATTATCTTGAGAGGGTCACATAAATGAACTTGTAAAAAAATTAAACAAATCTTGTTATTCATTGTGAATTATGTCATATATTAGATCTGAAAACAACACTAACAGTATATTACTTTCAATCCCTAGTTACATATGCCTTTTGGGGAGGTTGTGCAGGGTTTTCATTTTGCAGAAGAAAATTATTCGCTCTATTCAGCACCAAAGATGTATTCTCTTTCAATTCCATATGCACTAGTTTTTCTGGCCTTTCTAATATATTCTCCACAGTTTTACTCTTGATGGCGTTGCTCACAGTCTGTCTTGGAATGGTTTTTGACTCTTCGTGGTTGTGATTGTCAATTTTCTCCACTATTAAGTTTTCATTTGCAGCATTTGACTATATAACGCCCGCGCACCGTTTATTGGAACATCTACAACACATTTTACTTCATTTACTAATGAGTGCTTTACAAAATTTAATATTGTCGCGAACTAACAATATTTCCCCCTTTTAGTTAAAATCAGGGATGTAACTTCCATACCGAACCGTTTAATAACAATAAGCAAAACGTATGCAAACATTTTCTTAAATATCTTACCTGTTATCGATAACTGCAGGATTAGTGAACTGAAATACTTCGTGGCGCAACTGACAGGTCTTCGTAATCTCTACTTAGCCACTTTACCTGCATATTTGGTTCAACGTGGCCCAACTGACTTACGCCCGATTTTATTATACAGTAGTAACAAGTGTAACAGAAGATTGATAAAAACAATTTATATTTTTCAAAATAACTTCGTTGCTTCAACAAACACTGATCCTGACGCTCGGGAAACTTGTGAATAACGACAGAGTAAAAGTGTTTTGGTAAATCTCCTGTATTTGACCTCATAACCGCAAAAATAGTAAAAGAGCTGCCCCAGAAAGCCATAACATCACCAACAATAATTTGAACTTCATCTTACTTTTAACACACTAGACCCCTCAACTGAAATTTGCCCACATCATCATGATCTTAAAACCCCTTCTAATGAAGTCAACTCATATACACTCATTAGCCTCCTTCTACTAATCTCCAAATTATTGGAGTAACTAATACTCTTAGAATAGAAGAAGATGCATTGCTAGAAAATTCCATCCCAAAACATCAATTTAGTTTCCGACATGCTCATTCAACCATCCAGCAGCGTCATCGTGTAACTATTATTATAACTAAAGCTTTCGAGAATAGACAACAATGTATTTCTGTATTTTGTTCAACATGCTTTGAATAGGGTTTGGTATAAAAGTCTATTAATAAAAATTAAAGCAACCCTTCCATAACAATACTACGTATTGTTGAAATGTTAACAACTGCACGTAACTTCCTACGTCCAACTCTATATATTCCTTACACGGCCTACTATCGTTGAAACTGTAACAAGCACCTTTGGAGATGATATGGCTATCCTTGCGTATGACAGCTTTCCTGAAGTAGCTACCCACACACTTTAACTTTACTTCGATATCATTTTTCAATAGATGTACAAATGAAATGTTAAGCTGAACAAACCTGTACACATCACATTGAGGAAGGAGCGTTGTAGTGAAGAAGTCCATATCCAGCTGTGTATCCCTGTGTATTCGTTGTGTTAGTAGAGCTGTATTAATCGTCAGTTTAGTTTCCTGGGTCATTGTTTTCTCAATCTTCTCGTTGGTGTAACTGATGCAGGATCTGTACAACTGAATTATTACCATATCTAGCTAGTCTTCCTGGATACATAGTTTGTGACGAACTTGTATATTTGGTCTTCCACTAACGGTACGTTGAGATTTTCGTATATTGATCGATTCCTAACGGACCAGGGTTTGTTCACTATTATAGTATTTAGGATCTAGATATATGGCGAACGTTGACAGAGAAAAGTGCAGCAATCACAGCGTGATGTATAATGCAGCCATAAACGAATACAGGTAACGTGCCGGTTTAGAATAACGGCTATAGTGTCGGACTAGCAATCAGATTTTGCGAGATCGAATTCCACCAACCGCATTGTTTTTTATTTACAAATTGAAGTAGTACGCATTACTAAGTGTTTCTTTAAACTATTAGCAACGTTAAGAAAACAATGGAAACAGAAATGCGAAGGAATAGGAGTCCCAGTGAGAGAAGATTATTTATACACCCTAAGTTTCGCGGATGACCATGTGGTCATTGCACAGGACGAAGAAGATCTAAGTTATATGGTGAGAAAGCTAAAGGAAGAATACACCAGAGCAGGACTGGAAATAAACTTTGACAAAACGGAATACCTAACAACGAAAGAAGGAAACATTGCAAACCTGGAAATAGAGGACGATATAACAGTTATAGGAACAAACAAATTCAAATACTTGGGGAGTATAATAACAAATAAGGGAACATCAGAGGAAGAAATAAAAGCCAGACTAGGACAAACGAGAAATTGTATAAGACAGCTGAACTCAATACTATGGGACAAACATATCACTAAAAACAATAAAGTGAGAATATACAAATCAATGATAGAAAGTATTATGACCTACGGTGCGGAAACCTGGACAATAAATAAAAGAAATAAATCAAAGATCAGAGCGGTAGAAATGGAGTGTTGGAGAAGGTGCTGCAGAGTGGTACGCATGGACAGAATACCTAACGAGGAGATAAGGAATAGAATGGGAATAGAGAAAGATGCAATAAACACCATAGAGGAAAAAAAGTTAAAGTGGTATGGGCATGTAAGAAGAAGCGACGACAACAGGTGGATAAAGAAAATAACAGAATGGAGCCCCTTGGGAAGAAGGAAAAGAGGAAGGCCCAGGAGATCTTGGAGGGATGATGTGGATGAGGCGATGGAGAGTAGAGGATTAGAAGACGGAGACTGGGAAGACAGGCAGGAATGGAATCTTAGGCTGAGAGAAGGAAGGCAGCGTCAGCTGTAGAAGATCCTTAATATATATATAAGAAAATGTCACGTATTTGGTACATAATTGTGAACACTCCTGTGGTCCGATTTCTTTATTAAAGATGAAATCGTCCACATATGTAGTGGGCACTTGCGAGGGAACTTCCGTGTAAACATCTCGATTCCATCTTTTCATTGCGAATAGTTCTCAAATTTGCAGAAACATATTAGGTATTTATTTCGTGTATTGTGGTGGAGTTTGGTGTAGATCTACATGCTGCTGTTTAGATTAGTTCTGTGAGGTACTGTACTGCATTATCCAGAGCTTCAGGTTTTTTAGACAAAGCCGTAGGCCAATATATTTTTGCATATTATAGTTTTTAAATTTCTCACAATCCGTGAATTTAGTGATTAATGTGGCAATTAGTGGTTTACTTATTATCTTGGTGCTTAGAGTAGTTATGACCGGGAGTGATTTGAGCAGAGTTCATAATTTTATTCAAGAAAATAAAGTAATTTGAGGAAATTCCAGTAGTTATTTAAAAGTCTAGCAAATCTGATGTCTTCCAAGGCTCAGTGCAAATAAATGGGTTTACCTATTGGCAAGTGTATGTAGTTCTTCTCAGTTATTGCTCGTAGATTACGCCCTACGATGGTGATTAATCTGTACTCCCAATATTTAAAACGGGAAAATATTTTTATAATGTCACAAACCAAAATTAAACTGTCTGAGGTCATATTCTAAGGCATTCTAAGGTACTGAATTATCTCCACAATTCAACCACTTTCAAATAAACATCCCTTCATTTGGTATAGTTGATATCGTTCCATCTAGACTTACCATGCTATACGAAAACATCAAATCAAAAGTTTCGCTGAAGATTGAATTAACTGCAACCAAGCTACAGAACATGTAACATTTAATAAAGTTGCTGCAGTACTCACGATTTTGTACTTACATTCAGTTATATACAGGATGTTACAGAAGTAGGTATGTTGCGACCCGAACCTTACGGGCATAACGAAATACCGGCGGAGAATCACGCAAGTCGTCGCGGTCGTGAATGATTGAACACAACGAATATAATTGTAATAACACTTTATTTACAATATATACACCAATGTAACACTAAAAGCGGACTGTATAATTACAAATTTAAAATTGCCGGTACTGATTATAGAGGAGATGTATATCTCTCGGTGTCTTAACGTGACTCTGGTCGTGTCTGTCTCTTCGAGCCCAAGAAAACTCGGACACTCGTTAAACCACCCCTTTAGGAGTAGGGGAAGGAATGGTCGACCATCGCAAGAGAGAGCTGCATTTCGCCGAAAGCTCTAACAATACACTAATGACATCCGTTTTAAATTGCAGATGGTATTTACAAATGACATGCAAATCCAAGATTAGGATCTTAAGTATGATAGATTGCTGGACAGCGGGAGATGAGCAAGACTTAAATTAACCTGGCTGCAGCTCCTAATGCCACGAACAATTTCTAGGATTATTCTCAAGTAAATATTAAATATGATGCTTCAACAAGGTACTTTAATTTTATGTGGTTATAGAACTCACCAATTGCAATACATTTTTTATGTATAATTTTTTCGAAAAATGTCTCCTAACCCCAAAAAATATAAAAGGTTTTCCATTATAATAGCTGTACGCCACTGTGTATCTTTACTCGGTTGTTGACATACGCACTGTAACAAAATCGTTCTTATCAATGCTCATATAAATTTACAAATAAATGAAGAATACGAAAGTAAAATATAGGTGTATTCTAAATACGAAATAAGAGACAGTCGTAGTTGTTTTCCTCGGCAAGTACGGCGTTTTACACCTGAGAGAAGTTAAGGCAATTTATGTGTGCGAATTTGCAAGTTTTTCTACTCGATCATGTGTAAGGACCTAGGTAGTCTTGTACGGCGATCAAACTAAAAAACATAGAAGGCGAAGCTAAAATAGGAACGCAGACCGAACTTATCGCACCTGCGGGATCCGCCTATGCCAATAAAATACAGCAAGGATCAAAAATATAGAGCTTACTTCAGCTATAAACTAAAATGGGTGGAGGATATTCACATTCAGAGGTGCCTTGTGATTCCCGGGAGCTTGCGAACTTTTCAAATTTGTTAGTCGGGATGGCTGCCGATATTCAAATCCGCCCTGTGCTGCATCCCTCTCCGGGTCGAATCCGGGCGGCGCCCGGAGTGACACCGACGTGGTCACACTTTTTCCAGGATGGAGGACAGTTATGATGTTGAGTATAAAGTTATGCGTAACCTGCTTTGAATACCAAGAACCTATAATGCGACCTAATTTTAGAAGTCGTAAGATTTTTTTATGAAGAGTGGTTGATCGATTTAGCGATATTTATGTTTATGGGAATCCTTAAACTTAGGATACGTGCGAGAGCACTTACAAATCAATTTAACGACCAGAAAATATTTAGTTGCCCCGGAAATATATGTTTAGTGCTGGACCATCTCGCGCCGCTTCACTTTGCTCGAAAAAATATGCCGCTACCGAAATATTTTATGGTGGATGCTTCGAAGAATATAAAAACAGTCCTCAGAACGAGAATATTACCAGTTATCCATATAAATAGCGTCTAAATTACGTTACGTGATTCAAATAAAAGCGCCATTAACCCAAAAAAAAATCACACTTTAAAGGAAACGTCACTGTTACGTATATGATATTAGTAGAATAGAGTCTAATGTAAAGCAAAAGTTAAAAGCACATTTTCTTTATAATTTAATTAGGGCATTTTTCCGCGAGCTTTGCTGAATGCAATAAATATAAACATTTTTGCCTGCATAACTATGGTTCACACGATGCAGTTTACAAACGTTACAGTATCGGCAAACAAATTATATAACAGTTATTAATATGGTGTCTGTTTAAACCAGATGAAGAGAAGGTCAAATTAATTATTATCCAAGATTGTATTTGACGTACTTTTTGTTTCGAAATTCTCGAAAACTACTGCTCTTAGTGGTTCTAAATAATAGTATTTTCTTTAATATAAAAAAAGCAAACTTTGGGATTGACGAATATATCTATTCTCAAAAGCAACATCCGCCCTTTCCAAAACTATCCTTTCTGAACCAGTAGCCCCTAATTTATCACAAAAAAATTACTTAGTTACTTTGCTTTACCAACTAATTTTTTCCATATTATTTTAGTTAAACATAAAGAATGCTTTTCTGTAGCTCCCTCAGGAAGAAATTTCAGACACATCTTTAATTATGTTTTCAGACTGGTAGTTGAATACTAAATTGTGTAAAGTGAAATTGGGTATTCGTAATAGAAGTCGCGCACTGAATATATAAAGCAATAAAGTAAATCGATGATATGAACAAATATGATGGAACAAGGCAGTATGTTAAAAAGACCAAGATTTTATCGGGACAACGTTAATATATTAGGAAAAATGGGGGGGGGGGGGGGCATAACTGATAAAAATTTTACATAACCAAAATTGTTATAACTCTATTTATGCTATAATATTAGGTTAATGCATAAATTAATAAAGCTTCTATGAATCTTAAAATTATTTTTTAAATACACAAAATACATAATCTAATCAATATTCTATTCAATTCCCAATTTCTATTTGTTTTTCAAAATATTGTTGCTTTGGAAACCAAAAACGCTACGACCTTATTCATCAATTCAGCACTTTGCTATTGTAATCTGCACACATTTGATGACAATAACTGTTTATTCAGGATATACAAAAATTGTAGAAATAACTTAAGATTACTCTCAATGATTGTGAAAAATAAAATTTTGAAAATTGAAATATGTATAACAGCTATCATATTAAAATAAAGCTTTCATAAAACGAAAGAACACATTTGAGCATATATTAAAAAGAAATTAAAAAGAAACAGTGTGTGCCGCGTTTTGAACACTAATTTTTAAAAACTGATGTACATTTAAGAAACATCACAATCTCTTATATCCAAAACTAAAGTTTTCAAAAAGAAAACTACTTAGTTCTTGATGTTTAATCTTGTTTAACACTAGTTAATCTCGTTTTAAAATGCTGAAGCAATTTACTTGGTGATTAGCTCAAGAATTGTTGCAATAGCAGGTCAGCATTCTTGACACTGGGTTACCTATAGTATTACACAATTATTACTCATTCACCACCTATAAGGGTATGTTTTACAAGCCGTAATTACTTTGTCTCTGAGGCTGGCGACCAGCAATTTTCTGTTATTACGAATCAAGTCACTGATATTTACTTGGAGTCCAGATTAGGATATATGTATATAGTCCTTCGAGACGAGTGGAGAACAGTCAACTTTATCTAATCACCTAAAAAGCGTCTATCAACCGGGATTGGATACGTCCACCACACATAGGTGAATTAAAACTTAAACCACGCTAGACGTCATCACTTCCGGGGCAACATCTCATCTCTCTCGCTTGGTCATCTACATCAATTGAGGAAATTGTAGCTCTCTTGGTCATCAGAACCGCCGGAACATCTACCTTGTCTGATCATTAGCATCATCAGCACGACAAGCATCTAGTTTCCTTGGTCATCAGCACTACCGAGACATCTACTTCTTCATCAGTACGAGAACAATCTAGCTCCCTGGTCATCAGCACAATCAGGATATCTATTTCCTCTAGTAGTCAGAATTGGTACGAGAATGATATAGCTCCCAGCTCCCCTGGTCATCAGCACCACCTGGACATTTACCTCGTCTGATCATCAGAATCAGGACGAGAAGCATTTAGCCCTCTTTGTTACAGCACGGCGAGACAACATCTCATCCATCTTAACTGGTTATCTACACCAGTACGAGACCATCTAACTATTACAATTCATCCGTTCTTAGTCCATGCGACCAACCGTACCTGTCATCATGGAGGAAATAAACAAACTCTCTCTCTCGAACAACAAAATATGAATCAATCTGTGGATCAGTTGCTGAGGAATATGAAGAAAATCATAAAGACAAGCAACATACCTAAATAATAAGCAAACAACTGTAGCTGCGTAGAAGAAAGCTGAAGTAAAGAATGGAAGAATGCTGCATGTGAATACCCCACAATGCAACTACTCCTAAACAGAATATTATGAGCAGATAAAAAAGTTTTGCCAAGATGCCTTCACGTACACAAAAAACCAAGAAGACTACACCAACCAAGATGACAGAATTGAAGAGCATAGCAAACTCGAAAACGTTGCTACTCAAATATCAATTACGAAAAAGGAACAAAACGTTTTATTCAAGTTACTAAATCATACGATCGGCCAAATTGTCAAGAGGAAAGCCGAAGAACCACTTCGACAGCAACGAAGAAAATAACCAAGCTATGGTATGACATTGGAGGCCTTCACATCTATATAATGGTAAAGAAGATGCTTATAACGACGAATACTTGGAAGCCAAACGAGAGTACTACGACGTCATCGAAGAGTTAGAAAGAAGAACTGACAACATGCCATCTAGTCCAGTCAGTAGAGGTTTTTGCCTTACAAAAAATGGAGTATGAACGGTTTTTATATATGTTGTTCAGGTCGGGATTCTGATGAAAAATCCAAGTTTTCGACCTTGGAGGGGCGCCGCGCGAGCAGCCATCTTGGATTAAAGGTGCTAAAAACTGGATTTTTCCAGATGACTCCGCAACGGTTAATCCTACGCCAAGAAAGTCTAATTCAAAGTTAAAGTAGACAAGATTCTTGACATTTTTTTGTATATAACTATTTTTTGTAAGTCTAATATGAAAGGAGTTACAGCGGTGGAAAGATGAACATTTCTCTAAAAAAATAGTGTAATTTCTCATTTTTAAAATTTCTTTTCTATTATTTCTGGCTATTCGTTATGTAGTTATAATAATTTTATAAACGTATAGTAAACTCATTTCCACACCACCATGAGGTAGAATTAATGGCGCTATTTTTATTGTGGTATCCCCAGTAGGCCTAATCCACAGATGCTCCAGTTTAGTGATGTTTCATGTTCGCGATGATATTATTTAGTTTTTTTTATTTTTGAAGGCCCCGGTCGGTAGATGTTGACGTCTCCATAAGATTCTTTATTCTCAATGTTATCTTCGAAGTCATTGAGTCTTGTGCTTTTCTGGACAAGCGAATACAAACTTTTTCCTTGGTTGTAAACGGACGACGTGTCGCAGTCACTAAACGCATGGAGAAACAAAATGTTCTCAGCTGCTTTTTCATATTTGAAACTATTTGCAGCATACACTCTTTCGACAATTTTGCCTCTCATAGGTTTGCGAAGGTAGATGTTGCTAATACCGTCAGCAGAACTAGAAGATCGACGTCTTCTCCAATGGCGAAAACAGCATCAAATTTTGAGCACAAAGAAATCGTCGTGTTGACAATCAACACATCACCATCTTCTTCAGCTTGCTTAACTGTAATACAGTAATGTTCGTATGTTTTTACAGCATCGAAATCAGACGGACTTTATTCTTTTCGTTTGCTAGAAATCGTTCTTGGGAAACTAGAACCGGCGATGTTTCATCCAAAATAACATCCGCAGATATCTGCTTTTTCGATCGGAGAAGCCTTTCTGCAGTATTGGTATTTTTTTTTGTCGCCATCAAACGGATATCCATCAAAAACGACTGGATGTGCGAGAATATAAGTGACTTATAGTTGCGTTTATACATTAAGAATTATTCCATACTTTGTATTTCTCTATAGAACGTTATTCTGATGTAGAAAAATATTACAAACAATATAGTGTAAGTTGTTCTTACAAAATGCATCAACAAAAATAAAGTTTAACGATATTTTGGTGAAATGTTCAACTTTCAGCTGCTGTAACTCGTTACATATTACACTTACAATAAAAATTAATATACAAAAAATGTCAACAATCTTGTCCCTTTTAACTTTATATTCAACTTTTTTGACGTTTGACCAACCGTTGCGGAGCTATTTGGATAACACCCGATTTTAGTACCTTTAATCCAAGATGGCTGCTCGCGCGGCGCCCCTCCAAGGTCGAAAACTTGGATTTTTCATCAGGATTCCCACCTGAACAACATATATAAAAACCGTTCATACTCCATTTTTTGTAAGGCAAAGGCCTTTTTTTGTCCCTACAGACTGGACTAATCCATAACTACACCATAAAAACATGTTTTGCTCCCAAACACACAAATCCCATTTTTGAAATCGATCGTGAAAACTGGCCCAGTTTCAAGGACATCTTCCAAGAAATGATCCATTGCAACTCGTCACTATCCAAAGTTGAAAAAATGCAATACCTTGAAATGCATATCCCAGGAAAACTTATCAAACCTATTCAACAGCTTCAAATTACTGAGGCAAATTACGAAGCAGCATGGAATATTCTTTAAAAAGTTACCAAAGTCAAGATAATACAAAGTTGCAGGTGTAAATCAGGCTATCAACTCGGCAACAAGAAAATTAACATCGTATGCTATGCGGATGATGCCGTACTCATTGCGGAAAGTGAGGACGACTTACAACGATTATTGCATCAGTTTGTGACAACCGCCAAGAAATATAATATGATAGTGTCCATTGATAAAACCAAATCATTAACTGTTGCAAAAGATCCCGTGCGGTGTAAATTGCAGATCGACAGGAAGGTAATACAGCAGGTCATGTCTTTTAAATATCTGGGAGTGAATATCTCTAGCGACCGAAATTTATATAAAGAAGTAAAATCTCAAACAATACACGGAGCAAGAATGTCGGGTTACCTTCGAGATGTGACATGAAAGCATCGCTATCTGAGCAACGATGCCAAAGTCAACATTTATAAAGCCATGGTGAGACCGTTACTAACTTATGGAGCAGAATGTCGAGCGGAGACCAGCAAAACTAAGCAGCTAATGAGAACTGCAGAGATGACTACACTAAGAGCGATAGTGGGAAAAACAAGAATGGATAGGGTACGGAATGAAGATATCCGGGAACAGTGTGGTGTGACAGACATTGTTAAATTTGTTAGAAAACGCAGAAAAGGGTGGAATGACCATGTCGAAAGAGCGAACCAGGACAGAATTATAAGAGTGGCAAGAGATCTCAAACCAACTGCAAAACGCCAACCAGGACGACCCCCAAAGAGATGGGCGGCGAGCTGGCTGTCGTCTTCTGTGGATACACCATGAACACAATAAAGCATGACGAAAAACAGGCACATGCCTAAATAAAAGACGAAGAAGAAGAAGAAGTTACCAAAGTAACCGACTGCTGCTCTTTAGATTAGTGGACACAATTTAGCACTAGGTTGCCTAGATTGTTACACAACGCTATTAATCAAAATATATCTGCAAACGTGCGCATGAAATGCAGCGTTAGCTAATAAAGTGTTTTGTGTTTACTTTTAACAATTACGTCATCAAGCATTACTAGAGTATCAGTAGTTTGTTAATAATTCTTTGCGCTAAGTTTGTAAATAAATATATATAATAGTATGCCAAGCCATAATTACTTGGTCTCTGAAGCTCTAGATAGACCAACGATTTCCTGTTATTGATATCCAGTACCAACAAAGCAGAGATGCTTTTTATGCCGCGCTTTATTATTTTTTTCAAAATACAAACGTGGGTTCTCTACCATAGCTGGCATGATTTTTATGAATATTTGGAATTTGGGAGGGTTTTATGTCAATGATAATTATGAGAAATGTTATGTCGTAAAAATGGTATATTTTATTGGAACTGAAAAAAAAACCCAGCTAAAAGCACAAAATGAACATTCTAATACGAATAAAATCAGGCATGAGGGAATTATACAACATTATGAATACAAAAATTAATATCATTATTATAATACAAATAAGATTTAACTTTTTAGTATGTATATTAAGGATGTGTCCCCACGTGAAGCGTCTATAAATTACCACTCAAAAGAGCACACAAAAGCAGCGCAGGAAATCATATAAGTGAAAATTTCAGATCGACAAGCTGCCCAGCCTAAATTAGTGGAGGTTTCAATGGTAAACTGCAGGTACAATAGCGCCGACTGTTCAAAGCTATAGGGAATCCTAGTGAGCGCCCGTAGAAAAAGAGACGAGTAATAAAATATTTTGGCTGAGACAAGGCGCTCGGACAACAGCGACCTAACACCTTCGCCGAGAAGACGTCCGGCTTCAGCAAGAGTAATAGAGCAATTATTCCAATTCTCCGGCATGGGAACGGAAAGTAATATTTAATTGCACTTTCGAGAAAGCGAAAGTCCATTCGTCCGTTTATCTGTTAGCACAATAATTAGTTTATCGCGCACTATACATATATGTGTATTTGTGTATACTATTCTACATTTATGTAGATTTGTATATGAACATCATGATGTTTTCTGAAAATAAATAAATACTCTGAAATTAGCATCTATACGCGTGGATCAGCAGCAGCTAAACATATATTTAATTCAACTTTATCTATGGACTTTTCCTTTTACTGGTTTTGTGGACGTCCAGTGACTACGATAACGTGTAAATATAAACATTTTTAGAAATATAACATTGCAGATATAAAAGATATGTGAAACATGAAACAAACTGAATTCTCTTACAGTTAAAATTAAATTATGGCTATAATCGCGCCCCCCGAATCATTTACCACGTCACCATTTGGATGCGAGCCTCTAGTTTGCGATAAAGTCACTGATATTTATTGGAATCCAGAATTTTGAAATTGGAATTTTAGAATTTTGTACCTATAAATTAACAAGCTTGTGATTGAAAAAAATACAATTTTCTTCTCTCATGTTTCCGGATCTCGCTTACTTCCAGATATACCGGGTGTCCGTTCTCAAAGTCGAACATAGGCGATTAACATTGTACATAACGTTTTTGCCGATTCCTGCTCGCCAATTCAACCTACAGGGAAGGTATCAATGAAAGATAAAATTATTACGCATCAAATGATACCAATAATAATATCCAAGTTGCGATTGTTATTTCAAAATACTAATTCAAAACTTGGGAATTTTTAAATATGTCATGCCTTGCTTTTCAAGTTCGATAGCATTTGTCAAAAAATGGTAATTAGCTGGCGTAAATTAAATATTTTCTGTCAACGTCTTTTAAAATTATCTACAGAAAAATAATTATTTCAATGACGAACGAGTGAATCCACTAATGTTAATTGTCCATGTTCGACTTTGAGAATGAACACCCGGTATAAAATTTGAACAAAATTCGTCTACTCGTCAAGCTAATATGGCCCTACAGAGGTAGGTACTTTAACCAATTCTTCCTGTTGATTAGCCGTAATACTTTACAGTTACATATATATTTTTTATTTAGATTTTGTGCCAAAAGCGTGTATAAGATAATACGATTTGGTGATACAAATATGAAATTTGGAAAATATAAGAAATTGTAATACGGGTTCAATAGTTGAATTATGAAAAAATAATCCTTTATAAAGAGCGTTTTGGTAGTTCACAGGACCTTTAAGCAAATCATTCTGTAATAAGTAGTTCACTTAGCTGGCCACTTCTGAGATCCTGAAAAAAAACCACCATTCCTTCTTTATTTTTCATTTAAGATGGAGAGATTGGTGGTAAAGACACCTAGCAAATAAATTATAATTACCTACCCTGTTGCTGCAACGTATTATGTTGCTACTTATCCGTTCATTTCATAAATATTGTGCAACTTTACGATATAAATTGAAGATAAATTGTATTAATGGCAAAACCATTACCATTATTACTTCGACACGAAGTGTACGAAATATTGAAATTCCTTCATATCGAAAACCACTCTGAGTCAAATATCTTTAAAATTTTGTTTCAACCGACTAATGAACCCAGTATACCAAATCTCCTCCTCGGATGTGTATATCTTTTGGTGCAGACGCCAGCCCACGAGATCCCTCCCTCGTATTGGGGGGTGCCTAAACGTGCTGTGCGGTATACGTATGTTCGTATGTGTACACGATTACGGTCGCCAGGAACCTTCCTGAAGCCTTGGATCTTTTTCATACGATAGGTCGTCCGAAAATGAAGGCAACATCAACTTTTGAGGTATGGTCGAAGGCAAAAATCCAAAGATATGGAACTTTCTGATCTTTTTCATACAACACGAAAACCTCGCTAAATCGAGATATAAATAAAAATCTAAGTCTCGATATACCGACATCAATTTAAAAGTTACCGTTAACCTATTCTAAGTTCCGACGTGTGACCCACGTGCCATGGGTGTGAACCACGTGCCATGGGCGTGACCCACGTGCCATGAGCCAAACAATAGTTGCCAGCCCTCAAAATGTCCGTATACGTCCGGTTGTTGTTATTTTCCTTTAATTTAATTAAACTTGTTCAAAAGTATTTTTGAGTTTCTTAAGAATCACACACAACACATACAAAGTTGAATTGATTAAATTTTCCAATTTTTAGTATTTAAGTTAATTTCATGAATTGATGTTTTGTTTTTGTTAAACTTTGATTACAATGAAATAATTAATAAATTTGTTTTAGTTAGGCATTAAAATAAATTTTTGTTTCTACTTTTTACATGATATAACGAACAGCATTTTTTTACAGTATTCAACTGATTTCTTAAATACACTCATTAATAACACATTCAATTTGATAATAAACGATACTAGCGAAACGGAGTGATGCTGAGTGTCGAAGTATTCTTGGAAAGCACCGAAAGGCGCTTTTCTGGGGTACCTTATATTTTTCCAATTGTAATTTTAAAGGAGTTGTTTAGATGACGAGGAGAAAGCTACCAAGAAGTATTCAAAATTATCTAATATTGTAGCTCTTGGAATTATAGTGCACAACAATTTACAAAAATAATTCAACACCAGCCCCAGCAATTAAGCAACATTGCATTCTAAAAACAAATGAAATACAGGATTGTGTGTAAAATTAAAAGACGGAAAGAAGGGCGAGCAGCATCTACCGCTTAGTCTACACTAAACTGACAATAATTATTAAGTAATTAAACGAAGGGGTAGAATGAGTGTAGACAAATCTAGAAGAAGATGTTTACTGCCTTTGAAATGTAGGTGTTTCAAAATTAGTCTGGAAACTCTAACCCTAACTTAATTAAATGATACACAGGTAAGCTAAGTTATATACAGTCTTTAGTCCAAATGGAAGCAAGTATAAAAATAATAACAATACATAGTAAAGCCACTTCCCAGATAGCAGTTATTTCATATACCAACCTTCCAGTAAATTTTTGTTCACTCATTATGGTGCAATGCAGTATAAATTATTTCAACTGTTTTAAATAATGCCTTAAAATTTAGTTTTACGTATTGTTTTCTCTGTGTCCTATTAATAGTATTTCTTAAACAGTAAAATCTAGTAAATCGTACATGAAATATATTGATTAAATGATAAAGCATTGAATAACTACACAATAATAAAGCAGCTTTAAATAATGTTCCTAAGAGGAGTTATGGTTTCGTTCATTCGTATCATTGGAATTTCGGTTTCTTACAACGGCATTTGTAATTTATTTGTAAATAGTCCAGTTTTGATTGCAACTGTAATAAAAATTAGTCAAAGCCTATCTGAAAGTAATTATTATTATAAAAGGTAATATAAAAGTTTAATTCTTACATATTTGGTCATGTAGTTGAAAACATACACAATTTAAAACTATTACCCCAAAAATATGATTTATGACAATTAGAAAAGTCATAACAAGTAATAAAAAAATTGTATTAATATTTGTTTGATAACAATTGGTTTTGGCGGGTAGTTTAAAAATAAACAGAACAAATGGGTTTTATAAAAATATAAATTGACTTGACACAAGTCCGAATTGAAATTGCATTTAATAGTCAATTTTAGACATTAATGTACTGGTATGTACCTATTTATATTGTCATACAACTAAAGAGCGTGATGGACAAAAATTAGTGCAAAATAAAAAACTTAGTGAGTACATAGATTACTACTACACAAGGATATGCTGCCAACCACAACGAGGATAGCTGTAGCAGAGATCTGGCGAATAGAAGATTATAGAAGATAAAGAGCTAGATAGGAGCATACAAAGTGAGTCTATTAACTTTCAACTTAAAACAACACACATATATCGAGGAAAGTAGTAATATAAAATATATCTGCTACTTACAGAGTCAATAAAATTGAATTCAATTGAATCATAAATTAGATAATAATACAATTTGTAAACAGATAGTGATATTAATCTAAAATTGATTTGACTGAAATTAAGTATTTATTAAATGTCCTATATCTTGTATTATAGTTATTCATTCTTTATGTCTTGATCTGATTTTAATAGTTACCCTGAGATAGAGTCGAATAACTAAGGTTATTAAAATGACATGAAAAATGACTGTGGACAAAGGGTAATATTTAAATAAAAAATTTAAATAAAACCATGAAAATAAGATTGAAATTAAATAAAATCAAATAAAAGCTATTAGACCACAGCAATATATATTTGTTCCTCATATATGTAACTGATTTTTCTTATACTGTACATTTTCGTAGAGAGATATATAACTTTGAATGGTTTATTTGGTTGAAAATCTCATATTTCTGAGAATCAATAGTTTATTTTTTTACGTGCAATATTTTTATATATTGGTGTGATGATGAGTTTATACACTGTCAATTTGCAATGTCATGTTACAGTATAAACATTGTGAATTTCCATAATTGCTACTTATTGCGAAATGATCCACATTATAACAAGATACAGATACTCATCGAATTAATGAGTTAGGTCGTATTAAGAAGGTGTGTTTTAATCTTAGACTATCTTCTTTGCTTAAAATAGGAATGTTAACGTAAAAATAACAGGATCACAATTTTGTATATCTGATGTACCATTATAATTCACTATGTGTTACTATAAACATACTTTAAGTCATGAATTGATGCGTCAAGAAATAATCAATATACTTTCTAATCTTGTGCATGAATATTCTCAAATAAAAACTGAAATAAATTCTACATTGTGTACTGGCTGCTCAAAAAAATTACTGTAAAATATTATATACCGAAAAAAGCTGGAAGTATTTCAGATGTTCATCACTCCTCTGCATAGAGGATGAACAAAGAAGAAAAATATGTAAGATATATTGAGCAAGAACATAGCAATTACTTATATACTGCTCAACCCTTGAACTGGACCATTTGCATATTTTGGTGCAATTTTTAAAAGTATTTTTCAAAAGGACAGTCATGGCATTTTTGTAATTTTTCAGGTGTGTGTCACTATGAAGAGCATTTTATTTTCATAATTTGGTTTAAATAAAACTCAGTCCGTTTATAAAATATTATCATTAGAAAATTTTGAATTTTGTCTAAATGTTGATAGTACATTGCATCCAAAGTATGCCAAATCGTTGCTAAAAATTTTTAAACGTTCCCAGGAAACTCAAAAAAAACGATTAACTTCTCTTTTTTTCTTCTTCCCCTTATTTTTGTGAAATATGGTTTTAAAAATTATTATTAATATGATTTTGTTAATGCTTCAGTTGACATTTGACGACAGCGCAATTAAATATGATTAATATGAGTATACTATAAAACAAAAACTTTTATATCTATTTTTTATGACGTAATGTAACAATACAATTTGTATGGTGGTTCAGTTCATTTGTTGAGCAGTATATATTGCACATAGGAAAAGATGGGCTATAATTACAATAAAAAAAAACAAAGTTTTAACTATGACAGAAACATGTTGTGAAACTAAAGTATGATCAAAAATTATTTTACAGAACTACTAAAGGTGTAGAAAAACGAAAATTGAGGATCAATTGCCTCAACGGAGAGAGACCAAACAATCCAATATACTGCATAAAGTAATGCAAAATGGTTTATAAAAGATTAAAAATATGCTTAAAAGCACATACGACTATACCTAAAGAGAGAAAGCCCCACTGTAGTCTATAGCGCTAATAAACGACACCAGGAAAAAATATGAATAAGTTAAATGAACTCTGACTGGATATAGAAATCTGGAGCCAGAGTTTTCCTCTAAATTCAAGTACACTGTTTATCTGGCATCTAGTAATCATTACAAGATCCCCTAGAAAACCTTCAAAGGAATCTTCACGTTTGTAATAAGGTACTAAAAACAGGAAGGTGAGAATTAGTAATAAAAAAATTGAGATATTAAATATTAGGCTGGGCTAAAGAACATATAAATAATAAAAAATGTGTCGATTGATTGACCTTGATGGGATGTTGGAATAACCTCTTTTTTATCAATGAACTTTAAGTAGTCTTCTTCATTGAATTTCTCATTTAAAAATTTGTTTAAATCAACAAAAGAATTGTAGAGGCGATGACTGAGCTAGAAATTAATTTTGTTGGGCAGAATGGACGAAGATTTCCATGTCTATCTTTCTCTTCCTGTTCATTTTGAAGTTGAGAAAATATTATATTTCCAATATAGTGAGAGAACTATTTGTACGTTCGTACATCGTTTAATATCGGCACAATCACTTGCTCTTACATTTACTAAAGTTATCAAATTACTGGTTTCCTCAAGATGTCCCCAAATGGCCAATGTTTGATTTGGTAAGCATTTCATTGACAATACAGTTTTGAATAATGCTAATTGTGCTGCTAACATTTTCTGTTTTTACTGAAATCACGATCTCATTTTTTAATGTTAGGTACTTCTTTTTTCTATAGTTTCCATTACCTCATTGAGGGAGCATAAACGAAACTTGGGTGAATAAGTAACTTTGGTTAATAAAAGAACTTACTCCATTGGTGGGTACAATGAAAATAAGAAAGATAACGTCCAAGATTATTCACAACCCTACGTCGCCTGTAGGAACTGCAGTTTTTGAAGAATTTGAAGGACGACTTAACCCACGATACAAGAGTAGAGAAGGACTGTTATAATACATGAAGAAAACGTGCGCGGAAACGCTCTATTGATCAATAATAATTCTGTTCAACTACATTGAGAACAAGTCAAATATGAGAAACCTGGGGCCTCGGTAGGCGAGCGGCGATTGCCGTTGCAGCCGAGGTCACATTGAAAATCATGGAGCGCTCGAGCCGGAGCGTTGAGAGTTCAACTCCTGGCACGGGCGGTCTAGATTTTCAATTAATTAAGGCTAGGTTTAAGTGACGCCCGCGCCCCCTGAAGTAATGCGTAAGCGGTTCCGGGGGGCAACGGTAGTCGGTAGGGAAAATTAAAAAAAAAATATGAGAAACCTAATCTAAGAAAAATAAAATCTGACAAACAGCGGCAGTAGATCTAGATTACATTAAAAACTTGAACACAAAAAGTTGAAAAGAAAATGAAAGTTTAAAATGTAGCGAAGTATCGACGACGCGATGGCAAATCATTAGATATTCTAGTGTAAGTATAGACGACCGATGATTCGCTGCTTTTGAATGGTAAGTTTGTAAATGAAGACAAAGCAAAAGAATTTGGAGAGGAAGAGAAAAACGAAGAAGATTATTATATAGTACTGTATAATTCCGTATGTTACAAATTATTCATGTAGTTACATTCAGAAAAACGAATTTAATGTGCATTACCCTTATGTACTACATTTTATAAATATATAATTTATTAACGACAGAAAGGTAATAATGAATACGGTGATGATCATAGTGGTATGGAGGTATGGTAGGGTTCAAGATCAACAAACGAAAGACAAAGGCGCTTTGCATCAATACCAAGAACATGAGGGTGAGTAGTCAGAAGCTGTGAGCCAGTTCACGGTACTAGGGAGTGTTGTGACGAAAGGCGGAGGAGCTGTCTAAGATGTATCGCATAAGATCAAGACACCAATGCAGCCTTGGTAAAGGATACCCGTTCGGAAAGACTAACCGAATACACAAGAACATAAGGTCGCGCATCTTCTGGAGCAATATAAAGTTGGTTCTCTTATATGGGGCTGAAAACATTCGTTAAACGTTACCCCTAACGAAAACTCAGAATCCATTAGCCGGGCATTACCAGCAATGAATAGGGAGCAAACGGCTGAGATGCGCATTGCGACACATATCATGAAAGTGGAAGTGCATTGCTCATCATCATCATCATCCCTCAGCCGTTTGCATCCACTGTTGGATATAGGCCTCCTCCATGTTCTTCCAGTGCATTGCTACACTCTGATAAAAATGAAATGAAATTATATTAATGTCGTTTTTGGCATTAGTCATAGTTTTTGTTTTTGTTATGTTTATTTGATGTCCTATTTCCTTCAATACCTTATTTAGTTCATCAAGCATCGTTTGCAGTTCCTCCGGAGATTTACTAACAAGAACTATGTCATCTGCAAACGTTAAGTGATTGAGATTTTGACCATTAATATTAATCTCTTTGTTTGGCCAGTGGAGTTGGCAGAAAGCATCCTGTAGAGCCGTTATAAATAACTTGGGTGATATGGTGTCACCCTGGCATACAACCATTTTAATTGGTATTTGTTGTGAATCTTCGAATACCTTTATGTACATTTGTGATGTTGTATACATATATATTTTTAATGAATGTGTTGTAGCGGCTATCTATTCTGCAGTTAGAAAGATACCTTAGTACTACCCAGATTTCGACCAAGTCGAACGCCTTCCCGTAGCCAATGAAGGCTATATACCGTTCTATATTATGTTCGTTGCACTTTTCAATTGTTGCCTTAGTATTTGCAGATGATCGCATGTGTTAAAGCCTGATCTAAAGCCAGCTTGTTCACGAAGTTAATAAAATTTAATCTTCCTAGATATCCTGTTGGCTATTATGTTTGTAAACAATGTGTACAAGTGAGACAGTAAACTTATTAACCTATCGTTATCCAATTTGGTAATATCTCCTTTTTACTTCCTTTTACAATAAAGGAAGTATTGGATTCACCCCAAAAATTCGAAATTGAGTTTTCAACAGATCTTCACGTTTTAGAGACCCCTGATCCCAAAAAACATATTTTTTTTCATTGGTCTGTCTGTGTGTCTGTCTGTCTGTGTGTCTGCCTGTGAACAGAATATCTCAAAAACGGAAAGAGGTATGGCGTTGAAACTTCATATATAAGTTTTGTGTGCTATGTAGATGTGACAGCAAGCTTTTGAAGAAAATTGCATAACCGGAAATAGGTGTTTACTCTTGTAATTTTTCAGTTTTTTTTATTTTTTCAAAAACGGCTCTAACGATTTTTTTAAACTTTACATTTTTATTACATTTTTAATGTGTATTGATGTGAGATAGGTAATTTTCCAGTTGAATAATTCTAAAATGGGTTTCTTTTGTTTTTTTTCTATTTTTTTTTATTAACTCCTATTTTAAATAGAATACCCGGTATATTAACATTTTTGAATTCAGCTTAAAATTCTAAAGAAAATTTGTCTGTTGAACTAAAACTTTATTTTGTACCGTTTTTGCAAAATTTGTAATTTTTGAAAATTTTTGACAAATGCTTAAAATTTAAAATCAAATTTGTGGCTAATTATAAGATCACTGTAAAAGGAAGTTGTGTGCTTGTATCACACCAGATTTTTTGTATATTAGTATGACTTCTGCTGTTTGCCACTCTTTCTATATGTTCCTGGTTGCAAACACTGGTTATATTATATCCGACACAGTACTCTTTTTAGCTCAACTCCACTTTCTTGTAGCATCTCTGCTAATATATTATCTGGGCCCCCATGTTTATTCGTTTTCAGATTTTTTTGTTTTGCACATTGGGATTCATATAAAAGCGTCTCTCTCTCTCTCTCTCTCTCTCTCTCTCTCTCTCTCTCTCACTTTCTTTCTCAGTTCTTTAGTACATTTACACAAAAAGTAAGAATACGAACGATTTTCTGTTAATCCTCTGTTTGAGGTTTCCATGCCATAATTGATGCGTGCTACACTTATAGGTTCCAGTAAAAAATCCGCAGCCATAATTTCATTCTTAATTTGCCTAGTCATGGAAATGGGAAAGTGCAAATGTACAAAGCGGTATTTACTGCCCTTTTCGCACTGTAATTGAAAATCCTGCAGCGCATTTTTCGCTGATCGCGTTTGAATGTTCACACATTCTGAACGTGGAGCTCGCATGTACGGGATTAAGCCACGTCCGCGAATCGGGATTTTGTTTGTTAATGAACGGTGCTCCCCTCTGGATTATGCGCGTGCCGAATTTCGTTTATAATCGTTTTACGTGTTTAAAACACATGGTTGCCCGCTTTGATATTTTAAATCCGTCACTTCTAGACGGCAGAGGCGGTCGTAGGCGAAAAGGGGTCATTCCGCTTTTGTATCGGAAGAAAATCGAGATAATCCCATCATTTTAGCTGAATAACGCTTACGGACCGCGCCTTTCACCCCGAAAATATCCACGTTTTTGCAGGAATTGACTCGTTAATCCTTAGAAGTTTCTTAGTCTCGGCGCTTTGTAGCTATTAGCCCTGACTATTTCTAAAGAAATGTCAATTTTAACAACGCAAGAAGTATTTTTTATAACAATTTGCAAACAGGTGTTTTAAGGTATTTCTCAAACGAAAGTGAAAAAGCCATTCTGATTTGATTGACTTACAGTTTATACATATATTATTCGATGTTGAATTCGAATTCCAGGTTAAAATTGCCATTTTATAATCAAAAGCTTCCCACAATCCAAGACGGTAGCCAAACATTTAATTGGTTTATTTATTGTCTCATTTGTTTGATTTTTAATTTCTACCCTATTGAACTACTATGTTACTTGAATAAACGACTACCGGGATTGAGAGTGTCAATGTTGAGATAGAAGGGCTCAACGTTTCGCACACTTTCTCATAAGGTGCTTCATCGGGAGTGACGCAACGGCTACCGTGTTAATGATATACAGGCCGCCATCATTCGCCATCTTCATGCATACCCACTCGAATCCCGAAAGTCAATTTTCCCGCGGGAATAGTCTGTCTTCCCTATATCCACCGAGTCAGCGATCGCATACGAAAGTATCTTCGAAAACAAAACATCAGTTGTGTTTAAAGGTCCGACTAAAATCTCACAGATTCTTCCTTCATTCAACAATATATTGAAATACCATGTCATCAAAAGGTGCCTACTTGTCACTTGTGTCTGTAATGCTGTGTATATTGGGGAAACAGTACGTTCAATAAAAACCTTTATCTCTGAATAACAGTGTTAATTCAGGTTAGGTTAATATCACCATCGTATGATGTCCGATATCGGACATAAGATAAAACCTCGATTATTTGCAAATATCCATTCTTTTTTAGCAGATAGCAAAACCATTGAGATTTAGCAACAGCCTAGCAATCCCTATCGAGATGAAGGTTACGTCTCTCTTCCAGGTAGATACGACTTAAAGCCCCCCACGCGTCCTCTTCATTCAACTGCGACTATCACTTACCCTCGCAAAAGAGTTTAGCCTTTGGTATTGTTTACTCTTCTGTTACACTTCTGATAAAGACACTTATGAAAGTGAGTTCTTTCATTTCAGCAATGAAACCTTCCAATCCTGAGAATCATTCGTTCTAAAAATACTTTTGAATAATTATATGTATTTTGTTGTCTTGCTAATATCATTTGTGGACTATTGACTGTTATTAAACATATATATTGCTGTGATATATCGCTTGCTATGGTGAACGTAATTAAAAATTGAAAATTAAATATTTCACTTGCTAAATAACAAATATTTTTGATTGCTCAGATTTTATTTTGATACCTGCCATGAATTAATTAGTTATTATGGGCACTTGTAAAGCGAAGTTTTTAAAAGCTAACAACTTTATGAGACTCTTATTTTACGCATTAGCAACTCAAGGTTAAAAAAATCTATAACACAACATTAATTATCATTCATGGATTCATAAAAACACATGATTACAAATTAAATTAGTATCGAAACGGGAAAGCTTTGTTTTAATTATTAACCTTTCCAACTTCCATTCTTGCCAGTTTGGGTATGATTATAGAGCTCAACAATTACATTGAAATATTTTGCGAGCGAAGAGAGTACAAAGCATTGAATAAACACGCCACTGGTTGATGATCCGCTGAAAACAAGACTCGCGCGCCTATGCGCAAAAGTTCAACATATCGGCTGTCTGCACTTCTTTCACCGACCAATTTCTTTGAAGAAAGTTCCTCCAAATCAAAACACCAGGCGTCAAACTTGAATATCAAACAACACAAATAATTGGCACTATTTATTTCATGTGACAATTTAACAAAACAATTATAAACTACGTCACCAAAAACGGTGAGCGGATGGCCCCGCGAGTATATGCTCGCCTCTCAGGCTGCCGGCCTGGGTTCGAATCCCGGCGACTCTAGATTTTAAAAATCGTACGCTCCCCGGCTTCCACGCTAACATCTGCGGTAATCGTTAACCCCTAACAAGGAAACTCTTCCTCAGTTTCGATGGGCAAGGTCAGCCACCTACCCAGCCTAAGGGTAAAGAGGGCTCACATAACCACTTTTGTGGTTAAAACAGGCCACTGGCCTATAATAAGACGAAGAAGGAGAACTCACCAAAAACAAATTTAACTTAAAAACAGGAGAACGACCGACGTGGTTTTGCTTTGAATAATTTGGTAAAGTCTCAAAAAAATTCGTACAGGTTTTATTTCTACCGTCGGAAAACAAAAGAATACCACAGCCTGCTATTGGTCGAAATTTACGTAAGTTGTTTAGAAATTGTTAAACAACACACAAAGTTGTATGAACAAGTGCATGTTGATAATTTGAAAAAAATGCATTAATTAATTACATAAAATTCTTAAATCTAAACGTAAAACTAATTGTACCACCGTGTTCAGCGCATTTCGGAGTACAAATGTTCCGCATTTCACAACTGTCTGCACTGGTGTCATGTCAACCGTTTTAGCACGGCTAGGGCTATGCCTCATGCCAAAACTCAGATGTACTGCCCGAAAAGTGAACCCACACCTCTGCTGCATCTGTGTGAGTGTTATCTTCAAGGGGCTATTTTTTTCACAAAATTCGGTACCATCGTGAAATATAATACTGCGACTTGCACTCTTCGCCTGCAATCAAAGAGTCCAACCGCTCTGCCAGTGCATGAAGGTCTCAATAATGTCCATAAACGCTTCCTTCAAACATGTCTTTGACCTGCAGTTTGCTTGAGCCCTTCCATGTAGCATATTCACTGCCCGATCTGACTCGTCACGGCTCCAACACTCCTGGTATGTAAACTCCTAGCTCTTATGTGTCTAGTACAAAATTTTCTGTGTTTGTAGGCTTTCAATTATAGATACACAGCCTGGTTCTTGGCTATTGGCCTAGACATTCATAGTTGTGGCTCCAAACTTCGAATATTGTTGACGATCTCGGCTTCCAGCAGACCTCAGACCAGCTCTGCTTTCAGCCTCCAGCGTAGAGTGATGCCCCATCTGCTTTCCAGTGCTCCGTGTGTATGAATTCTGGTGTTGTGACCCGGTTTTGCACACTTACTAAACCGTAATTGTACCGTATGTTTACTTTTATCGGCACATTTCGACGCACTGAGTACCGCACTGTCTATCGCACAAAATTTTGTCCAAATGTCTTAGTTTGTCCTTTCCAGAACTAATATGTGGCCCTAATCGTTCTGCTGCCTCTGTGTGTGGCAAAAATTGGATTCCCAAGAGTTTCATAGCTCGGCGTTGCCAAATACATATAACCTAAAATTCTTCCGGAAACCATGAAAATGAGTTCGAAACGCAATTGATGTTATATGGGGTGCCATTTGCATGTATTTTTCTAAATTATTATTAGCTAATTGCTCATTACGAAGAAGAATTTCCTAAATGTTACTTTTAAATAAACTTAAGCCATAAATTTGGTTATACATATATGTAATCGATAAATCCTAGGGCAAGGAAATCTGTTTGTATTGTTGATTATATTTGGCAAATGAAGTTTGTCGATTGCCTTTAATTGTAAAAATGTACAATGTACTAGCGAATATCACAGTAATATATTTTAGTGACAACAATGCACTACATTAAACAGCTAATATTTATACAATAGCTTCTTTTTTTGTTAGCCTTTATTTAATTTTCAAATCAATTATGTATTTTGAATAATTATTTTAATGGAGTACTCTGATCAGGAAGGTTCGCCAATCGAGTGATCTGTTAATTGAATTTTAAATTGTATTCTTAAAATCTTTGACTGCTGACTGACATTGGATGTCAACTTGACTTCTACACCTTTTCAAACCAGGTATTGACAATTATACTTTACATTGAAACACATATCAATCAATTCACCTACGTAAGTACTATATTAAGTTTATTTTTACACTCTTTTTTACTGATTGTTATTCAAATAGCTTTTATAAATTCTTTACACAAACCTTAAAACTTCTCTAGCTTTCACTGTAAAAATCCAACCAACAACAGCTTCCGATGTCGACAGTTTGCAACGCCTACCGCTTATTCCTCAAACAGTGACAACTATGATGGTCCGTCAACCCTCGAACTGCATCTATCCTGTCGATAACTCCTACTGTTCTTAGAATCCAGTCTTGTTTCCTTTTAAACGTCACCGTCACACCAATCGACTCCAGGTAAGTTTTAGTATTATTGATGATCCAAATCTAACCTTGTTTATTCTGCAGATAGTCCTATGTCCATACAAATAATATAATCTTCTGTGTTATTTATTTACAATTCATTATATGGTACAATGTCTTCACCGATTGTATATCTTTATTTAAACGTTATACCTTCACACCCCATTAAACCATTATACCAAATAAGCCATTTATTTCAAGTTTTTATTATCAAAAAGGGGTTTTTCCTAAATTTAAGTACATTTTTTATGAGTTGTTTTCGTAACTAATTAAACAAAATTTTTATTCCTGTAGATACAATTCTTGTTGCACACTTATTTATTTTAAATATCCTATTATTACATGTTATTAATTCTTATTATTCTAACAAATACATTTGTCAATTGTAACCTTGGCTTGAACTTTATTAAAATTAAACTCAACCATCAAATTTGTATACTCAAATGTTATTTCACTATCAAATTACCTCACTCATTGTCTCAATTAAATTTCATTATTCATTTCAAAATTAACATCCAATTCTATCCAAACACTTCAAGATTTGATTGTAGTAATCTTCCAAATTTATTAGTTTTATATTTTTATCTTTCAACCACCTTTAGTGTATCACAACAATATATATACCGGGTGTTGACTTGTGAAACGCCCCATACAGATTTAAATGGTGTATTCTTTTTATCGATTATTGGCTGCCCTGTTAATTTTACAGCAAAATGGCATTTAAACTTTTTGTAGAGAAGAAATATTAAACATTTTATTATTACCTGTACTTCTACTGTGCCCTAGGGCGTTATGGGCGGGCGTTATCATTATGTCCGCTCATAACGCCCTAGGGCGATATGGACTAATCTGCAAGCTTTTAAAGTTATTTGCGTGTTCAAAGCAGAAAATAAAACGTTGTATGCACCACGGGCATTACTTGGTGCCCATAGCCCTCGGGCCAGAGCCCCCAGGCTTGTAAACTTGCCCTCGAAAGGGCATAAACAGCTTCATAATGTCCTAGGTGTATAAATAACTATTATGGCCCTTGGGATCTAAAGTGACAATTTAAGCTCTCAAAGATAATAAGTGACCAATTCCGCCCGGTCGTACATAATAGTTATGTATGTAAGGGCGTAAAATGGCGTTTATGGCGGCGTCGTGAAAATTAGTGCCCAAGTCGTAGCCACGGCCTTTAACAAGACAAGGGCCATAAATACTAGTTATGCATGAGGAGTATACAACATTTTATGTACAGACCGGAATATTCACAATTAAAATTAAATTTATAATTTTTGACAACCTACGATGTCACTGCTTATCAGACTGATAAACAATGCTTACTGTAGTTTAGCGGGCCATAAGGTAATTTAAGGCGCTTGGGTGGCAAAGTGACACATTAAGCCCTCAAAGGTAAAGTTAAAGTGACCAATTCCGCCCGGTAGTACATAAAAGTTATAGGTAATAAGCCTGATAATTACAAGCGCACCGTAAAAATATAACATTTGCTAGTTCAAATAGGAATAAACTACCTATACAATAGCAGAGAGAATCAGTAAAATGACTTTAGGGAATCAAGTGAGACGAAGACGACTACAACTACAGCGATGTCAGCCACTAAAGGGAAGGGAACATGCAGCAAGCAATCAAAAAAACGTATTAAACAAAATACTGCTTTAAAATGATCATCGGCAAGCGACGTAGATATACAAAATCCATAAAGGTCAACAAATAAATTAATAAATAGGTTCGAAGCCGAGAACCAGAGAAGTAGGAAGATCTCAAAAGTGGTGGTTAAATGATTTGCAGAATACAGCAAGAGGGTAAGGGTTTTATATATATATATAATTTACTTCGTTAATTTTTCTTGTACATGATCTTACTGACAATTGAGGAGTGACCCAACCTAAAATCTGACTTACTGTGATTAATAGAAATATGTACATTGTACTTAGGGAAAGAGTGCGGGAAGAACATATTTGTAAAGAAACATGGAAAGAAAAGTGATATGATCATACATTTTCCTGTACAATAGAGGGGGTCCTTAGAGTTTTAGATGAAAATGGACCAGAAAATTATATTTATAAATATCATAGCACATGTTGAGACATTAATTAAACGTGATAGAGAAACTAAAAAATAGTGTCGAAATAGGCCTGAAAAAATAAAACTATCCTGCTCTAGAGCTAGATATAATATGCTTAAGATCATCACCAGTTCTTCTGTATTTTATTCTGTTCTCAATATTTTTCTTACAAATCAGGGATATCTAAATTATTTTTGCAGATCATATCGTTCGAGTAGACCTAAAAACATTAGAACTACGCTGAAGTAGTCTCATAAAAAACGATATATACAGTGTGTACATAAAGTAAGGAATAAATTCATTATCTAGAAAAGGAAAAGCTTTTCGGAAAAATCCTTAGACATGTCAACCTTTGTTTTAAGATGCGCATCTTTTGACGTTCTAGTCTCATTGGTGACATCATTACTGTTCCGGATATGACGTCATCGAATTTTTTTTCAAATGGCAACCTTTATTTTTGATAGCGCCATTTGAAAGAGCATATTTTTCTGCACACAACACATCAAAAGTTTTGTCATGTTACATAAGGAAATTTTCGATAAAATTAATGTTATAGTGATTTAAAATTAATTTATTTTATTCAGTTAATTGAACAAACTAATTAATTCAGGGGACTCTAAAACGTGAAGATCTGTTGAAAACTCAATTTGTAATTTTTGAGGTGAATCCAATACTTCCTTTATCGTAAAAGGAAGTAAAAAACATACGTTTTGTATTGACAGCCATGAAAAGTCATAGTGACAATTTGGAAAGTACCGAAAGATCAAATGTTATACGTTTGGCAGTACTGAAGTGTATTGTCAGTCTATGTCAAATTCGAGAGGTTAATAGGTTAAGTTTTGTTTGTTATTTGACACAGATTGACGCAAAACTTAACGTACAAATTTCGAATTTGGCATAGCTTGACAGTGCTACCAACACTGCAGTAGTAAGTGACATGGTTTTATCCCACTAATGAAATAAAGTAATTTCATTATTCCACTAGTGGATAAAGTGGTACTTTAGACGGTTCATAAGTGTGGATAAAACTTCAATTATAAGGTGATTGTGGATAAAATGTCTTTTTTGCTATAATAAAAAGAGTGTTTTTTTATGACTTAGAAAGAGACCTTTACAAAGCTAGGAAGGACTTCAGTTTCAACACTTAATTAATTAGTTTGTTCAATTAACTGAATAAAATAAATTAATTAAAATTAATTAAATCGTTATAACATTAATTTTCTCGAAAATTTCCTTATGTAATATGACAAAGATTTTGATGTGCTGTATGCAGAAAAATATGATCTTTCAAATGGCGCTGTCAAAAATAGAGGTTGCTATTTGAAAAAAATGTCGATGACGTCATATCCGGAACAGTAATGATGTCACCAATGGGAATAGAACGTCAAAAGATGCGCATCTTAAAACAAAGGTTGACGTGTCCGAGGATTTTTCCGAAAACCTTTTCCTTTTCTAGATAATGAATTTATTCCATACTTTATGTACACACTGTATGTGTGAATATCATTCTGGTAGATATTGAATTAAACACTTCCGGCTGAGAGTTCTTTCTAAATAACCTACTGTCATTCATCCGTCGGTGTTACACATTTTATCTTGTATTTTCACCTAAAATTCTCTTAATAGGACATTCAAGAAATTTATACATGAAACGCTCCCCGCAGTTCATTTTCTGTAAAACTTTCAGGTTTATATTTCGTAAGTCAGAGATGTAGGTTAATTTTATTAATATTCGTCGGGTGTGCGTCCGCTTTTTCATTTAAGAATGGCATTTTGTTTTTAAATTCCTCCACCATAGTTATTTGGAATTCCTTAATGGCTACCTGCAGTACCCACGACGTTTAAAATATATCGGTAAGTAAAACAAGGGAATCCCAGGAATTCGTGCGCAAAAGCATTTAGATCTGGCTGATTTATTTCCTTTGGCCTATAAGGGCAGCAAATGAATCACTCAAGCTCCTGTCTGATATCTAGAGAATTTGAGTGGTCCCTACGGTGCTTGATTTCCCTTGCGCTTACCAATTGTTGCCGCAGTTTATTCTTAGTTTACTCGCTGCGAAATTAAATTTACACCGCAGGTAACGCCTTTAAAATGCGGTGTTAAATACAGCAATTTTAACGTCTACAGAAGAATAACGCCGCTATAATTTAAAATGCCAGAGGAAAGATATATTTCTCTAGCATTTTACCTGTATTTCCAACTCAACCAGCAGCTATCGACTTTTTGTAGTCACCTCTATACCTAAGATTTTTAAAATTTTATCAGTTATATCTCACGAATTTTACTCCCGCAGATATTTCATTTATTGATAATAATTAATATAAGCTACTAAAAAAATTAAGGGGTTAAGATATGGCAGCAACACTTTGATTTTCATACAAAATACAGTAGTTTATCTGTTGTTTCGAGAAGAACGTTATAAGTTGTTAAAAAAATAACCCCTTAACTTTTTCCAGCAGTTCCTATGATTAGTAACAACTAAGTTATATGATATGTAGTATTGTCTTCCATAGACATCTTGTTGAATAACTGGTAGGTAAGTAGTAATTGCTTACAGACTACAACAGAAGAGATAATTGTAATAGAAAAGTTCTAAACAGGTCATAACTAAAAAGGTGCAAAAATTGCAGTTGGCGGTGTAGTACAAAGATGCAGGGTGTTGTTAGTGCTTGTAGGTTAGTTGTAGTTTGTAGATCTTGCATCTTGTAAACATTTTTGATGGTATGAAAACAAGGTATGCAGTGTAACCTTTTGTGTAAGGTGCTCTTGTTTCGTCAGAGTATTAAGTCGTGAATCTTTCCTTGAATATAGTAATATAATTAAGTACGTAGACAAGCTTTAAGGGATGATTCCTTGATCAATTCTAAGATAAAAACTTCATACAAACATGGGACCTAAACGGCTTCGTTTTCAAAATACAGAGTGTTGGAATTTAAACAATTTATTTTTTCAAAAATTTGTAAAACGGCTAGAGGTATTCTAATGACACTTGGTGTAGGAAAAATCTGGTACGCCACTGTTTTTTAGCCAAAAGTGTTGTAGCTATTGTAGGTTTGTTTGTTATTAAATAATATTCTTAGAAACTTCTTTAAATTGTATTTTGAAAATGAAGCCGTTTAGGTCCCATTAATGTCCAATGAACGAAATTGCTGTTACAGATTTGTTCGTTTTTCTCGAAAAAGGTTTATTCTATCAAGACATAAAAGATACTTTTTTTGTATAGTTTAAATGGATGAAGCTAAAAAACTTGTCGAATTGGTTAAAAATCAGTGGCGTATCAGATTTTTCTAAAATAAGGTAACTGAGGTGGCCCCGATGCACGCCACCGGTAGAAATAAATTAAATTTATTTTGACCAAAATTTGCCACTTTATGAAATACTAACCTGCATCAAGTTTCATTAGAATACCTCTAGGCGTTTTCCAGATTTTCGACAAAAATAAATAAGAAACGTTCACTTATAATACCATGAGTAGTCAAAGTTATGTCGAACATTTTTGCGGTGGTATCACTCATGTCCATTGCGCTTAGGATTAGGACTCGTGCTAGCGCACTCGTCCTAATCGAACCTAAGCGCAATGGACATTTGTGATACCACAGCAAAAATATTCGACATAACTTTGACTACTCATGGTATTATAAGTGAACGTTTCTTATTTCTCACATAACAGTAGGAAGTATCGAACCAACCATTATACGTTCGTTACACTTTAAACAGATTGCAGAAGTAGTAGATTGAGGTGCTCTCACTGTTACTTTACGAAAAAGTGGTTATCTATCTTACTGAAAAAGACACAAAATTCTTGCCGATGATCATTTGAGGCGTATGAAATTGTGTGAAACTGTAATAGAAGTGGAGAATAATGATGAAACCTTTCTCTGGAGAGTTGTTTTCACTGATGAATTGACGTTTCCAGTGCATGGTCGCCATAGTTAATAATATGTGATTTACTGGTCGCGAGAAAACCTGCATTGGTATTTTGAATTCGAGACCCAGTTTCCCCAAAAATTAAATGTTTGGGGTGAAATACTGAATGAGAACATACTCAGTTCATTTTTTATTGATGAAACCCTAACCGGCTCTAAATTACTGGAACTACTGTAGCAGCAAATCATTCCAAAAGTTCGACGTATAATAATTGGTGAGAGATTTATTGCACTGTGGTTCCAGCAGGATGGATGTCCAGCTCACAACACTGTTTTAGTTCAAGAATATCTGAAAAATCCCATTCCCAAATAGACTATTGGCTGGACAATGAACCATTTTGTGGTCAGATCTCTCTTCCAACGATTTCTTCTTATGGGGCTACATATAAAATGGAAAATTTATGATTTTCAGTATAATAAAACTAACAATTTGGGAGAACTGCTGTTAAAAATTGAAGAGGCGTTTGAGAGTATCAGCGCTAAGTAAAGAATTTTTTTCAGCGGTATTAGGCTAACGTGCAGCTAAGTTTTTATGTTCGCTTAGATTACTGTTTAAATAAAAATAGTTTTACTTTTGTACTTTTTCTACTATGATTGAATTCGTGCAGAAGAAATGATTTATTTCTTCATACTGCGTTGTGAACTACCTTCTTTTAATTTACTGTTAATCTCTAAGCATACTGTTCTTCTACTCTAAATTTATCACCTGAATTTAATCACAGAATAACACAGTAGGTACCTCAGACAATCTACCTGTAATATAATAATTCATTTACAAAAATTACACAATGTGTGGATGCGTCATCTGCGTTGAAAAATTACTTAAAAAATCAACGCACGCCACGCGTGGATAAATATCGGTAATATCACAGTGTCCTAGATTGACTGCCCGTCGGTCTTTTCATCTGCTTAGGCTATCGTAAATTCGCCTTGATTTATTCGTCTTCGCAGTTCATGAATTTTACCTGTATACTACTACTATAACCAAAAAACCAAAACCTTGAAAATAATTGCTTCTAATAAAAGATGATAGTTCAATAGCAATGCAGTTTCTAGCGAAGTTTTCAAAGAAATTAGCAGTTGTGGACGTGGTGGCTTCTATTTTTTTTCAAATGTTATACTTGTGACTTGGATATTTCGTAATTTTTCCATTAATTCTACGCAACGTTTTCTGGAATTGGACCATATCATTATTAAGAGGGAAGAACTTACCGTTTGGCCCACTTTTATAAGAGCTTTCATCAGGAGTGATACAAAGGAGCACGGCAACTTAACGTGGCAACCGCGTCAGCGGCGAAACTCTTCTACCGATCGGAAAGAAGAAGGCGATTTACAATCAAGAGTCGTCGCGATGAAGAAGGCTGTTGGTGAGGTTGATTGGAGTGTTTGTAAATCTCAATGTCTTCGCGAATATTGTAGATAATAGAAGTTTAATAAAAAATCATCTTATGGCATGTATCGCGTATAACGCGGGTTGTTACTGAACGTTCCGTTTCGCTTATATATACAGAATTACAGGAGCAAGAAACTCTACGTATGAAGTCTTAACTGGCATGGTATTTAATTTATCCTTGGGCTCAGGGAGAATCTATTATGTTTTCCATGGAAGTTTGAGCATTTTTTGTTTTTAGGGAAACTTATCTATACGATCTATACACTTGGTGGAGAGAGAGAAGAGATACTATTGCTGTGTGAGAGTTGCTCTTGGAGGTTTGGGTGGCTATGAATGAAGATGGCGATTGCTGGCGAATTCTATGTATAGAACACGGTAAGAGTTGTTTCTAAGAGCCTTCTAAATATGCGAATTGAAGACGAAAGGTTTTTGTGTTGGTGATAATGGAAAGCGACATATAGATAGCGATCAGTGTGAGCGCGATATGCAAAATGTTCAAGTTTGCCATTGGGTTGGGGCAAAACATACACTATATCCAAGAAAAGAAGAGAACCGTTGGTTTCTATCGCCATAGTAAAGTTAATGTCTGGATGTTGACTATAGTGATGGTTTAAAAGAAGACGGGCAAAGTGGCTTTACCATATGGTTAAATGATAAATGCATTGCCAACATATCGGGAACAGACCTTGTGGGTTTTAATTTTAAACATTTCAGAGCCAAGGTTTCGAAAACTTCCATGACGGTATTGGCAATGGCGAAAGAGGCTTGTTTAAAGGACTGTCCTTAAAATAGAAAATAAGAAAGGCATTTTCTGCAAGGGTATGCAGATTTGAAGGCGTTTCACCATATTCTGGTAACAACTATTGGTTTGTGATTATAGAATCGCCTATAGATACTTTAGTAAAGAAAGCAGTGACATAAAAGTTAACGCAAAATTGTCAGGTTTGGCACATAAGATGTTAAGGGCATTTCGTCCCTCTTTCATAATGTTAGTTTGGGGATATTTGGACAATCGTAAAAGCCAGAAGTTTTTAATTATATTTGTTACAAGTAACTGGCAGAGTTTAAAACACGTTTCGCAATTTCTTAAAATTTAATTATTTATCGTGATTTCATTAGCAAAGGAATTTTGTTTGCCGAAGAGTATTTATTACTTCCCTCGTCTAAAAGACGAAGGAAGTACTGTAATCCCGAAAATATCACCTTCTGAGATTTCTTCAGATCTTCACGTTCAGAGTCTGGATGACAAAAAACGGGTTTTATCAATTCCGTCTGTCTGTCTGTTTGTCTGTTGACAGTATAGCTCAAAAACTATTTGTTGGAGGAAGACGATATTTTGCAGTTCATATGCCTACCTGGCATGACACCGAGAAAATTTCGGTCAAATATATACATAGTGACCACTTTTAAAAAATAAAACATTGTCTATTTTTGCTTTAACTGAGAACTAGATGAAAGTATTAATTTGTACACTACATATCTTGGGATTTACACTTGGCAAAAATGGGACCCAACATATGCTGTGTAATTGTCGTAAAAAAAACAAAGCTGGGAAAGAATAAGCTATTCAATATAATGCAGTCGCTGCACGCCGATAGGAGGCACAGTTTCGTGGCGAGTTTCTGAGTGCGATGTGCATGGCATGCTCATTTACACTTTGAAATGCCTTCCGTAGGCGCTCAAATAGAATTCCGTATGGTATCATTTGCAAATTGATTTAATTTGAATTACCAAGTGTTTCCTTTTATAGTTTCAGTATTATTAGAAACATTAAGATATTTTACCCCTAGTTACTTTTGATTTTTCAAAATATTTAATGTCATTTCCACTTGTTTTATTTGCAAAATACAAAAGTAATAATTTGCACATAACTCAGGCTTATCATTGGCGAAAATGAAACCTAACAGGGTAAACATCACAATTGGGTACAGAATAATATGATATCTTTATAATGCAGCAGAAACTTGTCCAACTCGTGGCTCGGTTATTCCAGCGGTGGACTAGAAACTCGCCTCGAAATATTCGCCTGGGAGCACGGAGTTCGAATGCCAGCGGACTACATTTTTTTTATTTGAAAATTGATCCAATTCGCGCGAGGGAAGCTCCGTGTAAACCCCTTTACAGATTTTCTTTATTTTAATCTGTGAAATTGCCACTTCTGGTCCAACAAACTTACGTGTTGTAGCTGCAGCCGGTAGCTGTCAAAGTTCTTTATCAAAGGTAATTATAAATGTGCACATTTTACTTTATTCATTACATAATGCTTTAATCATTTAAAAAACGGTTTACCTCTATCGAATAACTTTACAACCTCACTTCCAGTTCGAAATTCTAAATCCAACACCAGCTGTTTACTTTTAGCACATGGGCTAAAAGTAAACAGCTTATTTCACTTGTAACACGCTGATTTATAAAACGTCATTTTTCGTGAAAAAGGCTAGCGCTATAAGGCCTACTTTAGTGGTGGTCGTAGAAAATAATATTCAGGTAAAATCCTAAGAACTCATGTCAAAATAGGTAACAACTACTTAGCTGTGCAGTATAAAAGGAACCATATACTAGTTTAAATGCTGTTGCACCATATTGAAGATGTTTGTTATACAGGCGCTGAGTTTGTGAAGGACATATGCAGATCTATAATTTCAGAAAGACAGAGCAGAAGCTGATGCGCCACAGACCTATGAATAATATTTTTAGGATGTGTTTTTGCTTATTACCATAGAAATATATGAAATATGTTGATCGCCGAAGAGATCGTCAAAATAATGTAATATTTGAAAAATAAATATGGTGTGAGAAAGTAAAATATTTGCTAATTACATAAAAAAAATTCCTCGCTCAGTATATGCAGTTTTACACAAGATGAAGATATTCACACACTAAATTGTCATGAGTAAATGAAAGCAGTGTAAATATTCTAAACGTTGCAATACCGCATAACTGCGTTTTAATAATAGGTTTCTAAAGTGCTACGGATTACAATATTAATCATATACAGGACGATTTACTTATTACAGGATTCTGTGATATTTGATATATGTTGAACAGTTTATATAATAGTTATTTACTATACAAGTGGGATAACATCATCATTAATATACGTGTGTGTAAGTTACAAACGAGTGCGTAGCACGAGTTATGTAAGCACACAAGTATATTAATGATGCATTATCACACATGTATTATACAAATGTCATTTTCAAAAATATTTTAGTAGGCAAATGTCATTATGTCATTCATTTGATACTATTTCAGTTACGTAGTGAAGTCATTACACAACTCAGTTGCGTAATGAAACCATTACATAACTGAGTGGTGTACTGAGCTGCATTACCTAACTGAAATAGTGTCAAATGAGTGACGTAATGAGTTACTTATCCCACCGGAGTAGATAAATAAATTTAAATAGTTTCTTAAACAAATGCATTGACGGGACAAAAATCGAGATGATCTAAATATATTAATGTCATGAAAGGGATTCGGCAATCAGCAACTACACGATTGAATGCTCATAGATCTCCAAATCTAATATATGAAATTTAAATACGGACATTTGGACATTACAAAATCATTCCTCCTCAAAAATGTTGCTTACTTTAACCGCATATCAAGACGGCCGAAAGAGGGCGTAATCTCCACCAAACAATTTCTCCAATGGAAGTTTGCAGGGAATGTTCGTGTGGGCGTCAAGGTTTAGGGCGAAACAGTGACTCGTTTTTGCGTGTTAAATCGAGGGCAGAGTTTGGCGAACGACATCGGCAAGTTTGAGTGGTACAGAGCGGAGTAAAATCTGACCAATTCCACAGTAATTTGGGAGTAATGCATAGTATATTTGTTCTCCAGAGAAATACCTGGGGGAGAAACAAGGGCCGAGCCGGCACAAAATCCGCCGCGGCATATTACATCACATCCCACCTTACAAAAAGGACAGCCATAAATATGCAGCTGCATCTATAATTTAGCATCACTGGCAGTTACAAGGGGAAAGTTTGGGCATGGAAATGCGATCTCCAGCACCCACATGAGTAACATCTGGTTTTATAGAGCCTTCATGGCCACACAGCACATCCCCATTACTTTAGCATTGCTGCGTTATGTTCACATACGCTCGAGAGACGCCTGTTTAATGGTGGCAGCCCTGAATGATGCAAGCGCAGCCTCTCCGCGCGTCTCATTTATTCACATTAGTAAATTTTACCGGCGAACTCATTTGCTAGTTTCAACTTTACCCTTTGCTGGCCAAGTTTTAATTATACGCATTTTTACTGCCTCATTACAGGTTATAAAGGGGAGCTTTGCAGCATTATGCGTCCTGTGGACCACTCCGGATTTCAGAATTACTACTAATTTTAATTTTATTTCGCCGGATTCGTAATAAAAGCGAATAAAAGGAGAACTTCGCCCTGCTCGAAGTTTAATAAAATCTTGTATTAATTATTAATCCCCACTTTAAGCTCGAAATTATTCACAGGATAAACTGAATTTACAAAACTCCGGGGTCATACGATCTTAAAGGGCTTTACAGGGCACCGACTTTATAACTCCGGCAGGGATTGTTATTAACATGGCGCGTACAGCGGTACATTAGCGACGAAGGCAAGTACTTAATTTAACAGTACCGTAAAAAACAAAATGAAACCTAAAATGTATAAAACGAGAGATCTCTAGTACATATCATTAAGAATTTGTGTTATTTAAATAATAATTCGAAAATAGTGAGATGTTTTACACACGTGCGCATGAGCGTAAAGGAAAATAAATATCATCATTTCATTGGTAAATTATTTGTTTATCCAACACCTCCTAGTTATAAGGCTATTACTAGATCGATTTTAGACCTATAAGTGGTCTATAACCCACTAATGAGTTAAAAACCATAATTCACTAGTGAGATAAAAATCATGTTACTCACTACTGTATTATTAGTAGCACTGTCAAGCTATGTCAAATTCGAGATTTGCAGGTTAAGGTTTGCCTCAGCCTGTGTCAAATAGCAAATAAAACCTAACCTGATAACTTCGAATTTGACATAAACTGACAATACACTTCAGTACTGCCAAACTTATGAGACGAATCACAGGCGACTCTAATTATAAATGTATTTGCTGACAATACAATATTTGTTTTTTAGATATTTATTAAGTTGTTGTACGGTACACTTATACCATAAATGGGTATTACTTCAACCGGGTATGTAAATGACACTTCATAGGCATTTATGGTAACTAAGTAAATGGGTAAACGGCAAACATGCTCATAGAAGAGATCAGTAATGAAAATTTTCCAATCGTTATACCTTTTGTCTGTACAGCGCACTTTCTTTTTCGAGAAAGCAAAAAAGGAGATAATTGTTTAACATGGCTTGGTCGCAATTTATTTAAACTACTACTATCTATTCTTGCAATATATACAAAATATTGGGTATTATCCTGTGTATTCTAGAGGAAAGACGTTGTTGTGTATTTGGATAATCTAATATGGAAATGGTGGTTCTTCTTTCAGTCCAAGGAATCTCAACATGCGAGGTCAGTACCACATCTCAAATTCGTCGATTATTCTTCTATTGTGTTATTTTATCGTTAAGTTTCTGATGCGTACAATAGGATAGAGAAAACTATTGAAAAAAACTAGGTAGGCAACATATTTAAAGACGCTTATGATTTTCACCAATAACTCTGACTTTTGTTTGTTTGTTATGGACCAGGTCTAGGCATGCGTACTGAAACCACTCATTTTCCCAAATTTAGAAAATTCTTCTTAAAATTAAGAGCTATTTATGAATATAATGAACTTATTAAATGTGTTACCTACCTAGTTGTTAAACAATAAAATGGGCATCTTGTAAATGTTAAAAATAAGTGGAGATAGAATACAAACATATCGAGTACCCTTTCTTATTGTAAATTTATCAGATCGTTTTTGATCGATGCTACCATCCTTGTGCTCTTTTACCAAGTCATACCATAGGGAGTAAAATTGATCAAGCTCGACAGAGTGATGGTACATTTAATTTCAGTAAACGAAGTCACATTTAACATCTCCCTTAGAAAAGAACATTTTCCTTGTATGTTTCTTTCGCTAATGTCGCTTTCTGGTTTGTCAACAAGAGTATAGAAAATAGTGATACAATATTTACCTTCGATATTAAAATTTACTATTGGTTTATCTCCGTTAAAATACATTTTCTTTCTGATACGTTTGTGAATTTCAACTATATTTTTATCAAAGTACTATTTTCCTTGCAGTGAAAAAGTTAATGATATAGAGAAAACAAAAATGGTGTCCTTCTTTTGACATCATAATAGCATCTGTTACTTTTCTTCATAGTTAATTCTGGGCTGTATGGAATAATAAATATTTTAATACCGAATTCAAATTAAAATTCGCAAAAGCTTGGTATAGTAAATTTTAACATATACAGTCGAAACACAACCACTTCAAGAAACATGACAAAGGCATAGAATACAGGTTTAGGAACTGTTATGATGTTCTTACCGAGTTCAACCACTTTGGAATTAAATTGGCTCGATAAGCTATAACCAAATGAGGAAAACAATAACATTCCCTTTATATTTACATTAGAACACAAATTACAAACACATTAAAAGTACGTCAATATGTAGAAAATACAAATACAAATACAGATAGCGAATTGTACATAGCGAATAATGGAATCTGATTTGACAATTAGACTAAGAAATCTGACCAAAGCCCTTGTCTAGGTTAAAGTAACTCAACCCGGCTGGGGACGTAATTTACTAACACCAGACTGTCTACTCTTAGATATAGGTCGCTTGTGCAAGGCGAAAAGCTTCTTTATTCTTTGAGTACAGTAGGTATTGTCGGCCGGGCACAGGCTACATTGTCGCACAAAGGTTGATCTTACTTTCGCCTCAAAGAGGAATTCAATTTCAGTTTTCTTTGATTGAGTATAAGGTCCACCGTTCGCCGAGTCAGATGACCTACCATTTATTGCACTTTGCGATAGCCCTGTCGCATTATGCCAAATATGTCAACCCTATCTGTACTGTATTCGTTGCCCATGATCTTCACGCTGTGGCGAAATGGAAATCACGCAGTTTTGTAGTCATTGTACCGCAACGTTCTAGGAAAGTTTGTTTGCATTCTTTGCTCGACGACATTCCTCAAATCCGACATCAAAAAGATGTCTTAAATGCAAGCACACACTTAGACACCCACTAGTTTAACTCGTATGGCTGCACCCCGAATTTCATTTATTATTAGTGCCACCAGCGAAATTTTTACGCACAGGAAAATACCTCACATACTAGTTAAGCGTTAATGAATGGGTGCAATCTATAAAAAATAAATGAGATATGCATGATTCATGGCAGACAAGTAGTGCAAATTGCCAAAGATATCCCCACAAAGAGGATATAGATAATGTAGTAAGACTACAAATAGTTCTAATCGTTTAAATCAACATCTGGAATTACACTTAAGGCTTCAAATTAAAAAAGGTGGTGTAAAACTATTTTGGATTAAAATTTAAAGTAAAATTGTGGGGGCCAATGAGGAATTTGGACTGATACTAGATAGGTCAGGATAGCCGAAGTAAAAATGAAAATATTAAAGACCCAAACCTACTGCTACAACTAAGTTATAAAAAAACATACGAAGTTAATAAAGTTTTAGCAAACTCCCAGCTGGATACTGTTTTTATCGTAAATAATACAATAGCAGTAATAGCACCCACCACCTATTGCGAAAATCTATTAAAATATTTACCTACCTTCACTCTCAAAACATCAGCGATAACTGTTCCAGACGAGTGCGTTCGAAAACAAACTGAAAATTTTAAATATGTGGGCGTTCGTGATAAAAGATCATTGTTTGGGATAACTGAAACAATTCTGAACTTGGGGATTTTGGAGTGAACTTCCTAATAAAATATTGTATCGGAAAAGAGTGCTTATGGCACGATAAACTGCAAAGGTTCTACTGTGCGCGAAAAGTAAGAAGTGTCACAAGCAATATACAGTACGGCATAAATTGAAAATGCTTGGTATTAATAAAATAAGATGTTTATTATATTATGTATCTGGTTAAAAAGAGAAATAAACGATTTAGATTCTAAGGCAATAAAAATTAGTTTTATTTGTTCATCATTTGTAAACATCAATTTATCAAGTCAGCCTATTGCTATTGAAAGTCAATCTTAACAAGTTAGCTACTATACTTGGCGCAGCGAACAAATAGAGTGGCTTATGCAACCCAAATAACATATTTCAAAGCTGACTGGATCAGCATTTGAATAATAATTACTAAAGAATCAGAGATGACGGTTCTCATAATTAGACTTCATTTCTTCTGACATTAAATAATTTTTTGAACTTATGATACAAATAGAAACTTAAAAAGCATGACATTTGTGCACTTGTAATATGTAGACAATAATGAGATTTAACAAGCTCCAGACCACATGCCTACATATTACACGTGCACAAATGTTATGCTTTTTAAATTAGTCGAAGTTTCTATTTGCATCATAACCTCAAACAATTATTTAATGTCAGATGAAATTAAGTCTAATTATGAGAACCGCCATCTCTGATTCTTTAGTCATTATTATTCAAATACTGATCCAGTCAGCTTTGAAATATGTTATTTGGGTTGCATAAGTCACTCTATTTGTTCGCTGCGCCAAGTATAGTTAAGACATTTATTTACAACTATTAAACAATACCGTTGTTATTTTGCGATCATTTGACAATTATGATATACAGGGTGTATACAAATTGGCGCAAAAGGTTCAGGTAGCGATATTCCTTCTGAGTCGAAAATCTTAATATGAAAATGTTAGATTGGTCTTCATAAGCCCTCACAAGCGGTAGATAAAAGCAATTGTTTTTTCAGGTAAAGTATCCCTGTTTTAAATAGAACAAAATGTCATCAGTAAAAATTGTTCAAAATGTAAAATTATGGTCCCATACAAAATTTCAAAAATATCGACGTACTTTTATGAAACCGTGTGCATTAGATTTCATAAAAGTAAGCCGATATTTCTGAACTTTTTCATGAGATCATAATTTTACATTCTGAACAACTCTTCCTGATGACATTTTGTCGTATTTAAAACAGAAGGGGTGCCACAAATGGCACGATTGCTAGTGCTGAAGTGTATTGTTGAAGACGCTGTCGATGTCAAATTCGAGGTTAGGTTTTGCGTCAGTTGGTGTCAGATTGACGCAAAACGTAGCCTGCTAACCTCGAATTTGACATCGAATGACAGTGCCAGCAGCAATATACGATCGCAACCATGGTTACACCATGATCGCGGCCGTGATGGATTTCCTGAGCAGGACCATCGGAGATTGGTTGACATCTCCCCTCTACTTTCTGAACGATTGCCCATCCCGAGAGCGTTTCACCTTGTATTCTTTACACCATGATATCGCATACAAAAATTTTATGGAATGGAGGTTTAAGTAAAGTAGTTGTAAATAAAGTAGCGTATTTCACTCGCATATTATAATAGTTATTTACTATACAAATGGGATAAGAGCATCATTAATATACGTGTGTGTAAGCACACAAGTATATTAATGTTACATTATCACACATGTATGTACAAAATTTTATCTACAACTGCCCAAATTGAGAAAAGTGCATTAAGAGAAAGGTCAGATCTGTCATTTTCAAAAATATTAGTTAGTAGGTGTCATGAAGTCACACATCTGACACTATTTCAGTTAGGTAATGAAGCCATTACACTACTCAGTTAGGTAATGAAGCCATTACATAACTGAGTGGTGTAATGAGCTTCATTATCTAACGGAAATAGTGTCAAATGAGTGACGTAATAAGTTAGTTACTTATCCCACTGGAGTAGATAATAGCTATTATAACACTCAGATGGCTTAAAATACTCACTCGCTTCGCTCGCTCGTTATTTAAATGCAATCCTCGTGTAATAATAGTACCCATTATGTGCTTGTATAATAATATACTATTACAAGTTAGAGCCGAAAGTTGTTGATTTTTTACAAGTTAGAGACGACCGTACCTTTCTCGCTCGAACCTTGCAGACGATTTCTGTGGCAATAAATTTGCTACCACCCTGGTCGCTTCGTTTTTTATAGCTTCTGGTACGTTCATTTTCAATAATTTACAGAATTGTGCGACTTTACTGTATTAGAAAAATAATAAACAGTAAAATAAACGATAAACGCCATTGTCAGAGTAACGATTTCAAAGGTAACGAGACATTTTTAAAATATAATAATTGTTGTGAAAGAAGGGGAAAACTTTATTTCATTATGAGTTTTCGGTTTATTTACAAATGAAAAACAAATAAAATATTATACTTGTCAAGCCAGGTAACCATTTTTACTTGCTCAAGGATATGACAGGCGAGTCGTTAGGTCATCCTGATCCTATCGACAGTAAAAACTGTTTTACCTGGCTTGTAATGTGATAGTAATTTAAGATGCAAGTAACGTTATCAAGCTTTTCACATTACTAGAGAATAGTTTGAATAAACGAGCGACGTTAAGAGCGAGTTCTTTAAAATTCTCGAGTAATGTAGAAAGCAGATAACGTTACGTATATCGTAACACGGTTTATTTTATCCTAAAATACTAGTCTTTTTTAAAAATTGGAAAAATTGTTATTAATGATATAACCGCGAGACATATATCTGCTCTGGCTGTGGTGGTATCACTCAATACTGTATTGTTGGTAGCACTGTCAGGTTATGTTAAATTCGAGATTAGCAGGTTAAGTTTTGCGTCAGTCTGTGTCAATAACAAACAAACACTAAACTACTAACATCGAATTTGACATAGACTGGCATTGTCATTAACAATACATGTCAGTACTGCCAACATGTGATTAAATGCTAGTAAAGTATGGGTATGTTATTTTTCTTAACAACACTAGTGCTGTTAAATGCATCTTCACGCAACTCGTTGCTAAGGAGTTACTATCATAGTAACATAATACGATAAAATAAAATACTATAACAGTTGAGTAACAAAGAAAACACGTTAGCAACTAATAATAATAAAAAGGTGCATAAGTCGACATTGATGCTTTGAATAAGTGACATTTAAAGATAAATGAGTTGCAAAATGTTAAATATGGCGGAAATATTAAATTTGGCATAACAAACTTGCAGTTAACAAAATTATTTATATATGAAAGCTGTTGTGAGAGGCACTTCTTTAACTTATATACTGTTTGCTTTGTAAAATTTTAACTAAGTAAGTGGTTTCGAAATTTAATTTCCATTATTGACCTTAAGATCCACATTTTCTTAAATATCAAGTTCATATTTTAATACTCGTAATAGGAGCAATAACGCAAACAAAAAACGTATGTCTTTTCGGTAGGCTTGATGTACAATGTTTGGATAACCGAAAATTGTGTACACGAAGGCAGTTACCAAAAGACCAACAGCACATTTTAGATTATGTCTTACCATAATTCGAATTGTAACTGTAAAAGATATTATCTATTATACTGATAAAAGGGGCGACCCTTCGTCAGGATGTTACAAGTACAAATTAAGGATTTTTTTGGGCAAGCCGCAGTTTCGCCCAAGCGGGCGCAGCAGGCGAGGTACAGTCGTGTGCAGATAAATCTGGGACAGTGTTTTTTCACATGCAGATTCAGTTAAGAATTTGAAGAATATTACCATGGATTTCCTCTTATCAGAGAGAGTTACGGGTTTCAGCACCTGTTAAAGTTTAATGTAACTCTTTCTGATAGCAGGAAATCCATGGAGATATTCTTCAATTCTTAACTGAATCTGCATGTGAAAAAAACACTGTCCCAGATTTATTTGCACACGACTGTACATAAATAAGGCGAGTCAAATAAAAGTCCGCTTTCGTATGAGTTACATAATAATTGTTTGTGCTATTGCTTTGGAAGTTCGTCAGCGTGGCCAAGCGGTTAGGGAGATCAGGCTGTAATGCCACGGTACGGGGTTCAATCCCCCACATCTAGCAACTGGAGGGTAGCCACCCAGTCGCTTTAAATCCATAGTTGTGGAAGAAGGGAACGTAAGGCAGCCGTGTGCCAGATTGACTGGGTTGCGGAAGGAGATATTTCAGCGACCCTGACTCGCTTTATCCAGGCCATGTTCTACATGGAATGAAGAGGCCCAACAATACAATACATTGCTGTGGAATCATTTTGTTTTTGTTGCTATGGTTGTTACTGCTGAAAAGTAAAAGATACTAGTACGAAAAAGTGGGTGTTTTCGGCCGCTACACAGCCGTAATTGATAGCTTTTCGATGTAGTAGAACAAAATAGTGATTTTTACAATGGAAAATTTAAGGTGTATAAAATGCTTCAACAAATTTAATTATTAAAAATCACTCATACCATCTGCTTTAATTAATAACGATCTTCTCTTCCTCTGTGCAAAACCACCGTTCTTCCTTGCTAATAGTATTTGGTCAATAGTATTTTTGTGTAAATGTGTAAAGACGTATAATTCTGAGTTAATGAAATATTGAAGTAAATTCTAATTATTATTGGCATACAGAATGTGGTTCTTGCTTTCGCTATCCTGTTTGATAGCTCTGCCTAGATTATATCGTCATCAATTACAATTTCTTTTTTGGTGTCTTCCTTCGACTTGGAATGTGAGTCTGGTGTTTGTTAATGATGAGCTTAGTATCTTTGTTTTTATTTTAGAAACTTGTTCTTCCAGGTAGGAAGTCTTTCCATTTCTTGTAGGGTGTAGAAAACATATCTCTCACTATTTTCAGCATCCTTGCTACACCTCTATGATAATTCCACTCTTCTTGTATCGTTCCATATTGGCTGTATTCCACATCCTTTTCTTGTCATGGTTCTTAACACGGGAAGCCTTGTCTTTGCGGCAATTTTTCTTATGGTCTTTATTTTAGTTGTTTCCAGTATTTGCTTTGGTTGTCCAGTTTTGGATATTGGTAGGTAGGAAGCAAACGAAATAGAAAAATTAAGTAATTTTGTTTTGTCAAGTCTCTTGAATCTACGTTAACAAATAATTAGTGAAGCACTCTAGTATATAACGCTAAGATGCAATTAATAATAACAATATATGATATTATTTTGATGAAAGCAGCACGCATACGTGTATTTAGTCTTGGTATTGTTTTTTTTTAAATATACATATAGAACGATTGCAAAGTCAGCAATAGATATTTGCTATAAAATATTACCAAGATAAGTGTTCTACAAAAATTAGCCATCTTGGAGTAGCTTCCAAGTCTGAAAAGATGATATATGTAAGATGATAATCCAGAAGCACTATATACACATTTGTTATAATTTCTGTGTTGTTATTCAGTTAGCTTTGAGTGTTTCTGCAAAAAACATTTACTTAATTACTATGACGTTCAACCTTTTATAAGTTGCCATTTTAGAGAAATAGAAATGAGAATGATGACCAACATCTGTTCCGTCTAATTTAAAAATCGGAGATCTCTAAAATGTTTTAATAGTGATAAAAACTGAGGGTATATTAGTACTTATTTAGACTTTTTCTTAAAGATTCTCATAATTTGTTTACCTGAAATGCTACATTGAACAAAAACATGATATGTGGTCTAGTAAGTTTGTATTAAAGCCAGTAAAAAAGTTCTGCTTCAGTATTTCGAGATAAAATTCGAATCATCATAAAATGCGACTGCAATTCCAGGCATTATACGTTTGTAGATTAAAGCAGAAATGTCTATGAAAAAGACAACAAAATATTCAAACCCACCCCTGTTATAAACAGTCATTTAATTCTATCGGGCTATATATTGTTCTTATAATGCAAAATAAGTTTTTATTAAATGAAGTTATCATAAAATATTAGTACTTGAACGATTGCTTTTGTTGCTGTAGAGTAGTTGTACCTAAATATAATCTAGTAGATCATCCTTAAATAAAATTAAAATTTTACTCTTGTCAGAATAATTAAAAGAACGAAGTAAATATTCTGTCTAAGGAAATTATTGCATAATGTTGATGTTACACATTTAGATTGCTTTCTCTATTTGAAACTTAGATTTTTTTCTTATTCTTGCTAAAAAGGAATTTCGGCTTAGACCGCGTAGATAAACATCCAAAATTCTCTGGCTTAATTTCTTGCATCTTGTGAAATCGAACAAGGATCCACGCGATGGCCATTCTCTCTGGTGGCTCGTATTGTTTGAGTACTGAAAGACTTCCACTCTGATAATGCAAACTGCAATGTCTTTCGACACGTTAATCAATATGGGTGCACAAACAGCAACAAGGCCAAATTTGTCTACGTATCCTCATTCTCTAGGTGCTCAAACAACACGAGCCACCAAAGAGAATAGCCATCGTGTGGACCCTTGCTCGATTTCACAAGGTGCAATACACATTAAGAAAGAGAATGCTAGACGTTTATCTACAAAGACTAGGTGGGTCTATGCCGAAATTCCTTTTTAACAAGACTAATTCGCAAAGCCTCAAACAATACATATTTCTTACTTGTTGTAGAATAAGAATATGACAACCGTTTATGTACAACTGTAATGAGCTCTAATATTATACAAGTAGATAACTATCTAGTTCCAAGAGTTTACTTCCTATTAAGACAAAGGGTTTGTAAAATGTATAACAACAAATCAAATCAGTCACAAAAATACCATGATCAATACTTTTGTCAGACTATGCAGGTAGAAGAATTGAAACGAAAAATACTGCCCTAAAAATTGCGCTATCTGGCTTTTGTGTTACTGGTTTAAGATGTCTGGTTTATAGTTCTTTGGGACACAATTGGGACCGTCTTAAAAAATAATAACCGAAAAGAAAGGGATTACGGTACGTTTTACGAGTTTGAATCCGGTTATAATTTTTGATATATTTTTGAAGAGGCCGCTGTTTATGGACACTCAGTATAGAGGCGGCAACAAAATAAAGGCGCGGGTCGATTCAGCGATCCGGCGTTTTTTTATGTCCGCCTTAAAATTTATTTCGGGCGTTATTGCTAAATTTCCAGAAGCGCCGAAGACACGTCCGACCTCTAAAAACGTATGAAGGGGCTTTTACGCCCCGAAAGCGTTTGCATACTCTCGAGTTACGCCGTCTGCATACTGGCAAGACACTTTCCAGAAACAATAACCGCATGAGCCTTAAATGCACATACATTCGCAATGAACTCCAGGAGCAGAACACAAAGTAGAAAAATTCACTGTTCTGGATTTACAGCGCAGTAAAAATGTCAGGAATCATTGCCGCGGTTCTAGTTGTTCTTCAGATGCGCATACGTCTTTGGCGGAAGACAATTTCGAGCTCTACAAATACTACAAATGTCCGTAAGCAGTTTACAATGATTTATGTGGGAGTGGAGACCGGTAGTTACTTCCGAGGACCTCGGGGAGGCGCTAAGTCCCAAAGACATAAAACTGCGAGCTCGTGTTAGGTTCTTGCTGGGTTACTACCGGCATCAAGCAACAAAACGAAACTGCTCTGCACGATTGAATTAGATAAAATACCTACCGCTTTAGAAATTTAAAATTTCTACTTGTTTGAGGAAACAGTTCCCTGAGAGAATAGTTCTTTTTTACAAAGTTACGGCACCAACCACTGGCGTAGCTTGCGTTCAGCTTCAGAATTACGATTCCATTTGGTTTCGTACTGACATATGCGGTATTGCAATGCCAAAAGGAAGTTGAAATTCTGAAGAAACGCATACTAAGAGGGGTTAATGCCTATACCTTCTCAAAAAAAAAAGACGCAGATGCATCAGCAGTGGGTATGTACCAAGACTGACGACACTATTAAGATTGACAGATCTATAGTCTACTATTTTATAAGGGCTTTGTAGTCGGTTATACAGTATTTTCCGATTGCTTTTCACCATGTATCAATTGTGTTTCAATGTTTGTCAAATGTAATTAACTCTTGTCAATACTGACAGGTGTTGATAAGCGAGAAAAGCATTTGAGATAAAGTGAAATACAACTGATACATGGTAAAAAGCATTCGGAAAACACTGTAACTACTTTGGTTCTATAGCCTACTAGAACCTAAATGCAATTTCACTAACACTATGTCGGAATTAATATGAACGATCAACTACAGCAAGAATACATAAGAAAGAAACAAAACCAGAAACATTGAGGACGAAACAAATACTGGAAGTAACCGATTCAGTAGGAGATTCTTAAAAAACTTCGTAGAAGTAGAATAAGAAACGAATAGATGACAGAGATATAGTATAACCTACTGCAGAGATGAGATTGTGTGAAGTACAGAAGCAAAGAATACAGTTAATTTATTTTAATGGTTAACATAGCAGTTTCGTTTCTATGCCAGCATTTAATCATACAGGTCACTTCCATAGTTGCCAATGAAATCAATAGATTAGAGCATTTATTTTACGAGTTAACATACGAATTTGAATTAGATACTTGCTAATAAGAAACTTTAATTTTTTTACCGGAATGTAGGTATGCAACTAAAAAATATATACGTAGTAAGGCCATAAATTAAGAAAAAGAGCAAAAAGAGGACATTACAAAAAGATTTTAATTTTTTGTTTCTTTTTTCGGCCAAAGATTAAGCAATTGGTTTCATCCCGACAATATTTATTTCTTTTTGAGGAAGGGGATGCGTTTCCTTGATTCGTTTTAGTTTGCATTTTCACATATATTCTTCTATCACTACCATTCTTTGTCCACAAGCTTTTCTGTGTTTATTTGCTGTTTGGTTCGATGTATATATGTTTAAAAGGTTTGCTTGCGAATAAACTCCACTATCTCAACTACAAGCAAACATACTATCAGGTGCATTGCAAGGTAACATATTGAAACCGCTGTTATTTAATATTTACATTAGTGACTTACAGAAATAATAATTACAAAACTACCATTATTCGCCGATGATACTGCAATAGTAGCAAAAAATTATAATCTGGAAACATGTATCTCAGCTGTACAAAAAGCGGTTGACCAATTAAGAAAGGGGTTTGGCAATGTTGAATTGCAGTAAGTCCAACAAAATGCGAAGCAAACATTTTTACTTTTAGAAGAATAGAAAATTTATCCACGCTGAAAATCTGTGAAAAAAACATTTATTGGATCACAAATAATTCAGCAGTAAAATATCTGCGATTGCATGTCGACCAAAATTTAAAATGAGGTTATTACATTAATGTGAAGCTAAACCAATGATATGCATGCTTAGCGCTGCTGTACCCAATCATAAGCAGAAAATCCACATTGAAGACAGAATGCTCGCTATTAATATATAAAACCATCTTGAGAAGAATTATTACATACGCTTGTCCAGACACAAAAGCTGAAGTTACAAGTGCTCCAAAATAAAGTAGGTACTATGTATTACATTTAATGCGCTCTGGTAGATACGTAAGAAACCATCAAACCACTTAGAATTTGGAGTGTCTACTATTGATCATGATATCAAAAAGTCTTTTTACAACCAGGTGGCAGTGCGATGTATTATAAAAATTGGCAAAAAATCACAAACGGCGTGTGCTACTTCAAGATAGGCTCTCAAGCTCCGGGGATTCTAGTGATAGTGAATAAGAATCAGTTATACATATGTCAATTCAGTGAGGTAACTTAATTCCTGAGGGGCGGTAGCCCGCTAACCTCATGAAGCTGTTAAAAAAAATATATTATGTATTATTAGTTTGTTGGACTGGTTGAATTTATGAAAAAAAATTAACCTTTTACTTTTCCGGAGAATGTCCTCGTTTCGCTGCGTAGTTAGACAGTTAATTTATTAACCCTTCAGGTTTTATATTATGTATTCAGCTTGACAGTGGTATTTCTAGTAGAGTGTGATAATCGTTTTTTGTGAGCAAAAACTAAATTTCTTGACACAGGTATATCTAAATTATTGTTGAATTGAAGAAAAACAATTGTATTTATTGTGAAAAAAGTACATTATTGATAGAATTGAAAATACCTTCGTCCTTCTCTCTCTCTCTCTCTCTCTCGCTTTTTCTCCCTGTTGTCATTATCTTACATATATTTCTAAAAGTCCTGACTGACTCACTGACTCACTCACTCATCAACGCCCAGCCCAAACCCTTGGACCTAGAAAGCTGAAATTTTTCACAGAGGTTCCCTTTATGATGTATACAAGGAATAAGGAAGGATATTTCGAAATTCAACCCCTAAAGGGGTAAAATGGGGGTTCCAATTTTGTATGGAGAAATAATATTAAATAGACATTTCGACTTGAAACTTCGTAGGAGTACTCCTAAAAACAAATAATCAAACACGTATTTCGTGATTTTCCGAAAATCAACCCCTTAGGGGGTGAAATGGGGTAAGTAAGCCTAAAAATCGATATGGGTGTCGTTATTGAGGTTTTTTGGGACGTTGATTGCGAAAATTACATTTATTTTTAAGTCCAAGACGGTGAACATGACATAAGGGAAGAAACGGGACGGGACGGAACTAGACTGGACGGAACTGGACGGACTGGACGGGACGGGACTGAGCGGGACGGGACTGGACGGGAAGGAAAGGGACGGAACGGGACGGGACGGGACGGGGCAAAGCGGGACGGGGCGGGGCGGGACGGACGGGACGGAAAGGGAAGGAAACGGATGGGATGGAAGGGGAGGGGATGGGATGGAAGGGGGGGGGGACGGAACGGGAAGGGACGGGACTGGACGGGAGGGAAAGGGGCGGGACGGGACGGGACGGGAAGGGTCGAGACGGGGCGGGGCGGGGCGGAACGGGATGATACGGAAAGGAAAGGGAAGGAATGGGATGGAAGGGGAAGGGACGGGACGGGACGGGAAGGTACGGGACTGGACGGGAAAGGACTGAACAGGAAGGGACTGGACGGAAAAGGAAGGGACGGGACAAAAAGGAACGAGACGGGACGGGACGGAAAGGGAAGGGGAGGGAAGGAATGGGATGGAAGGGGAGAGGCGGGACGGGACGAGACGGGACGGAACGGGACGGGACGGGACGGAATGGGACGGTACGGAGACGGGGACGGATAAAGGGACGGGGACAGGGATAGGATGGGATGGGATGGGATGACAGAAAATAATTAGTCATTATTTAATACACAAATAACGAACCTCGCGCGAACGAAGTCGCGGGTAAAAGCTAGTTAATTCATATGTGTAACAAGATTAAACATCACCGTTCGAGTTATCAATAGATAACAACCGTTGTATACATCTTTTGTGTAAAAAAATACAGAAGAAATAAAGAGTATGTATAAGAACCGCTCTATTGATACTGATTTTTAGAAGTAAAATCGATGTTAAAACCTAAAAATCTAGGTGACTAATTTCTTAGAAGATATAGGCCTTATGACTAATTAAGTTCTACCTTAAGTCTAAGTTATATGTACTCTATTGTGTATTGTATACTTTAACCAATATAGTTCCATTTGTAATTACATAGGATTCTGTCATTCGAATAATTTATCATATAATTTTTGCTTTTATTTACGAAATAAAATTTCTTTCAGGGAAGTAAAATATGAACACATTTTTATAAACACTGACGGACATTTTTGTCTGAATCGAATTTTTCGAACTCCATCTCTGCAAGTTTAAAATAACCAGCATATTAGCTGAATACCGTACTAAGTCTACTTGTAATGGATTAGTCTATTATTTATGGTCTTTAACAGAACTCAAGATGGAGTAAGACCTTTTGTTATTCGTTCAGTATTGGATTTTCAAAATCTACGAGAAATGAAACTTACAAAGGTTCAGTGTGGCATCCTTCGGTGCATTTATTTTTGTGAGTACAAGGACATGTCTGAAAACAGACAAAAACGCAAATGCTTAAGCACTTTAGAAAAAAAGTCATATTTCAAGTAAAACTTAATTAATTTTAAATAAATTTTAGGTTTATGAAATTTCCGTTTAACAAATTATTTACTTGGATTTAGCGATTTCGTTAAATGAAGTTCTACAGTATTGAATTATGAAATAATATAGCAGTTATTACATTAAGTTTTCTTCTACTTACATTTTTGCATTTATCCACCATAAAAGAGTTTCTCTCATTTCAGCACCATAATAATTGAATAGCTATTTTTTTAAAATTAGTATATTACCTACAATGTAATATATGTTAAGTACGTAAATACGTTAATTCTACTTTTATATCTCTCTCATAACTAGCATAGAATTACGCTACCTCGTTAACTAATAGAACCATAGATTTCCTGGGAATTTTTCAATTTCTTTGTTATGTCCCACTGTAGCTACCATACGGTACATAATTTTAAATTATTAAAATGATAAAATTATAATATATCATATTTATGCTTTACAAATATCTGTAAGAGTAGCAACTTTTTATTACTACAGATAATATAGTAAAAATGTTTTAAGTAAGCTTGTTAGGAAATGTACAATAAAATACTCACTATTTCTTATAATGCCTATATAGCAGACTTTGCAAACCTCATGGAATTCGTAATACCTTAAAGAACGTCAATATATGTTATTCCTCATTGTCTAGGAGGTCTGGGAAACCAAATCGTTAAAGCTTACCAAATTTCGATAGCATAGACGAAATTAGGCTTTCTTTCTCTAAATCTATCGGTAATTACATTAGCGTTATTATGCTTATTCATGTTACATTTGTACTTGTATACGTTTACTTATTATAAAATTTGCTTATTATATTTACGTTTGTGTAAAGCAACAAACTACCTGGTATCAATATGGCAATCCTAGAATACAAACGAAGTAACATAGAACCGAAACATTCTACTCATATTGATATGTTACCTTGCTTTGTCTTGGCTAGTATAGAGGCGATCTCAGGATAAACAAGACATTGGAAAGATAATACACTGCTAACAGTAAAAAGAAGTATTTACAAAATTATTCAAACTTTAAAATGGTGATTGTTCAATTCTAATGTCTTCTGCTGTTTTTAAATGACTTATTTCTTATTTTACATAAAAAGTAAATTTCGCCATTTAAAATTTCTGAAGAGCTAACATAAAAATTCGTAAAACTATGGCAACATTTTATTTTATACTAAAAGCTGTCCGTTCCGATTTTGGAATATTTATGTATTGAATAAATATTCATTTATTCGGAACTGTCGTAGAGATTCAAAATGTTTGAAATTTCACTAATTTGGTTCTACATATTTATATTGTAAAGACTGCGAAACGTTTTAGAAGTATTAACTAATAGATCTCAAAACGAAGTATTGTTTAGTTTTTGGAAGTTTAGCTTCTAATTGTACCAATCGTTGCAAAATTTCTGCTTTTAAAAGAAATAAAATATTAAATATTAAATGATCAAACTAAAAAATGAAACAATAAGATAAAATGGTCAAAACGTATTTTTATAACTAGCAGGCGTAAACTTAAGAGGACTAAACTACTATACATTAATCCGAAAAACCATCTATAAACGACAACGGGAAAATAATTAGTATTATTGCTTTTGTGCTTTTCCATAAATAAATTTGACAATTACGATCATTCATTATAACATAAATATGCTTTTGAAATAATATTATCGAAATTTTCTTAATAGACTATTACAAAGTACAGCGTCGTTTTAGAACGGAATAAACAAGAAAACTCCGTTTGCTAGCAGCCAACAATTAAAATTTTACTAGATTCATACCTATATTAACTTGTAAATCCCATCCGGTATATGAAAGCAGTTTTATTTTACCACATAAAAAACTATAGACATAAATAATATGTTACAAACTTAAGCTTGTAGCTACAAAAATTTATGCAAAGTTTTAACACAACATATTATAAGACATTTAACATAATATACGACGGTGTTTAGAAAAACTGATTGATAAAACTCATCAAGCATTAAACTTTTCGACCTGCCAGTGAAGTTGGAAACAGTAAATATCCGATCTTTAATATTGGAACAGGCAGCTCCGCTGAGGTCGTTAAAGCCATAAAAAGTAACGATTAGTATATCACACATAATGATAACTTTGCTAGTTCATTTAACATTTAAATTTCAGCCATAAAACAAGCACCGAGCAAAATATTTTTAGAGCTCTAGTAAAACGCTTTTGCATATTTAAAGCTAGTTTTAAATTCGTCTTGTCAGCTTTCCGCTGTTTTATTTCTGTTTTTGCTAGTCATTTACATAACCAACCTCCATGTTTAACCACCACGGATTTAGCACATAAATACCCAATTTTAAGTAAAATTACTCACCTTCGTCAACTGGTTCGTTTTCCAAATCGGTGCTGGAAGCCAGAGCCACAAAGCCGCAAAGTAGAAGAAGAAATGGTCTTGTCAAGCACGGAGTCCCCATGTTTCTTTTTCTTGGCTGCTCATGCACGCGCACTAGCAGATCTGTAACAAAAATATAAAAAACTTAGTTTTTTAAAATGGATCACACAAGTAGTGTTGACCTCATTTGAAAGTTTCATGCAATTTTCAAGAAATCTCAGCGGTATAAGTTCCACTAAATATAAGTTGGAATTCTACTCCACAGATTTTAATGTAATAATAAGTCAAAAATATTTATTATGACCAATTACTATCGCATGATTTTGTAAAAATGCATATATTTTTGCTATTTGAAGTTTCTTCAAATTATAATATACAGGGTGCTGAATTGGGCAACGCAGCATAGGGATTTCTTTGTTAAAACTTAAATGCTAAACTATTTGCTTCCTTAATATACCCGGGTGGCTAAAAATATATCCTGTTTGACAGTTAATAGTTTCTGACAGACGGCCTTAAATGTTGTTCAGTTTACAAACAAAATGCAAATCAGGTATTGACTAAAACAAGTGAGCAACTGAAAGCGAAAAATGGATAACAAAAATAGCTTTTCTTGAAGTAGTTTTTAAAGTTTTCAAATCTCATCTCAATATCTTTATTTCAAATAAAAAATAGTGATCCCCAAACTAAGACACATTTTCTTGTAGTCAACCCCGTATATATTTTAGTTACAGGTTAGTTACCACACATCTATTTTTTGGAAATTACTAAATGTTAAAAACTATTTATGAACATAATACTACAATGTTTTATTTACGAGTGTTTTGGAAATAAATTGCATTAGAAGTTATGCGTCTATACGCTATTCACTATAGTCCCGGTTTATCAATGTCAAAATCCAATTAAAAACAATCCTTTATATCATGGTTAATACTTTTAGGTCAAGCTATGGGTAACTAGAAACAATTAATTAAGCTATTAATGTCAAAACTATAAATTATAGGTTATATTGCGAACTGACTTGAGCAAAAATAAATAAAGGTTACCAGGTAACAAAAACCCAAATTTTAAAATTACGGTTTTGCGTTGTCCAACCTAGTAGTAACAAAAAAACCAATCGAAATTCAACAGTGCTACCATAAAACGTCATTTTTGACAATCCGGGACTGTAGTGAATAGAGTATACTACGAATTTAATTAAGTACATTTACATATTTTGGGTGTTTTAAGCACATATGTACGAGTTTTACCATAAATGCTGAACCTGTTAATTGTTTCTGAAGAAATGTATTACACGTTAATGTAGTAAAAGATGATTCACTTCTGAGCGATGCATCCAGGGCTACCTTAAAGTAAGTTAAAAATGGCCCTGAGAGGTCACTCATTGGAATATTCATTTTGAGTTCTATGATAAATTCTGACCCGCAACGAGACAGGTAGATATTAGATACCTATTACACTGAACTGAAGATATATTTGGAGGAGTGAGGGTTAGGGGGGTGGGGGGTTAGACTATCCAAATCACCTTGACCTCAATATTTGTTGTTAAAAAGTTAAAAGTATTAGCAATGATCCTCCTTTTTATATCATGATGGACTAATCAATGAACCAAATATTTGCCAATAATAATAGATTGTTTATTGCAAATTATGTATGCTTTTTTGCCTTTCTCGAGAAATGTACAGTCGTGTTCATTAAAGTGTTGTACAGCATTTGTGCTGTGCGAATGCGACTTAATTACACAAAGTTCTAAAAAGTGTTGTACACACAAATGTCTTGAAAGGTTACATCTAGGTCGATTTAATTAATGATACAGTGTGAGCCTCTGTTGAGTAAAAACACAACCACCAATAAATTTTTAATTGTAGAATAAACAATATTACTAAAGATCTAAAGTAATTTATTTTCATTATAAATAATAATAATCAACAATAACAATAATTATTACAACTAAACAGCAATCGACAAGCGGCGAGTCATGACTAATATTTTGTCATAGCACCGTTTATAACTAAAATTTCGTCAAGTCGTTGGAGTATTGATAAATAAAGGCTTCTGATTAAGTCTACATCATTGGTTAGTTTCTCCCAGGTTTGCTCAATTGCTTCCAGCAGTTCATCTTTAGCATGTAGCCTAAAGTCTCGGTGATACATTTTCTTCGTCGTTAAACCCCAAATTATATTAATATCTGGACTTTTTGCAGGCCACAGCAAAGTTTCAACATTATTTGTGGCAAACCATTCTTGAACTATACCTGCATTATGAATTGGGTAATTGTTGTGTTGAAATAGTCATTTTCTGGAAATCTTTCGGTGGCCGATGGTAATATTATGTTTTCTAAAATATTTCTGTATGTCACAGCTTTAAATCTTTCGTTGATATCGTTGTAACATACACCCAGACCATCAACACTTAACCACGCCCATAAATTAATAGAAAATCGTCCAGATTTATACACATGCCCATTAAATGTCGACTGAAAAACTTCTTCGTCGGAAAAAGTTACGTTGTTCCAATCGAGGTACCTGTTATTTAAAACAAATGCCTGCTTATGTTATGGTTAGCAGGTTAGGTTTTGGGTCAGTTTTGACACAGAATGACGCAAAACCTAACCTGCGAACATTGAATTTAACATAGACTTACAGTGCCACCAACATAATCAGTGCCAACCTAAAAAAAAATCACAATCATTTATAGTCACCCAGTATAATCTCTGTACAACACATTTTTGAACACGACTGTACGTTAGAAACTGTTTTAAGCAGTAGTTGCTTTATGCCAACTTATCTTAAAAACTAAAGCACGTAACAATAGAGCATGTCAAACTCATAATAAGATATAAAAACCATAGACGTATATAACAACATAACGCATTGTACAAAGCAGTTTACGAATAACATAGATTTAGTATTCATTATCCGATGATAATGCATTTTCCGTTACCATAATAAATACAACTACAGAACTAATCTATGGATAAATAATCCACAGAATATATTAAATATATATGTAATATAGATACAAATAATAAATTAATACAAATTGCAAATAGCAGAATTGCAGATTTATATTACAGTTAGGTAATAGCAATAAGTTTAACATCTCCTTGTAAAAGTACACTTTTAATAACAGATTATTTATAATCTATCAGATCAACATCTATATCTAGAATTAGTATATTCTATTCTTATACATGTTCTTTTATGTTTATGAAAAAAACGTTTTCCTGAAAGTTGATCATAACCTACAGTGGCGTGTAGACTCAATTCAGTGATGGTGGCAAACTTTATTAGCTCTTAGTAACTTAACTATGTCTTTTGTTGATAATACAATTATTAAACAAAATATTTAGAACGCAGCTGGCATGTATTATATACCGCATATACAGGGTGTCCTGGTTTCTTCCCGCAATTTTTTTTGTATGTTACGATTTGCGTTCTTTAAGGAAATAAACTATACGCGGTTGTAGGAATAGACTGTACTTTAGTTAGCTATAAGCCATTTGTATCATAAATATTTTAAGGTATGATTCGTAGGCAAAATGTCATATTAGTCTTCATGTCCAAGTGTATTTTAACTAAAAGGATTGCCAGTTACCCCGACTTTAGGCGTATCGCCACAGTAGATACCTAGTAAATGTTATTTTGATCAAATAATGTTATACCTATAGACTTATACCTTTTTTCGACTCCTTAGCGCGTCTCGGTAAACTACCTAATCTCTCGACAGTAATGAAACACTTCCCACCTCGGTATGTAATATACTAATACAAGACGAGAAAGTTAAATTTTATCCACGAGTGAATCGTTTAACGTCGAGACGAAATCGAGACGTTAAAGATTCGAGAGTGGATAGTAATAACTTTATCGTCGTGTATAATACAATTTTTTTTTCTATAGCAAGAACTTTAACAATTTCAAAAGGAAATAAGGAAAGTCAATCACATTTTAAAATCTTAGTAGCTAGATTGGGTTGCTAGGATAATATGAAGCTGTAATATTTAATTTAAATAAAAGTTAGAGAATTAAATTACTTTATCTACCCTTGATGTTAAAGTGCTACTTTATCTACCCTTGCTGTTAAAGTAACACTTGACCTTTTGTTTTGAGTCGATTAAAGCACACTTTAATATTTGCTAAAAAAATATATAAAATAGAACGACATATTTGCCACATGCTAGTTTTATATATTCACAGCATATATTTTATTACTTAGGCAAATGAATCAACATTTTACGTTTTTGAACACATTATAAATACTTTTGAGTAAAATTATATCAACACTTGTTAAAAAAAGCAAATACTTTTTCATTTTATGTATTGTTTTATAGTTTGCCTGCAGATATTCAAGTAGAATTTGTGACATACCTACTCTGTTAAAAATGGTCCATATAATAATACGAAGTAAAAAATGCTAAAAATAAAGAATAAATTTGAATTTTATAGTATAACACATGCCGCTTTTGTAATAATGTAATAATATTTTTTGAAAGTTAATTAAAAACTTCAATATTATTTAAAATTTTATTACACTTTCGGAATGACCCAACCCATATGAAAGCACTGTACCTAATTGACCAGTTTAATTCATTTTCGTTAGAAATCCCATTGTGAAAAGCTTTTAACTGCTCCTGTAAAGAGCCTACATTTCAGTGTTAAAACTCTGGGTAAAAGAGTTTGAAACGGCCGGTTTCAGGCAAAGTTATTTAATTACGATAAAATTTCATGTCCGAAACCGAGAGCCCCAAATCGCAGACGTAGCCGGAGGAAACCGAAAAAGGAGAGCATTTCAAAGGTTGCACTTTGCAGGGAAAACATGGCAAACTAACCAAGTTTAACCAGAGCTGAGTACAGGTACAAGAGGGATGCTGAGCAAGGGTTGGACCGCAGCCAAACCACACCAGATAAGAGCAACTTCAATCAGCTAGCTCGAATAACTGAAATTACTCTGAAAGTCCGTACATGCAAGACGATTTTTGGGGACGCGGGTAATTTTGTTATAAACTGGCGTAAAAGCAGAACTTACAGGACGCAAAATTAAATCCCACCGCCAGGGGAACAGCACAAACGGCGGAAAATCCGGGATTAGAGAGAAATAACACTGAGAGCACGAAATTAAAACCGAGCATTAACTTCTTAGGAACCGAACTTAACGACTACGCCTGGCCTAAAACGCCACCCTTAAGAAGGACCCAGGTAGATGTTCCAAATCAACAAATGGAATTTGTCAATATGGGGCCCAAGAAGGTAAAGTAAAGGTAAACTCGTTCGAACTTTGTCATCTTATATTAAAGACAAATAAGTGATGGTTCTCCTGAGCTTCTTTCCGAATAATATTAAAATGTATTATACTAACACTTTAAAGGTAAATAGAACTAACAATTTCTAAAACAACAGAATTAGTTTGGGTAATTTGTCTAGCAATTTTAGGCTCTTGCACTTTCTGGAATTCAGGTAAAAGGCGCCACAAATCCTTCCAAGTAGCAAATTAGATACCAGGTGACTTCACCTTCTTGTTTACTCTTAACCGCAGTGGCCACCACATCTCAACTTTACGCCGCTGAATTAACCTCAAGAGATGCGTGATGTCCGGTATAATGACTTAATATAAGCTAACAATGGCTGCCTTCGGTCGAACTTGTAATTATGTCTAGGGCAGAATGACGGGTTCCTCTGTGTTCGCTGCCAGCGAGTTGTAAAACATACTCAATTTATCTGGTTGCATTGTGAAATCAGGTTTCTGGGTTTTGTTTGATCTTTTCATCGATCTCGGCAACGTTTCATCCCTTACGGGATGCTTGATTGAAATCAGTGAACAAATTTGAGTTAAAAGCACTTTGTTGGTTGATCTGCGCTGATGTAAAGGTAAACGGATGTAAATTTTTAGTGTGTTTTAGATGTTTTTAAATAAAAACAGTTTCGTTTTGGGAAAGTTTATTTGTTTCTTTTTAACCCACCGACTGTAAAAGTAAATTGGGGGATATGGTGTAGCTTTTAAAAACAAAATCACTATATTATCACCTCCATATAGAATTTTGATTCAGGACTCATTCCAGGTTGGATTAGCTTTTCAACAAACCATACTTTTTTGAGGTATTTTTAAGTCTATTGTATTAATTATTTACTTCTAAAATATATTAACCCTGTATAACTATAACAAAAATTTCTATCTACCAAAATGTTCCTTCAAATTCACAATATTCCATTTAGAAATACGTTCTCTAGTACTACAATATAACAATATTTTACTCCGACAGCGTGTATAAGTTACTGCTAATGTAAATGTTTTTTGAACGCAGAAAACATCCTCAGTTCGAGAAGAACATAAAGTAACTGGGTTCTGGGCATTTTAAAATACGTGAGGCATGGGGTAGAACACGGAAATAGAACTAAATTTATTTAATTTAAGTAGAAATAGTAAAAGTAAAATGGCTATATTAGCATTTCATTACTTTAAATGTTCGTACTTAGCTTAAGTCATCGCCTCACTTTGAAAGTCTGCATTTACTATTTCTTTATGTCAACGCAAAACGGACAAACAGCTTTGCAAATAAGACAAAGATAAGATAATCGGCTTTGTGTATAGAAGTAATTTCGAAATAGAATGAAAGTAGACGATGCCATGATGCACTTTCTATAAGCCCAACTATAAGCAATGACGAACTACTTCTTGTGTATTTATCAGAGCGCATTTGTTTTCGTTGTTATTATTTGCTTTAGTACATTTTTACAAGGCCAATAAAGGGCGTAAACAACGGATAACCGGAAAGGTTTATGTGAACAAGTTTTTGCGACGGTACTTGGGAAATCTAAATTCTCTAAATTCATGTAAATTTGTGTTTATCCATGAAACTTTTTAGTAGAAAAACAACTAAAAGAACGCGGCAAGATGAGAGCGTAAAGTGTTTGGCACACTCTAGGATATAATCGAATGGTAAACGGATTATAATAGCTCATGCAGCTGAAGAAGATGGATTTCTTGAAGGTGGTAGTTTAATTTTTGCTACAAAAATAAATCTGCTGATTACCACGATAATATGAAGGGAGTGTTTTATTAGAAGAACTTGCAATTATAATTTTAGACAATGCATTTTATCGTCTATCTAACAAGATACCAAGAAGAAACTGGACCAAACAAGATATCGTGTTGGTTAGATGACAAACGTGTACTGCAAACGCTCACACTTCTAAAAACTATATAGAAAAGTTTAGTTGCGCAATACCGACGTGAAGTCCTTCGTTTACTTCCATACCATTGCCAATTTAACCCCATCGAGATGGTATGGGGAATTGTCAAAAATCATTATAATAAAAGTATGAAAAGGATCTTTAGAAAAGGTAACATCCGAAATTTGGAAAAAGTGTGCATACCACGCCAATCATATAAAACAAGAATCTTTCGAAAAAGAAATAAAATGCGGTTTGCCGAGAGCAATTTGCAGTGATGACGTATGTATTTCTTGTTTTGCTTCTATGTTTCACATTTCAATATAAAAATTTACAATTATAATACTTATCCAAAATATGACACAGTAGTAGTTCAATTTATATATTTGTTTCCAGATCCAAAAGTCATAAAACGGTTCTTTTAAGAACCATACCTGAAGAAATATGGGCTTTGTTATTGTAAACTAAAAAGTGCCGAGTTTATTTTTATTTTGGCGTATTCAAATGTCTACATAAATACACACATACACGTTATTTACACATCTTTCGTCCTTTATTCGCCTTGTAATAAATGTACTAAAATAAGTAATAACAAAGAAAGCAAATGCGTTCTCATAAATACACAAGTAATACGTAATTTCTTATAGTAGGGGATCCCAGGGATGTCAACGGAGGCTAGGCGTTTCTTTCAAATGCAATTTAAACCCTTACAGCCCAGTGCATTATCGCATTGCCTGTTTTCATTCTATTTCGAATTACTTGTATACACAAAGCCGATTATTTTATATTTGTCTTGTTTGCAAAGCTGTCTATCGGTTTCCTGGTGACATAAAGAATTAGTAAACGCAGACCTTCGAAGTGAGGCGGTGGCTTAAGCTATGTAGAGGAATTAGTACAAAAAAACCCTGGACAAAAAGTCCCGGACATAAGACCCCCGGACAAAAAACCCCCGGACTAAAAACCCCCCGGATAAAAAACCCTCGGACTAAAAACCCCCCGGATAAAAAACCCCCGGACTAAAAACCCCCATCATAAAGAAAACACCCTCAAATCATGTGGGGTCCGTGGGAGATTATTATTTTTATTAATAATAATGAGTTATTAATTATAATTACCACTGATGCAAGAATGAAGATCAAAATGACACATGTAAAAAGGAGGACATTTATTTAATACAATAGTTATTTAAGCATCAAGGGAAGTACGTAGCTTTTACCAGTCGAGAACGAGTTTGCCAGCCCGAGCGAGCGAGGGCTGGTAAAGTTCGACACTGGTTATAGATAGTTACTTCTCGAGCATGCTTATAACATTTTTATCCATGCCCAACAAAAATTTGAATAAAATACCCTATTCAATTTACCACCTTCTTTAGGCCTATTACGTTGGGCCATTCTGTTCTGTTACACAACCCGCACCTGCCTTCCCCTGCCGCCGCCTGACCAAAGAAGGGGGCCCTCGGGGCTCCGCCCCTCTCTAAGCTGGGCCCCGGGGCTCCGCCCCTCTCGAAGGGGGCCATCGGGGTTCCGCCTTTCTCCAATGGGGCCATCGGGGCTCCGCCCCTCTCTAAGCTGGGCCCCGGGGCTCTTCCCCTCTCCAAGGGAGCCTGGAGGCTCCGCCTTTCTCCAATGGGGCCATCGGGGCTCCGCCCCTCTCCAAGAAGGCCATCGGGGCTCCGCCCCTCTCCGAGGGGGCATCGGGGCTCCACCCCTCTCCAAGGGGGCCCACGGGGCACCGCCCTTTTCAAGGGGGCCCTCGGGCCTCCGCCTCTCCCCAAAGGGGCACTCGGGGCTCCGCCCCCCTCCAAGGAAGCCACGGGGCTCCGTCCCTCTCCAAGGGGGCCCTCGGGGCTCTATCCATCTCCAAGGGGGCCATCGGGGCTCCGCCCCTCTCCAAGGGGGCCCTCGGGGCTCCGCCCCTCTCCAAGGGGGCCCTCGGGGCTCCGCCCCTCTCCAAGGGGGCCGTCGAGGCTCCGCCACTTTCCAAGGGGCCCTCGGGGCATCGCCCCTCTCCAAGGGGGCCCCCGGGGCTCCCCCCATCTCCAAGGGGGGCTTTGGGGCTCCGCCCCTCTCTTAACGAGTTTTTAAATTTCAAATAGGTTAGGATCAGTTAAGTTCAAACCCGTTCAGATCACTTATAGAACTAAAATTACTGCAATAACACGCAATTCACTTACTTCCCTTGGGGAGTAGGTACTTACTTCCCCAATGTCATGACAACCAGTAAACAAACAGTAAAATCAGCTTACCTGCAATGGATATGTCAAAGTCAGTGTAACTTACTAGATGGGCATGGAGAAAAATACATTAGCAGGTATATCTTTGTATTATAGCTTTTGTTATCAGTGGTAATCATAGTTGTCCAATAAGAAGGCAGGCGATTACTATTTTCTAAAAATTGCAAATGGATTCTTTCATGAGTACGAAATGATAATTAATAAACTCTATTCACTATAGTCCCGGATTGTCAAAAATAACGTTTTATGGTAGCACTTTTGAATTTCTATTGGTTTTTTTGTTACTACTAGGTTGAACAATGCAAAAGCGTAATTTTTAAAATTTGCGTTTTTGTTACCTGGCAACTTTTATCTATTTTTGTCAGTTCGAAATAAAAAATTTTTTGTTTTAACCATAACCTATGATTTATAGTTTTGACATTAGTAACTTAATTAATTGTTTCTAGTTACCCATAGCTTGACTTAAAAGTATTAACCATGATACAAAGGATTGTTTTTAATCGGATTTTGACATTCACAATCCGAGACTATAGTGAATAGAGTTTAATTGCGAGTTGGCGACAGATTAAACTAAATTGGCTTTCTCTGAAGAATGAAAAACCGACATACCAAATTTTGCAAACCCGCCTGAAACAATTGTGCCAAGAATTTACAGGGTGTATTAAAACGTGCGGCGAATATTTACAGTACGCAAAAACTATAATTATCATTTGGTTTTAGACAAATAGTTTTTGAAATATTAGCGTTTAAAAGTTATTAAATTAGACAACGTTCTGCATTTCGACAGCAAGCGGATTATGCATTCACAAGGCGAACGTGATCTAGAAAACTTTTTAATTGCCGTAAGCAATAACATTAAGTTGCGAAATTTCTGTTTATGTATTATATTAAATAAATGTCCCACTTTACATGTCTCATTTTTTTTCTACATTCTTGAATCAGTAATGAATAAGAATTATAATTAATAACTTATTTTCAATAATAATAATAATAATCTCCCACGGACCCCACATAATTTGCGGGTGTTTTCTTTATGGTGGGGGTATTTAGTCCGGGTTTTTTTATCCGGGGGTTTTGAGTCCGGAAGTTTTTTATCCGGGGGGTTTTTAGTCCGGGGGTATTTTGTTCGGGGGTCTTATGTCCGTTTTTTTTTGTCCAGCGGTCTTTTGTCCTGTAACGAAATAGAGAGGTGAACGTTTAGAGTAGATGCTACTTTATGTACCATTCATACTGGAAAAGGGTGATGAAGCTCTTAATACAGTATAAAAAATTACACGCAACAGCAAGTCTTGTAGGTGGAGTGATGAATTGCAACATATGATACAAGAGAAAAGCGATTATACCAAAAATGTTTGGCAACGCAAGACAACCAAAATATACAGCAATACGCTCATTGCCATACAGAGGTGAAAATTTAGAAGACGAAGAAGAGCATTTACCATAGCATAGCGACTTCAAAAAACTAGTTATGAAAAATAACAAAAGTGGAGGAAGTGATACCAAATTAACAGATATGGCCACAGCAAAAATGCCTCTAGCCGAAAAAGAAGCAATTATACACCCATTGCATAAAAAATGTTCAAAACCAGATTGTCACAGCTACAGAGGGATTGCGTTATTAAATGTAGTATACAAAATCTTAGCTACAGTGATAAAAAAGCAAATTAACTAAGAAAATGGAAAATACAATCGGCGAATACCAATGTGGTTTTAGGAAAAACAGAGCAGGGGTGAAGCAAATATTTATTTTAAGAGAAATACAGGTTGAGAATTATGCCCACAAACAAAGAATGTATATTGCATTCATAGATTTTAAGCTAGGAGACGATAGTATAAACAGATCAAAGTTACTAGCAGCATTGGAAGAACAAAAAGTAAACAGAAAACTAATAAATCTTGTAAAGTTAACATTAAAGGAAACGATAAACAGAATAAGAGTGGACGGAGCATTAATAGAAAAATGGCTCCTCTATCAGCATTATTGTTGAATTCCGCACTGGAAATAATAACGGATGCAGCTATCAATAAATCGGGACTGATATACCACAAGAAACACCTGATGTGTTTGGTCTTTGCCGACAACGTGACACTATTAGTAAGGAGCAAAGAAGAGTTGAGATCAACAACATTGACCAAATTAGAAGAAGCAGCCTTGGAAATTGGATTGAAGATAAATTAAGAAAAGACCAAGTCTATGTCTGGGAAAATAGAGAGTAGATACGTGGTAACTATGTGCAAATAACGTCAGAAACAAGGCAAAGTTGCAGATTCGAGAAAGTGGAAAGTTTCAGTTATTTGGAAACGGTATTGATCTAACACCAGGTATGTTTAGTGAGATAGCAGCGAGGTTAATGAGAGGAAATAAATGCATGTACGCGCTAAGCGAGTTGTTGACGAACAAAAATGTTTCAAGATAGGTATTTATAAAACGGTTATCCCACCTGTAGTGACGTACGCGTGTGGACGTTGCGGAAAGTAGGTCGACTCCTTTTTTGCGTGTGGGAGAGAAAAGTGTTGAGGCGGATAATTGGCGGACAAAAGAGTGCAATCTGGGAAAGAAGAACAAATATCGAACTGGAGGTTTTATACCGGCAGCCAAGTATGATAGGAATAGTAAAATTACAAAGGTTGAGGTGGATAGGAATGTCTAAGGAAAAAGCGCCACAAAAAATTTTAGAAAGCGCACTAGGAGGAACAAGAAGAAGGGAAAGACCAAAAAAAGATGGTGAAGACGTACAGAAAGAACATTGAGAATTGGAAGAGAAGAGTAGTAGATGAAAGGGTTGGCAGAAAATAGTCAAACAAGCCATGGGTCTCGATAGCCTGCAGTGCTTACATATAGTATACAGGTTGCTTAAAATTGTACAGGACATGGTAATTACATGAGTTGGAAAAGGAACAAATACTATTTAGTATAAGAGCAAGCAAAATATAAAATGCAAAAATTACTTCAGTGTTGCCTAGCTACCAAAGTCATTATTGCCGTTTCCATTTCTGTTACTCTTATGGAAAATAGTATGTGAACCTTTTCCAACTCATGGAATTCTCAGATTCTCTACAATTTTAGGCAACCTGTATATAAGTGTATAAGTATTGCCGATTGCTATTGTTTTTTTTATAAATGCATGTGTTTCTCAGAAAACACCCGTAGATTATCCATCCTTAGTAAACATTATCGTGTTTAGGAATGGACATTGGTTCTAGGTTTTAATCCTAAATTTCTATATTGTTTTATGTTCGTTTATATCAAAAGTCAATAGATCTGTGTTTATCTTTGTAAGCATATTGGTTTTTCTTGTGCATGTTGCTTAAAGTCAGTAAGAATACTGTAAGTGCAAGCCAGCTTCCTACTTACGAGTTGGGAAAAAGTAAGACTTTCATGTGTATTGAACTAGCTAGATAAACAGAGCAACTATTCTAAAAAATATACTAAGTCCTACTGACTTTTACTTTACCATATCTAGAATTTTCAAAACTCGTGGTTATCGGTATGCAGAAGTAATAGCGCGCTGAAGAGATTCTCTATTCTTTTCGTTATCTTATATAACCATAAACTGCTTTCTATAACTTCGTCTATTGAATTAATTGATACATTAGTAATTTGAATTCGACGTTCATTTTGCGTTCACGAATGACCCTTCTCAGACATTCTGTTTGACTTAGTTACGACGTCAATACATAGAATTTTCGTTAACGTTGCATTTTATCTAAAACTTGTGTAACACGTTCATCACGTTAGGGAGCTAAAACTTAAGACGAACATTCTAAATTAGGGATTTTGAAGCAGCCACAAGCGGCTCTAATATATGTTGAATGTATTTTTCTAAAAACAATTACGTTTTTAATATTCGATGGCTTAATAATAACTTTATTTGAAAGTCCAATTATTTTGTTTAAATGAATAGACATGCTAGTTGTGAAAGTGAGTATTTGCATGCAACATTAGAACATTAAATGCACTAAATTTCCAAAAGTAACTGGTTATGTGGTCTTTAATCATTTATTGTATATTCATTTTAGTGGGTGTCAATACTATTATTATCATAGGCCAATATCGTTGTATTTAAAGATTACAGATTCTTCTAATTAAACTATTTACAAGAGTAATACCACTGTAAAGACGCATTATTTTTTATTTAACGGCCAATTATATATTTCCTGAATACATTTTCAGCAACTGACCCGGAACAAGACTACGACAACGTAATCTCAGCTACTTTTTACTGCCTCTCTAAGCAAATCCATTACCATAAAAAATCGCTACAGTGCACGAGGGTCTCTTTTTCTGTCATTAAAATATTCGAAGGCTCATTATTCTTCATAAGTAGTGCTTGAAGAGGACGCTTGTTGTACCGCGATCCAAAAACCGACGGGGCAAAACGCGCCCAAATTGAGATTTAAGAATCTTATTGAACCATTAGTCGTCGCGGGTCCTAGACGGCCTCATGAAGACTAGTACAAAGGACCATAATCGCGGGATAATCGCCTGGAGGGGTCAGGATTAGCGAGATTTGGCATTCGATACTGTCATTTATATTCGTTTAGCAGGCCGGGGTTTGCTGCTGGGGTTCCCACGTCGCGTATGTTCCATTGATGGCTTATTTATAACCGTGAAAAATTGAGATGCGTCGGCTAGTAATAGCCTGTCGCTTGGTTCGTTTGGTTTTTACCGAAAGCAAATTCGACTTCGACATTTTTAATCGACGCATATTTTCCTGGCATATTAAAACTCGCGCAAAATATTTTAACAAATAAAGAGGAAGTGTTTCAACGCCATCGTTGTATTTTAGATACCGTGTAGTTAAAATTATATGGAAAATTTCGGTATTTAATATTGAATGAAGCATCAATGTTTTGTTAAAACGTTGAAATTAATTTGATTCTAGTTATTTAGCATGAATTAAAATGATACGCTACTCTATGTTTGGGCTTTCATACTGTCACTTTTCATCCCAACACGGTTTGGAGATTAAAAGATTTTAAACATTCAGGTATTACGTCAGTTCATTGAAAATGAACACAAATAGAAACCATACAAAATTATTAAAAAGACAGTCACTACATTACTGCGGAAAGTGTTTATTGAGTTTGTCAAAAATTTTTAAATTAATAATTATCTGCTCTTTCCGAACGTAAAACTAGGCATAAAGAAACGATACTTACTATAAAAAACTAACTTTAATATATTTTTATAAATACAACTAACCTAAAACATCCGTCTACTAAAATCTATATCATAACGATAAACTGCTCTTTTCTTCAAAATATCTGGGTAGAATCGGTAAATATCGAAAATTTGAAACAAGTTAGATGTACCGTAACACTAAAATATTAATAATGATAGTAGAACGCAGAGACTATAAACATCAGTAAAGAAGTAGAGGAAGGAAATGAAAGAGACTGCGTACAAAATGGCAATGTTTAAATATAAAGTTAATGTAGAGGCAGCAAAGGTCGTGATTTTATAAAATCGTGGAAAACTAAGTACGAATATTATACAGAGTGTGGTTGATAGTGATGCTGCCCAGATGAGACAATTCTCGATCTCGCCTCGTTTCGTCTCGAAATTCAGGACAAGGTTGTAATTTTTCGATCTTAAATATTCCAAAGATTAACCAAATTCCCGATTTCAACATTGTTTTCACATATAATCTCATAAGAGCATTAATTCTTTCCGGAAATTTTTTGAGTGCTTTCCAACACCGTCGTATTAATTTGCCCGAGCGGGACGCGAGGGCAAATTAGGACGTTGTTGGAATGCACGAAAATTAATTTCCGGATATGAACTAATGCTCGAATGCAGATTCGGTAAGAAAATCGTAACGACACAAACCCTAAAAAGAAGTAATGTCTACCTACAAAAAATTTCCAAGAAATTTTGTTGTTGTCTTGGTTATGGCTCGTGAACTAATTTTTCTATTGGTCATTAATGAGGGTCGTACGATTTTCAACAATATATTTAAAACCCGCATCAAAACGGAGCAGAATTGGGCTCTCGTCTGTAACACGGCCTTTTGCCTAGCCTTACACCCTACTGATTTATTATGTTACAATGCCCTGATTCGCTAGCTTATTCAATCGGTGAGCTATGAGGCTCTATCAGCATCATCAGTGCAGCTAAGGGTAAGCTAATATTGTTTGAGGTCAGCTCGTTGTCACCTGAAATATTGAAGTCACACTGGCAAACACTGCCAGCAATGAAAACCCAACAGTTTACATAAAAAGACATATAATCTGCAATAAAGCACAAATACCAGCAAATACACATATAAGAAATACACAATACAAAGGCTATACGCTAAGGAATACAAAACAGTTTAAATAGACCGCTGACACGAAATAGAATTGAACACCGGGCACCTGTCGATTCTTATAACTCTCATGGACGTTGCGCAATCTAGCCCGTTTAGTTTAAACAGCGAATAGCTGCGACCGATGCCGCAACAACCTTGCGTCAGCTGCTTACATGTAAATCTTCGTCGTCTTTGATATGCCACCATGCAATCGCCTCTTATTTTGTGGCCAAGTTTCTAGTATGAACTAACCTGGTTTTTGGTTAATCAAGTATTCTCGTGGCAGGGCACAAACAGCGCTTCTCTGGCCGCAGATCGCAGATTTCTCCTATAGAAAGATGCAGCAGATCTTTTTCGGGGCAGCACAAGTGATTGGACCCTCTCGCTGCTTAATTCTACGCTCAGGAGGCTTCGGGGGCCGGCCGCAATTACTGCAGGCCAATTATTCACTTGCGACCCTGACTTGCAGGTCGCAACGCACTTTTTGAAGGCTTCCGTGCGACTGACTTCCAGCGGGTCCAAGGCGTCGTGGCCGTTTTTCGTAAATGCAACGCGGCGATTTCGTTATCACTTGGCGTTTTGAATTAGCTGTATTACGTTTTTAATCACGTCACACTCGCGCTAAGGTACTATGACGCGTGTCCACTTAATACAATTCGATTGCCTATACGGCGTGCTAACTTAACATGTTAGGACATATAGGATACGGTTAGGCTTGTTGCTTGCAGTGTATACAAGAAAAAGGTATAAAATATATAAATACAGGAATTGTCCCGTTTCACTTCTCAGATAAAGTTGTTAGACATTAATACCTTCCAATTACCAAAGTCAAATTCTAGATTGGGATTTGAACCCACATATTCTGGACTAGCACCAGATACTTTACCTCTGAGCCAGCTGTGCTGCTGCTTTGCCTTTTCAAGTACAGTGCCATAAATATAGCCAGGGGAAACCCAGAACACATAGAGCACATTATTATTTTGGAAGTTAAGCCGTCGCAACTGCCTCAATTCGATATTTACATTCCAGAATTTCCGAGATTGAGATAGCGATGGGGAATGTATCTTTTCCTCTCATGGCAACACTAGTGGTAGATAAATAGCGTTGCACTGAGTGTTAAGTGCCACTTTCACTCTGATTAAGTAAGCTACAAGGTCTTGCAAAACGTTAGTTATAATGAGGGCACAAACAGCAACAAGGTCAAATCTGCCTAAGTATCCTCGTTCTCAAGGTACTCAAAGAACACGAGCCACTAAAGAGCATGGACATCGCGTGGATCCGTGCTCGAGTTCACAAGGTGCTAGGCACATTAAGCCAGAGAATGCACAAAGACTACGTGCTCTAGGCCGAAATTCTATGTTAAGAACATTTTTTTGCACTCACATGTATGTGAATGTGATATCAGGGTGACATTTTCACGTTATAATAATGGATTGGTTTAGATGTGTATTTAAAATCCAAAACGTGTCTTATCAGCCCTATCTATGGGCGGTTTCTGCGACGCCGATGCCTTCCGTTGGCCGTAATTTAGTAACATAATCTCAATTAACGTGGTACCACATTGCACGGTTTACTGGACGCCTATATGCTTGCTGACCCTATAATGTACCTATCCTAGCGCCACTTTGTGCCAGTGATTACGAGTTTCGAGGTTCGGTTCGATTGCTTTCTGTGGAAGGTCCCATTTAGCAGCCCTTCTTGAGCATCTAGCCACTGTGCTTTATGACAATTTATCCGATCACACATTGTCTTGTAATCATAGTAAAGGAGCCTTGCTAGATATTGGTGACTTACGTAACTTTACCGAATCATTTCACCAAGCAGTATTGCTCTCGACAGGGGCTTCCCAAGCTCCCTAAAGCTTTTATGTGCCTGTTTAAACGTTATTTATAGTTAATTATTACTTTGTCTATTTAATTAAGTATTTCTGTTATTTACAATTTCTTGTTACTTCCGTTTACTGTTTTGTCAGCCGACTCTTGTTGGTTTACAGTAGCATTAATTTAGAGTTTACTTTTATACCGGGTGCACCCTTTTGTGTTAATATTTATTTTAAAATTATTTTAGGAGATTATTAAAGTCAAAGTTTGACTTTAATAATCCCCTAAAATAATTTTAAAATTTAATTAATTGAAAAGTAAAATTTAACATATGGTTAATATTTATTATTTTTAAGCTATATGTATTTGTTAATATACTACTGCTTTTTATACACGTTTTACCAGTTTGCCTTTTATGACCTGGCCGTTATGTGAGTGTGTTTCGGATTATGTAGTTATCAACTATATTTTCTAGTTAATCAGTCACTACCGTAGGCATATTTGTTGTATTAAAAAATATTTGGCGCCCTTTGTAATTTTATTTAATTTGTGCTTTTGTAAAAGAACCCCCCACCATCTAGTGAACTAGTTGGTCCTCATCTAAGTCCACGTAGTCACGATGATTTGAAATTAAGTGGAAATTATAGTATCAAGACACGTAAGGGCAAATGTCAGTTTTATATACTGCTGTCTGTATACGCATACCTAAATTATAAAACAAAGAATCACAATTTATTATTATTTCCTTATTTCCACCTTCCTTCTTAATAAAAAATAAGCTATTCTTTTCTATGCTAACATTTAATATTTGAACACTGTGTTGCCGATTTTTATATATTCTATAATTATTCTTTCAAGAAAAGCGTACATTAACATTTTAATTATATTCACTTTTGATTTATCTGTTGAATAGTACTTTTATTTTTTAAATTTCCAGTACTTCTAGCTTTATTTTAAATTTTATTTTCGCTGTATATAAAACTTGAGTTTCTAATTTACTAAAAACTACAATATTTCTTTTTTATATTTTTTCACAACAGCGACAATTTTTTTCAGAAGTAATGATGGCAACTTCTCACATGAGTTTGTAACCTCGAGATTAATATTTTATACTCGGGATACGTGGTAGGTGAAGTAATTTAAGGCGCGGAGTTCCAAAGTTCTGTAACAAATTCAATCATTCGTCGAACTAAACCGAAAATCCTTTGAAAGTTTCCCCCGCTCGTGCGGCGACACCAATTTTCTTAATTCCCTCAATTCTTGCGCCTAGTACATTTCTGATTAATTTCCTCCTTGTCGTGCACGGCGAAAATTTAACCAGCGCGACTGATTCATCTTTTTGCGGCACACATGCATCTCTCCAGATTGGTCTCCGACTTCCTTTGCTTTTTATCAAGCTTCTTCATATTTTAGATGATGATATCGCCGAGACTACCAGGAGACGACGAGACACACGGAAATTGTGAACGTAATATATAGCTGGGCTTCTTTTCGCGGCCGCGAGTGTCGTATCTTTTACTTGCAAGGGTGCACTGTTAATTGGATTCTGAACTTCTCTCCTGCCAACCAACTTAAATTTTTATTGCCAAATGCTGTAAACTTTTGAGGCAGATGTGATTTCCAACTTCATACTTAAGCGAAATTCCGGGGCCACGGCCTTCCCCTGCCGGTTGAGCAAATCTCCAGAGGACCATCCACGCTTCATACTGCAGAAAAATGCCAAATAGGGTTAAAAGCATCATGACGTATAATCTCGTTTGACATTCGGCCATTAGGTTATACCGCAGTTCTGTTCATGGGAAACAGATATTACGTAGATTTGTCTTGCTTTTCGAGGGTGAAGCTCTTCCTGTGGGGAGCAGCCTCCTTGATCTCAGACTGATGGCCGAGGGGAAGCTAACGCGATGTGATTGATACTAGGCCTTGAAGATTGTAAAGGATAATGGTGCAGGACAACAGTTAGGTGCTCGTTTAAGTTATTGGACGTCGGATTGCGTACTATTTTGAACGCCGCCAGATAAACTTCGATTTTTCTTTCTTACGGTTATTGCGGCAGTTCGTCGTCATTGATTCTATTCTCAAAGTGCCATTGTACTTAGAAAGGGATTTTAATCTGCACTGTAGCAATTTCTCCAATAATAATAACCTACATTTTTCTCTTAAAAGATCTCCTAATTAGTTGTGATTTCAATTAAATTTCGATTAGTTGGTTTGAAACGTTATTTAATATTTTAAAGGAGAATTTCTTTTTCAAAACTTTGAATATTAAGTAAACATTATAACTATAGCAATCCCACTTATAAAATATGCCCTTACAAAGTTCTCATTAATTTATATTATTTTTCGCAGAGAAAAAATTGTATCCCAATAGAGAATGCATTCATTCACGTACTCGGAGTTACTTGAATACATGTAGCTCTTCGAAGGCACTCAAAAATATTTTTTAAATATAGTTCTTCTGTTAGCCTTTCCAAAATATAAAGCAGAAATATGTTTACCTCCCACTATCTGCCAATGATGCTTGTTGCTCAGTAAATATGTCGCTGTACTAATACCAAAAGAGCAGAAAAATATCGCAAAGTCTAAGTAAGCTACTTGACATATTTTGGTGCGTAGCGACACTACAGACTTGAGCGCGGAGGAAAAAACTTGGATAAAATACTAAAAAACTAAGAACTTTGTAAAAAAGCGTTGGGTTTAGCTAGAATAGGCACATGTAATATTAGAGGTATAAATAACAAATTCCAGGAGGTACTCCAAGAACTCGACGAAGAGAATATAGATATAGAGACAACTTCAGAAGGAAAATTGGTATATACCTACACATTATACCAGTGGTGTTACGAAAAAGGAAAGAGTCTGTAGTGGAGTATCTATAGTAGAATAAGGAAAAATATAAACAGTTTGTAAAATCCTAGGAACAAATTAACAACAAAATCATTATAGTAAAATTAAATACCTTAGGTCATGAGATAGTAAGTTTTGGTGTTTTGCGTGTAAGCTCCAAATGAAGATATTCACAATATAAATATTTATTTTATTAACAACTGGCAAGGTTGATCGATGGGGTAAGTAACCGCAAATAAATTATTTAATTGGGATATGTAAACGGTAAAATTGGAAAAAGGATAACCGATCCAATAGTTGGGGATAAGGTGAAATATTTCTAATTACCTACAATGGCAAAAGACTGATAGAATTCTGCCATAAAATTCTGTAAATGTTATGAGCATATACTTCCGATATAAAGACATACATTGTTTCACAACAAATGCCAAATGAGAACGATAATAATTGATTACGTTATAATAAAACAGTAATGCAACATACTAGTTTTGTAATCTAAGGTATATTCCCTATTTAAGAGGAAGTATAATACTAATTCACTATCCGCTATTGAGATATCCGGTTTGGCGAAGGCCACTGTTCCAAAGACGAGAAATGGCGAACTCGGATAAACACAGAAGAATAGATAACAATAAATAAAATTGAAGATGGGATAACATACTGCAGACATACAACAGAGGCACCGGAGGCTGTAAATAAAGCATGCCAGAAGTGTAAAATAATTTTTAGACTCAAGCCCCACACTAATCGGACACAATTACTATGAGCAGCTTCAGATCGTACTAAACAAACGTTCAGAGTACGTGGACCAATCGGAAGGCCGACTAGCTACAGTGAAGACAGCGTATGGTTTTTTTCTAAGATTATCAAAAGGCAGTCAAATTACTAGGGAGCGCCAAAAAGTCCTTCAATACAACTGATAAGTTCATTAGCTTACAGCTAATTTTATTGTTACAAGCTAAATCACATGAGTTTTTTTTTAAATCAGTGATAGGTTGCAAGAGATAGCAACAAACAAGAGTTGCCCAAGCAATTTTATTAGCGTAAAACAAAACAGAATCAAACATTTGATCCGTTAATAAATCACTTGGCATTAGGAAAACAGGTTAAATTAGCAAGCAATTATAAGATTACGGTGTCGCGATAAATCAAACATAGTAGGAGGTTAACAAAAGACTAGCACAATATGTAGAGATTTTCCGTGAAAGCACAAGTAAAACTTGAATAAAGGCTCGGGAGTGATGCAGGTTTAGCAGATGAATCTAGGCTTCCAGAAAGAAAAATATGTACAGACTTCTGTTTACCTTGGACAACACAGGATACTTCCAGTACAATGCGAGACTGCATTGGGAAACAAACAACAACAGTCGGCAACGTTCGCCATCCGAGAGAAGTTGTCGGATATATGATGAAGTTACGGCAAAAGCTTTCCAAAAAGAGCTGCAAAACTGTAAAGCTCGTCTTCGACGACTTTAGCAATCAAACAGCAACAAAAACTTGGTGCGATTGGTAGATGAAACCAGTAAGCTACCTTAAATTAACCCATAAAAATCCGCGATAACGAGTGAACTATGGGACACTATTTTACATCCCAAATCACTAACAGCCCCAAGCTAAGGAAAAGGTTAACAATGAAATAGTGTGTGCGATCGGCTCGAGAAGCGCTGGAAAAAGAGAAAGGAAGCCAAGCGTGCAATAAACAGAACGCGTCGCCCACCTGTACAGGACATCTTTAAACAATCGACGATAAGACCTAGTTATGTCTTAACAATGGATTCATAATATGCCTTGTACAACTTCAAGGTCGTAAAACGAATATGTGACCTCAAAAAGTAAGCTACCAAGATGCTGCAACAGGGTTACCCAATATTTATTTAATAGTTTATTTATTTACACACAGGGGTACAGACAGGCACTAGACCAAAAAGAGTACGACTGATATAATATACGCAGGATGGAAAAAATAATGTGCAATCGAGGAGTAGCGCTGTTTGATCGTAACAAGCAGACTGAGATGTAGACGAATAGGTCTACTGAAATTAATAAATGCACAGGAAATACTAGGGCAAGCAAGGCTTAGAAAATCCTGAAAAAGAGCAAAAACCATTCTTCAGTAAATCTAAATAGATTTTCACCTTTTTTTGTCAAGGCTAGGTTTAAAAACAGCAATGCTGAATCTCGCCTTGTGAATTCATGTTTATGAATAAAAGGCTTAATTATAATCATAATAATAATAATAATTATTATTATGTTGAAACCGGGCGAACTATGACAGTTCTTTGCTGACTGAGACAAAATGTGCCTTCTTCCAAGGCCAAATAATGTTACTAATCCCAACTTACCTGAAGATCTTCAACATATTTATATAAGAAAAATTAGTGCACGTGATACTCGTAGCTCCATATAGAACGAAAAAACTCCGAATCTGGGAGACATACCGATTGACCTGATCAAGATGTGTCACTGAAATTGATTGAACTGTAGCTGTCATTTTAAATAAATATTTAAGCAGTGACGAAGTTCCTATAGAATGGAAGGCAGCGTATATCTTATTAATACTTAAAAAATGTGTAAAGTGGTTTACACGAAACTTCCCTCGAGCGAATTAGATCAATTTGAAAATTTAAAAAAATGTAGCTCGCTGGGGTTTGAATTCCGCCGCATCTGAGTAGCGATTGTAGCCACATCAACTTGTCGCACTGCGCCATCTAGACTTATTGGAACGAGTGCGGCGCGCACATCTATTGAACAGAACGGCCTTATTGTTGAAACGTTTTTACTCTTTTGTGACATTATCCCGTATCTGTTGTGCTATTTTCGTCAAATGTAAAGCATAACCTATGTGAAAATTATTACTTCCATCTATTTCAAAGTTAACTCAAAAATAAACAAAACTTAATTTTTTAAGGTGTTTACCCTGTATCTATTTGTTTGAAATTTTCACGGTTCCATGTCAAGTAAATATATAATCTGCATGCAAAATATCGTCATCCTCCAACAAATAGTTTTTGAGTTACCGCGAACAGACAGACAGACAGAAAGACAGACAGACAGACAGACAGACAGATCATAGGCAGACAAACAAACAGACAGGCAGACAGACATACAGACAGACGGAATTGAAAAAACCTGTTTTCGTCATTTAGAGACCCTGAAATGTAAAGATCCGAAGAAATCTCGGAAGGTTCAGGTTCAGTTAGATTTGAAAAATAATGTTTCAGGTATTTACAGTGATACAGAGCCTCCGCCAAGGCCCGACATTTTAAAGTTATTTAAGCTTTAAGATTCTAGCAGCGTATGTGTTGTAATATGACCACCTATACGTGCTGCACATGACTGGCTCTATACCTTATTATTTGCGGATGTTCAGATGTTAGTAGCTCAAGAAAACTAAAGGAGTATGGAAAATGGGGACTTGGAATAAATATGAAAAACTGAATATCTCTTTGCAGGCGGAATTGGTGGATACCTTGTGATTGATAATACCTTAATTAACAAAACCTAGGAATGATTATTTCAGAGAACCGTAGAAGTAGCGATGAAATCAACAACAAAATTGGACAGAGAAGACGTCAATATACAAAACAATCCTCTGAAGTATACGTACATACCTATGCATCATAAACGTGGAAAGCGAATTACAAAAATAAAAATTCCTATCCCCCTCCTTAACAAATCAGGTATCTATCTTTTAAATTGTGGTTCTTGCGACTCTTTTGATGTGGGCCAAACCGGGAGATCCTTCAAAAAGCGCTTGTATGAACACATTTCTTTAATAAAACCAAATTACATTCATCATCTTGACTATAATAAATCGGATTTTGCCTCTCACATTATTGAGAATAATCATAAATTTGACCAGGACTCCAATGTTAAAATTCTTCACGTCTGCCCTAAGGGCAATAATTTAAATTTTTACGAAATCTTCGAAATTGTCTCCCGGTTAAACGATCGTTGCCTCAATGAGGTCACGGAGTTTGCAAACAGTAGCAATTATATATTCCTCAATCTAAAATTTGATTAATTGCTTAACTGATTCCATTTATCCGTTTTTGTGGCTTTGATACGTATTTACAGTTCTCACCTTGGCTGACTGTTGTAGATAAACAAATAATTTATTTCATTTAACTTGCGGGTCACGTTGTCTTGTGTCTGTTTTAATTTTAATTGTTTGTTTATTTATGTCTGTCCACTTTTGACATTATTTGAGGTGTTTGCTCGCTGGGTTTTCCCTCGTATTTTTATAAGCTTTATTCTTTTAGCCTGAAGATGGTTTAATATATAAGCCGAAACATGTAGCGTATGTACAATATATGTTAATTTATATGAGGAAGTGTTTACTTTACATTAATTTATAAAAATAAAATGGGAATCTTACAGCAAACCCTCATTTGTTTTAAACTTTCTTGCTGAATTTTCCCATACAACATCCCTATTGAATTGATTATATAAAGTAATTAAAGACCTTTCTTTTAAATTTGACGTCGAAGTCGGAGCTAAAGGGTTCATTGTGAACGTAACATGAGCTGTTTCAACCGAACATCACTTTGTGTTTGTTGTCATTTAGTAAACTGTGTATTCCGTTAGTGAAATATCTACGTAGGTACAGTATAGTTTGCTTTAATAATTTTAACTAAAACAGAATAGGTATTTCTTTACAGAATATCAGGTTCTCTAGACAGATAGACGTATTCTGTAATCTCTACCTGTCAGTTATTTGTGTTTGGTAATATAACCTTTTCAATTAAATCGGTTTTGCTACAAGAACATAAAATTTTTATGATCCAGTCCTATTTTAGTAACGGGCGTCGAGTTGATGGAATATGGCAGTACTCAATCCATGATTGTTTTGAAGAGTTTCGGCAGGAATTTCTAAACCTTGTGATGCATTATAACATTTTCCGTTGTCCTTTAATAACTGTGTTGAAGTTTTTCGTGGGACTGGATCTGTTTCACGCAAAGAAGGCAACAGTCATCCTCCGAGAAGAACGCCAGCAAAAATTGAAAATGTAAGATAGATTGTAGAAGATGTCCCTTGAACCTCTGTACGCCATTTGTCTCAACAAGTTCAGTTGACAGTTCGGACCTGCCACAAAATATCAAAGAAAGACATCCACGTCTATGCCTGCCGTTTGTAATCTGTACAACAATTACACGAAGCTGATTATCCTCACTTTTCACGAAGGAGGCCTGGTTTTATTTAGATGGATACATTAATTCTCAAAACATGCGTTGGTGGAGTTGGAAGAAGCCTAATTGTATGGTAGAGACATCTCTTCATTCTCAAAAAATAGGAGCGTGGGCGGCTATTTTAAGGCGTAGAATAATTGGGCCATACTTTTTTGAAGGTAAAAGTAACACAAATGTGATTATTTGTTGAAAAATCAAAGAAGATTTTTCAGGTATTTTGATTGCAGAAAGTTATCGACAAGAGCTTCATGACGATGAACTCAAATTTGGTTTTTTCCAACAAGACGGGGCCACTGCACACACAACATATAGTACCTTAAATATGATATGAGAATTATTATTATTCGAAATACACCAATACTTTATCCTGCCAGATCTTGCGACTTCACGCCATGTGATTTCTTTCTGTGGCTTTATTTAAAGAACCCCATTTTCCAGCAACGAATAGGTGACCTAAATGAACTGCGGCACATAATATTGGAGAAAATTAATGAAATTAATAACAATCCGAATATGTTAATAAATGTCAGCAATGGGATTGTGCGAAGAGTTCAAGCGTACATGGCTGAAGGCGGTGAACATTTTTATCATTGGTTATGATTTTTTTATTGCAATAAATTACAGTTAAGTTATTACCATTTGATGGAAATGTAGTGTTTTAAAGTTAGTTTTAAACGTTTGCATTAGAGTGCTTTCTTGTTGTTAAATCTGTTTATAAAAGTAGGGTTAGGTACGTTTTGTGATATGTTCGCAGTACACTTTTCAACGCCGACCGCGACGTCAAATTTAAATGGACACCCCTTACTTAGTAAATATACCGGGTGTCAACGAATTTATTAGACAAGTCATAACTTCTAGAGTATTAGGTGTATCAAAATGAGAATTTGGTATAGGTAAATGGTATAGGGAGAGGAGAATTTTCGCATATTTGTCACTTTCCGGTCACTTCCGGTTTCACCGCAAATGGCTCCGGTTTCGAATTTTAAATAGAACACCCTGTATATTTTTACATTTTTGGATTTCTGAGACAATTCTGGAGTAGAATGTGACATTTTTAAATAGAGTCTAAGCCTACTTGATTTTTTAGAGCCACTTTTAATATTGCATCTAGGTGGCCATGATCGGAAGCAAACTAATCTAAGGACCTCAGGTGATGTCAGAAAATTACAATCGCAAAGTTTTAATGATTAGTATGATAGATAGGAATAAGACAAGTTGGCAAAATCACATTTATCTGCGACAGTGTGTAAAATTGCCTTTTAGTTGGCAGTTGTAAGTTTGTAAATTGATCGTTTAATAACATGTTTTCATTAGTTTACGTCGTCAGTAGTAACGTATTTAAAAGATTTCATTAGGCACGTTGTGAGTAGCAACGTGTTTTAAAATTTTTAAAACACACAAAATTACGACCGGTTGCTGGTAATCCTAATTTACATTTAATTATTTTTTCATATTTACCGTGTTTTCTAGATTCTATCATAGATAAAATATTGTACGATACACATGCGTAAAGCATCTTTAGTCACTCGCGGGGTTTAAAACGCTCGCTCACTCGCGTTTTAACTCTACCCCACTCGTGCCTAAAGAGTAGCTTTACGCACTTGTATCGTAAATTACTATTTCGTGTTTAACTATTTTTTTCAAATGGGGACCCTTTTTTGACAAGCACTTTCCGAAAAGAGGATTTTTTGGCGAATCTAACGATACTAATTTATTTGCGATTGGATTAAAAATAAGCTCATAAATTAAATATTTCAAAGCAACGAAAGATTGACAAAAGCTACTTACATTGAATGTATGTCATGTCACTTATCTTTGGCAAACAGTTCAGAGTATTAAACAAAATTAACTGATAATTTCAAGGACGCACTTAAATTATTAGAAAGTACAATATCCGAATTTATTAAAAATTTCATTGTAGTAAATGTTCAAAGCGCATTCCTTCTTGTTCACGAAACATTTCAGTTCATTCAATTGTTTCTCTCCACACGTTTTGTAACATTTGAGGGGTTATACTTATAAATATCCGTAGAGTTCTTCTAAGATTTCAGGGGCGGCTGGGGTTGTTGCATAGACCCTTTCTTTAACATATCCCCAAATAAAAAAATCGAGCACAGAGAATTCAGGTGAGCCGGCAGGCCACCGGACTGGACCATTGGTTGCAATAATTCTATTATTAAAATGCTCCATTAAGTAATTAAGAACTTCTCTGGTATTGTGAGGCGGTGCTCCATCTTGTTGGAAGTAAATTCACCGTAAAACTGCTAAAGGTAGATTATTAAGATGATCCTCGATTTCATTATGAAGAAAGCCTAAGTACCTAATCCCTGTTAAGTGACCTTGAAACAATATTGACCCAATTCTTCTGTTTCCAACGATACCAGCCCAGACATTGACGCTAAATGTTTCTTGAAAATTGCCCTCTTTCATTTTATGTTGATTTCGTTGAGCCCAGTACCGTGTAGTTTGCTTATTGAACATACCATTATTTGGAAATCTGGATTCGTCCGAAAATAGAATTCAGTTGATAACATTTGGGCCAACTATATGATTTTGAAGCAGCCAATTACAAAACACTACCCGTCTATCGCCATCGTCGGCATAAAAATTTTGGTGTAACTGTAACGTTTCACTCCAAATTAAGCGCGATCAAAGTTAATTTAAAATTAATAGCGCTTAATTTTCGTCTAGGCCAACAATGAACGTTACAACAATGGACATTTTTCAAAGCGCTCGAACTGGCAAGATTAGCGCTAGCCCCTCGATCGACGCGAGCGGTACGGAGAATCAATTCTCCGCGCAGTCTTTCCTTAATACACGAGAAGTCCCGAGAGCCGATCGCCGCGTTTAAAACAAAATTCGAGCAGCTGACTCGAGGAGATCGTCACCAGAAACTAACCCGGCTTCCAGCCGCCTTCAGCGGCTTCGGCCGCGGAAGATTCCGCGTCTCCAACACCAGAAACCGACCTGAAGAATTCGAAATATTAACTCGATTTTCCCCAGGTACCTGCCTATATAAACGTATTTCTGGACTCGGACTGCGTTTATTAGGATTTATTCGTAAATTGAAAACAATAAATTTATTATACACAAATCTGGGAATCGGATTGTGTAAGTTTTGTTCTTACAATTCCGTAAAATTTGTCACGAGCGTTCGCATGCGAATTAAGCTTATATTTGGGCTATCGAAATAACTTAATTTCGTAGACGAGCAATCCAGGTAAACTTACGGAACGAATAAACCCCAATTGAACTTGGCTGGGATATCGGCGAGTTTCAATTGAGTTTATTCCGTAAGAATAAAGCTAACATTCAAATGCAACATCCACGAACGTTGAAATAGCAATAAATTCAAATTCAGTAAAGCCACAAAACACCTGTCAGAATACAATTAACGTTGCATATACTTCAGAGTACTTTAAAGCAAACTTCATTTGCATTAAATATTTGCAAATTTTAGAATCAGTTCACTTTTCCTGTGAAAGATAGTAAACCGTTGTACAAATTCGATACTTACCCTGTGATAGCTTATATTATAGCGGCCTTCACACGCGCCGTTCTATAAGATAACCTCGAAAGGAATTTTGACCCACGGTCAAAGGTCGATTGCACTCTTAACATATCACCGGGAGTTGCACGTGTACAGATGTGTATTTAATTTAAACAAACTATAGTTCTGATCCAGTCACTTCATAATTAAAATAAATCAGAATTCTCCTTTTGTTTACACCGACACGCATTGACATATTTAATTTTTATTTTGGTTTCCAGTTGTACCAACTTGATCTCGCAGGCCTTATACGTCGAAGCTCACGGGCATACATCGGTGCACACGAGGTGGCCTACCGTCTCCGAAAACCAGGACGAAAAATCAAATACAATTAAACTGTAACTTTATACGAAGAACACATTCATTTTATTTTAGTTCTGTACATTAGTAGGGAATAAATGTATATAGTAGTCAAACCTGTTTCTTTAAATCAGTCTAAGTGTGAGTAGTCAGGACCTGGACCCAATACAAAGGCTACCATTCTTAAAAGGGCATAATTGATAATGCTGCAGGAGCACTTTCCAAATTAAATATAAACTTGAGATTAATACGAAGCCCCGGTTAGCGTTGCATAACTGATATTTAAATGCTCTATATCCGCGCTTTTTCAGTATTTTTCTTGCTGATTCATGACTTATGTGCAGTTCTTGACCAATTTTTCTTAAGGAAATCGTTTTATCACCCTCAACAAATACTGATGGACTGGATGTTGCCGGGATATCTCTGAACATACAACTCAGCAGCATTCCTTGAATTCCTATGACATTCTCCAAATATTAATACCATATCCACTTTTTCACTTTGAGTATACATTATTTTGACGAAAAATTAAACTGAAATTCAACGAAAATTAAGAAACTTTTACGTCTTCTCATAAAGCGTATATCACTGTCATTACCTACGTGTTTTGTTTTCCAAGACTTAATAAAAACCACTGCAAAGTAGGTATTATGCATCATGGCTATCCATGGCACACTTGACAAAAGTAAATAAATTATTATCCAGTATTTTGCTTAGAAATATTTAATTTATGAGCTTATTTTTAATCCAATCGAAAATAAATTAGTATCGTTAGATTGGCAAAAAAATCCTCTTTTCGGAAAGTTCGTCTCAATAAAGGACTGCAATTTGAAAAAAAAATAGTTAAACACGAAAATGTGATTTTGCCAACTTGTCTTATTCCTATCTATTATACTAATCACTAAAACTTTGCGATTGTAATTTTCTGACATCACCTAAGGTTCTTAGATTAGTTTGCGTCCGATCATGGCCACCTAGATGCAATATTACAACGGAAAATCTAACAAATATAATGCTAAGAAGTGAAGAGGCATGGGAGAACATACATAAATTTATAAAGAAAATAATGTTGAAGAAAGAAGAGGATGAAAGGGTAAGAAAAGCTGAGGAAACTTAAATGCCGGACAGAAAACAATGGGAACTAAAGAGTGATCTTGAAGTAATGCCACAGCAGTCCCGAGGTCACCCTTGCTCATCCATGGAGAGGTTTTAGCGGGTAGAAATCCCACAGTCCCCCGCGGAATAGAAGATCTTCCCGCGGGGACCCTAAGAAGTTTCCCCCCCTCCCCCCAAAAAAAAGATGCAATATTAAAAGTGGCTCTAAAAAAATCAAGTAGGCTTAAAAACTTAAAAATGTCACTTTCTACTCCAGAATTGTCTCAGAAATCCAAAAATGTAAAAATATGCAGGGTGTTCCATTTAAGAATTCGAAACCGGAGCCATTTCCGGTGAAACCGAAAGTGACCGGAAAGTGAAAAATATTTGAAACTCTCCTCTCCCTATACCATTTAGCTTTACCAAATCTCATTTTGATACACCTAAAATTCTAGAGGTTATGACTTGCCTAATAAATTCATTGACACCCTGTATGTGAAGCCTAGCGTCTTCCATCTATTATCTTGTAGCTATAATTAGATCAAAATAGAAAGAGAGTGTAGAGTGTTGGCATTCATAGTTGATGTTTTAGAAACTATGAAAATAAATATCTTATTGGAGATGTCCGTACATTAATAGCAATACATTTTTTTCTTATTCCTGTTCTCTTTTTGTCATTTTGTGTTTAATTTGGAAGTAAACATTATTCCAATTAGTCTTTGTGATTAAAACTAAGTTACGAGATTTTTCACAGCAAAAAGAGATACATTTATTTACTTATTTTTACTACAGGAATCGCTTGATTTATCAAATTTAATTGCTTAATAAATTTCCTCGATTTTACAATTTCTCGTACAGTTTTAGTCAGAAAATTATTGATTAGGGTAAAATATATATTTGTACTTGCAAATATTATGGTATAAAATCATAAAATAGCTACTCAAAGGTCAAAGTCGTGTTGTGTCGATGCAGAAACTAGCCAATCAACACGCTAATTATATCATGGAGATGATTTATGCGGATAACTTTAATATTCCTTAAATACTAGGTGGGATTTTGTTCCTTTAGATTCTTCTAAGTATACAAAGGTGGATACTTTAACCACGGAAATATTTTTTATTGGTTTTATTAAATATTGTTTACTATGAATCTGGTCATTTCGAATTGATGTATAATTAAACTTAATTATTTCGGTGATATGAAAACTACGTTTATTGGTAAACATACGGCACTGTACAGGGAAATCAAACGTCGCCTCGAACTAGTAAAACTAAAATTACATTGGTTCTAAACATTTATAGGTCGAGCAGGACAAAGCATGGTAGTCACGCGAGGGATTTGAATTATAAAACTATATCCCATTACGTTTTAATGAGATTTAACTGGAAAGCGAATTAAAATTCCATGTACATGTCTGACTTTTGTACATGCAAATAAAATATTAAATTTATTAAACATTCAGTGCTGTTCTAGATTTCTAAAATTAATTATTGACTTCGCCCGTAACAGTTTTACAATGAATATTCATACATCGAAATAAAGGTTTAATTTTTGTAAACATGACTCGCGACCCGATGCATTATTAATTTTCAGTTTCCATAATACTTTATGGCCTGTTGTAAATTGTTTCCGCGATTATTGGAAATAGTGCAACCGCAGCAATGAATAGGCCGAAAATTAAAATTCGAAAATGCCAATAACTGTTACGTTTCTGTCGCGTAATTTGTAATTGCTGAGGCCGGTTACAGCTGAATGGTTAGTTTTAATTTTGAAACGGTGAATATCAAACCGCTTCATCGAATTGTGACGAGCACTATCGGGCACGTTGTTTTGAAAGACTCCAATTAGCTTTTAATTCCCGGCTCTTTTCTGTCAGAATTAAAGCTAAGGAAATAAATTCGCTCGTAATTATTATTTTATCTCGCAGGTCCGTTATCAACTCGTAATGAGAAAAGTTGCGAAGAAAAAGAAAAATAGCGAAAGTTGCGAAAAGGAAATATTTCTTTCGGACGAATTTATTTTCTTGATTAACTCTTTAAGCCGCATTGTGCTCGATTTGTACCAATAAGAAAGCACCTCGCGAGAAAAACTCCGTGTAATTAAGAAATTTAATTAGCGCCATTTCTACTTAATTTCGGCGGAAATACACGAATTAAGTCAAAAACATCCACTCGCTACTATAAGCAGCAGATTGGAACTTGCCTTTTGAAAAAGTCCAGGGCGACGTCGTTAGGCCTTCAGAATATGAAAGACCTCGCACCACCTTCGCCCAAGAAGTGTTTTTAAGGACGTCGCGTTGAAAATTAACTTTCCACCTTCTCTTACCTCGTTATCCTCGCGCTTGTACGCAATCCGGTGGCAGATAATTGAAGGAGCGTTAAATTTTTTTCGTTGAGGTACACTCGTGCCCATAAGTTCGGAATAAATTCAATGAGGCGAAATGAGATGACTCAAAATTACCGAGAAATGAGGATAAGGGAAGATGACGGAGCAGCAGAGATGGGTGGCGAGAACCTCCCCCAACTTCTATCTCAATCATTAAATGACATCGATCGCACGCATTTCCGCCGATATCAAATTACACAGACGAGCTTTATAAATTTTGCTCCAATATTTGCGGAGATATTTTCGGTTTAAATTGCTGGAAGTGAGTCTAGATTTCTCTATTAAAGTTAAATGACAGCGCGGTTAATATTAGTTTTGCAGAATACCTTGAGCTACGCGGCGGGATTGCTCGGGTTTAATTTCGATATAACTTTGGGGCTAAATTATTAGACAGTGGAAGAAAATTGGTCGTAAACAATACACTGCGCCACACGCATATCAAAAGTTTCGCTGGATTCAAGTAAACTAATTTCCAAACGGCAGCGACCTCTAACCTTCGGCTTGCACGATTTTGTTTGGAGGATATTAAAATTAAATTAGGTGCACGAAATGTGGGGTCTATTTTTGTTAAACTTTGTATTAACTTTGACGACATGGCACGTTAAATTGTAATTTTTCTTTAGGGCATATAAAAACTATTTTTAATGTGACGCACTGATTAACTATCTGATATTTCTAAAGCGTATGTCCTATAGTCTTATACAGCCACTCATATTAACTGTTTTAACTGTTGTATAATAATAATATCCAGTAAATTCATTCTAAGTTTGCCATGGTAAGAAAATAATGCAAAAGTCGTGTGTGATTTCGTTCTTGTCATCAGTGTCAGCAGACAATTTCAGTCGCAAGTACTTTACTTCTGTTTCTGATTAACTATCTGATATTTCTAAAGCGTATGTCCTATAGTCTTATACAGCCACTCATATTAACTGTTTTAACTGTTGTATAATAATAATATCCAGTAAATTCATTCTAAGTTTGCCATGGTAAGAAAATAATGCAAAAGTCGTGTGTGATTTCGTTCTTGTCATCAGTGTCAGCAGACAATTTCAGTCGCAAGTACTTTACTTCTGCTGCTTCTTTACTTTCCATAATTCTGCTTCTCCGGGTAGCGCAGTTGGGAAAGGGCTAGGTTTGTATTAAGCAAATCCTCGGTTCGAATCCCGCAGGGAGCGGAATTTTTCCGCAGCCTTGGCGATTGGAATCGGGCTCGGTCAGACCATTCACAGTTGGACACCGAATTAATTGTGCTCTACTCGGAACCACAGACCTAAGAGATAGAGTAATAAGGTCCACACATCACCAACACACACACCTAACCTAACACACAATGGTTGCTACGCAACCACGAAAGGCCCGATTCAACTTTGTAACTCTGAGCTCGGGGCAAGTTGAGTACTACATCGCCAGGTACTAGCGTACAAAGCACCAGCTTCTACACCACTAAGGTAACCAGAGGTTAACGATAATACATACTCTCGCATATTAGTTAGGAATGAATTCATTTTCTCTCCTTACTTCTTCATTACTACTATATCTTTTAGTAAATATTACTCCTAATAGGATCTTTTCTGAGCCATTTATATGAAAGATGTTGAAATCCTTCTTTTCCTATCGACAAGTAGTCCTAGTATAGAAATTTTCAATACTTATTTAATTTTGATATCCAATTTCTGCGAAAATCTTAATTCTGAAGTTGTTGGTTATGTTTTACGTGTATGTAAAATAATTCCCACCACCCTCCCATATAACAAATACAATTTTGTGCTTCAAACGAAAGAAGGTTAATGCATAGAATAAGAACAATAATAACGGAATTTTCTCATAAATATTTACAATTGTAATATCTCTTGAAAAAAGGAAGATTATTTGTTTTTTTAATGCGAAGTGAATCATACAATAAAAATAGTGGATGGGGAGGCAAGGCACCGTATAACTAATACGTAAAATGGTATTTAATAGAGGTCGGTTGTAAGAGCCTTAGATAATGTAATATTAAAGAAAAAAAATTATTAATGAATTAATAGTAAAGAACCGAAATAATGTGATACTGAAGATTAGATTACACAAAAACAATATAATACATTTTGATTGAAACTGTTTCTGAGCTATAAACATTTGTTGCTGATAGCAACGGGAAGGGCCTGTGTATCAATATGCTCCCCGGCCCGGACGTGGCCTTGCTTCATCTGAACCGGATGGTGACCGTGTATGCAGAAAAATTGAAAACAAAAACTCGACAAGCGCGTCATCGCAAGAGTCACGCCAGACTGAGGCTTCTTGAGGTTTAAGCCTGCACTTAAATGGCTCACATTGAATCTTAAAATAGCTTTATCTTTTGACTTATTTCTTGCCGCTTCGTAGCCGCGACGGTCCATCAACTGTCGAAAAAGCTTTGTGCCGCTTCGATCTGGCTCCCATGCATTGAGAAGAATGATGAAACATTAATACAAAAGAAAAATGTTTCTTTCAGAATAAAAAAAATATTGAATGTTTTAGCGAGCCGCCACTTTATAGACGGTTGTATTGGTCCATTTTTAATTATATAATATTTCTATATTTGAAATTTGAGATAAATAAGATCTTATCAGTTTATAAAATGTACCTTTCATAATATGTGAGTTCTAATTGGGTTTGAATGATATGTGGTTACGTTGAGTGGGCGAAGGGATTTATAAATAGTCCTAAACCCTATCGCCTACTACATACCTCTCAGAAACCCGCCCATTTAGAATTCCAATGCTTCAATGACTATTGAGTCGGATTTAATTAAATCTTAAAATGGAGACGTATTTTTGCGTAGGAGCGAATGTGGGTTCTAAAAAAGCAGGCGACTGTAAAGCACAAACATTATTACACATAGCATCAAGTAATTAATGGCATAATATTAACAAATTTTAAAGTTAAATTCACAGTCAACGTTGTGAATAACTTTGAATGTGTCTGGATTTTGGTAACTATTTGCGTTGGCTAAATATATTCTATACAAGAAACGTTTGCAATAATATGATCATGAGACCAGGAAGTAGGAATAAAACCCCAAGTGCGTGACTATTTTTTCTAATCTAAATTTGATTGCGTTTTGTTAATTATAGTGTTGTTCTATCTACAAATCGAATTTTTGAGTAGGGATTGGCTCTAAGCGTCATATTTTATTAGTTTATTTATTTGGTTGCGCATAGGACACAAGGATAACTAGGCAGTTCCTATCAAAGCGTCGTATGACGTTAATTTAAAATAAACAAATCTAGCTTTCTAGCCCAACACATTAAAACAGATTTTAAAATTTAATAATAATAGTAATATCGTGTGGCTTATGGTAGGCAGCCTGGTGTCAGTTTTCAGGTTGACAACCGGGATCGATGACTTAATGTGCTGGTTGTGATGTTATTACCACTACAGTGACGATCACCCAGCCGAGTGCTGACCGAGCTTGGCGTTGTTTAACTCCGAGACTATTTGTTCAATTCTAGGAGCATGTTGACATGCTACCATTTAAATACTAAAAGCATGTGAACAGCGCATATGTATATATAAGAGGAAGTAAGCCTGATGGGGACGAAGTAATCCGATTAGTGGCAATGAAAAATGGACACACACAGGCAGGCAGACACGCCATATATTTATATATAAAGACTATGAACGTATCATATTATAATCTAAGAACGCTCATTGTCATTCCAATAGTTGAAAAGACATTTTCCTGCTAATCTACTTACTTATGTGGTTCAACAATGTTTGGTAGGTTAATTGTAAGTAATATGACATATTACAGCGGTTTATCCCAATTTCCAGTTTGTTATTATTAAACCGTTTGAAGAATTTTTAGAATGGTAAAATCTTCATAAATAATTGAATTTTGTTTTTTAAGTAAATTTATGAATAATTTAGTTGAGAGTCTTGCACAATTTTTTCATTATTTAATACTTTTTTGCGTTATCAACCTATTTTTACTTGTTTTGGGGTTCGTTATCTATGGCGGAAAGGGCAACTTGCCGTATCCTTGTTAGTTGGTATGACAATAATAGAAGAACCAGCCTGTTATGAATATGAGCAAGCATATTTGTCATATTCAATGGCATTTTATATTTATTAGTTGATAGCGCAAGAAATGTTATAGAAGACTCGATCGTTAGGTGTATTACTGGAAAAGTCCTATAAAATAGCAAAACTTGGCCATTGGGGCCTCGTTTTTTTCGGCCTGCTCTAAGACTCTTACCGATCTTGTAATGTAATATACTATAATAACAGTTCACATATATATCAAAATTAGTTGTGGATTAGTTAGGAAATGACAAAATGTATACACATGCCAATTTTGTATATACTGAACACGCTGAATACGCAGATTAAAAGCATTATTTACGTTAGAAAATCGCACTGCTAATTCAAGGAAATAATAGAAGAATTGGCCAAATTCGCAATTCTAACGAAATTCTCTTTAATTTAGATAACATTTTAGCACATCAATTCGGAAGATCAAACATAAACTGGTAACAAATTATTAGTAGGTGTACGTCGATAAGCAGACTCGACGATGTGTATAACGTGGGTATCTGAAACGTATTTTTAAGGAGTTTGATTCTTTACCATAGGGAGTAGTTTAAACCAAGGCAGTGTAAAAAGGGAGGGCGTTGAGTGCGCTTCTTTTTATGTGTGATGGATGACATAAAAATAAATGTGAAAGAGGAATAAAAAAAATCATGCGGGGCGCTGAAACCGTGAAAGTGTCTACTGAAATTTATGCAAGAGTTGGACTAAATATTTTCATAATACAGGAGTGCTAAGTCCACTGCTGTTTAACTTAGTAATGGATGAGGTGATAAAGGAAATAGAGCCCAACACTAGCAAGTTGTATGGATTAAACAATGTGTATACGCTGATGACCTAGCAATCTTCGCAAGTAACGAAAGGGAATTACAAAGAAGTCTATCTTGCTGGAACCACGCACTAAGGAAAAGGAATCTTAAGATAAATGTAGAAAAAACACAGATTATAATACTAAGCAAAACAAATACAAACAGCAACCTGAATATCGAAATAAATGGCGAAAAGGTCAAGCAGGTCAGCAACACTAAGTATCTAGGAGTTCAATTTGATGACGCAGGATCCCAAGAAATAGAAATAATGGGGAGAATTGAGAGCGCGGCTCGAATGTATCATGCACTGAAAACAACCTTTATTGGAAAGAGAGAAGTGTCAAGAAAAGCCAAGATGAACGTCTACAAAACAATATTTGCACCCATACTTACCTTTGGGTGCGAAAGCTGGGTGCTAAATGAGAGGCTAGCTAGCAAAGTTCAAAGTATGGAAATGAAGTACTTGAGGTGGGTCCTGGGCATAACAAGAATGGATCAGATAAGAAATGTAGATGTGAGGGCGGAACTAGAAGTCGAGCCAATTTTAAAAAGAGTGGAAGAAGGACAGCTGCGATGGTTAGGACACCTGATACGTATGGGAAATGAAAGACCAGTTAAAAGAATATGGGAAGCTAGAAGACAAGATAAGAGATCAAGAGGAAGACCAGCCAGAACATGGGAGGATAACATAGATAAATTACTAAAACAGAGAGGAATAGATAGAACCGGTGCAATAGTACTAGCAAAGGACAAGCCAAAGTGGAAAAGATTTATACATAGACAGAACTAATTTAAATATTGCCTACACCTTCGGGTATATAAGGCTCGGATTGTATATATATATATATATATTTTCATAATACTGATTTGACTTTTTGTAGTAGGAAAGGAAAAAGTAACAGCTAACGTAACGCTGAACAACAAACCTGTAGAGCAAGAAAGCAACTTAGGTATATTGAGCTAAATATGAATTGTCTTTGTATATACAATGGACAAGGAACCCAATATCAGCAAAAGTATATTGAGCACTTTTACGGATTCTATTTACATACATACAAAAATAGGGGAATGGAAATTGCAAGTAGCAGAAATAAAATTTCTAGAAAAAACTATGATAATAAAAGGGTTGACGGTAGATCTGAAAAGATTGTATAAAGTAATGAGAATTTCGGAATCTAAGGTTAGAAGAAAAAACAGAAGAGGGGGGCTGAGAGAAACGGGGAACAATAATAGCGTTACCAATTTCTGGAGCAATAGTAAAAAATCTGGTGTGATGCACGCACACAAATTCCTTTTTCCGACGACCACTACGAAAAATGCCAAAAATCGCATGGCTTGGTGTTACTGAAAGTGACACATTGCACAGGTCACCTGAAAAGGTCACGTGGAGCGTGCGTTTTCCGTCTTGAAACACTAGTGCAACATGGTCTCCCGTAGCAACTAAAATGCGCGAGAGCGTTACTGCCAATTCGGCATAAAACAGCGCGCAAGTCGCGAAACAAGCCGGTTCAAAAATCTAGTAAGCTAATGTCACAGAAATAGTATGACAATTTAAGTTGATGTTTAAACAATAATTGTTTCATTTTGCGGTTAAAAGTGGTAAATTTGGTTTATATTCTACAGAATCAAAAGTATATTGGTGGTCGTCGGAAAAGTATAGTGTATAACACGTGCTGATTGGATATTTCACACTTCTGCGAATGAACCACTTGCCTTCGGCTCGTGACTCAACTATCGCATTCGTGTGAAATATCTAACTTTCAGCACTAGTTAGACAATATACTATTACAGTGATCTTATAATTAGCCAAAAATTTGATTTAAAATTTTTCAGCATTTGTTAATTGAAGAGACAAATTTTCTCTATAATTTTAAGCTGAATTTAAAAATTTAATAATATACCGGGTATTCTATTTAAAATAGGAGTTAATAGAAAAAATAAAAAAGAAAACAAAAAAAATCCATTTTAGAGGCATTCAACTTGAAAATCACCTTTCTCACATCAATACACATTAAAAATTGAATAAAAAATGTGAAGTTTGAAAAATATCGTTAGAGCCGTTTTTGAGAAAATCGAAAAAAACTGTAAAATCACAAGAGTAAACACCTACTTCCGGTTATGCGATTTTCTTGAAAAGCTTGCTGTCGCATCTTCATAGTACACAAAACTTATATATGAAGTTTCAAAGCCATACTACTTTTCGTTTTTGGGATATTTTGTTCACAGGCAGACAGACAGAAACACACACACACACACACACACACACACACACACACACGCGTGCGCACACACACACAGACAGACCAATGAAAAAAATATGTTTTTTGGATTCGTCATTTTCGCAATCAACGTCTCAAAAAACCTCAATAACGACACCCATATTGTATTTTAGGTTTATTTACTCCATTTCACCCCCTAAGGGGTTGATTTTCGGAAAATCACAAAATACGTGTTTGTTTATTTGTTCTTAGTACTCCTACGAAGTTTCAAGTCGAAATGTCTATTTAATATTATTTCTCCATACAAAATTGGAACCCCCCTTTTACCCCTTTAGGGGTTGAATTTCGAAATATCCTTCCTTATTCCTTGTATACATCATAAAGGAAACCTCTGTGCAAAATTTCAGCTTTCTAGGTCCATGGGTTTGGGCTGGGCGTTGATGAGTCAGTCAGGACTTTTAGAAATATATATAAGATAAGTATTCAAAGTTATGTCGATTATTTTTGTGGTAGTAGGTATCACGAAGGTCCATTGCGTGTGAGTACAAATAGGACGAGTTGTGAAGCAACACAATGGACATGAGTGATACCACCCCAAAAATAGTCTACCTAACTTTGACCACGAATAGTATTCGGAGGACTATTCAGTGAACCAAACCCATTTTCCAAATTAAAAAAACTCAGACATGTGTAATTAAGACATGTCAAAATACAATTTGTGTAAACATATTCAATAAATATTTTAATTTGTTCAAAATAGTCGCTTGAGTACTAGTACAATAGTAGCTGCAATTGGGTACTAGTACAATAGTCACTACAATTTATTTTGGTTGGCTATGAAATGCAAAACCTCACGTTTTCATTGGTCCACTTTTGACAGATGACAGTTGAACTGAATAGTCTTCTCTATTGTAGGTATTGTATTATTATATTTTAATGAGTGATATTTGGTATACATTTTCAAAGATTTGTTTTGTTGGTAAGTTATTTCTCCAGTAATTTTGTTAAAATGTTACTTATTTTTATAGCGATTTTAGCAACGAATTTTGATGAGTTTATGCAGTTTATAACAACTAAGCGGTTCATCAAGTTTATTTTAGTTTGAGATTGAAGTAAACCGTTTAAACTGGGAGTGCGCTGAATTATCTGTAACCGATTTACTCCTACCTATGTTAGCGGCGTGAAATTGTTGCAGATAATTTGAAATCAAGGTGATGCGGTAAAATGAGGATTCCAATAAAATTCCGAAGCGAGTTTGCTCCCCGAGGGGTTATTACGCATGTTCAGGAACGGTCTGAGTGCACCGCCTGAAAAATGTAATTTAAAGCAGCTGTTTGGAAGTCAGGAACTGGCGCTAAATGCCCTTTTTGTCAGTTTCATATGACGCTGGTGGAAGGAAGTCGAGTAAGTGTATTTCGATGTAAGGCAAAATTTGATAAGAGAACTACTCGCTGCCCGTTTCGTCTTGTTATGTGTCACAGAATTCCCGGAGGAGAAACCTTCGTGCCAACTTCTCGCTGTTTCGTTGAATATTTTATAGAAAATCTCTTCTAGGTGCCCGGACCAACTTGATCACTCGGACGTTTAGAGAGACGCCAAAATCCTTCTAATGGTTTCAGGTATCAATCACAGATCTCGAATGGCTGCCACGTGTCGCCGCGGGTGGGATGAGTCGGCATAAATCCTAGATAGATTAATGAAAAAGTTGCAGAGTTCTAATAGAGATGCACCCGGAAGGTACCAATATAAACTGATTGTGAGCAGAATTGCTGCCTGGTGATGGGAATCCGAGCAGCTGCGTATTGTTGACGCGACTAATGGAACCGCCGTGTTTTCGAGCTTTTCGTCCTTACAACCGTTACGAAACACACTCCGTAAAACACCTATGTTAACATTTCGGGATTTCAAACAAAATTCAATTAAAAAGAAAATCGAGAGTTGTTTCCGAAGCCCGGCTTTTGCAACTTTCCGGCGAAATAATGCGAGCTGCAGAAGCGAAGCTCCCCGTAGACTTTAAATTACTCGTCAGCTCTCAAAATTCATCCGGGAGTGTTTTCTAGTTCGTTTAGATTGAATCTAGTTTAGTAGCAATCAAAGGCACTGAACGTATTTCGTTTCACTGATTCGTCTTGAGATTGAAGACGTCGAGGCGAAGTGAAGCTACTTTTTATTTGAGGAGCTGGAGAAAGAATTAATCAAGAACGCCTTGAAGCGGACAATGGTATCAAAAAAAGATTAATAAATACACATCAATAAGCTCCTTTAGCTGTTACAAAAAAGGGGAAGCGAACAAAGTGGTTATTTTTTCATCGCCCGTTTTAGCATTGTTGACTGAAGCGTTGGTTTCCCTGTTCGCTTTATTTAATATTAACTTGGGCACGTTTAATGACTTTAGAATTATATTTGCTCAGCAGGAAGTATTTAGCGTTTTTGAATATTATCAATTCATTCGAAATCAACGTAAATTTGGTTTAAATTAAACCTAAAATGTGTTGCACTTCAAAATTGCAAGATATAGTTTGCAATTAACTTCATTAACATATAATTTAATAACTTTATGTCTGTGAGAATACAAGTCATTAATCACGTGACCCTTTTTAAACCAATTGGAAGCATAAAAACCCTTGGATACATGTGTACCACAACGGTGATACAAAACAAAAATTCGTATCACCTTATTGTGGTCTGTTGCTATGCAAAAGTGTGGTTAGCAGGTTAGGTTTTGCGTCCGTTTGTGTCAAAACTGGTTAGCAGGTTAGGTTTTGCGTCAGTTTTGACACAAACTGACGCAAAACCTAACCTGCTACTCTCGAATTTGACATAGACTTACATAATTCATTGTATTCTCTCGGTTTCAATTGGAAAATAACACCGATGATAATCATACCACTTGTGGTATTATGTCTGAGAATACAATTCATTAATCACGTGATTCTTTTTAAACCAATTGCAAGCATAAACATTCTTGGATACATGTGTACCACGGCGGTGATACAAAACAAAAATTCGTCTCACCTACGCAAAAGTGTGAAAATGTATGTTACCCTGCTGTCAATCTTAAGTCTATGTCAAATTCTAGGTTAGCAGGTTAGGTTTTCGGTCAGTTTTGACACAAACTGACACAAAACCTAACCTGCTAACCTTGAATTTGACATAGACTTAAAATTGACAGCAGGGTAACCAACATTAACAGTTTTTCAATTCATTGCATTCTCTCACTACATACAACTCGCGGTATGATTAGTGATCGGTGATATTTCTCATTGAAACGGAAGGAGCAAATTCAACGAGTCCTTCGGACTCGTTTAATTCGCACTTCGATTTCAATTCGAAATAATAACACCGATGATAATCATACCACTTGTGGTATGATGGCTGACAATATTTCATCACATCCCTCAACCATTCAGTTGTATGTAATTAAACTGTGCCAACAGTATATAAACCGTTCAATAGTTATTTGCCAAGTAGGTAGACATGGAATTTTGTTTTTATGTTTAATAAAACTAAAACTCCCTAGAAACTCTTTTTGACACTTTGTCAGAAGCAGCTGTTATGTACAGGAGGCTCACGAAAGTGTCTAATTTGACATTTTGAGATTAAACATGCAATGTTGCCAGTCCTTTCATACTTTGTTTGCCACTAGGCATAATATGTATGGACATCGGCGTCATAGATATCTATCTGTCAACAAATTGTAGTACTAAAGTAAATATGCCAAAAGTCATTAAAGGTGACACAAAACTACAAATTACAAAGGCTTACAGGCATTATAAATCCGACAGGCCCGACCTCGGTGAAACTGAAATCTTTGCCCGGCTTAGTGACTTTTAGGATGCAAGTATTTATGCATAAAACTTAATTGTTGCTTTAATTTTTGGCTTTGTACTGTTTTAGATATCTGAAAGAACTATTAGAAATATTATGGGGCGGAACAATTTTGAAATTAAACCTTTTGGCCCACGACCTAAAAATGATACATACTATTTGCAACAAACGCATTGAAGAAGTAGTTAACAATGCGAGACAAATTGTGCAAGAACAACCACACGTATCTGTTCGCCATTTAGGACAGCAATTAAATGTTTCATATTCAACATCTCATAGGATATTAAGAAGCAATTTGCATTATTTTCCTTACCGGTTGCAAGTGTAACTGCTGCCAAACGATCCTCCGGTTAGATTGGAATTTTGTAACTGGTTTATCAATAATTTAGGAAATAACGATAATGCGTTTGAGAAAACTTTCTTTACTGATGAGGCATACTTCTATTTATCTGGCTATATTAATTCACAAAGTATGAGGATGTGGAGCGCTGAGAATCCCAATTTTTATGTTGAAGAACCGCTTCACCCACAAAAATCGGGGTTTGAGCTGCAATTAGTAAAAGAAGAGTTATAGGTCCTATATTTTTTTAAGGTAATTGAGTGCAGCAAAACGATTAAATTTTATTTTAATAGTTCAAATGTTAGGTTTTCTAAATGCACAATCATATCATACTGAAATTTTGTCGTCGTTATTTGAAGAGTTACGTGACAATGAATTACAAAAGGGTTACATACTTTCAATAAGATGGGGCATACATTTACTTGGAGAGTTTTACAAAAACAGAGTTATTAGTCAAAACATGTCTACAGTGTGGCCCCCGAGGTCTTGTAACTTAACTCCCTGTGATTTTCTTCTGTGGCCATATTTAAAAAAATCCATTCTTTAACTTCCACTGGACAATATTTAGCAGCTTTAACAAAGAAGTAATGGAAAAAATGCAGAAATCAATAATAATGGCGTAATATTAAGATTTGAGAATAGAACGAGTTAAGGAGTTTACTTTCTTAGGAACATTAATCTCTGAAAACTTAAATTACACACAAGGAATGAAATCAAGGTTAAT
>OW679194.1:171986978-172061384 GCA_940337035.1 Agriotes lineatus
GTCGCAACGCACTTTTTGAAGGCTTCCGTGCGACTGACTTCCCGCGGGTCCAAGGCGTCGTGGCCGTTTTTCGTAAATGCAACGAGGCGATTTCGTTATCACTTGGCGTTTTGAATTACCTGTATTGCGTTTTTAATCACGTCACACTCGCGCTAAGGTACTACTACGCGTGTCCACTTAACACAATTCGATTGCTTATACGGTGTGCTAACTTAACATGTTAGGACATATAGGATACGGTTAGGCTTGTTGCTTGCAGTGTATACAAGAAAAAGGTATAAAATATATAAATACAGGTGGCCCGAATTGTCCCGTTTCACTTCTCAGAGAATGTTGTTAGACAGTAAGACCTTCCGATTACCAGTCAAATTCTAGATTGGGATTTGAACCCACATATTCTGGACTAGCACCAGATACTTTACCTCTGAGCCAGCTGTGCTGCTGCTTTGCCTTTTCAAGTACAGTGCCATAAATATAGCCAGGGGAAACCCAGAACAGATAGAGCACATTATTATTTTGGAAGTTAAGCCGTCGCAACTGCTTCAATTCGATATTTACATTCCAGAATTTCCAAGATTGAGATAGCGATGGGGAATATATCTTTTCGCCTCATGGCAACACTAGTGGTAGATAAATAGCGTCGCACTGAGTGTTAAGTGCCACTTTCACTCTGATTATGTAAGCTACAAGGTCTTGCAAAACGTTAGTTATAATGAGGGCACAAACAGCAACAAGGTCAAATCTGCCTAAGTATCCTCGTTCTCAAGGTACTCAAAGAACACGAGCCACTAAAGTGCATGGACATCGCGTGGATCCGTGCTCGAGTTCACAAGGTGCAAGGCACATTAAGCCAGAGAATGCACAAAGACTACGTGCTCTAAGCCGAAATTCTATGTTAAGAATATTTTGTTGCACTCACATGTATGTGAATGTGATATCAGGGTGACATTTTCACGTTATAATAATGGATTGGTTTAGCTGTGTATTTAAAATCCAAAACGTGTCTTATCAGCCCTATCTATGGGCGGTTTCTGCGACGCCAATGCATTCCGTTGGCCGTAATTTAGTAACATAATCTCAATTAACGTGGTACCACATTGCACGGTTTACTGGACGCCTATCCTAGCGCCACTTTGTGCCAGTGATTACGAGTTTCGAGGTTCGGTTCGATTGCTTTCTGTGGAAGGTCCCATTTAGCAGCTCTTCTTGAGCATCTAGCCACTGTGCTTTATGACAATTTATCCGATCACACATTGTCTTGTAATCATAGTAAAGGAGCCTTGCTAGATATTGGTGACTTACGTAACTTTACCGAATAATTTCACCAAGCAGTATTGCTCTCAACAGGGGCTTCCCAAGCTCCCTAAAGCTTTTATGTGCCTGTTTAAACGTCATTTATAGTTAATTATTACTTTGTCTATTTAATTAAGTATTTCTGTTATTTACAATTTTTTGTTACTTTCGTTTACTGTTTTGTCTGCCGACTCTTGTTGGTTTACAGTAGCATTAATTTAGAGTTTATTTTTATACCGGGTGCACCCTATTGTGTTAATATTTATTTTAAAATTATTTTAGGGGATTATTAAAGTCAAAGTTTGACTTTAATAGTTCCCTAAAATAATTTTAAAATTTAATTAATTGAAAAGTCAAATTTAACATATTGTTAATATTTATTATTTTTAAGCTATAAGTATTTGTTAATATACTACTGCTTTTTATACACGTTTTACCAGTTTATCTTTTATGACCTGGCCGTTATGTGAGTGTGTTTCAGATTATGTAGCTATCAACTATATTTTCTAGTTAATGAGTCACTACCGTAGGCATATTTGTTGTATTAAAAACTCTTTGGCGCCCTTTGTAATTTTATGCTTTTGTAAAAGAACCCCCCACCATCTAGTGAACTAATTGGTCCTCAGCTAAGTCCACGTAGTCACGATGATTTGAAATTAAGTGGAAATTATAGTATCAAGACAGATAAGGTCAAATGTCAGTATTATATACTGCTGTCTGTACGCCTACCTAAATTATAAAACAAAGAATCACAATTTATTATTATTTCCTTATTTCCACCTTCCTTCTTAATAAAAAATAAGCTATTCTTTTCTATGCTAACATTTAATATTTGAACACTGTGTTGCCGATTTTTATATATTCTATAATTATTCTTTCAAGAAAAGCGTACATTAACATTTTAATTATATTCACTTTTGATTTATCTGTTGAATAGTACCTTTATTTTCTAAATTTCCAGTACTTCTAGCTTTATTTTAAATTTTATTTTCGCTGTATATAAAACTTGAGTTTCTAATTTACTAAAAACTACAATATTTCTTTTTTATTATTTTCACAACGGCGACAATTATTTTCAGAAGTAATGATGGCAACTTCTCACATGAGTTTGTAACCTCGAGATTAATATTTTATACTCGGGATACGTGGTAGGTGAAGTAATTTAAGGCGCGGCGTTCCAAAGTTCTGTAACAAATTCAATCATTCGTCGAACTAAACCGAAAATCCTTTGAAAGTTTCCCCCGCTCGTGCGGCGACACCAATTTTCTTAATTCCCTCAATTCTTGCGCCTAGTACATTTCTGATTAATTTCCTCCTTGTCGTGCACGGCGAAAATTTAACCAGCGCGACTGATTCATCTTTTTGCGGCACACATGCATCTCTCCAGATTGGTCTCCGACTTCCTTTGCTTTTTATCAAGCTTCTTCATATTTTAGATGATGATATCGCCGAGACTACCAGGAGACGACGAGACACACGGAAATTGTGAACGTAATATATAGCTGGGCTTCTTTTTGCGGCCGCGAGTGTCGTATCTTTTACTTGCAAGGGTGCACTGTTAATTGGATTTTGAACTTCTCCTGCCAACCAACTTAAATTTTTATTGCCAAATGCTGTAAACTTTTGAGGCAGATGTGATTTCCAACTTCATACTTAAGCGAAATTCCGGGGCGACGGCCTTCCCCTGCCGGTTGAGCAAATCTCCAGAGGACCATCCACGCTTCATACTGCAGAAAAATGCCAAACAGGGTTAAAAGCATCATGACGTATAATCTCGTTTGACATTCGGCCATTAGGTTATACCGCAGTTCTGTTCATGGGAAACAGATATTACGTAGATTTGTCTTGCTTTTCGAGGGTGAAGCTCTTCCTGTGGGGAGCAGCCTCCTTGATCTCAGACTGATGGCCGAGGGGAAGCTAACGCGATGTGATTGATACTAGGCCTTGAAGATTGTAAAGGATAATGGTGCAGGACAACAGTTAGGTGCTCGTTTAAGTTATTGGACGTCGGATTGCGTACTATTTTGAACGCCGCCAGATAAACTTCGATTTTTCTTTCTTACGGTTATTGCGGCAGTTCGTCGTCATTGATTCTATTCTCAAAGTTGCAAGTGCCATTGTACTTAGGAAGGAATTTTAATCTGCACTCTAGCAATTTCTCGAATAATAATAACCTACATTTTTCTCTTAAAAGATCTCTTAATTAGTTGTGATTTCAATTAAATTTCAATTAGTTGGTTTGAAACGTTATTTAATATTTTAAAGGAGAATTTCTTTTTCAAAACTTTGAATATTAAGTAAGCATTATAACTATAGCAATCCCAGTTATAAAATATGCCCTTACAAAGTTCTCATTAATTTATATTATTTTTCGCAGAGAAAAAATTGTATTCCAATAGAGAATGCATTCATTCACGTATACATGTAGTACATGTAATACATGTAGCTCTTCGAAGGCACTCAAAAATATATTTTAAATATAGTTCTTCTGTTAGCCTTTCTAAAATATAAAGCAGAAATATGTTTACCTCCCACTATCTGCCAATGATGCTTGTTGCTCAGTAAATATGTCGCTGTACTAATACCAAAAGAGCAGATAAATATCGCAAAGCCTAAGTAAGCTACTTGACTTATTTTGGTGCATAGCGACACTACGGACTTGAGCACGGAGGAAAAAACTTGGATAAAATACTAAAAAACTAAGAACTTTGTAAAAAAGCGTTGGGTTTAGCTACAATAGGCACATGGAATATTAGAGCTATAAATAACAAATTCGAGGAGGTACTCCAAGAACTCGACGAAAAGAATATAGATATAGAGACAACTTCAGAAGGAAAATTGGTATATACCTATACATTATACCAGTGGTGTTACGAAAAAGGAAAGAGTCTGTAGTGGAGTATCTATAGTAGAATAAGGAAAAATATAAACAGTTTGTAAAATCTTAAGAACAAATTAACAACAAAATCATTATAGTAAAATTAAATACCTTAGGTCATGGGATATTAAGTTTTGATGTTTTGCGTGTAAGCTCCAAATGATAATATCCACAATACAAATATTTATTTTATTAACAACTGGCAAGGTTGATCGATGAGGTAAGTAACCGCAAAGAAATTATTTAATTGGGATATGTAAACGGTAAAATTGGAAAAAGGATAACCGATCCTATAGTTGGGCGATAAGGTGAAATATTTCTAATTACCTACAATGGCAAAAGACTGATAGAATTCTGCCATAAAATTCTGTAAATGTTATGAACATATACTTCCGATATAAAGACATACATTGTTTCACAACAAATGCCAAATGAGAACGATAATTGATTACGTTATAATAAAACAGTAATGCAACATACTAGTTTTGTAATCTAAGGTATATTTCCTATTTAAGAGGAAGTATAATAGTAATTCACTATCAGCTATTGAGATATCCGGTTTGGCGAAGGCCACTGTTCCAAAGATGAGAAATGGCGACCTCGGGTAAACACAGAAAAATAGATAACAATAAATAAAAGTGAAGATGGGATAACATACTGCAGACATACAACAGAGGCACCGGAGGCCGTAAATAAAGCATGCCAGGAGTGTAAAATAATTTTTAGACTCAAGCCCCACACTAATCGGACACAATTACTATGAGCAGCTTCAGATCGTACTAAACAAACGTTCAGAGTACGTGGACCAATCGGAGGGCCGACTAGCTACAGTGAAGACAGCGTATGGTTTTTTCTAAGATTAGCAAAAGGCATTCAAATTACTAGGGAGCGCCAAAAAGTCCTTCAATACAACTGATAAGTTCATTAGCTTACAGCTAATTTTATTGTTACAAGCTAAATCACATGAGTTTTTTTAAATCAGTGATAGGTTGCAAGAGATCGCAACAAACAAGAGTTACCCAAGCAATTTTATTAGCGTAAAACAAAACAGAATAAAACATTTAATCCGTTAATAAATCACTTGGCATTAGGAAAACAGGTTAAATTAGCAATCAATTATAAGATTACGGTGTCTCGATAAATCAAACATAGTAGGAGGTTAACAAAAGTCTACCACAATATGTAGAGATCTTCCGTGAAAGCACAAGTAAAACTTGAATAAAGACTCGGGAGTGATGCAGGTTTAGCAGATGAATCTAGGCTTCCAGAAAGAAAAATATATACAGACTTCAGTTTACCTTGGACAACACAGGATACTTCCAGTACAATGCGCGACTGCATTGGGAAACAAACAACAACAGTCGGCAACGTTCGCCATCCGAGAGAAGTTGTCGGATATATGATGAAGTTACGGCAAAAGCTTTCCGAAAGAACTGCAAAACTATAAAGCTCGTCTTCGACGACTTTAGCAATAAATAGCAAACAGCAACAAAAACTTCCACTTAACAACGCGGCGCCAGGTATGGCTTTGCGAATCGGGCGCCAAACTGGTACCACACCCTTTAACGACTCCAGGGTCGACTCTTAAGCTTACGGCTCCAGAATTCGATTTGTTCACCGATTAAAATTCGCAATCAAGTGCGAGTGAACTATGAGACACTATTTTACATCCCAAGTCACTATCAAACAGCACCAAGCTAAGGAAAAGGTTAACAATGAAATAGTGTGTGCGATCGGCTCGAGAGGCGTTGGTAAAAGAGAAAGGAAGCCAAGCGTGCAATAAACGGAATGCGTTGCCCACCTGTACAGGACATCTTTAAACAATCGACGATAACACCTAGTTATGTCTTAACAACGGATTCATAATCTCCCTTGTACAACTTCAAGGTCTTCAAACGAATATGTGATCTCAAAAAGTAAGGTACCAAGACGCTAGAACGGGGTTACCCAATATTTATTTAATTGTTTATTTATTAACATACAGGGGTACAAACAGGCACTAGACCAAAAAGAGTACGACTAATATAACATGCGAAGGATGGAAAAAATAATGTGCAATCGAGGCGTGGCGCTGTTTGATCGTAACAAGCAGACTGATATGTAAACAAATAGGTGTACTGAAATTAATAAATGCACAGGAAATACTAGGGCAAGCAAGGCTTAGAAAATCCTGAAAAGACCTAGAACACAGAGCAAAAACCATTCTGAAGTAAATCTAAATAAATTTTCTCTTTTTAATTTCTTTTTTGTCAAGGTTAGGTTTAAAAACAGCAATGTTGAATCTCGCCTTGTGAATTCATGTTTATGAATAAAAGACTGAATTATAATTAAAATAATAATAATTATTATTATTATTATATTAAAACCTGACGAACTATGACAGTTCTTTGCTGACCCAGACAAAATGTGCCTTCTTCTAAGGCCAAATAATGTTACTAATCCCAACTTACCAGAAGATCTTCAACATATTTATATAAGAGAAATTAGTGCACGTGATACAGCTCCATATAGAACGAAAAAGCTCCGAATCTGGGAGACATACCGATAGACCTGATAAAGATGTGTCACTGAAATTGATTGAACTGTAGCTGTCATTTTAAATAAATGTTTAAGCAGTGACGAAGTTCCTATAGAATGGAAGGCAGCGTATATCTTATTAATACTTAAAAAATCTGTAAAGTGGTTTACACGAAATTTCCCTCGAGAGAATTAGACCAATTTGAAAATTTCAAAAAAATGTAGCCCGCTGGAGTTTGAATTTCGCCGCATCTGAGTAGCGATTGTAGCCACATCAACTTATCGTACTGCGCCATCCAGACTTATTGGAACGAGTGCGGCGCGCACCTCTATTGAACAGAACGGTCTTATTGTTGAAACGTTTTGACTCTTTTGTGACATTATGCTGTATCTGTTGTCCTATTTTCCAGACAGACAGACAGACAGATAGACAGACAGACAGACAGACAGACAGACAGACAGACAGACAGACAGACAGACAGACAGACAGACGGACGGACAGACAGAAAGACAGACCGACGGAATTGAAAATACTTGTTTTTCGTCATCTAGAGACCCTGAAACGTAAAGATCTGAAGAAATCACGGAAGGTGATTTTTTCGCGATTACAAGTATAAAATGTAGCAAAAGCGAGTGTAGTAACCACCGAGGGATACGTGTTACTAGCTGGATTGGAAGTCATGAGTAAAATGGCTTCAGGGCTAGAAGCTCCTGCATGCATTTGTAAGCAAACAGAATCTTGAAAAGCTATTAGCTCGTTGACGTTCGATCTTCAGGCATACAATTCCTTTAAGTAAGTTGTGGATTAGTTTAGAACATTGCTGTGTTGAAAGAAAGTACAGAAGAGCAGTAAGAAATTTGTGTGAATACTGCTATGGTTCAGTTAGATTTGAAAAATAATGTTTCAGGTATTTACAGTGATACAGAGCCTCCGCCAAGGCCCGACATTTTAAAGTTATTTAAGCTTTAAGATTCTAGAAGCGTATGTGTTGTAGTATGACCACCTATACGTGCTGCACATGACTGGCTCTATACCTTATTATTTGCGGATGTTCAGATGTTAGCAGCTCAAGAAAACTAAAGGAGTATGGAAAATGGAGACTTGAAATAAATATGAAAAACTGAATATCTCTTTGCAGGCGGAACTGGTGGAGACCTTGTGATTAATAATACCTTAATTAACAAAACCTAGGAATGATTATTTCAGAGAATCGTAGAAGTAACGATGAAATCAACAACAAAATTGGACAGAGAAGACGTCAATATACAAAACAATCCTCTGACGTATACGTACATACCTATGCATCATAAACGTGGGAAGCGAATTACAAAAATAAAAATTCCTATCCTCCTGCTTAAGAATTCAGGTATCTATCTTTTAAATTGTGGTTCTTGCGACTCTTTTTATGTGGGCCAAACCGGGAGATCCTTCAAAAAGCGCTTGTCTGAACACATTTCTTTGATAAAACCAAATTACATTCATCATCTTGACTATAATAAATCGGATTCTGCCTCTCACATTATTGAGAATAATCATAAATTTGACCGGGATTCCAATGTTAAAATTCTTTACGTCTGCCCTAAGAGCAATAATTAAAATTTTTACGAAATCTTCGAAATTGTCTCCCGGTTAAACGATCGTTGCCTCAATGAGGTAACGGAGTTTGCAAACAGTAGCAATTATATATTCCTCAATCTAAAATTTGATTAATTGCTTAACTTATTACATTTATCGGTTATTGTGGCTTTGATACGTATTTACAGTTCTCACCTTGGCTGACCGTTGTGAATAAACAAATAATTTATTTCATTTAACATGCGGGTCACGTTGTCTTGTGTCTGTTTTAATTTTAATTGTTTGTTTATTTATGACTGTCCACTTTTGACATTAGGTGAGGTGTTTGCTCACTGGGTTTTCCCCCGTATTTTTATAAGCTTTATCTTTTAGCCTGAAGATGGTTTAATATATAAGCCGAAACATGTAGCGTATGTACAATATATGTTAATTTTTATGAGGAAGACAGTGTTTACTTTGCATTAATTTATAAAAATAAAATGCGAATCTTACAGCAAACCCTCATTTGTTTTAAACTTTCTTGCTGAATTTTACCATACAACATCCCTATTGAATTGATTATATAAAGTAATTAAAGACCGTTCTTTTAAATTTGACGTCGAAGTCGGAGCTAAAGGGTTCATTGTGAACGTACCACATGAGCTATTTCAACCGAACATCACTTTGTTTGTTGTCATTTAGTAAACTGTGTATTCCGTTAGTGAAATATCTACGTAGGTACAGTACAGTTCGATTTAATAATTTTATCTAAAACAGAATATTTCTTTACAGAATATCAGGTTCTCTAGACAGATAGACGTATTCTGTAATCTCTACCTGTCAGTTATTTGTGTTTGGTAATATAACCTTTTCAATTAAAACGGTTTTGCTACAAGAACATAAAATTTTTATGATCCAGTCCTATTTTAATAACGGGCGTCGAGTTGATGGAATATGGCAGTACTCAATCCATGATTGTTTTGAAGAGTTTCGGCAGGAATTTCCAAACCTTGTGATGCATTCTAACACTTTCCGTTGTTTTTTAATAACTGTGTTGAAGTTTTTCGTGGGACTGGATCTGTTTCACGCAAAGAAGGCAACAGTCATCTTCCGAGAAGAACGTCAGAAAAAATTGAAAATGTAAGATAGATTGTAGAAGATGTCCCTCGAACCTCTGTACGCCATTTGTCTCAACAAGTTCAGTTGACAGTTCGCACCTGCCACAAAATATCAAAGAAAGACATCCACGTCTATCCCTGCCATTTGTAGTCTGTACAACAATTACAAGAAGCTGATTATCCTCACTTTTCACGAAGGAGACCTGGTTTTATTTAGATGGATACATTAATTCTCAAAACATGCGTTGGTGGAGTTGGTAGAGACATCTCTTCATTCTCACAAAATAGGAGCGTGGTCGGCTATTTCAAGGCGTAGAATAATTGGGCCATACTTTTTTGAAGGTAAAAGTAACACAAATGTGTTTATTTGTTAAAAAATCAACGAAGATTTTTCAGGTATTTTGATTGCAGAAAGTTATCGACAAGAGCTTTTACCACCCTTTTTCGAAGAGCTTCATGACGATGAACTCAGATTTGGTTTTTTCCAACCAGACGGGGCCACTGCACACACAACACATAGTACCTTAAATATGATATGAGAATTAGTATTATTCGAAACACACCAATACTTTATCCTGCCAGATCATGCGACTTCACGCCATGTGATTTCTTTCTGTGGCCTTATTTAAAGAACTCCATTTTCCAGCAACCAATACATACCTAAATGAACTGCGGCACATAATATTGGAGAAAATTAATGAAATTAATAACAATCCGAATATGTTAATAAATGTCAGCAATGGGATTGTGCAAAGAGTACAAGCGTACATGGCTGAAGCCGGTGAACATTTTTATCATTTGTTATGATTTTTTATTGCAATAAATTACAGTTAAATTATTACCATTTGATGGAAATGTAGTGCTTTTAAGTTAGTTTTAAACGTTTGCATTAGAGTGCTTTCTTGTTGTTAAATCTGTTTATAAAAGTAGGGTTAGGTACGTTTTGTGATATGTTCGTAGTGCACTTTTCAACGCCGACCGCGACATCAAATTTAAATGGACACCCCTTACTTAGTAAATATACCGGGTGTCAACGAATTTATTAGACAAGTCATAACTTCTAGAGTATAAGGTGTATCAAAATGAGAATTTGGTATAGGTAAATGGTATAGGGAGAGGAGAGTTTTCGCATATTTTTCACTTTCCGGTTAACTAATAACTTCAACGACGCACTTAAATTATTTGAAAGTACAATATCCGAATTTATTAAAAATTTCACTGTAGTAAATGTTCAAAGCGCATTCCTTCTTGTTCACGACACATTTCAGTTCATTCAATTGTTTCTCTCCACACGTTTTGTAACATTTGAGGGGTTATACTTATAAATATCCGTAGAATTCTTTCTTCTAAGATTTCAGGGGTGGCTGGGGTTGTTGCATAGACCCTTTCTTTAACATATCCCCAAATAAAAAAATCGAGCACAGAGAGATCAGGTGAGCGGGCAGTCCACCGTACTGGACCATTGGTTGCAATAACTCTATTATTAAAATGCTCCATTAAGTAATTAAGAACGTCTCTGGTATTGTGAGGCGGTGCTCCATCTTGTTGGAAGTAAATTCACCGTAAAACTGCTACAGGTAGATTATTAAGATGATCCTCGGTTTCATTTTGAAGAAAGCCTAAGTACCTAACCCCTGTTAAGTGACCTTGAAACAATATTGGCCCAATTTTTCTGTTTCCAACGATACCAGCCCAGACATTGACGCTAAACCTTTCTTGAAAAGTGCCCTCTCTCATTTTATGTTGATTTTGTTGAGCCCAGTACCGTGTAGTTTGCTTATTGAACATACCATTATTTGGAAATCTGGATTCGTCGGAAAATAGAATTAAGTTGATAAAATTTGGGTCAACTCTATGATTTTGAAGCAGCCATTTACAAAACACTGCCCGTGTATCGCCATCGTCAGCATACAAATGTTGGTGTAACTGATATTTAAATGCTCTATAACGGCGCTTTTTCAGTATTTTTCTTGCTGATTCATGACTTATCTGCAGTTCTTGACCAATTTTTCTTAAGGAAACCGTTTTATCAACCTCAACAAATACTGATGGGCTGGATGTTGCCGGTTGGGATATCTCTGAACATACAACTCAGCAGCATTCCTTGAATTCCTATGACATTCTCCAAATATTAATAACATATCCACTTTTTCACTTTGAGTATACATTATTTTGACAAAAAATTAAACTAAGATTCAACGAAAATTAAGAAACTTTTACGTCTTCTCATAAAGCGTATATCACTGTCATTACCTAGGTGTTTTTTTTTCAAAGAAGACTTAATAAAAACAACTGCAAAGTAGGTATTATGCATCATGGCTATCCTTGGCACACTTGACAAAAGTAAATAAATTATTATCCAGTATTTTGCTTAGAAATATTTAATTTATGAGCTTAGTTCTAATCCAATCGAAAATAAATTAGTATCGTTAGATTCGCCAAAACATCCTCTTTTCGGAAAGTTCGTGTCAATAAAGGGCCGCAATTTGAAAAAAAAATAGTTAAACACGAAAATGTGATTTTGCCAACTTGTCTTATTCCTATCTATTATACTAATCATTAAAACTTTGCGATTGTAATTTTATGACATCACCTGAGGTCCTTAGATTAGTTTGCTTTCGATCATGGCCACCTAGATGTAATATTACAACGGAAAATGCTAAGAAGTGAAGAGGCATGGGAGAACATATATAAATTTATAAAGAAAATAATGCTGAGGAAAGAAGAGGATGCAAGGGTAAGAAAAGCTGAGGAAACTTAAATGCCGGACAGAAAACAATGGGAACTAAAGAGTGATCTTGAAGTAATGCCACAGCAGTCCCGAAGTCACCCTTGCTCATCCATGGAGGGGTTTTAGTGGGTAGAAATCCCACAGTCCCCCGCGGAATAGAAGATCTTCCCGCGGGGACCCTAAGAAGGTTTCCCCTCCAAAAAAAAAAAAAGATGCACTATTAAAAGTGGCTCTAAAAAAATCAAGTAGGCTTATAAACTTTTAAAAATGACACTTTCTACTCCAGAATTGTCTCAGAAATCCAAAAATGTAAAAATATGCAGGGTGTTCCATTTAACAATTCGAAACCGGAGCCATTTCCGGTGAAACCGAAAGTGACCTCCTCTCCCTATAACATTTAGCTTTACCAAATCTCATTTTGATAGACCTAAAATTCTAGAGGTTATGACTTGCCTAATAAATTCATTGACACCCTGTATGTGAAGCCTAGCGTCTTCCATCTATTATCTTGTAGCTATAATTAGATCAAAATAGAAAGAGAGTGTAGAGTGTTGGCATTCATAGTTGATGTTTTAGAAACTATGAAAATAAATATCTTATTGGAGATGTACATTAATAGCAATACATTTTTTCCTTATTCCTGTTCTCTTTTTGTCATTTTGTGTTTAGTTTGGAAGTAAACATTATTACAATTAGTCTTTGTGATTAAAACTAAGTTACGAGATTTTTCACAGCAAAAAGAGATACATTTATTTACTTATTTTTACTACAGGAATCGCTTGATTTATCAAATTTAATTGCTTAATAACTTTCCTCGATTTTACAATTTCTCGTACAGTTTTCGTCAGAAAATTATTGATTAGGGTAAAATATATATTTGTACTTGGAAACATTACGGTATATAATCATAAAATAGCTACGCAAAGGTCAAAGTCGTGTTGTGTCGATGCAGAAACTAGCGAATCAACACGCTAATTATATCATGGAGATGATTTATGCGGATAACTTTAATATTCCTCAAATACTATGTGGGATTTTGTTCCTTTAGATTCTTCTAAGTATACAGAGGTGGATACTTACTCTAACCACGGAAATATGTTTTATTGGTTTTATTAAATATGGTTTACTATGAATCTGGTCATTTCGAATTGATGTATAATTAAACTTAATTATTTCGGTGATTTGAAAACTACGTTTATTGGTAAACATACGGCACTGTACAGGGAAATCAAACGTCGCCTCCAACTAGTAAAACTAAAATTACATTGGTTCTAAACATTTATAGGTCGAGCAGGACAAAGCATGGTAGTCACGCGAGGGATTTGAATTATAAAACTATATCCCATTACGTTTTAATGAGATTTAACTGGAAAGCGAATTAAAATTCCATGTACATGTCTGACTTTTGTACATGCAAATAAAATATTAAATTTATTAAACATTCAGTGCTGTTCTAGATTTCTAAAATTAATTATTGACTTCGCCCGTAACAGTTTTACAATGAATATTCATACATCGAAATAAAGGTTTAATTTTTGTAAACATGACTCGCGACCCGATGCATTATTAATTTTCAGTTTCCATAATACTTTATGGCCTGTTGTAAATTGTTTCCGCGATTATTGGAAATAGTGCAACCGCAGCAATGAATAGGCCGAAAATTAAAATTCGAAAATGCCAATAACTGTTACGTTTCTGTCGCGTAATTTGTAATTGCTGAGGCCGGTTACAGCTGAATGGTTAGTTTTAATTTTGAAACGGTGAATATCAAACCGCTTCATCGAATTGTGACGAGCACTATCGGGCACGTTGTTTTGAAAGACTCCAATTAGCTTTTAATTCCCGGCTCTTTTCTGTCAGAATAAAGCTAAGGAAATAAATTCGCTCGTAATTATTATTTTATCTCGCAGGTCCGTTATCAACTCGTAATGAGAAAAGTTGCGAAGAAAAAGAAAAATAGCGAAAGTTGCGAAAAGGAAATATTTCTTTCGAACGAATTTATTTTCTTGATTAACTCTTTAAGCCGCATTGTGCTCGATTTGTACCAATAAGAAAGCACCTCGCGAGAAAAACTCCGTGTAATTAAGAAATTTAATTAGTGCCATTTCTACTTAATTTCGGCGGAAATACACGAATTAAGTCAAAAGCATCCACTCGCTACTATAAGCAGCAGATTGGAACTTGCCTTCTGAAAAAGTCCAGGGCGACGTCGTTAGGCCTTCAGAATATGAAAGACCTCGCACCACCTTCGCCCAAGAAGTGTTTTTAAGGACGTCACGTTGAAAATTAACTTTCCACCTTCTCTTACCTCGTTATCCTCGCGCTTGTACGCAATCCGGTGGCAGATAATTGAAGGAGCGTTAAATTTTTTTCGTTGAGGTACACTCGTGCCCATAAGTTCGGAATAAATTCAATGAGGCGAAATGAGATGACTCAAAATTACCGAGAAATGAGGATAAGGGAAGATGACGGAGCAGCAGAGATGGGTGGCGAGAACCTCCCCCAACTTCTATCTCAATCATTAAATGACATCGATCGCACGCATTTCCGCCGATATCAAATTACACAGACGAGCTTTATAAATTTTGCTCCAATATTTGCGGAGATATTTTCGGTTTAAATTGCTGGAAGTGAGTCTAGATTTCTCTATTAAAGTTAAATGACAGCGGGGTTAATATTAGTTTTGCAGAATACCTTGAGCTACGCGGCGGGATTGCTCGGGTTTAATTTCGATATAACTTTGGGGCTAAATTATTAGACAGTGGAAGAAAATTGGTCGTAAACAATACACTGCGCCACACGCATATCAAAAGTTTCGCTGGATTCAAGTAAACTAATTTCCAAACGGCAGCGACCTCTAACCTTCGGCTTGCACGATTTTGTTTGGAGGATATTAAAATTAAATTAGGTGCACGAAATGTGGGGTCTATTTTTGTTAAACTTTGTATTAACTTTGACGACATGGCACGTTAAATTGTAATTTTTCTTTAGGGCATATAAAAACTATTTTTAATGTGACGCACTGATTAACTATCTGATATTTCTAAAGCGTATGTCCTATAGTCTTATACAGCCACTCATATTAACTGTTTTAACTGTTGTATAATAATAATATCCAGTAAATTCATTCTAAGTTTGCCATGGTAAGAAAATAATGCAAAAGTCGTGTGTGATTTCGTTCTTGTCATCAGTGTCAGCAGACAATTTCAGTCGCAAGTACTTTACTTCTGTTTCTGATTAACTATCTGATATTTCTAAAGCGTATGTCCTATAGTCTTATACAGCCACTCATATTAACTGTTTTAACTGTTGTATAATAATAATATCCAGTAAATTCATTCTAAGTTTGCCATGGTAAGAAAATAATGCAAAAGTCGTGTGTGATTTCGTTCTTGTCATCAGTGTCAGCAGACAATTTCAGTCGCAAGTACTTTACTTCTGTTGCTTCTTTACTTTCCATAATTCTGCTTCTCCGGGTAGCGCAGTTGGGAAAGGGCTAGGTTTGTATTAAGCAAATCCTCGGTTCGAATCCCGCAGGGAGCGGAATTTTTCCGCAGCCTTGGCGATTGGAATCGGGCTCGGTAAGACCATTCACAGTTGGACACCGAATTAATTGTGCTCTACTCGGAACCACAGACCTAAGAGATAGAGTAACAAGGTCCACACATCACCAACACACACACCTAACCTAACACACAATGGTTGCTACGCAACCACGAAAGGCCCGATTCAACTTTGTAACTCTGAGCTCGGGGCAAGTTGAGTACTACATCGCCAGGTACTAGCGTACAAAGCACCAGCCTCTACACCACTAAGGTAACCAGAGGTTAACGATAATACATACTCTCGCATATTAGTTAGGAATGAATTCATTTTCTCTCCTTACTTCTTCATTACTACTATATCTTTTAGTAAATATTACTCCTAATAGGATCTTTTCTGAGCCATTTATATGAAAGATGTTGAAATCCTTCTTTTCCTATCGACAAGTAGTCCTAGTATAGAAATTTTCAATACTTATTTAATTTTGATATCCAATTTCTGCGAAAATCTTAATTCTGAAGTTGTTGGTTATGTTTTACGTGTATGTAAAATAATTCCCACCACCCTCCCATATAACAAATACAATTTTGTGCTTCAAACGAAAGAAGGTTAATGCATAGAATAAGAACAATAATAACGGAATTTTCTCATAAATATTTACAATTGTAATATCTCTTGAAAAAAGGAAGATTATTTGTTTTTTTAATGCGAAGTGAATCATACAATAAAAATAGTGGATGGGGAGGCAAGGCACCGTATAACTAATACGTAAAATGGTATTTAATAGAGGTCGGTTGTAAGAGCCTTAGATAATGTAATATTAAAGAAAAAAAATTATTAATGAATTAATAGTAAAGAACCGAAATAATGTGATACTGAAGATTAGATTACACAAAAACAATATAATACATTTTGATTGAAACTGTTTCTGAGCTATAAACATTTGTTGCTGATAGCAACGGGAAGGGCCTGTGTATCAATATGCTCCCCGGCCCGGACGTGGCCTTGCTTCATCTGAACCGGATGGTGACCGTGTATGCAGAAAAATTGAAAACAGAAACTCGACAAGCGCGTCATCGCAAGAGTCACGCCAGACTGAGGCTTCTTGAGGTTTAAGCCTGCACTTAAATGGCTCACATTGAATCTTAAAATAGCTTTATCTTTTGACTTATTTCTTGCCGCTTCGTAGCCGCGACGGTCCATCAACTGTCGAAAAAGCTTTGTGCCGCTTCGATCTGGCTCCCATGCATTGAGAAGAATGATGAAACATTAATACAAAAGAAAAATGTTTCTTTCAGAATAAAAAAAATATTGAATGTTTTAGCGAGCCGCCACTTTATAGACGGTTGTATTGGTCCATTTTTAATTATATAATATTTCTATATTTGAAATTTGAGATAAATAAGATCTTATCAGTTTATAAAATGTACCTTTCATAATATGTGAGTTCTAATTGGGTTTGAATGATATGTGGTTACGTTGAGTGGGCGAAGGGATTTATAAATAGTCCTAAACCCTATCGCCTACTACATACCTCTCAGAAACCCGCCCATTTAGAATTCCAATGCTTCAATGACTATTGAGTCGGATTTAATTAAATCTTAAAATGGAGACGTATTTTTGCGTAGGAGCGAATGTGGGTTCTAAAAAAGCAGGCGACTGTAAAGCACAAACATTATTACACATAGCATCAAGTAATTAATGGCATAATATTAACAAATTTTAAAGTTAAATTCACAGTCAACGTTGTGAATAACTTTGAATGTGTCTGGATTTTGGTAACTATTTGCGTTGGCTAAATATATTCTATACAAGAAACGTTTGCAATAATATGATCATGAGACCAGGAAGTAGGAATAAAACCCCAAGTGCGTGACTATTTTTTCTAATCTAAATTTGATTGCGTTTTGTTAATTATAGTGTTGTTCTATCTACAAATCGAATTTTTGAGTAGGGATTGGCTCTAAGCGTCATATTTTATTAGTTTATTTATTTGGTTGCGCATAGGACACAAGGATAACTAGGCAGTTCCTATCAAAGCGTCGTATGACGTTAATTTAAAATAAACAAATCTAGCTTTCTAGCCCAACACATTAAAACAGATTTTAAAATTTAATAATAATAGTAATATCGTGTGGCTTATGGTAGGCAGCCTGGTGTCAGTTTTCAGGTTGACAACCGGGATCGATGACTTAATGTGCTGGTTGTGATGTTATTACCACTACAGTGACGATCACCCAGCCGAGTGCTGACCGAGCTTGGCGTTGTTTAACTCCGAGACTATTTGTTCAATTCTAGGAGCATGTTGACATGCTACCATTTAAATACTAAAAGCATGTGAACAGCGCATATGTATATATAAGAGGAAGTAAGCCTGATGGAGACGAAGTAATCCGATTAGTGGCAATGAAAAATGGACACACACAGGCAGGCAGACACGCCATATATTTATATATATAGACTATGAACGTATCATATTATAATCTAAGAACGCTCATTGTCATTCCAATAGTTGAAAAGACATTTTCCTGCTAATCTACTTACTTATGTGGTTCAACAATGTTTGGTAGGTTAATTGTAAGTAATATGACATATTCCAGCGGTTTGTCCCAATTTCCAGTTTGTTATTATTAAACCGTTTGAAGAATTTTTAGAATGGTAAAATCTTCATAAATAATTGAATTTTGTTTTTTAAGTAAATTTATGACTAATTTAGTTGAGAGTCTTGCACATTTTCTTCATTATTTAATACTTTTTTTGCGTTACCAACCTATTTTTACTTGTTTTGGGGTTCGTTATCTATGGCGAAAAGGGCAAGTTGCCGTATCCTTGTTAGTGGTATGACAATAATAGAAGAACAAGCCTGTTATGAATATGAGCAAGCACATTTGTCATATTCAATGGCATTTTATATTTATTAGTTGGTAGCGCAAGAAATGTTATAGAAGACTCGATCGTTAGGTGTATTACTGGAACAGTCCTCAAAAAATAGCAAAACTTGGTCATTGGGGCCTCGTTTTTTTTCGGCCTGTTCTAAGACTCTTACCGATCTTGTAATGTAATATACTATAATAACAGTTCACATATATATCAAAATTAGTTGTGGATTAGTTAGGAAATGACAAAATGTATACACATGCCAATTTTGTATATACTGAACACGCTGAATACGCAGATTAAAAGCATTATTTACGTTAGAAAATCGCACTGCTAATTCAAGGAAATAATAGAAGAATTGGCCAAATTCGCAATTCTAACGAAATTCTCTTTAATTTAGATAACATTTTAGCACATCAATTCGGAAGATCAAACATAAACTGGTAACAAATTATTAGTAGGTGTACGTCGATAAGCAGATTCGACGATGTGTATAACGTGGGTATCTGAAACGTATTTTTAAGGAGTTTGATTCTTTACCATAGGGAGTAGTTTAAACCAAGGCAGTGTAAAAAGGGAGGGCGTTGAGTGCTCTTCTTTTTATATGTGTGATGGATGACATAAAAATAAATGTTAAAGAGGAATAAAAAAATCATGCGGGGCGCTGAAACCGTGAAAGTGTCAGTACTGAATTTATGCAAGAGTTGGAATAAATATTTTCATAATACAGGAGTGCTAAGTCCACTGCTGTTTAACTTAGTAATGGATGAGGTGATAAAGGAAATAGAGCCCAACACTAGCAAGTTGTATGGATTAAACAATGTGTATACGCTGATGACCTAGCAATCTTCCCAAGTAACGAAAGGGAATTACAAAGAAGTCTATCTTGCTGGAACCACGCACTAAGGAAAAGGAATCTTAAGATAAATGTAGAAAAAACACAGATTATAATACTAAGTAAAACAAATACAAACAGCAACCTGAATATCGAAATAAATGGCGAAAAGGTCAAGCAGGTCAGCAACACTAAGTATCTAGGAGTTCAATTTGATGACGCAGGATCCCAAAAAATGGAAATAATGGGGAGAATTGAGAGTACGGCTCGAATTTATCATGCACTGAAAACAACCTTTATTGGAAAGAGAGAAGTGTCAAGAAAAGCCAAGATGAACGTCTACAAAACAATATTTGCACCCATACTTACCTTTGGGTGCGAAAGCTGGGTGCTAAATGAGAGGCTAGCTAGCAAAGTTCAAAGTATGGAAATGAAGTACTTGAGGCGGGTCCTGGGCATAACAAGAATGGATCGGATAAGAAATGTAGATGTGAGGGCGGAACTAGAAGTCGAGCCAATTTTAAAAAGAGTGGAAGAAGGACAGCTGCGATGGTTAGGACACCTGATACGTATGGGAAATGAAAGACCAGTTAAAAGAATATGGGAAGCTAGAAGACAAGATAAGAGATCAAGAGGAAGACCAGCCAGAACATGGGACGATAACATAGATAAATTACTAAAACAGAGAGGAATAGATAGAACCGGTGCAATAGTACTAGCAAAGGACAAGCCAATGTGGAAAAGATTTATACATAGACAGAACTAATTTAAATATTGCCTACACCTTCGGGTATATAAGGCTCGGATTATATATATATATATATTTTCATAATACTGATTTGACTTTTTGTAGTAGGAAAGGAAAAAGTAACAGCTAACGTAACGCTGAACAACAAACCTGTAGAGCAAGAAAGCAACTTAGGTATATTGAGCTAAATATGAATTGTCAATGTATATACAATGGACAACAAACCCAATAACAGCAAAAGTATATTGAGCACTTTTACGGATTCTATTTACATACATACAAAAATAGGGGAATGGAAATTGCAAGTAGCAGAAATGAAATTTCTAGAAAAAAACTATGATAATAAAAGGGTTGACGGTAGATCTGAAAAGATTGTATAAAGTAATGAGAATTTCGGAAACTAAGGTTAGAAGAAAAAACAGAAGAGGGGGGCTGAGAGAAACGGGGAACAATAATAGCGTTAAGCAATTTCTGGAGCAATAGTAAAAAATCTGGTGTGATGCACGCACACAAATTCCTTTTTCCGACGACCACTACGAAAAATGCCAAAAATCGCATGGCTTGGTGTTACTGAAAGTGACACATTGCACAGGTCACCTGAAAAGGTCACGTGGAGCGTGCGTTTTCCGTCTTGAAACACTAGTGCAACATGGTCTCCCGTAGCAACTAAAATGCGCGAGAGCGTTACTGCCAATTCGGCATAAAACAGCGCGCAAGTCGCGAAACAAGCCGGTTCAAAAATCTAGTAAGCTAATGTCACAGAAATAGTATGACAATTTAAGTTGATGTTTAAACAATAATTGTTTCATTTTGCGGTTAAAGGTGGTAAATTTGGTTTATATTCTACAGAATCAAAAGTATATTGGTGGTCGTCGGAAAAGTATAGTGTATAACACGTGCTGATTGGATATTTCACACTTCTGCGAATGAACCACTTGCCTTCGGCTCGTGACTCAACTATCGCATTCGTGTGAAATATCCAACTTTCAGCACTAGTTAGACAATATACTATTACAGTGATCTTATAATTAGCCAAAAATTTGATTTAAAATTTTTCAGCATTTGTTAATTGAAGAGACAAATTTTCTCTAGAATTTTAAGCTGAATTTAAAAATTTAATAATATACCGGGTATTCTATTTAAAATAGGAGTTAATAGAAAAAATAAAAAAGAAAACAAAAAAAATCCATTTTAGAGGCATTCAACTTGAAAATCACCTTTCTCACATCAATACACATTAAAAATTGAATAAAAAATGTGAAGTTTGAAAAATATCGTTAGAGCCGTTTTTGAGAAAATCGAAAAAAACTGTAAAATCACAAGAGTAAACACCTACTTCCGGTTATGCGATTTTCTTGAAAAGCTTGCTGTCGCATCTACATAGTACACAAAACTTATATATGAAGTTTCAAAGCCATACTACTTTTCGTTTTTGGAATATTTTGTTCACAGGCAGACAGACAGAAACACACACACACACGCACACACACACATATACAGGTATTACCATTCTTGCGGCATCACCATCCTGTGCATCGATTGTGACCACAACGATCTCTCCATGCGCAATAGAAGCACATATCCATGACGTGAAGGCCAATTTAACTAGATTTCGTTTACACTCCGTGAGAGCGGAGATATTATGTATAATCGATTGTGACATCTCTATGTCACACTAATAGCTCTACACCAGCAATGTGTGAACTGAGGTCAGAGTATTGGACCACAAAGAAATTGTGCGAGTGTAAATTCATACCTAGAGCATAGATATTGTGACCTCCATTGCACAATAATAGTTCTACCACAAATGTGTGTAAACTGACGTCTCAATATTGGAGCACAAGGCAAGTGTGTGAATGTAAATTAATATGTACCTAAAGCAACCCATATTGTGGCTTCTAGGTTACAAATACCAATAGGTGACCATGAAACATGTATCAAAATAAAATCTGATATTGTATGTAACATGGACTGGTGATTTTTCTTATTCTTTGATTTTTGTCATTTTGACAATAAAAAAAGCATTTATAAATTATAAATGTAGGGCCAAATACTTGGTTGAAATTAATCTAAATGCATGTAATTTTATATGAAAAAAGTTTTAAAGATATCAAAGATTACATTTTTGTTGATCTTTTAGAAAGACCAGAAGCGTCAACATTCTTTGTTTGTAAATAACCTTTTTCAAATGGCACCGTGGTGAAACATCGGACACCTAACTTTTTAAAATGAATCAATACCGTATTCAAAACTGTAACTTGCAAAATTGATTTGTTTACTTTTGCTTATAAATTTCATTAACCTTAGAAATGTGTTAAACTAAATGAAAGAAATACATTATTAAAAAACATAAATGTGACTTGAGACACGTGGCATTTCTCAATAGTTTACTACTTTTCATTGGCTTCATTTGATTTCATACATTTGCCAGGCCGATGCGGTAGGGTATTTGAAAAGATAATAAAAAATCTGTAAAACGCTTTACACCGAATTTTCCTCGCAAGTTGAAGTTTTGAAATTAATTATGTTCGAAACACCAAACGAAAACAATTCTGTTCTTATGTTTGAAATAAAAGAAAAATAGTTGTTTAGGTGGTCACCCTGTATATGTTGGGTCCTAAATGTACTTATTTTGATTAAGGGTAAAGTGCGAAGCTGGAAAATATTACTACTTTACTCTAATCAGTAGCTCTGTTGTTAAAGTAGAAAAACAATATTTAATTTTTTACGTGTTCACCACACTACATTTGTGGTATGCAAAATATGTATATTTTCATCACAGGTAGTAGTAGCTCTATCGTTAAAGTGGAAAAACAAAATTTATTCTTTACGGTGTTTACCCGGTATTTGTGGTATCCAAAATACGTATATTTTCATCAAAGGTAATCCTCTAAGCTATACAAGGTGTCCCAAAATTGCTGGGACATAGAGCTACTACGTATTGTAAAGGCCAAAATAAGACGATTGGACCCAATTTATATACATACCAAAATGCACCGAGTGTCCGCGAGAAGGGTCCAAATTTTTTCTGAAAAAATTACATTTTTGTACGCTGTTCAGAAATGCGTGAAACAAATTTAATGACATTTGGCAAAAATGCATTTTAGAGGATTACGTAATCAAAGAAACCCAAAGGAAATTTAGATAGGGTTAGAACCACCCTCACCTCTTGGTATTTTTTTCAAAATTTTCTTATGAGTGGTAATTACGGTTGTAAGACTTTTTTAACGGGAAAGCTTAAAGATCATACTCATTTTTTGACTCTTGTAAAACGGTATTTCGCATAGTTTCGAAGTAAAAAAGTGTTGGCTCAAACACTGATAACCGATATTCTCAGTACACGTTTAATTGTAGTACAAAATTTGGTTGGCCGTGGATACAAAAGCAATACAAAATTCATGATTTTGGCAGGAAACAAGTTCATAATCGTCCCAGTTTACTGTTGACAGTAAACGTTTCAATAATTTGTTCACTTTTAGTTGCTTTTGTATTGTTTTCTTTGTCGCGATCACCGTTATTGCTTTAATTGCTATTGCAGTTGTTGTTGCTGCTACTTTATCGGCTATCAAATATGGATTTCCTTTTTAATGAACAGATCGACATGCTATTAGTTCTTGGATACTGTCAAGGTAACTGCCGCGCAAGTGTTCGCGTGTATCAAGAGAGGTATCCAAACCGGAGAATTCCAAATCACAGAACTTTTGCCCGAATCAAAAGACGTATTCGAGAAACAGGAACGTTGAAGCCAGTCAGAATTAACGCTGGAAGACCTCGCCAAGCCTGAACACCCATTGCGGAAGAAGCTGTTCTTTACTAGTAGCAGAAAATTGCAACGAGAGACCGGAATTCCAAAAAGCACTGTCAGTCGGATCTTTAGCGAACAATTAATTAGTCCATTCCACATTCAGCCAGTGCAAGAATTATTGCCACGTGACCACGAATCAAGTTTAAATTTTTCACAAATTGTTCTGGAGCGCAGAGTAGTCGACAACAGATTCCACACTAATATCTTGTTTACTGATGAGTTGTTTTACACGTCGTGGCATGACGAACCTACACAATGAGCATATTTATGCAGATGAAAATCTACATGTTATTAAAGGTATACTTTATCGACGAAAATTTAAAATTAATGTCTGGGTCGGAATTATTGACAATTTTATGATTGGGCCGTTCCGATTGCCTGATCGTCTGGATGGAGCTAGTAACCTTCGTTTCCTTCAAGAAATTTTGTCAAAATTAGTAGAAGACTTGCCCCTTAATTTGCGTCGAGACATGTTCTTTATGCACGACGGTGCACCACCTCATTTCGCACGTGTCGTAAGAGAATTTCTTAATGAACAATTTGCTGTTAGAGGATTGGTAGGGGACAAGAAGCACTCATTCAATGGCCTCCGCGGTCTCCAGATTTAAATCCCTGCGACTTCTTCATCTGGGAAGCGTTAAAAACACAAGTGTACGAGGTTCAAATTAATAATTCCCAACAGCTGTGGAGCAGAATTCAAAATGCTGTAAACGCACTACGAGAAAACGAGGATGTTTTAAGAAGGGTGCATTTAAATTTTTTACGTCGAATTTACCTCTGGATTAATGAAGGTGGAGGTCACATTGAGCACTTGTTGTATAAAAAGTTTTGTCTTTGTGTCCACCACCGCCAACTAAATTTTGTATTACAATTTTATTAAACTTGTACTGATTATTTTTTTCGTAGCGACCTCAACCAATCAGAAGGCTGGATTTAGTTAAGTTATCATATATAATGCAACTAGTGGGTTCTTGAAGGACGAGCGTGATTGCCTAAAACAATATATCGAGTGGAAACAGAAATGATTTGATAATCAAGAAGAGACGAGTTGCATTCGGCTAGATTATATCACGAGTCAATAAATAACGTTTGAATAGTGTATTTTAAATATTAAAAGTACAGTTAATGTGGTTGTTATGACAATTGCACTGACAGCCGGTAACGTGATGTTTGTGAAAGCGTGTGATTATCACCTATTAATCAGGAAGGTATGTGATTGTCAGTTGCTATGTACATTATCAAAAGTTAGTACATGCGTAACTATGCATTTTGCCGTTTTTCATTGATTGATGTTAGAGGGAGTGGTATAATCTTGTATAATTTCGATTATACAAAATCGATTATATTAGAGTAACTTCACTGGACGACGCTGACGCGGTCGGACTATTTAACCTGTCAAACTGACTCTCTTTTATTATTGTGCAACAAGTTATCGACATATAACCCGATAATATCGAAGTACTTATAGTATTACTTCTGATAATATCGGTTATCAGTTTTTGAGAAAACATTTTTTTTCTTCGAAACTATGCGAAATACTGAGTTTTTACAAGAATCAAAAAATGAATATAATGAGTAACCCTTCCCGTTAAAAAGGCCTTAGAACCGTATTACCACCACTAAAAAAATTTTGAAAAAAATTACCTGGGGGTGAGGATGGTTTTAACCCTTCTACAATTTTCTTTTGATTTCTTTGATTACTGAAAGTAGGGCAATCCTCTAAAATGCACTTTTGCCGAATTTCATAAAATTTGTTTCACGCATTTCTGAACAACGTACAAAAATGTGATTTTTTAAGTAAACTTTGAACTCTGCTCACAGACAAACGGTGCATTTTGGTATATATATATATATATATAAATTGGGTCCAATCGTCTTATTTTGACCTCTACAATACGTGGTAGCTCTATGTCCCAGCAATTTTGAGACACCCTGTATGCAAAATATTACTTCAATCAAAGCAAAAATAGGCACAATTGATTTTTTTAACGTGCTCACGCTGTATATATTAGACCGGAATCATATTCGGATTCGAGCCTGGTAGACATGTAATATGCATGCAAAATCTTCCTCCAAGAAATAGTTTTTGAGCTCGAGTGGCAATAGACAGGCAGACCGACAGAATTGAGAACACATGTTTTTTGTCATCGAAGGACCCAGAAACATAAAGATCTGTAAAAATCTCGGAGGATGATATTTTCACAATTACAATGAAGCTTGAAGCGAAAGAAGTAAAAATTACAATTTCGCAAATTACAGTTTTAAGTAAACCTTGTGTAATTGGCAGTGTTTGAATGCTTTAAAACGCTGTTTTAAATGGTAAGGTGTCCCACCATTATTTTACTTTTAAAAAGCATGTTGGAGCCTTTCTAAACAAAATAAAAGTTTAATATCTGAGAACCATGTCTTAAGGAACGATGATATTCCTTTAGATTTATTCTAACCAAGTTATAACATGGAAAATTTGTATATAAATTTTGTTTGAGGTATACCTTTTAATGTCTAAATGACAAAAGTTAGTATAACGAATTTAATATAAAATCCAAAAATATAATAATATAGAGGGTGCTTCACTTAAAATAAGGAAGTGGTGTTAATTTCCCACTTCAAATAATTCAAATTACCAGTATATTCCACAAACTAAATTTTCATTGATATATGTAAAGTATAATCAAATCATTATTTTCATCTACTATGGCTATGGAATAGTTACTAATTTATGAATGCAATTATGTTTATACTTAAATGTCAAACTTGACATTTGATTTTTAAGTGACTTATAGTTGCATTCATAAATTAGGAGCTATTTCATGGCCATACTAGGTGAAAGTAATTTTTGATCATACTATATAAATTCAGGTGTCCATCTTTTACTTTCACCGCCTGGTATACAATTATTATTATTATTATTTTAAATATTATTATCACCGTCCCGTATCTATTAGTGCACCAACTGCAGTAGACAATGTTTATAAAGTAGATGAATATTACCTACTTTCCTGTATAGTTAACAATGTGTACAGACCAAGTCAGAAGAGCTAAAGTTTTATCCTGATATAATGTACACTTCTAGACGTACACTTTAACTCTAACAGTCAAAACGTGTTGTTCCACAATGAGTATGATCCGGTGATAGTAGCCTAAGCTGTGACCTATAATTTCCACCCCAAAATGCAAAACATGGCATTATATTTAGATGCTCGCTTCAAAAGTTAAAATTAGGTACTTGGGTATTTTAAATGTTAAAAACAAACTAAAATACATTTTCTAAATACCAATGTTTATGGACTAAGATTTTATTATACAGGGTGTATTGAAATTTTTGTGATCATGGCTACTTGATAATTACACGTGTTAATGACAACCAAAACCCTTTCATAGGCATTTTAAGCTAAACGGTTGCTCTTACGCTTATAAACTAAGAGTACATTATTTTTGTGTATTTTAATTCTCTTTCAGATAGTTATCTAGAATTTTAAAATTGTTGCAGATAATAAAGTTAGAGCTAAAAAAAATTTTGAAAGATAGGTAAAGTGCCCCTTACAGTCACGTATAGTTTATGAAATTTTTCCTGTTAGTGCAGTACATAATAGTAAGTATGTATACCAAAATTAAAATTTATATCTCTATATTTGTGGAAATTAACAAAAAAATAAAAAATAACAAATTTAACTTCAAGGCCCTATAACTTCTTACTGAAGAGACTTTGTACTAAGGTATATTAGGTTTAATCGATTTATTATGATGCAAGGAATCTATGACTAATCGGTGTCCCATTCTTTTTGGGACACCCTGTATATTTTACTTCACAGCCATGCATTCAACTGTTTATACGACTTGAAAATAAAAAACAATTTAAGACCCTCAAGATGATTTAGTCAAAATTCATTAAAAGTGCTTTGCAAATATATAAAATTATACAGGGCGTTCCATTTAAAAAGTCGAAATTGTTAAATTTGCAAATGTTGACCACTCTGTATAGCATTAATACCCAGAACCGCTACTCTACACTGAAAAGGCAACTTGAGAAGAAATTTAGTTTTTGATACCGTCTTCGTTCATTCACTTCTTTTCTGATACTTACAGCAGTCACCTGAAATTCACCATTTTCTGACATAAAATCGTTAATATTTTCAAAACAGTTGACATTAGACTGATATAACTTTATATATATAAATAATCAGCATTGAGACGTAAATCTGTTAAGTTATTACAATATGGGTGCCACAATTTTCTGGACCACCTTGTATAATCAAAAGTATTTTACTAATGTATCTACAACATTTATATAAGCAAATTGTACGTAACCTAAATTATATTGTCAACTGCAGTAATGAGGTCACAACAGTTAATACACAACATATGGTTACCACGGCCTAAATATCCCCGCGTAGAACACCAAACCATGAAATAGCTGGACTTAATCTTAATTGCTGTTCTAAAAATAAAGTGATGCCACAGAATCGGTCCATCATAGTTTTGGATACACAATTTAGTCCGACGGTAGGGGCGCCATCGTTCAACCAAAATGACGAGGTTACAATGTGGGGTGTGCGAACTCTGTGAATTATCCACGTTTCTGACCTGAGTGTATGCGAAAAATTACGTATGAAAAAAGAAAATACACCTAGCCTTAAAATTTGACGTAGAGTTCAAAAACTGCATTTAATATTGTGGCATCGAGTGTAACAGGTCATAATTTTTGAAGCTGTCATAGTGCAGCGTGATGCACACACCCGAGGTCATAGTAAATGCAGTACAAACAACACACACACACGCGCGCACACACACACACACACACACACGCACACGCACACACACACACACACCACACACACACACACACACACGCGCACACACACACACAGACAGACCAATGAAAAAAATATGTTTTTTGATTCGTGGGACTCTAAAACGTGAAGATATGTTGAAAACTCAATTTCGAATTTTTGGGGTAAATCCAATACTTCCTTTATTGTAAAAGGAAGTAAAAACTTGTGCGGAAGAAAAAGAATTGGCTAAAGATCGACAGTTATGACTTTATAAAAGAAGAACCATAGAGCTAGTACCAGTATAGACACCTTTAGGTACAAGAGAATTCGATGTATCTATGTAGAGTATGATCAAAAATTATTCTCATCTAGTATAGCTATAGAATAGTTCCTAATTCATGAATGCAACTATAAGTCACTTAAAAATCAAATATCAAGTTTAACATTTAAGTATAAATGTAGTTGCATTCATAAATTAGGAACGATTCTATAACCATATATTAGATGAAAATAATAATTTTTGATCACACTTTACTTTGAATATATTGTCATGGATAGTAGGCAACGCATGCCACATTAAGTTAGATTTTAATATAAGTACGACATACAAAGTGAAATGAATTAATTTATTCGTGTAAGCCCTTAACAAAGCCGTATATAAAAATTGAAATTGAAAACTTACTTTATAATTATATACTCAATAAAAAAAAGAATATTTACCAGCTGATTGACAGGATTTAGCAATTAAAGCTCAATTCATTATTCCATTCTAGTAAAGTAATTCTTCCCGTTCACAGAAAAACTTGGATAATATGTCATGCAGGAAAGCATTTTGTTTAATGGGAAGGTTATCCAAATTCAAGCAATCGTACGCACTAGACGTTAGCCAATTAAGGGGTAAAACCATGAATTAACATAGAGGAATGCCTGTAAGACATATTTGCAACTACAAACGACAGCGTTGCGCAAGTGAAAAATGCAATGTGTGCGTGGCCTGGCATTAAGAAATAACGTATATACTGGAAAATTCTGTCCTGACTAAATATCTTAACGTTAATAGAAGGTTTAGAACAAAACTGTATTACAGTGACAAACATACTGTAAATATAGCAAGCATACCTGTTTGATAATACATTTTGTCTCCTACCACTTTCATATTGAATAACCATATGAGAAAGTTCTCATTTATAATACTACTAGCTGTTACCCGCGACTTCGTTCGCGCGAGGTTCGTTATTTGTGTTTTAAATAATGACTAATTATTTTCTGTCATCCCATCCCATCCCATCCTGTCCCCGTCCCCGTCCTTTTCTCCGTCCCCGTCTCGGTACCGTCCCATCCCGTCCCGTCCCGTCCCCTCCCATCCCATCCCTTCCCTTTCCGTCCCGTCCCGCCCCGTCCGTCTCGTCCCTTCCCGTTCCGTCCCTTCCTTTCCCGTCCCGTCCAGTCCCGTCCCGTCCCGTTCAGTCCCGTCCCTTCCCATCCCTTTCCGTCCCGTCCCCTTTCCTTCCATCCCACCCCTTTCCTTTCCGTCTCGTCCGTTCCGTCCCGTCCCGTCCCTTCCCCTCCCCGTCCAGTCCCGTCCCTTCCCCTCCCGTCCAGTCCCGTCCCTTCCCCTCCCGTCCAGTCCCGTCCCTTCCCCTCCCGTCCAGTCCCGTCCCTTCCCCTCCCGTCCAATCCCGTCCCTTCTCGTCCCGTCCCGTCCTCTCCCCTTCCATCCCATCCCTTCCCATTCATCCCATCCCCTTCCCATTCATCCCATCCTTCCCTTCCTTTTCGCTCTGTCCCGCCCGCTCCGTCCCATCTCGTCCCGTTCCGTCCCTTCCCCTTCCCATCCAGTCCCGTCCCGTCCACTCTAGTCCCGTCCCGTTCCGTCCAGTCCGTCCCGTCCCGTCCAGTCCAGTCCCATCCCGTGTCCCGTCCCGTCCCTTCCCTTATGTATTGTCCACCGCCTTGGACTTAAAAATAAATGTCATTTTCGCAATCAACGTCTCAAAAAACCTCAATAACGACACCCATATCGTATTTTAGGTTTATTTACTCCATTTCACCCCCTAAGGGGTTGATTTTCGGAAAATCACAAAATACGTGTTTGTTTATTTGTTCTTAGTACTCCTACGAAGTTTCAAGTCGAAATGTCTATTTAATATTATTTCTCCATACAAAATTGGAACCCCCATTTTACCCCTTTAGGGTTGAATTTCGAAATATCCTTCCTTATTCCTTGTATACATCATAAAGGAAACCTCTGTGCAAAATTTCAGCTTTCTAGGTCCATGGGTTTGGGCTGGGCGTTGATGAGTCAGTCAGGACTTTTAGAAATATATATAAGATAAGTATTCAAAGTGATGTCGATTATTTTTGTGGTAGTAGGTATCACGAAGGTCCATTGCGTGTGAGTACAAATAGGACGAGTTGTGAAGCAACACAATGGACATGAGTGATACCACCCCAAAAATAGTCTACCTAACTTTGACCACGAATAGTATTCGGAGGACTATTCAGTGAACCAAACCCATTTTCCAAATTAAAAAGACTCAGACATGTGTAATTAGACATGTCAAAATACAATTTGTGTAAACATATTCAATAAATATTTTAATTTGTTCAAAATAGTCACTTGAGTACTAGTACAATAGTAGCTGCAATTGGGTACTAGTACAATAGTCACTACAATTTATTTTGGTTGGTTATGAAATGCAAAACCTCACGTGTCCATTGGTCCACTTTTGACAGATGACAGTTGAACTGAATAGTCTTCTTTATTGTAGGTATTGTATTATTATACTTTAATGAGTGATCTTTGGTATACATTTTCAAAGATTTGTTTTGTTGGTAAGTTATTTCTCCAGTAATTTTGTTAAAGTGTTACTATTTTTATGGCGATTTTAGGCAACGAATTTTGATGAGTTTATGCAGTTTATAACAACTAAGCGGTTCATCAAGTTTATTTTAGTTTGAGATTGAAGTAAACCGTTTAAACTGGGAGTGCGCTGAATTATCTGTAACCGATTTTACTCCTACCTATGTTAGCGGCGTGAAATTGTTGCAGATAATTGAAATCAAGGTGATGCGATAAAATGAGGATTCCATAAAATTCCGAAGCGAGTTTGCTCCCGAGGGGTTATTACGCATGTTCAGGAACGGTCTGAGTGCACCGCCTGAAAATGTCATTTAAAGCAGCTGTTTGGAAGTCAGGAACTGGCGCTAAATGCCCTTTTTGTCAGTTTCATATGACGCTGGTGGAAGGAAGTCGAGTAAGTGTATTTCGATGTAAGGCAAAATTGATAAGAGAACTACTCGCTGCCCGTTTCGTCTTGTTATGTGTCACAGAATTCCCGGAGGAGAAACCTTCGTGCCAACTTCTCGCTGTTCGTTGAATATTTTATAGAAAATCTCTTCTAGGTGCCCGGACCAACTTGATCACTCGGACGTTTAGAGAGACGCCAAAATCCTTCTAATGGTTTCAGGTATCAATCACAGATCTCGAATGGCTGCCACGTGTCGCCGCGGGTGGGATGAGTCGGCATAAATCCTAGATAGATTAATGAAAAAGTTGCAGAGTTCTAATAGAGATGCACCGGAAGGTACCAATATAAACTGATTGTGAGCAGAATTGCTGCCTGGTGATGGGAATCCGAGCAGCTGCGTATTGTTGACGCGACTAATGGAACCGCCGTGTTTTCGAGCTTTTCGTCCTTACAACCGTTACGAAACACACTCCGTAAAACACCTATGTTAACATTTCGGGATTCCAACAAAATTCAATTAAAAAGAAAATCGAGAGTTGTTTCCGAAGCCCGGCTTTTGCAACTTTCCGGCGAAATAATGCGAGCTGCAGAAGCGAAGCTCCCCGTAGACTTTAAATTACTCGTCAGCTCTCAAAATTCATCGGGAGTGTTTTCTAGTTCGTTTAGATTGAATCTAGTTTAGTAGCAATCAAAGGTACTGAACGTATTTCGTTTCACTGATTCGTCTTGAGATTGAAGACGTCGAGGCGAAGTGAAGCTACTTTTTATTTGAGGAGCTGGAGAAAGAATTAATCAAGAACGCCTTGAAGCGGACAATGGTATCAAAAAAAGATTAATAAATACACATGCAATAAGCTCCTTTAGCTCTTACAAAAAAAGGGGGAAGCGAACAAAGTGGTTATTTTTTCATCGCCCGTTTTAGCATTGTTGACTGAAGCGTTGGTTTTCCTGTTCGCTTTATTTAATATTAACTTGGGCACGTTTAATGACTTTAGAATTATATTTGCTCAGCAGGAAGTATTTAGCGTTTTTGAATATTATCAATTCATTCGAAATCAACGTAAATTTGGTTTAAATTAAACCTAAAATGTGTTGCACTTCAAAATTGCAAGATATAGTTTGCAATTAACTTCATTAACATATAATTTAATAACTTTATTTCTGTGAGAATACAAGTCATTAATCACGTGACCCTTTTTAAACCAATTGGAAGCATAAAAACCCTTGGATACATGTGTACCACAGCGGTGATACAAAACAAAAATTCGTATCACCTTATTGTGGTTTGTTGCTATGCAAAAGTGTGGTTAGCAGGTTAGGTTTTGCGGTCAGTTTGTGTCAAAACTGGTTAGCAGGTTAGGTTTTGCGTCAGTTTTGACACAAACTGACGCAAAACCTAACCTGCTACCCTCGAATTTGACATAGACTTACATAATTCATTGTATTCTCTCGGTTTCAATTGGAAAATATCACCGATGATAATCATACCACTTGTGGTATTATGTCTGAGAATACAATTCATTAATCACGTGACCCTTTTTAAACCAATTGCAAGCATAAACATTCTTGGATACATGTGTAACCACGGCGGTGATACAAAACAAAAATTCGTCTCACCTACGCAAAAGTGTGAAAATGTATGTTAGTTACCCTGCTGTCAACCTTAAGTCTATGTCAAATTCTAGGTTAGCAGGTTAGGTTTTTCGGTCAGTTTTGACACAAACTGACACAAAACCTAACCTGATAACCTTGAATTTGACATAGACTTAAAATTGACAGCAGGGTAACCAACATTAACAGTTTTTTAATTCTCTCACTACATACAACTCGCGGTATGATTAGTGATCGGTGATATTTCTCATTGAAACGGAAGGAGCAAATTCAACGAGTCCTTCGGACTCGTTTAATTCGCACTTCGGTTTCAATTCGAAATAATAACACCGATGATAATCATACCACTTGTGGTATTATGGCTGACAATATTTCATCACATCCATCAACCATTCAGTTGTATGTAATTAAACTGTGCCAACAGTATATATACTATGATGGATTAGGCAGAAAATAATATTTTGCATTGATTTATCCAATAACTCTTAATAAGCGCCCCATAACTATAAAGATTTTAATTCGTAACCATATATGTAATAAGATCAATACTGACCTTTAAAAAGTTGGAAATGAGCTATTCCCAACTTGTAACTTTCCAACCGGTCGAAAAAGTGATTGCCGGTTGGAAATGAATCCATTCCCGACCGCTGTGTAGGTAGGGACAATGGAAATCTCGTTGATCCATTCATGCGCGATCCATTCCCGACCGCTGAGTAGGTAGGGACACTGGGAATCTCCTTGATCCATTCATGCGCGTCAAAACTTGTATCATAATATAATAATTTTTCCAATTATTGTTTAGAATAAAGTGGTTGCGAATAAATAGTATACATACCACGGTGAAAAGTTTCATTCCTGTCTCGAGATAAAGTTCACCTCGACGCTACACGTCTCGGTTAACTACTTAATCTCTCGTCAGGAATGAAACACTTTCCACCTCGGTATGTAATCGACTATTAACAACGCAATATCAGTATTACACACACGCGACTTTTGATTACCATAACTCAGCTAGTGAGTTTTTATTTATAATGCTTAATGGCATCGGTGTTCTGCTGTCACCTGGCAACCGACAAGGTTAAAACAAACAGGTACTTGATTTCAAACAAGAATGTTGGTTTTGATTTTTCTTCTGAGTTTATTGAGATGTGTGCATACAATGTTGTACTGCACGCGTAGTGTTACGAGGTATTACCCACACGAGAAAATTAGGCCACACGCCTACGGTATCGTTGGCCAAACTTTGTCTCTAATTGGTAATATTCACGTAACACTACTGGTACAGTAAATAACTATGATTTATTCTAACGACTAATGACGATATCATGAACAATTTTGATACCCCTCATAGTATAAGAATCCCTATAACAACAGTGATCGCCCCTTAACAAAAAAACATTTTATTTATTAATATAATTTTAAAGTCGCCCTTTTTCGTTGCTTAATTAAGCAGTTCGCTTTAGAACGAGATGGACATGGTTCAAATCTGGCCGTAGCTGACAGTTTTCTTGAAGCGGCAACGGATTTGAACTGATTAGTTAAGGCCGTTTTAAGTTAAATTTAGGATTGTTGGATGTGTTGCGAGTCTAGATGCGTCGGAGCGATAAGCATGGCGCATGCGGCCCATTACCCCTTCTGCACTTCCCGCAGGGGTTCTTGGCGCCGTATTTAAAAAGAGAATAAATATTATGAATAAATAAATGAATAAATATCATATAATATTTTATTTAATTATTAGATAATAACCAATATGTCAATTATAGTTGTTGAAATATTTTTTAGCATACGCCTCGTCAAGTTTTATCTTCCACTTGGTTATGTTGTCTACTGTCTCAATCCTATTTAATTCTGTTATCAGCTTTTTATAGTGTTCTCAACGTGTTTGTAGTCTTCGTATTAGTTTCTTAAATGTACATGGGCTCTAAAGTAGTATTTATCTGTTCTACCTGTTAATATCACTTCTTACTATGTGCCCAACATAGATCCATTTGAGTTTAACAGCCCTTTTGTCTCCTGTATGATGCATGTGCTGATTTCCTGTCTTTTAAATATATTCAGCCTACCATTGTGTGTGGTATTGCTGTTAAGTTATATATGCTATTTACCCATTGTCATCTTTTTATTTTTCTTGGTTGCTCGCTGAGCTCAGTTAGTATTATCATTGAATTGTGGCTATTCACTATGACTATATCAATCGAACATCGCTGTACCGTAAATTTCTTATTTGAGTATTTCGCCACTCTGAAAATTAAAAATGTTAAATAAGGAACGTTTCGAGGGACAATCTGCCCTCGTTATCAACGAATTTGCAGAGTGGCGTAATGCCCAAATAAGAAATGAATTATATCACACCACAAACAAGTTGCAGAGATGATATTAATTCTAACTTCCCTTTGGAACTGATTTAGGTTTTCCAGCACATCATTCAGTCCCAGTGTCAGTGTGAATAGATAAAGTATCACATTACCTAGAAGCTTCAGTTTCAGAATGAAGATGACAACTAGGATTTGCTTTGTTCACTGTTCTTTGAAGCAGTTGGTTGAACCTGCTGTCGACAGTTTCTCAATATAGCCCATGTGCGAAAGGCTCTATTTTACTCCCATGCGTGAAGCTTTAGATTCATACACTCTAGACAATGCGTAAAGTGAATCACACCAGTGCGTAAACTAAATAACAGTGCTTTAAAATTTTAATTCTTTGTCAAGGTTTTCTGAATAGGTAATTGAATTTTATACTGACAAATTATAATATTACCATTAATAATAATTATAATAAATTTAATAAACGCTTTTTCCTTGTTCCTAATTAATTGTTTTAATGTAAGGACGTAAGGCGTGATGCCTTTTTACACTCATATAGTTGTGCCACTCATCGGCATGTGTCGCAAACTCCACACTCATGTAAAATAGTCAATTTCACGCACTTGTTCCGTAATATGCTACTTTACAATCAATAAAACCGATGTATGGAGGATACTACATTCGTTATGTTTTTCTATTTGTTGAAAATGCTTTTCTAATGCTTTTTCAACTGGTCGATATTTGTCTAGTTTCTAGGCTAGACAATGAGCAATGAACTTTTAATAGTAGTACCAATTTTGTATAGACAGGCTAGTAGACTTATTGCTCAGTACTTTTGTTTTCTTCTTTCTGTTTTCTTACTATCCCAAATTTACACAGTTTTACCATGTTGCATACAGTTGTTGAGTAATATTGTTAAGAACTTATTTCGTCCTTTCATAAAACCATATCGGAGATCGCATCATCCGGTCCTGGTGCCTTGCTATTTTTTACATCCTGTAACACATTCATAATTGCTTCTTTGCCTATTTCTTTACACGGATAATTTTCTCTTTTCCTTCGCTTTGGTGTAATGTAAGTTGGCATAAAAATATTCTACGATTTTATGTATTTGGTCACGATTTGATGTTTTTATGCCAAAAATTTATATTCTCTGCTAAGCCAACGACATTAAGTTCTATGGTGACATATCAACCCCAAAGGTTTAATATGCACAGTTGATGATGGTGATGAAGACGATATAATAAGTAGTTGCTATTTGCTAAACATTATTTTATTTTATTATATTGTAATTGTATAGCTTCTTAACTTTGAAATCATTCTTCTCTATTAATATTAATTATTATTAATCAGCATGCAGTCATTTTATTTGAGTAGCCTATATTCATTTGATGACATTGTACATTTGGTTTCTTTAATTGATTTATGCCGGTTAGACTCCTTCCGCTTAGACTCCTCGGATTAAATTTTCCGAGTAGAGTCCTCCAACTTTTCCCTCAACTAATTACTATTTAATTATTCCGTTTAGACTCCTCGAAATATTAAAGAACGCTTAGTTTGTGTGGATTGAAAATACGACAAATATTCCTTCCCACTCTGCCCAGACTTAAGACTGGCTAAGTATACTAAACATATACAGTGTGTCCTCGGATAGGTAAAACGACTCTTGTAAAACGTAAACATTCTCGATTTAAATTTTTATTTTTTGGGGTTCAGCCCTGCTTGGTTAAAGGTTTCCAACATAACTTTACTTTTTAAAAATCAAGTATGCCTTGGAAATTTTCAAAAAACCTATTTTTCTTTAGAATAACGTGCCTTTTATGTGGCAAACACGACAAAAAATTATTAAGAAAAGTTGTTTAGAATTAACATTTAGGCCCCTATACCAAATTTCAATATCCTCGGCCAACTTTGATCTCTCTCATTGTCTTTTATGATTATTTCCCAAAACAATTAGATTTTTAACAAAGATTTATATTTTTATATATATATAATTCTTCTGTACGTGTGTATGTGACTGAACTTCTCCTAGACGGCTTGACCGATTTTTATGAAATTTTTTGTATGTGTTTGAGTGGGCCCCTGGATGGTTTAGTTTCACAATTGGCCCCGGTAGGTGGCGCTGCAATCGGGTTCCAGATTTTTTAAAAAAATCTTTTTACGAATTTTACCCCCCTCCCCCCCACTCCCAATATTTTTTTAAATGAAACAAATCGAAAATTCGAATACCGAAAAAACGTTTGTTGAACCCGCTAATACCAGGCAAACCAACGTTCAGGCATGACAACGTCTGTCGGGTCCGCTACCTCTTAGGGGGTGAAATGGGGTAAATAAGCCTAAAAATCGATATGGGTGTCGTTATTGAGGATTTTTGGGACGTTGATTGCGAAAATGGCATTTATTTTTAATTTAAATTTCATGTAAGGTTGATGAGTAGTCACTGGCAATCATGCTCATACCATAAAGGGTTCACATATCTACCAGACCATCTCACTCACCTTGCATAATAAAAGAAAAATTTCAGCTAATATAATCAGTTTAACAATGTGATACTATTCAACAAATGTCCTATTTTAATCAAATATTGTCTGAAGAAGCTAACTATGTTTAGCGAAACGTTACACAAACTTTTTACGTATTTTTAACAATAAAATTTTAATGTGTCTGACAAAAATCTTTGTGAGTGAGATGGTCTGGTAGATATGTGAACCCTTTATGGCATGAGCATGATTGCCAGTGACTACTCATCAACCTTACATGAAATTTAAATTGCAAAAACAGCTGTTAAACAAAATTTAAATTTTATTTTTAAGTCCAAGACGATGGACATGACATAAAATTAAAACTCTATAGTGGTGAAACGGGGTTTCAGAGACAAATTATTTTTGGGCAGAACAACGTTTGCCGGGTCGGTTAGTTATGAAATAAAAAACTTTGTTAACAATATTTGTTTTTCCATGGCAGTCTTTGTTAAAAGTAAAATTCTTTGATTTGGGACAAACATAAAAGAAAATGTGAGAGATCAAAGTTGGCCGAGGATTTTGAAATTTGGCATAGGTGCCTAAATGTTGATTCTAAAAAATTTTTTTTAATAACTTTTTGTCGTATTCGCCAAATAAAAGGCACGGTACTCTACAGAAAAATAGATTTTTGAAAATTTCCAAGGCATACTTGATTTTTCAAAACTGAAATTATGTCAGAGTGAAGAAATACAAACATTCCAATGACGTCACCGCCAAAGTCGAGGAGTCTAAACGGAATGCTTAATTAGTTTTTCAAATCCGAGGAGTCTAAACGGAAGAAAAACGGTATAATTAGTCCGAGGACTCTAAACGGAAGGCGTCTAAGCGGAAATCACCCTTTAATTGAATATTTTATCACTATTACACAGCGTAAATGTTAACAACAAAAAAGAATGATCTATAACCTTTTCTTTCCTTGCTATACACCTTACGATCTGCTGTTTTCAACTTTATTATTGTTTCTGTGATATCGAGTTCCAGCTGTCACTTCTACCGATCCTTGCACTAATCTACTGTTGTCCATTTCCCGTACATGCTGGTCTCTCCATCTCACTATATGTTTTCCAACTTACACTAGTAGGTATCGTGTGCCGTTGTTTCTACTCTGGTCTTTTAAAGTTTTGTCTACTATATTTCTTGTGGCAAATATAATAAAACAAGGAGACTTTTAATACGTTTAATAGATAGCGATATTTATTTTACATGTATTTACAGATGGGGTAGCAAAACGTGACTAACGCAGTCGTTCGCTGCCTCCCCTAAGGAAGCCTTCGTTCGCAACCCCTCCTTAACGGAGTAGGACATGCGCAATTTACATAAAAGTTTCCACATCCTCCGCCCGCGAAATTATGCGCTACTTAATTCTATTATGTACACCTATTTTATTGTTTACACCTATTCTATTGTTTACAACTATTCCATTATTTCTGGAATTCACTATTCTATTGTTTACACCTATTCTATTATTTACATATAAACTACTATTTCTGGAATTCCAACTTAATCCTGTCATCTTACGCGAAAACTTTATGGCTACACTCCTATTGTCATTTAAAATCGGTTCCTCAGATGGCCACCTTTGTAACTTTATTTTTGCGTTTTTAAATGGCTCTATGACACTATGCCCTAAATATTTTCTTAGATCTACATTATTAGCACTATATATAAAATTGTTCGCGTAAAATCCGTCAGAATTTTTACGTTCATTACTGCAGCCCGGTGATTTATCACCTTCTTGCACCAGAACTACATCTCCCGTCTTTATCACACGTTCGCGAACAACACAATTTTCTTTGGAAGTCAAGTTATCTTGCATTGTTTCGTTAATAATGCTTATCGATTCCGAATTTCTACGTCTCTGTAATTCTGGTTCCGCACTAATAACTGTCGCATGTAACACTGCCTGTACATTCGCGAATACGTTCACTGGTTCCACGGCTACCGGGCCTTGTATTGTGTACCCGAACTTTGTTTTTACAGCCATCAGTCTTTCGCCAAGCCTTGTGTTTTCACCAGTAACTACTGCCCAATAATTGTCCGCACCTATTAGCACACTAATCCCTTTAATTACTTCGCGATCGAGAGGCACACAATCTGCTAGCTGCCGATTCTTGAAATCTGCTGAAGTCTTGTTTGGTACCTTTAATGTATCCATACAAATTTCTGGAACTTCTACAGCTTCTAATTTAATGGTGTCCTCGTCGTATTGTCCCTTCAGTGTAATCAACACCCGATTACATAACTTGGCCGGCGCTGCTCCGTTATGTCCAAAAGCAGCAATGCTCAGGTGCTGTTGCCCGATTATTGGTAATCCCAAAAGTCTCGATACCTTTTCCTTAACAAATGTGATTTGGCTTCCTCTATCAATGATTGTCCGAATCAATTTCATGTTGTTATTTTCCTTTCCAGCATAAACACAGGCTGTTTGTAACAAAACGTCTTTGCTTATATTTGTCATTAAGCTGGATACAGGGGCATATACCATTAGCGCGCGGCGGTCACAAAACCCAGCGGGGCGTCACAATTCTATAATCCCCAATACGAAAAATTGAATACCATTTGCGCGCTGTGGTCAAATTTAACCTTTTCCAGAATTGAATCATTTTAAGCAATAAAAAGGGTGTAGGTACCTATACTTACATCTCTTGAAGCTTGAAGGCACATTATTTTACGACCTACTTCTAATAGGTAGGTATCGCTAGGGTGAATATCTACTTGATTTATTGCGGAAGAAAAAACAAAAGAGATGGTTCTGTAACTTATTAGATATACTGACTTATGTATTTACAAAATTACTATTAGACTCGATTTGCTAAATTTAAGACACCGCTTTTACAAAATTAATGCGGTCAATTTGATTAGTCTGATATAACCTAACTAAATTTGTTATATACATAATGCGTTTTTTGTAAGCAGCATTTTTTACTTTACATTCTAAATGCACAATATTAATTTTTATGTAACAACTATTTGCATATTCTTTAATACGTCCAAAAATACAAATATATTTTTAGTTTTGTGGTATTAAAATTACTATTAAAGACACTATGGGAAGATTCGCAAGCATTCGTGCTTCTTTCTCTACTTGCATAACAAGCTGCCCATAAAAATTGTGGAAATCTTGAGTTTTCTGAGATATAATAATAATCTACTAAATAATCACAGTATTGAGTAACTGGAGGATCAGTAGGGGCACAAGATATACATTCTTCAATAAAACAGTATGCAACTTCCTCTGGATTTAAAAACAGTAAACCAAAAGTCCAATGCAACCAATTTCCTATTTCTGAATTTTTGTCCTTGTACTGATCAACCAGTCCTAGATTTTGAATTTTTCGAAACCACGCTTGTGTATGGTGTCACATTAATATCTGGCCAAGTTAATTTCGCTCCGCTGTGGATTGCTTCTTCAAAATTAAACACAATTTCATTAGGGAAAAATTCTAAATGTTTGTTTTTTAAAAAATCACTGATGAATTTAAATACATAAAAATAAGTATCAACCCTTTTATTTGGTAGTAATGCAAATACTAATGGTATGTAATGACCATTTTGTACAATATGTAATGTAAACATTTGTACAAAATATTTTTGACTGTAATTAAAAGTGCCATCTACATATATTTTTTTATGTTTACTCAAAATTTCTAAATTTCGACCACAAGAAAATATAACAACATTAAGTTCACGGTTATTTAATACAAGAAATTGTTGTCTCATATTAGTTTCCGCATTTATAGCTTCTAATGACACCAAATAATTACTTACGTTTGGTGTACACCTGGAAATGAGGTAGGGTGATTCTAAGAATTAAGATTTCATTTTGGCCTAACCCGCCCAACCCAGAAATCAGCTCCTTAGCATAATCCCTTACTTGCGCGCAAATGGTATAGAAAGTTTGGGCGATAAAGGTTCTCTGCGGGGGTTGTTTTGACCGCGGCGCGCTGATGGTCAACACCCGGATACAGTCGTGGAGGTCGATGGACAATTATCGGGGTTCATTTCCGCACTACCTGCTGTTTGGGCAGCTAATCCGTCATTTACATTTTTCACCCATTCAGGATCGCATAAAGTCGTGGCATGGCGCCCCTTACACTTCTTACAAACAATGTATCTGTTCCTACAATTCCTAGCGGCATGGTTGGGTTTAGTGCACCGAAAACAATGACCTTTCTTACGCAGAAGATCCTTTTTCTGCTCGACCGCCAAAACGGCATCGCAAACCTCCGTTTTATGATCATTGCTGCAGAAGAAGCATGAGCTACCAGGAACTTGCTCAGTAGCTAATAAATTTGTCGCCGTGCCGCGGAAGACAGGTTTCCGGTCGATTTCAACCCTCGTTCTGGGAACTTGCTGGTCGACTTTCCCTTTTAGAGCAAGGTCCAGGGATTCCAATTCGGTTTTAAGGAACTGTAATAAATCTATCACTTGTCGTTCCGTTCCTTCCTTTGTAAATCCTGATGCCGATGACCTATCTTCGGCTTCCGTAGAAACGGCCTGGGATACATCTGGTGCTTTTCGTCTTTGTTCCCTAAAGAACTCTAATTTCAATTCCGTCGGCAGAGACTTGATTAAAGTCGATTTAACCATCACATTGTATTGTGCAGACGGTACTTCCAGAATGGTCAATGCTCGCATGGCTGACGTAACTATATTATAGTTTTTGCGTAACGTTATTGTGTCGTTTTTTGAGCGCAAAGGTTTGATTGTTAATATGTGTTCGAAGTACTGTTCTATTAAAAGTTCAGTATCACCGAACTGTTCCTTCAGTAGGCTGAGTGCCTCTTCATAAAACGCACCTGAAGGTGGAAATCCTTCGATCGCTTCGGCTGCCTTACCAATTACCGACATACGAAGATAATTGAATTTATCTCCCTTATTCAGCTGCCCGTTTTCATGCACACATGATCTGAACTGTTCCCAATATGGTATCCATAGTTTTGGACTTCCATCAAACTTGATTAGTTCCAAACGTTGTAGTTTTACCATATTATTGGATCCAGTTGATTGCGGCTGCTGTTCCACGTTTTGATGTGTTGGGCTCGTTCTGTTCATCGTGCTTTGTATCACCTTTTCCCTCCGATGTTCCAACCTAGCCATTAGGGTGACTGCAGTTTCTTCGTAGTCCAATGTGCGTTGTATCTCTTCCTCGAAGTTTTCAGTGATTAAGGGCTCGTACACACTATCGGCTTCCTTTAAATTGTTACTGTATAACTTTAACTTCGCTATTGCTGTACACAGGTCTTCTTCACTGTAGTCCGTTTCTAAAACAGCCGTTATTGCGTTTACTGTTTTAGTTAACTGCGTACGACATGCGTTTCGACGCGCCTTTTCCATTTTGAGCCACAATTTCACTAACACCCGCCGTTACTCGCGATCGCGTTCCCGATACCGATTAAAATCTCCTTGTTCCCTGGTTTCGGCACCAAAATGTGGCAAATATAATAAAACAAGGAGACTTTTAATACGTTTAATAGATAGCGATATTTATTTTACATGTATTTACAGATGGGGTAGCAAAACGTGACTAACGCAGTCGTTCGCTGCCTCCCCTAAGGAAGCCTTCGTTCGCAACCCCTCCTTAACGGAGTAGGACATGCGCAATTTACATAAAAGTTTCCACATTTCTAAAGGGCCTAACTTCGGCTAGTACCAGTGTTCTTTTTGTTATAGCACCTCTGCTTTGTATATTTTAGTTTTGCTTTCGATATTTATATGCTCCTTGTTTTAAACACATTGTCTTACATAGCCAGCTGTTGCTGATCCTTTGCGGATCTGCGATTTTACTTAGTCAAACATTTAGTTTTTTTCCATTGACGCCTTCATGTCGTAAGTTTTCGCTTCCGTTTGGAGGTTATGCTTGTTTTCCGCTAATATAACAGCATGGTCCGAATAAACCCACAATTTTATTTCTTCTTTATTGATTCTATATCCGTCTTCGGCTATTTTGGCCTCTATTATTATTAAATTAAATACGAGTGCGCTCAGGCTGTCGCCTTGGCGAACACCAGTGCTCCGTTGTATATCTTTTATTAATTGTCGTGCTGTATTTTTGGTGCTTAATTTTTATTATTTATTTATAATTAAGTGATATTTGTGTTTATTGCAAGGTTTAAAAAAACTGTTATTCATACGCGATTGAATGCCTTAAGCAGGTCCGCGAAACCTAAATGTGGGGGATGTAAGATACTCATCAAAAGATAACCTATTATTATCTTTTAATATAACTTTAAAACAAGGCATTTAAAAACACTCCAAATATTCTAGAATCTTATTTTTTACAGATATCAACGAGGAAGGTATACGAATTAAAATTAATTTACGTCTGAAATTCCAAAATTGTTATATGTATACCGTACAACAAGCATATTCCCTATATTTCATGAATACATCTAATTTCTGATGTGAAAATGTGTTTCCTCTTCAATCAATTTTAAATTTTTGTATTTATAAGTTTTGCGTATACGTAATGTACACAAAATCTAAAGTAGGTGTAATTACTGGCACTATTTCTTTTTAAGACCATTTATTCATATTTAATTAAAAACACCTGTTAACTGGGAATCTCAAGTGACTATTAAATAATACATGTTTTTACATAATAGCCAGATTTATCTGACTATACTTTTTTGAAATGCTAAATAATCATTTTGTTTCAAGACCACTACTTTAGCATTGTTCCGAATAGTAACCGATTTGATTAAACAGACCAATCCCATAAAACACCCTAAGCTTTTCTCATTTATAAATACATGTTCAGTGCGAATTAAATACTTCACTATTAGTAACCATTTAACCCTCCAATTTCGGCTGGTGATTTAGTAGACAGTTAACCCTGATGGACGACGGAGCAACTATCAGGAATTACACCACATTCTTGTTAAACGTACAATAGATTCCTCCTAAATTATCTGTTATACCATTGGCGAATTGTTTGAGAAAAATTAAATGACAGTTAATTTTAATAATGTACTCCAGCGATGATTATGGCCAGTGTACCCGTAAATTTAATTTTTGTCTGGCTCTAAAGTAGAATGAAGTTTAAATATTAATCGCCATTTCAATTTTGTTCATGCAATTATGGTACGTAATTGCTACGCTGGAAAATACAAATTAGTTTACGCTTTAATGTTAAATTTTTAAAATTTACCATTATTTCGGGCGCATTATTGTAGCGGTTTTGCTCTCAGCTCTCGATGCAAAAACGCTTTATAGAAGTATTATGAAAATTGCGTCTACTCCCTGGTTGCTTTACAATGTAAATTGTTCGCAAATAAAACTAAACAAAGGAAGCAAAAATCAAAAGCTGATAGGTCTGGCAGAATTGTTCTACCGAAACCAGTCATAATAATAAGGTAAAAATGTAGTTACGTGGTAACAACATAAAAATGCCATTTAGTACGCTTTTGTACATTTTATTTTTCATCAGCAGGAAAAAATAGCCATATTTACAAACACTTTTGGTTGCCCAATAGGATTTAAAAACTTGACTAAGTTTGTTTCAAGAGCACGGGTCTATGTACTTATAATCCTGTATAATGCTTTGCTCAACCATTTACTACATTATCAAAATATCCTGAATATTTCGAAGGCAATAAATTACTATGTGGAACTGAAATCTTACTTTTAGAATTTGATTTAATGCTTAAAATATCAACAGGAATAACCGAATTCACTTACCAGCATCGCTTCAAGTTGGCGGCCATAAATTCACTTCAAAGAGCAACTTTGTATTGAAAGAATTCAGGAAAAACACTTCTCTTGCTTTTTTGGGTAGCTCAAGTTTCCCTGTATTCAGTTTAATGCGTACTTTATTAGATATCCACCACTGCTACGATTTTATTATGTTATTTATTTATTTACCTCTGGCCACTGCGATAAAAAATAATGTAATAAAGAATGTGGACCAACGAACAAGCAGCTTTTATTTCATTGAAAATCTGTGTGAGATATACATGTATTTGCTGATCGTCTAATTTTATTTCGTCAACCAACTTGCGTTGGAAAATATGTAAGGAAGACGATGATAGATCCTGGTCAAATCAATCGTTTATGATTTAGTGAATGCCGGGTAGTTTTATATTTAGACATATGTATTATCCGTAGTAATTCTTAAGAATTGGCACTTTCTCATCTGTTTAAATAAATATTCTAGTTAAACTATAGAATTTTAAAAATATAAGTTATGAAAATTAATAATTATTCCTGTAAAGCATTTCACCTAGAGATTTTACTAAGCATATTAAATTTAAATTAAAAATCAGACATTTCAAATGCTTTCTTATTACTGAATTCGAATATACATTTTTTTATTAGATACGGCGTTGCACTAACTTTACTATTAATTTCAAACAATATGAAAGTGGAAATACAAAGGGTACTTCTTCTAACGGCACATTAAATTATAATGATTACTGATAATGATAACTATCATCAACGAAAGTTGAGACTTGCCTTTGCCAACTAAACAACATACATAATATACCAAAGTACAAAATACAGAAAAAAGTATAGAGTAAAGTATATCTGTTAGCAGTCTCTCAGCCTATACTAAGAAGTAAAGTCAAAAATTTGCTTGACGAATAAAAATTTCAAAATTTTTTAGCTTTCAACTTTTTAAATCAAAATTACTTTTAATGGCTATGACGGGCAGTGGGGCGGAGCTCGTATTTGATTAATTTTTTTTAGAAATTTTCAACAGAAAAATATTTCTTTTTTAATTTGTTTTACAACTTAACTTAGATAAATATTACAGTAACACAGTTTTCAAGAACAGTAATTAAGTTATTAATATTTAATAGCAGCCCCACTATCATCTATTATACACTATTGACGTTTATTCATGAAAAAAAGTAAGTTCTTATAATCATAGTTGTCTAGATTTTTCCAGGCCTGGACTATTACTGCTCATTTCTATTCCTTGTTCTAAGCCTAAAGTCTCTAAAGTAATTTTTTTCCTGATCCCGTATATTCATAAGGGGGTTTATGTCTGGGTTTTTCTGCTGGCCAAGGAAGCATATTAATATTTTTATCTGCTAACCATTCTCTGGCAATTCCAGAAATTGCTTTGAGGAAAAAAATATTTTTAACAGATGCAAGCATTATGGCTTCGAGGAAGTTTTTGTTAGTAGCTCCTGTAAAATGTCATCTAATCGAACTGAAACTGAAACAGCCGAAATCCAAACTCCTACCATTATAGAAAATCGTTCACTCTTTTCTATTCGATGTGTCAGCAACTTTGTATTAAAATAATTCAGGATAACCATTTCTCTCGTGTTTTTCTGCATGGATATATTCTGCCAGTATTGCAAGACTGAAAACTTTTTCGTCGGCAAAGACAAAATTACGCCAGTTATTGTTGTCTCCAAATTTGTGTCAAGTTCGAACAGTTTTTTTCTTCTTTTCTGTTTAATACGGTATTCTCGCAACAGCATAATTGACTATTCTAGTATTTTTTACTCTTATTTTAACTGCTTGAATAGTTCCTGGAAAGTGAATTTTATTCCGAGCGCATATAGTTACTGAAAATAACACGCATAATGAATGCTTCATCATCTTCAGCAATTGAGACAACATGACTTCCTGATCCTACTACATTTTCCACTGTATGCATTTCTAATGTAAGGTCCCGGGTGGTGTAGCTTGAACAAGCGTTCACGTTCGATCAGCAGAGTTAAGCAACGCTCTCTCTGGTCAGAACTTGGATGGGAGTTCTACGGCTGTATCTCTCGGCGCCTCGTGATACGGCTGTCACAGAAATAGTTGGTCCAGGCGGTCATAACAACATCATGACTGTCGTTAGTGGGGTTGGAAGTCCCCATAAATGCACAGCGACGCCTATAATTGGCCTAACGGCTGTTGGCTGAGTGCGAAATAAATAAATAAATAACGACCTTCCTCTATTTTTTAGGATATATAAATATATGGCTTATATTATAAAGAGCCGCTACTTGTTTACGGGACCAACCATCTTTTAGCTGCGCCATAATTTCCCGGTTTTCAACATCGTAAGAAAGTTTCTAAGCATTTTGATTAAATACTTTAAAACGGGAATCTGACCTCCTCGCCTAGATTGTTTATTGTAATGTAATGTGATTATTTTAGATCGTGAATCGCTAAGTTGTATGTGTTTAGATATCGATATAAATCCAAGAACGGTCGTGTAGAAGTTTTTAGTCACGGTCGCGCCAAGCCTCAAGACGAACGTACCTGGCGGGTCCCAGTAAACTTTGCCTATAACGAGCTAATTAAAAGTGGCGAAGCCGCGTAGTAAATGTAATTTACTGTATAAGCGTTTGCGTGCAGCATGCCAGTGTTTGCACTCCAAGTGCTAATTAAGTCATATACTGAGTAAGTACGCTTTTCCGATCTCGCCAACAGGTGCCGTGATGTCTCGATTGTGTCGTGACATCATCTGCCAGAAAGTTGAAGCCAGGTACTTTCCCGTAGTATTCGTGGACAATTTTCAGACAACGATTCATTTAGGGTTGATGACCTATTCCAGTTATTTGTGGTGCAGTGCCAGCTCAATCCCTTGAATTCCAGTTTCGAGCCAGTAGCCTAAAGTAACTAGATACAGAAAATGTTTGCAGCTTGATCAATAAGAGTTCACTCCACGCTGCGAGACGACTTCCATATCATAGAATGCGTTGAATAGACAAATAAATAAGTACGCCAATTCCATATAATGCATGTGGATTTTAGCATTTGGTTTTCTTGTGCATGTTGTTTGAAGTAGCGAAAATGCTACAACTGCAGACCATCTTCCTGTTTTTGGAAGATTGTGACACCTCATAGCCACGAGCAAATAATTTATAAAAATACTAAGTCGTACGAGACGTCTCATTTGAAATTGGAGTCTCAACGAAAGGGCTATAAAAAACATTATTAAAAATTTTTGATACAAGTATTACAGCTAATAAATAATGTTAGTAACTAACCTATGAATATACTTTATTTACAATGAAAAAATGTCTGAAAACTATTCCGTGTCGCTAACTGTACATATATTTTTACACATCAGAAATCATTACAGACCACGTGATTAAATGTTTGGAGTTTAGGAAATTCAATGTTCGAAGCAAGCACTGATTTTATACTTTTGAGCATTGGCGTTCGTGCTAGCTTTAGAGCTAAGCTACTTTTAAATTATTTGGATAAGTAATTTCCTATAATACGTCAATCTTTTATGGGGGGTCACTGATACTGTCAAATTTAGTTTTGTATGCTTGCTTGCCAACAGTGTTAAATAGGTGGCCCATATTACTCTGTCACGAGATTGTCAATCTTTTCTATGCCAGTAAAAGGTAAGACAACAAATATTATATCGTGTGTTAAAAAAAAAAACTCATTCGCAGTATGCCATGATCAAATTAAAGTTTGCCGTAACTTGATATATATCCATTGAAGCAAATGAACTACCAAAAGTCAAAGAGAACTAAATTGTATCTTGACCTTGAACTATTTTAGTACAAATAAACAAAACACTTAACAAAAACAATTTTTATTAACCGTTATGATTATTACATTCGTTGTTGTTGTGTATATGCCATCTTACTTTCCAGTTGGCTAGATACAATTAAACTTAATGCAGTGTAAACTTTTACCTGTTACAGTGACAGATATTTTCATAAACAAAATGCAATCTGACATTCACCTACAGACTTAAGTTAAGACATAACTAGTTTTTTTATCTTTCTTTCCACGGCATACCCTTAATGAGCTTTTTTGGAACACACGATATATTGTAAATCAGTCTTAGTTTCCAAAGGAACAACATTTTTTAAACAATGTTTTTTTTATTGCAATCTTTTCGACGAACATAAAAATATGGTAGAATCGTTCCATCTTTATTGGCAATGATAGTGCATATAGTATAACTTGTTTTTACAGTTTGTGTAGTTTTTCCATATTAACTACAACCTTAAGCTGTGGCAGTATTATGATTATTATTTGATAGCCGATACCAAGGAGTAAATCGATTGTGCAACTTGTTACCTTCTCCACATACATTTTTTAAAAGCTAAGCTGTCATACTCAATAAAATTCCACTGATAATAAGTTGTGATTAGGATTCATTTTTGTTATTTATAAAACCACTTGGAGGATTATTTATAATAACAAAGCCTTACCAATAACAGTCTATTTACAAAATTACGTAATTGAAAATGAATATACATATGTATATTAGTTGTATCAGGGTAACCAGAAATAAAAGTATTTAGTTAAATACACATACTGTCAATTGAGCATTGTTTTAAGACATTTAATCTTTTTGAAAAATAAAGTGTGTATCAAAAATAGATTTCTTTCTAAACTTCAAGAATTGCCACAAGAGTATATTGTCAAATAGCAAACATTTAGCTTTAACCCTAGAAATGCCAAAGAAAAACTATACGTGCCCAAGGTAGGGTATTTGTTGTCCACCCTCATATTGCCTCAATTAAAAAAAAATATTTACTGCGTTAAGGAGACACTAGTACATGATAAATACAAAATACTACTTATAGTAATAACTTTTGTTTGTTTGTCGCGCTAGAAATAAGAGTATTTATGGTTAATTAAATATTTTCTTTAATATGTAAACATATCTCAATTAAAACTTTACTGAAATATTGTAACCACATTTATCAATAGAACTTTCTAAATTACAATTTTTATAAATGATCGTATTTTCCATATGTATTTCATATGTTTTGACGCAATTAATATCAGTCTTTGTTGTAAATGAAAAAATTCCCGCTCTGAAATTATGTTTGTTATGATGAAAAAGCAAAAATATTTGAAACTAATTAAAAGGTGGAATTAAAAAGTATATCATACATTCTAATTCTCAACTAAAGAAATAGTAGCCAAAAACAAAAGCAGCCGGCCATATTTGCCCCCATTAGGATTTCTAGGGGTAATGGAATGATATAGTGTAGTTGTGTCCTCTTTTTATTTATCACCTTAATTATATCGACTGATGAAATAAATTGCAGATACAGATGGGTGATGTTTGACATATCAGTGTGGAATTAATATTAATATTTATCGATATCTCGCAGAGCTTTAAACGCGAAAAATAGGTTTAAGCATGGTGATACTAGAATGTTTTAGAAATTAACTAATAATTAAAAGTAAACTTATGAATGTAAAATCTTGTTCTGAGTAGTTAGAGTAGGTCAATATATCATTTTATCTACTCCAGTGGAATAAGTAACTCATTACGTCACTTATTTGACACTATTTCCGTTAGGTAATGAAGCTCATTACTCCACTCAGTTATGTAATACCTTTATTACCTAACCGAGTGGTGTAATGGCTTCATTACTTAACTGAAATAGTGTCAAATGAATGACATAATGACATTTGGCTAAGAAAATATTTTTGAAAATGACAGATCTGATATTTCTCTTAATACACTTTCCTCAATTTTAGGCAGATGTAGATAAAATTTTGTACAATACATGTATGCTTATATAACTCGTGCTACGCACTCATTTGTAACTTACACACACGTATATCAAGTATTGAAAGACATAACCAAAATGAACACCTAAAATCTATTTTAATTTGCTAAATGTTCAAAATTACCCCCATTCTGGACAATACAAGCTTGTAAACGCATAATAGGATTGTGTCTAACACTGGTTAACATTTAAGCTGTAATAGTGGAAAACGCATTTCTAATTCTTATTTTCATGTCGTCAGGAGTAGTAGGTGCTGTACTGTACACAATATTTTTTACGTGACCCCACAGAAAAAAATCTAGTGGCGTTAAATCATGAGACCTTGGGGGCCAAGCTACAGGGCCGCGTCTGCCAATCCATATTGCACCAAACTCGCGATTTAAAAAATTTCGAACTATTTTGCTGTAACTTCCCTGCCTTATATTTAAAGGCACATCCTCTATTAACTCAGGAACGATTTCTTCAAGGAAATTAAAATAGGTCTGACCTATTAAAGCCCCATTAAAAAAATGTGGCCCTATCACATGATCGTCGATTATTCCTGCCCAAACGTTCAAGGACCAGATATGCTGGTTATCAACATTTCTCATCCAATGAGGGTTTTCGGTTGCATAATAGTGTAGATTGTGTCGATTCACGGAACCGGTATTCTTGAATGTGGCTTCGTCAGTTCAAAAGATTTTTCGTAAGAAGTGCATCTCTGTTCTGAATTTGTTCATTAACCAAATGCAAAAATTTGTCCGACTCACATAATCGTCGTCTGTGAGTTGTTGCGTCAGACACAAATGGTAAGGATGAAATTTGTGTTTTTTGATAATACGAACAATTGTGGTTTGGCTAATACCTGTTTCTGATGACAAATTTCTCGTACTGATATGTGGATTGACGATTATTGCACCTAAGACATCTATATCAACATCTTCATTAATTACAAATCTATTTTGATGACGTTTCTGATATTGAACGGATCCAGTGTCACGAAATCTTCTTAAAGTTTTTCGAAAAACTTCTCTACTTGGTTGCCTTCTATCAGGAAAATTTTCTAAATACAAACGTTTAGCCCTCTTAATGACACAATTGGATTCACCAATTGCTAGAATCATATCTACCAAGTCGTTTGTTGAAAAATGAACGTGGTTAGCCATTGTAAATGCACTTATTATTTTGGTTTTGAGTTATGGAAACGTCAAAACACAAAAAATGTGACAACTAATTTTTTCACTGTCAACTTTAATCGTGTTTAACTGTGTAATTTTCCAATCTAACACCACAATATTTTTATAGCACCGTATACAGAAAAGACAGTTCTTCTGAACAAATTAAAAATATACAGGGTGTCATTTAAAATCAAAAAGTTGAATGTCACTGCTCAAACCTCAGTAGGCCATGAAATAAAATAAATGTACAATAATATAGAGCATATAATTCGGAACATCATTTGTTAACAAATTATTTTTCTAATATCAGTATTAAATGGGGGGTGCCGCTATCTTAACTCATCTGTATAGGTATTTATCAAAAACAATGGAGATATCGAAATATCAATAAATATTAAAATATCTAAAAATCTCAAAAGATATCGAGATATCCATAAATATCCATAAATCGACATATCGATATGAAAATACTATCTATATTTATCGGTAAGTTATGTTTATATGAAGCTACGAAATTTATTTGACCGCTCGATACAGGTTTTGGGAAATATATTCACGCAAATCAGTTTAACTTCCGACATATTTAAATTCAGTGTTGTAGTACAAATGTTAATAAATGATGGCTACTCATTTTAAAACTGCAAATCTCATTGGCCTTTTTTTAAATTCGTTGTATCGTAATCTCGTGGTTTTACTAATTCAGCGCTTCAACGCAGACATCACACCACTTTACCACAAGCATTTTAGACACAATCGTTAAAACGCTACAAAATATGAGTCGGAGGTTATAAGCAACACCGTACACGGAAGGAAGGCTATCATAAAGTGCAAGATGTGAAAGCGTCGTCTTCACTAACTTTACATTGTTATGTGCTAATAGAAAAGTTGCAAAGACGTCCTGCGCTTTACTACAATCTTGCAACTTTTAACTACGATAAGAGCATGTCGCATGTTATTAAAAGGCTACAAGCTAAACAAAGCCGGCCAGTCACCATTAATCCGGAAAAGAAAACTCACAATCGATATTGTACAGGAAACGCTTGCTTCGCAGTATGTGGGGGCTATTCCAATTGCTGGCCCCTATAATTATTGAATTTAGTCTCCCTCTCAGCTCCAAAACCATATTGGAAAACGTCTTTGAAGCAGGGCCCTCAAAATTCAACGTTTTGCTTCGCCTGCGTTTCGGCAGCTCTGTAGGGAATAAAACAACTGAAAAACTTTGGTAGATTTGAAAATATCTGGACCAATTCGAACTTAAATATAGCAAGGCAAATCAAATAAAAATGCACCCCAGTGGCAAAAACCGCGTCCGTCCACATGTCGGTATTTGTCTGGAGGCTTTTTCATTTTGCCTAAGGCTAACCTGATTGATTCCGCTGGTCGCAGGGTACATTTCCCCAGCTCCGACGACCAGTACATTGCAATGCACTTATGTAATATCCGCCGATTTTAAAAACATCCCCTCCCGTTCGAGCCCGGTTATATCCCTTATTGACCATTACATTTAGTTGATGAGCAGTAATTTAATTAGGTCGAAATTGCTTGTTGCATTAATTAGCAAACTGCTACAACTAGGGCAGTGCTAGATCTAAGTAACTTTGGTGTTGACAATGTTTAAGCTAAAAAGAACGAAACAGCTCGACCTATCAGGGATACACTCATTTTGTATCCATTAGCAAGAAGCATAAACTCACGTATTAAAGATAAAATCACTATACTAGGGTTTTTTTAAAACGTTACTATCTCGAAAACGGTTTTAAATATTTTCATTAAATTTTGGGAGATAATAAGAAGATTGGGGGACATATTTAAATGTTTGTTTTAAAATTACCCTCCCCCCTTCCCTATCTTGAGGGGTAGGGGGTAACTTTGAAATTTTAAATAGGATGATGTACGTTTATTTGTAAAATTCGAATATTCGTAAAAAACTACGTATACAAAAAAATTTTGGATTCCCTGTTTCGGTAACGGAATTATAATTAACGAAATTTTGATTAAATTTAAAAAATAAATAAATTTTACGAATAAATCAAGTCCACTTATTTCAGAATTATTATTCGTTTCCATGGAAATGAGTTATTTTTACTTAAGTCGGTTGAGAATTTTGACGTTTCAACGATTATTATTCTTTTTCATTTTATAACCTAATAAATCATAATTCCGCAACCGAAAAAGAAAATAAAAATTGTTTGTACACATATGTAGTTTTTTACGTAAATTCCAATTTTATAAACAAAAGTTACCCCCCACTCCTCAAAATAGAGAGAGGAGGTAAATGACAAAAATATGTTTAAATATGTCCCCCCATCTCTATTACCTCACCAAAATTTCATCAAAATATTTTGTACAATTTTGAGATATCGCCTTGTAACACTTTAAAAAACTCACCTAGTAGCTGCAGAAATGGGATTTCCACTTCATCCTAATTCATGAAATTTCAAACGTTAACCAACTTGCACCCATTTTAACTAAGGTGTATTCTATCACTAATAGTCTTTAATATATACGCTGTACAGGGTGTTTGCTCAAATTTTGACAGCTTCTAGCGACTTTATTATGCCAGACAGAAAAAAATTGTTCAGAAAAAATTGTAGGGTATCATCCAAACCGTCCGAATTTGCTACTTAAAGAAACCACTGAGCATCACGGGTGAATTTTTGACTTATACTTTTTTTAATAGAACCCCCTATATATTATGTGTTTATTGATAGCGCTTAAAATTATCTTTTCAAAAATATATGTTGCCTATAATTACTTCATCCATTGTTGAAATATCCGCTATTAAAGAATCAAAATATTACTAATTTACTATATGACATAAATCACAGTAACCATTGAAATAATCAACAGTTTTAATACCATAAACAATTTTAAAAACGAATTGACAACTAAATGTTTTATGCCGCATGCCGCCAGTAATGTCATTTGATAACTTTGTTTTTCAATGGTTACTGTAATTTATTTCATATAGTAAATTAGTAATATTTTGATTCTTTAATAGCGGATATTTCAACAATAGATGAAGTAATTATAGGCAACTTATATATTTTTGAAAAGATAATTTTAAGCGCTATTCTTATCTGAACAATTTTTTTTCTATCTGGAATAATAAAATCGCTAGAAGCTGTCAAAATTTGAACAAACACCCTGTACATGTTATGCGGTAGTGCTAGGTTTCCTTGTTTGTGGACGTAAGATACACAACCTCAACCAAGCAGATAACACTACACTTACAGTCGCCTGATGACCATCGAAAAGTAGATAATCATCCCCAGAAAGTGATCGTATATGAATCAGAGACGTTTGAGATGCGAGAATGCTTGAATTTTGTTTAAAGGTTATCACGATGTCTCAGTCATGAGGCAACAAAACTAGAACACAACAATCCAAATCAGCCTATTATTTAACCAATTGTAGGATGTAGGTCACTCACATCTTTCTCTATTGATCTCTGTCTCTGACTTACTACAGAGCGCCTTCGTCTGCATCCTAAGAGTTTCTACGTGCATCTATTGTTTTCTTTTCCTATAATGTGTTCTATTAATCTTTTTTGGTTTATGTTATTCTCTGTACTATGTTTATCATATTTGTTTGTATTCTATATGCTGGTTTATAAGCTTACTCTTGAGAGATACGCCGATCATGACAGATTTCATTCATATTCTATTGATAGTCGTTCTTTGTAGATTTTCTACTGCCCATGTTTACAGGTGTATGCAATGGATGGTAAGACAGTGTGGTTGGTGACTTTTGTTTTGATGGCTTGGTATAATTCTTCTTCCTATTCCACATACTTTCTTTTTATCGTCTATCCTTATCCTCTCCCCTGCGTGGATATATTCATATTCTTCAACAATTTCTATATATTTTGGTAAACGTAACACTGTCCCTCTTTTCCCTACCTACACTTACTGAATTGAGTCGGTATCTATGAGACTCCCTTTTTCATTCCCAGTGCAGCTAAGGCAAAGCTAATGTTATTTGAGACCAAACTAATATTATTTAAGGCCAGCTCGTTGTACTTACCAACGTAAATATGAATGATAATAAAAAACCCGACAATTTACATTTAATATATATAATCTGTAAATAAACAAGACCACACAAAGAAAAGATACATAAAAACAAATACACAACGTAGGTATATACTACGCAGAACAGAGTACCCTATAATAAACCACAAACATTTAATAGAGTCGACAAAGTTAATTTCACGCACCCCAGAACGGTTGGTACTCGCCGCTGTCTATTCTTGTTTTACCGCGGACACATTGTGATTCACGCTTCAAAATGCACACGCCGCAAAATAACGTGCAGTCGTACGGTAATTTTCCCTTATCAATCCGTAACAGCACATTCGCTAATTATTGCGCCTTGGTTTATTTCAGCAATGATCGGCCAACTCGCAATTAACACACAGAACTAACCTGGTGGTCTTTTATTGTTCCTCTCGTAGCTCGGAGCCGCTGCCGGACCGTGTAGCTTTGGCAGTCGTTAGCTTCTTCCAGGGGCTGCTTTAATTCCTAGCTGGTCCCACGCGAAGGTCTCCAGTTAAACCGTGGAGGTATCACGTACTATTTCACTTGGTTCGTTATCTATGCACGAACCAAATTGGCCTGCGTTGTTCGCAGGTCTTTTAGCTTTTCTGCGTTCGCTGGCTTAGGCGCGAATCGCTTGATTTGCCGAGCTTGCTGGCCTTGGGCGCGAATGATGCCTCTTGCAGGCGTCCAGCGTTGATTCACTTATCAGCCGGTTATTCCCACGCGAAAATTGCCTGGTCGGCGCATTGTTTCACGAACTCGCGGCACAACGCCCTTATAGTCATTGACAGCGCATACATTAAATATCACTCTATAGTACTAAACTACGTGCATAAATACAACAGCACTTACTGTCAGGCTTCGTTGCTAATTATTATATAATGAAAAGATATACTTACTTACTTACTCCTTGTCCTTTAACAGTCCTTCAAAGACCATGGCCTCTCTTTCGAGCTTCCCAACTTAGGCGTCTACCAGTTCAGTTTAGTTAGGTCTGCGCCTGGTCTTGTAGTTCTCTCACTCTTTCTCTTATTCTTCTCCATTCGGTCCGGTTTCTTGCCGCCGCTCTCCAATTGCTGACCCCTGCTTCGTCCAGATCCTTTTCCACCATCTCCAGCCAACGTCCTCGCGGTCTTCCTCTCGGTCGTTTTCCTTTCATGCTTCCCTTGAACACTCTTTTAGCAATCCTCTCTTCCTCCATCCTCTGAATATGCCCCAACCAACCTAGCCTGCTGCTTTTAATTTCACTCACAATACCCGGTGCACTGAATTTTTCCCTTATCTCGAAACTATACCTCCTACGCCACTCCCCATTTTCTTTTACTGGCCCAGAAATACCTCTCAGCACTTTTCGTTCCCACCTATTCACTATCTCTGCTTGTCTCATAGTCCACGTTTCACTTCCGTATACCACGATAGGTCTTAGCACATTTTTGTATATTATCAGCTTTGTATTCGTAGAAATGTCCTTGGACATGAAAATCTGTCGTAATGCGTAGTAACTTTTATTTGCTATTGTTAATCTTGCTTCTATATCCTCTGATATTTTGTTGGTTTCTGTTATTATTGCTCCCAGATACTTAAAGATTGCCACTTGTTCAAATACCCCCTGATTAATCGTGAGGGGTTGACGTTGCATTGATTCCTTCCTTGATGTGATCATGTACTTAGATTTTATTTCATTAACTTTAAGCCCTACTTTATCTGCACTTAGCTCCAATGAAAAGATATAATTTGAATAAATACAGGTGGCACGAATTGACCCGTTTCAAACCGTCTACGTGTACAAGTTAGTCCTATTGAACCGTTTCATTAAGTATAGTTTTCGAACTTAATAAAGGGACAGAATTAGAATTGAAATCATAACTAAAGAAGAGTGAATCGATCGCTATAAACAACTTTGGACTTCCGACATAAATATGGACGAAATCCCAATCATAGCAAAAATAAATAATGATGTAGATCCATTAACATGGCAAGAATTAATGGAAGCGATAAATAAATTTAAAAATAAAAAATCTCCAGGTTTTGAAGGTATTAACATGGATTTTTTTAAATAAGGGCAGACTAATTTGTTGATAAGAAATATACATTGTATAAATAGTCCTGATAATTTCTATTTACAAAAAAGAGGATAGGAGTAAATGCGCCAATTAGGTACCCGAACAATAGCTTATTAAATTAAGGTGTGTGACGTTTGAATTTGAATGCCGTCAGTTTAAGGCACAACTGACCCCTGACATCCAGCGCGTGGCGACTTGACGCTAAGAGCAACGACTCAGCGATTCGCATCCGTATCTGAATGTTCCCAGGTAAAGATCCAGATTATAGAAGCCCAGAATGGTATAAGAAGTAGATGTTCGGTCTGTTGAAGACACTTGAATCCAGCTCCACCTGGAGGAGCCACCAGACCTAAGCTTCAAGCCAAATCCGTCTAAAACCAGTTCTTAGTATTCTCCAAGCCAACGCTTTCCATACGTGGCAATACCTCCAGAACCTGTCCTGGAACCATTTTCTAGGCGGAAGCATTTGGTTCTGAAGTATCTCCAGCCCCTTCTGCAGCCCACCTGGGCATCTCAAATAGGTCTTTAGACGACAACTTTCAGAACCCAGCAGGGCCTTCCACAGTTACGATAATCGCAGCGTCATAAGCGTATTCTAAACTACAGCGCAGCGTAGCTAATTAAAGTACAGGTTACGTGGAGAAATCCCCTCCTGGGCGGCAGAATTATCCTATGAACTCTCCCGGAGAAATTTCAGTTCTAGCAATAAGTGTGAAGCCGACAAAAAATGCATAGGTAAAATTTGGTCCAGTACACACCTACTAGCCCAAGTTGACGTGAGACGCTCTGTAGCTTCTGGTCTACACTTCCACACTCGAAAAGTGATGCAAGAGGTGCGATTTACGTGGTCACACCGACGTAAACTACAGGCCGGCGCCCCCATTTAACATAGTTTCGTGCCAGCCACAACGACGCGTAGCAACGTCGACGAGGCACTCCGAAGGAAGGCAAAAAACGTTGAAGATTTGGTTCTGACAGATCGAAGGCTTTAATGCAATTGATGTGGAAACATCAGGAACAACGGCTTTAAAAAATTTACAAGGAGATTGGGTGTGAACACGTTAGGTTTCAATTATTCATTACAGGTCGAGAGTTGTGCAGTCCACAAATTTGGGAAGAAAACTTGGCAGCTTTGGCCGATGATGAAGTGTTTTTTTTTAAATCGTAACTGGTGATGAGACATGGGTATATCACTAGAACTCACCTACAAAACAAGAATCGATGCTGTGGGTACACGAGGGATCTCCACCACTAAAAAGACATGAACGTAATCTTCGACTGGAAGACTGATGACTACACCATAGTGTGGCACGTTACTGCTACTGTCAGATCAAGTTTTTTAAACATGGTTGCCAAAAGTGTTAAATGAGTTACCTCCATTATGTGGCCTTTCTCGATGTCTCTGCATTTTTGTATATAAAGTTATCTTTTAGTAAAATCAAAGATATTTGTTTACAGATAGTGGTTTTAATTAAACTAATCATTGTACATAGTTTTTATGTAAGAAGATTCATTTCACGTTTATATTTTATTGTTTGTTAGAAACAGGCTTTAGCATTTTTTGAGTTACAAAGAATTTGGAATTAAAGACCGTGCTAAATTATTATTCCCTTAAGCTTACTTCGTTCTTATATCAGAATACTAATTAGCTTCTGTGTTTATAGTTACATGTTTAAATCTAAACAGAATATTAGTCCTGTCATTTACTTAAATAAATATTTTTAGAAACCTACAAAATGCTTTAGAAGGTATTTAAATCTTATAGAAACTTATAATTTCGAATTTGATAATTAAATAAATGTAATAATAAATATATAATAAATTTAAAGAGTTTACATTTTATGTCAAAAATTCTCAAAACAGTATTTCTTTAAAGATTTTTTCCCTGGTTTTGGAAAAAATTTCCTGAAACGGAAACAGTCCCTGCGCTTGGCGACGCTAGTTCGTACCAAAGCAGTTTTGCATTCGGCAGTAATTTGAGGGTAAAGGGAAAAGAGTGAGTTAACTGCTGCGTGCTTGGGATGCAGCGGCGGATATCTGCCTAATTTAAAGTTGTGTTGGCACGTTCCCATCTGACAAGAGCAAGATGCAGGGAATGATAGTTCAGCTAAGAGAAAATTAATCCAACCGTCAATAGCAGCCACTGGATCCTCGTTACTCCGGCTAGTCGCTGTGTGTGCGCTATCACATACAGATGCGAACTAATCCCCGAGTTTATGTAAATTTCGGTCCGGTGCTCGCATTTTGCAACTTATTTTTCGTTTCCACTTAACCCTCTGGCCACGCCACGTGAAAAGCTCCAAATCTGATTCACATTATCGATGAGAACCCTTCAGGTGGGCGCTAACAAATCAGAAAATTGAGAACGGACGAGTCCGCATCCTCGCTTACAAATGCCCTGCCATTTTTGCTCTAGGGATGCTGCTCAGATATTATTAAAGCGCTTTGTTTTAGGTAAGAATATAGCATTGAAAAATTCTATCGCGTGGGCTGACGAGAAGAAAGTTACGATAGAGTAGCAAGATAAATATAGAAAAATGTCCAGTACATTCGGTTCCCATTCTCAAGAAGTTAATACTGTATGATCAATACGAAGAAAATACAAGCTAACAAAAATAAGTTGCTATTTTTACTATTCCCAAAATAAAGATTGCTGCTCTTTATGATAAGAATACAAACTGAAATGTTTTCAGAGAGCTAATTCATAAATTCTTATCACCAGAAGTACCACCGCAATCCAAACGTGAACTAGTTACGACCAATGACAGTAGAGAAGCGTCACGAAATACAGGGCATGTAACACCTAACAAAGTTGAGAAAATAGCGTAAAGCTTGACTGTCTTATAGTGAAAAAAGGTAGCTGAGAAAGCCCGTGCTATGCAGGAAGTGGAAAACGACTAGACATCTCTATGATAAACGAGAGCTAAATCGAGCAACATCTGAACTTAAAAATCTCCTTAACTCTATTAAAAAGCAAGCAGTACAAAATATGGAGTATTCGATTTGGAAAGCGACGAAAAAGCGACTACTACAGCACATTGCACCTCTCGGTTGAAAAGTAATAGTTGTAGCAGTAATGAGGAAGAAGCTTCCACATTCGCTAAACAAATGGCCAATGTATTTAAGCTACATTATGCTAATATTACATGCAAAGGAAAAAACAAAATTTATGAATACTTCACAGCACCTTTCAAACGAATCCATCTATTCCACAATATTTAAAGATTTCAACCCTTACGAAGCACCAGTCTATGACGTATACAAGTTGCCTTAAGTTTTAGGTAAGATTAAGATATTCGACAAAGTTTGGCGTGAGGATTGTTTTTCAAATTAAAGGTATACTACATTCAGACTACTACAAAATTATCAAATTCCATCTCACTAACAAGCACTTCCTCGTAAAGCACGGAGGTTAATAGAAATGTATGTTCTAATAACGCTGGTGTTCCTAAGGAAGTGTGTCTCGTGTTAATACTTTCTATTCACTGCATACTTACCTAACACAGAACTACAAAACAAAGAACAACAATTGTATGCTCACGCTGACGACACAGCTGAATCTTCATCAGACCCTAACCCGAACACAGAATCTAATTATTTTCAAGTATACTGAAACGAAATGGAAGTATCGTGTAAAAAGTGGAAATTAATAGCCAAGACAATGTATGTGACCTTTATTTTAAGAAGAAAATATTTATCTTCCAAAACAGTTTAACAATCACCAGCTACCACAAACCTATTCTGTCAAATATCTAGGGATGCATTTAGACAACCCGACTACTCGGCGGAACCATCTCTTAGCGTGCCTTATTCGTTCCGAATGTTGGCTTCCGTCATAGCGTTTGAATTGTGTCTACCGCCTTCCTAACCAGCTCTACAAATTTGATACCAAACCAGTAACACCGATTTCTTAGCGAAGAAGTTCTTCGTCTTCCAGGATGTCGTTTTTTTTAGCTTCTTCTCTATCCTTAATTAATTAAAGTATTCTAAAATTCTCTTCTGTTAGCTAAACTGGTAAAATAAAAACACGTTGATTATATTTCAACCTGAAAAATAAAATTGGAACTCGTAATTTTACAAGATATTTTTCTGTGAACATTTATTAAAAAAAAACAAATGGATTTGTGGATCTGATGCATGCTCTATTTTATTTCATTGTTAAACATATGATTGTGTTTTGTTTTTTAACACTTATGTACATGTTTTGTTGAGTTTGTTTTCTTCTGTACATATGATGTTTCCTTTTGGATTATTAAAATCAAAATCATTGTTATATTTAAAATAAAATATCGACGGAATGTACTGTAATGGTATTAAGCCCACGATTCGATTCTGCTAGCAGTGCAACATAATGGACCAATTCAATAAGCACATATTTGGGGTGTTTTATGTAGCTGCAATGTTAAACTAAAAATTCAAACAGTAAATGCATTGTTAATGAGATGCGAGAAGTAATAAAGTAGTGGAATAAGGAACGCAGAAGGTAGAGCTCGTTTTCACAGGGGTCGAAGTTGACTTTTAAATAAATAAAAATAATAGGTTTGTGTATAATAGAAAGCCGACCCGAAAGAAATTAATAGACACCAAAAGGTTTGCTATGTGTAGGTTAAAAGAAGCTTAGTTTTTATTAAATGTCAATAAAAGTTAAAATTGTGAGGAATCTAAAAGGTAAAGAAAGAATCAAATAACAAGACATTGCAAAAGAGCAATTTGAGAAGCAGGCAGCAGGACATGAACGAAGCAAAGGAGAAGTGGTAAACTCGAATAAATCAATGCATTTAAAATTACAATTAGTGCAAAAGCAGAGCAATGGTTAAAATTAAAGGTGTGTGTGCGCAGACAATAACTTAGATTATCAGAAACATGTAAAATAGAATTATGTAATCAAATTTATTTTCATTTTGTACTTTAAGTTATCAAACATAATTTCCGCAACTAGATTCGTTTTTGTTTAATAACAATTGCAAATTTATTACTTGACTGTTTGTTGAAATTTGTGATAATAAACGTGTTTTCCAAGCTATAAAAAGTATATCAGTTTATTGCCTATGTGCCAGTGTACAAGTGGCTGTATTTTCAACAAGTTCCGTAACAAAAAACATACAAATTCCATAATCCCATCAACGAGGAAATCGGGGCCGATCAACTCCATTTTGCGAACTTCGACTACGGCCAAGAGGGGCGTCGGAGCCAAGAGATCAGCAGTCTACGGCAGAGGACAGGTCTGCAAGAACGTCTCCAGTAGATTTGGTAGCAAGGGGACAAAGAATAGCGGAGAAAATCCAACGGCGTCATTTCCAGAGGGGGCGTTGCAGTCCAATGAATTTTTATAAGGTACAATTTAGTCTAAACAAAAAGTGTCAGCGTCCGGAAAACGAGGTGCATACGATTTCAAATCTTGTTAAAGAAGAAGAGATCCGTTCCAAGGCTCTAGCTAAGCGACATTTTAAGTAATTAGCCCGGCGTCAGTAAAATCCGTGATTTGGCGGAAGTTGAAGCTCTGCAGGAAGCGACCAGAAACAATTGCTAAAATTTGGACGGCGTCTGTCTGACGTCACGAGATACGTAACTGCTAGAAACAAAAGTTGTTATTTGTCGTCAGGCATGAAATTTTTAATAATTATCCTGCGAATTCTCATATTTTAACTTTCAATGAACCGCTGTTTGCACTAGTCAACCGATTTGTAATTTGGCAGATTTGTGGACCTTGAGCGACCGCGTATTTGAACTACTGACTGTATAGTACCATTTCAGATCAATTTTAAAATACAGTCGACTTTGGAACTCACCCTGAGATTAAAGAGCTTGTATTCTAGTGAGAGCTAGAGTTTTCTAATAATTGCAGTTGAATAAAATATAAAGAGGGGCATAGAACCATTTATTTTGTGCAGTAAATCAGTACATTTAATATTTTAACCAGCCTAGTAATTTAATGACAGGCAGAGTTCGAACACAGTAAAATATTAAACAGTGAATTGTGTATTTGGATTTTCCCTATTATATAACTTATATAAAAGATTATTCAACACAATAATGAACGAACCAATGAAAATTGTTCAATTTGTCAGAAACGGCCAATCAAAATTGACTGTCATTGAAAACACCTAATGTCACAGTGTTTTCACGCGACCCCGATTGGTTTCAATGATTCCAATTTAGTGAGTAGCCTTTGACTGACATTTCACCAAAACGTCAAAGTAAAAGTTTGCAAATCAGCGTCGTTCTAAAAACTCATAATAATTGTGTTGGAAGCTCCAGTATAGAATTAATAGTGGAAAACGTTAAAAATGTGTGCTGTCGAACACGGTAATAGTCATATACCCATATTGTTGAATAATCTTTCCAAATACCACTCAAGGCCAAATTTTTTAAGAGAATTTTCACCTTTTGTGGTATTACCCTTGATAATTAAATTAAATTAATAAATAGACAATTATGGAGCAGTCCATTTCAGTATATCATTATTATGTTTTGCTTAGTAATTGTTACAAATTAAAAGCTCCCAAATACAATTAACACAAGCCGCCACTGGTATGTATATATCCAACTCTTTGTCGCATCCGTGCAAAGATGGTAACGTGTTCTGTGATAGCATATTTGTCCAAAACGACTACGTGCATACCTCAGTTTTCTCGTTGAGTGGCTTTTAGACAGTAATGTCGAAGAATTTAGGTTTAACAGATTCAAGCTTTCAGAACTACCAACTTGTGTCAACTGATGTGTTGTGAAGTGTCTCTAGATCTAGTCTAAGCCCAAATGTTAATCAGGAAATGAATTACCTAAGAATAGTTTGATGTCTTCATATATAGCTCCGTCAGCAAAAATATTTTCATTCATTATGCCTATATGCTATAACTGACAGAGAAACTTATTAAAATATGGAATACATATCTAACAACAAATATTACTATTGCAAATCCATTATTACATGTAACCTGTTATTGGTAATCGTGTAATTGCATAATACAGGTGTTTCTAATTTAATTACATGCATGAAATACATTTTGCATTTGTGCTAAATTATACATACATAGTAATTGGTTGCAGAATTATACGTATGTGTCTAGAATAAGCATCATCCCAGGTATGGCGATCTCGTAAATTCGTTTATCTACGACCACTACTAAAAGTAGGCCTTTTAGCGCTAGCTTGTTTCACTAAAAGTGACGTTTTATAGTTTAGCGTGGTTAAAGAAATCAGCTGTTTACTTTTAGCCCACATGCTGTGAAGTTGTAAAATTATTCTAGTTGTTTCTTGCGTTACAGATAAAGTGTTTTTGAAATAATTAAAGCGTTATGTAATGAATACAGTCAGATGTGGAGTATTAATAATTACATTTTGTAACTGACCTTGACAGTACTGGCTTCGCAAACATTCGCCCGCGCGGCATGGCCTACTGTTTATTATGACATAAATTAGAAGTGTCGTAGATGCAAACCTTTGTTAAATAAATATTTATGGATTAATAACAGTAAAATTAAGGTCGTAGATAAAATATTGTATGCAACGCGACATGAATGAAAACTTATTCGAGAGGCCCATGTCCAGGAGTGGGGAATGGACTACTCTATGCTGAAGAAGAAGAAAAAGAGCATAGGCTTAGTTATGATTAGACTAACCTCAAAATCAAGGTTTGCACATATAAATAGTCTGAATGCCATGGGCAAGAGCTGTCTAAAATAATCATGACTAATCAATCCACCTGTCATATGTCAAAAAGTGACCAATGAAAATCCAGAATTTAACATTTCTTGCCCAATCAAAAACATATCAGCGGATATATCTTCCTAGAAGGCATTCAAGTATACATTTTAAACAAATGTTATTTTTATTAGAAAAAGTCAATTCTAGTTTTCTGTTACTATAGAAATCACGTAGTCTGTTGCTAGATTTACTGAAAACTAATTTGAAAATGTAGTTTAGTTCATCGAATAGTCCCTCGAATGCCATTCTTAGTCAACGTTAAGTAAATTATTTTTGCGGTGGTATCACTACTCATGTCCATTGCGCTAGCACGAGGCCTAATCGTATCAGTAAGTAATATTTGAGAATTTAATGTTGGAATGTTGCATACGAGCACAGATTTGACATTCCTGAGCATTGATGTTCGTGGTGTAGTTTGAAATTTTCACGTTCTATTGAGAGCTAAGTTACCTACTTTTGAATTGTTTCTGTTGCGTCTCTTTCTATGCATTATCTATAACGTTATTTTTACGTTGCGGTGTAGATGCTGGTGCTTTGTACGTTTGCGTCTAGCGGTACAATGCTCAACTTGTCCCGGATTCGGGTTACAGAGTTGGAGCGCGCTCTTTGTGCTTGCGCAGCAACCATTGTCTACGGTGTGTGTCTTCGTGATGTGTTGAGTTTGATATTCTATCTCTTAGGTCTGTGGTTCTGAGTAGAGTACAGTTAATTTGGTGCCCAACTGAGAATGGTCTCATCGAGCCAGATTCCAATCGCCACGGCTAAGGAAAAATTCCGACCCCGCGGGAGCGAACCGAGGACTTGCTTAATGTAAGCCTAGCGCTTTTCCAACTGCGCTAAGCGGCTTCTCATGTCTGTTTCTATAATATATTGATTCTTTAAAATGTAGCACGCCACTGCTACTATCAGATTGAAATTTTCTAAACGTTGTTGCGAACAGCAAGAAATGGGTTACCCATCTTATGTGGTCAGGAGGTATTCGGCCTTTTCCGATGTCTATGTATAAGTGTCAACATAATAAAATCGGTAAGAAAAAGTTGATAATCCATAACGTGTTACTGAAATTACACTGAATTTCTAAGGAAATTTACATGTTTTAGAAAAACGAATAATATTAAAAAAAAAACAAGCACCTAGGTAGTCTTTTGAGACGTATGGTTGTTTGTTGTCAACAAAGTACAAACACAATAGTTAACACGTTAGATTGTTCTACCAACTATTTTAGGCCAGTCTATAATTTAAATATATTCTTTTCCATGATTTATATATTTATTCAAATACTATTTTTAAAATTCTTGAAAAGGAGAAAACATATGTTTCTTCTTTTGCAATGATTTATAAACTAATCTGTCTGTAATATAAAATATGAGTACTGTTTTGCTACATATATAAAATTAATGCTTCACTTTATTTTATTCGAACATTTATACGATCCGTAGGTTCACATATTCTTCTTCATCCTCGTATATTAGGCCAGTGGTTTGTTATAACTACAAATTCTGTAGTTAAAATATATTTATTTCAATTATTTATACATTTAGATGATTTTTGCGGTTTTCACGGCCATTGTCATCAAGTAACAAACGACTTCCGGGATTGGACTGTGTCATGATTGAGGTCGAAGAACTCAACGTATCGCTCAGTGAAAACTCGCATCTCTGAGCACCAGCGCTGTCTCAAGTCGGGTCTCGTTTCATCATCAGCCATTGCCCAACACCAACGCGATACTGGTCATAAGATCCTATTTGATTAAACTTTCATCATCTGCAAATCCCCATTCTTTGTTAGCAGAAAGATTCGCGAAGCCATTGAGATTTACAAACACCCTAACAATCTCAATCGGGACGAAGGCTTTTCCCTTCCTTCTATGTGGAAAGTGTTAATTCCTAAGCCCCGCCCACCGCCACTGAACCGCGACGGCGCTTGCCTATAAATTCTCGCCTTTCTCCTTCCGATAGTACCGAGCTCCGTAGCGTAGTGCGTTGCATGTCTACTTAGCATTCGGGAGGTCGTGGGTTCGATTCCCGCAACTGTCTGCCTTGATTCAGGTTTTTAGATGGTTTCCCTGAGTCAACAGAGTACCTTCTCTGAGGTGAATGCCGGGGCAGTATTTCTCCACCTTTCCTGACCTTTCTTCCATTCTCCACCCCTCCTTTCTCTCACCCATCCCGAGTTTCCCGTTCTTGGCTGAAGAGGGACGGAAGGTCCCTATAGCAGCCCGCGCCCAGTTGGGAGAATTGAAATGACCTTAACCTTTCCTTTCCTTCCGATAGTTAGTCGAGTTTCGCCTCTGATGTGGTTTTACACGTTGAGTTACCGTGCTCTTTTACTTTTCCTCCTGATGAAGCCCCTTACGAAACGTTGAGTTCTTCGATCTCAATCATGACACGGTCCAATCCCGGAAGTCGTTTGATACTTATTTATACATTTATTCAAACTATTTTTAAAATCCTTGAAAAGAAGAAAAACGTGGTTCTGCTTTTGAAATAGTTTATGTTTTTCAGATAAAATATTTTTTACTGCTTTGTTACATATATAACAATTAATATTTTACTTTATTTTATTGGAACGTTTATACGATCCGTAGGTTCACATATTCTTCTTATTTCTCCTATATCAGGTCAGTGGCTTGTGTTTATCCACAAACTCTAGGTATAATGAAAATATATTCATTCCAATTATTTAGATAGTTTTTAAAACACCATTTTAAAACTCTTGAAAAGAAGAAAGTACATGTACAAGTAATGGTTTGTGAACTATCCTGGTTTTTAGATAAAATATTTTTTACTGTTTTGTTACATATATGACAACTAGTGTTTTACTTTATTTTATCTACTCCAGTGGGATAAGTAACGCATTACGTCACTCATTTGACACTATTTCAGTTACGTAATGAAGCTCATTACACCACTCAGTTATGTAATGGTTTCATTACGCAACTGAGTTGTGTAATGACTTCATTACGTAACTGAAATAGTGTCAAATGAATGACATAATGACATTTGCCTACTAAAATAGTTTTGAAAATGACAGATCTGACATTTCTCTTAATGCACTTTTCTCAATTTTAGGCAGTCGTAGATAAAATTTTGTACAATACATGTGTGATAATGCATCATTAATAAACTTGTGTGCTTACATAACTCGTGCTACGCACTCGTTTGTAACTTACACACACGTATATTAATGATACTGTTATCCCACTTGTATAGTAAATAACTATTATACAATTAAAGATAATCTTGTTTTTTTCGTTATATATTTTCTTGTAGTAACCATTGGAAAACATCTACGTCTTAGTTGCTTTAGAGTATATAATTTCATAATTGTTTTCCAGCAACAAATATAAACAGTTGTTTTAAAATAGTGGATTGTAGCACGACGAAGAGGCTACATACAAAAACAAGAACTACAGTGAGTTCAAATAAAATACGAAAAACTATTTCGTATCTGTTTAAATACAAGTTAGTGTAAGCAAAACACTTAGAAATTTGTAGAAAGTGTTACATTTACCGAATTCGTGAACGCCGGATTTTTATGAATAATTAATTATGCTCTGTATATTTTTGAAATTTAAATGCTTGAGCTGCTACATAAAAACATTGTATATTATTATTATTAAAATAAACTCCTTACAATTTTTAAAAGGATTATTTTTCTTTTATAGTTGATTGAAAAGCGCAGTGCTTACCAAACCATTTACTAATTAATTATCACGCCTGCATTGAAATCATATGAAGATTATTAACATGTTATTTGAAGAACCAATACGGACAAAGGTAAGAATTTAGTAGCAAAAAAATAAAATCAGATGGAATTTAAAATGGGTAACATTTCGAAAGCGTAAAAACGTCGTATAGCTCGGTATAGTCGTTATAAAAAAATATAATCTTGGTATATAATTAATTATTTTCTCATGAGCATCAGCTTGACCAACACTTATCTGACCTTCTAACGTATAAATATTTGTGGAGACATTAGAAAAAAATTAAAGAGACATTGTAATTTGTCTTATGTTAGTAATTCAAAATCAGCTTCAAAAATTTGTATTACACCACCACAGTAGTGCTTTTTTATTTATGTACAGTCATTTTATTTTATCTAAATGTCTACTACACCATTGGATTATGCTATTATTAGTAAACTGCCAAGAATAGTATAAAAAGGGTGAAGAGTTATGTGAACACGTAACTGAAACTTTAAATATAAACGTTTTATACTAGGCAAGAGTATGCGGAGTTTGTTAATAGCAAATTGTAAAACAAACCTTTTCCTTATAGTTTGAGAGACATAGGCTAGTAGTAATATTTCATTCATCAAGTATAGATTTTTAAAATGACGTTTGCCCATTTATGCAGCGACGTTGTATTTTTCATAAAATATGTGAAATAATGCAATAGCTTCGTTGATTTAAGCCTTTTTATGTATCAGTGCATTTTAAAAACCACATAGATCTGATCCAGAAGTACATGTTACAGATTTCCAAGGAAGGCAACTGCTGCATCCAAAAATGTTATGGCCGGTGTAAAATGGCGTGACTCCTGAGAATCACTACAAAACCTGCAAAAGAAAGCTGCACGGAACCAAAGGTCGACAGAGCAGTTAACACTGGTCGCGTTGTAACTTTTTATTGGCCAATAGAATAGTTTAACTGGACCATTAAGCCACACTCTCGCTAATTTGAGGAAACTGGCTATAAAAAATGCATTACATACTAAATTTCACTTACATTGTTTACTTCAGCCGCTGTCATGTGGTAAAATCTAATTATTTCCTGCAGTTTATGAGCTATTTCGGGTAGAGACGATCTTGGGAAATTTTAATGTGCATTCAGGCGTATTGTATAGTTAACTTTAAGAAGGAGGAGGGAGTAACACAATTTGTGAGGTTATTGAAACAAAAAGCTATACTTGCAGACTTTTTCAAATATTTCACTAGAATGTGTTTTAGATCTACATTAGTTTTTATTAAATGTTCGTATAAGCTTTACACAAATGCCCTACGAAATTAAATTACACAGACATTATTTTCTGTGCGTATATTAAATGTATCTGAATTCGCTGATGTGAGTAAGTGATGTAAGTACTGTGGCATATCAAAAACGAAAGAAAATGTTGGGGTTGTTGAAGGTATACACAGGCAGCTATTAGATAATTGCCTTTTATTCATAATTAAATGCATAAATTACATTAATTACAGTTACATAAAGCTAATTAAAGAAGATAAACATTTATAATGCGACGTCCATATACTAGCACATTTTAAGCTAATTTCAGTGTACCTTTATATTAATTACTAATTAATTTAGATTATCACCAATATCTATAGCGATATAAGGCACCTACATTTATATCAGTCCAGAAAGTTAGTATGAACATAAAATAAAGAACATAGGTATAACAGCATAATTATACTGAGAAAAAATAACTATAAATCGTATGTTCTTGTCATATTTGTTACACTTCTATGCAAAGAACTAAAAAAAATCAATATATTTCATTTTAGCCGTTCTATAGTATGTATTATCTTGCCAATAGATTTGTAGTTCTATTGGTAACCTGTGAGTTAGTATGTATATAACAGGTAATAAACTTATGCTACCGAATGAATTACATATAGTATAAAAACAGCTTCTGCGATAGAAAAACAATTTTTCAGATCATTCTAAAACTAACATTTAAGAGAACAATACATTCACATATTTCCGTTACTGCGTTATGTTTCATATCGAAATGAACGTCAGAATACTGTTATTAATTTTATAAAAAAAAAGATTTCAATTACCATATTTTTATTCGACGGTCAAACAAGCGGACGCATAACTAACAGAGGTGTCCTTAAATGTAAGACAGTGGTTTGATTGCGTGTAATTCAAAAAATTTAATGTGACGTTGGCAGACCCTTTATTTTTTAATCGATTTACTGCATGAAGAAGTATAAAGATAGGATTCTTTCCACATACGGTGTTGTTATACTTTTTCAAATAATTGTGAAAGCCATCTGAATCCAAATTTTCAATTAGATTCATTCCCATTCTGTCTAATTCTTCTATATATTGATAAATGGCGCGGTCAGAACCATTTTCGAATGGCGTGTAGTTAAACTTCTTTCCCCAGTGGCAAAAGTCTGATGAAATCACAAAGAGGTTATTTGGTTCGGCTAAATACTTCGACAGGATTTTTCCAAAATGCTTTTCGTGGTCCACTGTAGGCAAGCTGCCCACGAGAATTGGCACAATTTTAAATTGGTTGGCGTAACCTTCCATTACTTTGGCAATGAACGGTAGCTGCATTTCGATGCTGTGCTCTTGCTCATCAACCACCAAGTCCATTTTTTCGAAGGCTCCGGCAGCTTCCAGCTCGGCGTTTACTTCCACATCCACTTCAATGTTATACAAAGGCGTTTCATACTTGGAAACTCTTGTTAAAGCACACAATTTGAACGGTTTGTAATGAGATGGTCCAAGAATAAACACGCGCTTTACTAGAGATGGGTCGATTCTTTTGTAAGCAGAGGCTGCACAGAGACCACTATACTGATAGGCGGCATGTGGTACAATTATTGCACGAGCCGGTCCATCGTTCATTTCAACTTCGTCTAGCCATCGGTCCAAGTCTTCCGTCAGTTTACTTGGTGTATTAGGGTACCATCCTCCGGCATGGGAAGCTCTACGGATGGACATTTTGATTTATCCTAGCCTAGGAGTAAAATCACTTTGTTAGTTTTATAATTTATAATCACAGCTGATAAAAGCAATTTATTATTGTGCTTAGCAGAACAATAATTGGGAATTATGGCTTTAAAAAAATTAGCCCAATTGTAAATTGTTTGTAACAAAAAAATTTTCTGCTTTCGCGGTTACTCAAACTAGTGGTACTGCGAAACAAGACGAGACGAAAAATGAAACGACTCTCGTCTCGTCTCAAAATTGCGAAACGCAAAATTAACTCAGTCTCTAGTCACGACTGGCGTAAGAGAGCCTGGAATTTCTCGTCGAGAAAGAAATGTCTCAAAAATGAAATGATTACATGCCATTAAAATGCTTTTTTGATGTGAAGTGTTTCGGTATTAATGTATGAAACAGTTCTTAACTTCTCGGTAAGACTCTCGTCTCGTCTCAAAATTGCGAAACGCAAAATTAAGTCAGTCTCTAGTCACGACTGGCGTAAGAGATCCTGGAATTTCTGGTCGAGAAAGAAATGTCTCAGAAATTAAATGACTACATGCCATTAAAATGCTTTTTTGATGTGAAGTGTTTCGGTATTAATGTATGGTTTTAATATATTTTAAGCACTGCATTAAACAGTTCTCAACTTCTCGGTAAGATTCTCGTCTCGTCTCGTGTCTCGTAATATTAATTCTCATCCAGTTTTGTTTCGAAAACCCGAAACGAGAAATTGATAGAGTCTTGTAGAAATTACAATAGCACCGCCGCCTAAGCTAATTACGACTTGTATGACTTCAGAAATCGACAAAATGCATAGGCCTTACAAAAATACCTACTTGGGTTCACAAAGTAGGTACTATGCACAGAAAATTCGAAATTAAAAGTATACATTAAACGACGACGGGGTCTAGGCTAAAACTAAAATGTTCTTTTCACAAATTTTACTCGCAATAAGTGTTTACTAACAA
>OW679194.1:172061484-172102668 GCA_940337035.1 Agriotes lineatus
GATTGGCTCATTAGACACGCGAGCGCCGCGGCGGCCTGCAGCCGTAGACGACGTCGCAAATGAGGCAAGAAGAGAATAGGTAAGCATAAAGGGCCACTGTATTATGCACGACGGCGTCGAAACTTGAACCCTCAGTTCTAGAGCCTTTGAAGCAGCGGCGTAAGTGTGTAGAGGTGACAATTGCGTCTGTATCATTGTTTTTTAATGAGACGGAAGCGTGCGGATACGAAAAATAAGAGGACTCTCGTAAAAAGACAAAGGAGGAATAGGAAGCTCCTTGGGACGAAAATGCATAAATACGTAAAATGGCCGAGCGACCGCAGCGCCCATTTGAGTGCTAATTTGAACTTCCTATTCTTCAGCCGGAGGTTTCAGCTGAATATTTCAGAATTTTATTCGCATTTGCTTCCTTTTATCCTAACACTTTTATACCTACGGTATATTTGGTGGAAGCTGAAAATTTTACTGGCGCTTTATTATGTACAATTACGGCAAAAGACCAAGCGTTAGGGCCGAATTCTATGAAACTGGAATTGCTCATAAGCATAATGTGTATGGTTCGGATATACTCATCCTGAAGCAACAAACATTTTAAAATTTATCACAGAATAAGCTACCTTCAACTTTTTGTTAGCTCTATTAATTTTTCTTAATGTTTCGAATCAATTCGCAAATAAATGAATTAAATATGAGCTGAAGATGAAGTTTTAATTCCATTTAGGAACTAGCAGTTGATACATTGATATAAAAATGACATCTAGTAAAGTTTGTTAATGGTGCATCTGTTTTCGAATAACCAAAGCTTAGAGAAAAGGTAGCTTTCAGTATGAATGAAAAGTTTAAATACAAATGATTTTGCCTGACGTCCAAAACCACACTATAAAATATAATTTATATAAAAACTAAGCAGACTGTATGATTCCTATGTGAATACCAAATATTTGTCCTACAAGCGGAATTTAGAAATTAGAGCTTCTAATGTGAGTTATAAGTTAAACTACATGGGATGAATTTCTATAATGCATATACGATATACAGTAAAGCTTCCCATCATTTAGGACTTAAAACAAGCATATAAGGTTGTAGGATGCGTCGTCTCTCTGTAATAATTTAGAGATGGATTTTCAATTTGAAATAACGGTTGGGCTCGAATATTTTTCAATATACAAAATTTGATTTGCTTACAAACAGAAGCTTCAAATATATAGAAATATATAGAAAGTGCCTCTACAAGAAATGTTATTTGTTTGATAGACCAACACTTTTGCTGATATAGTTACACCAATTGACTAGATTTGGCATAAGATCGTATATCGATAAGATATTTTGCCATAAGTTAATGTTTACTCTCTTCTCCGTTTATAACTGTTATGTATATTTACATATCTATAATGATTTTTCTTCTTTTAAGTTACCTTAGACGCTAAGCGTTATAAAAATATATTGTTTAACCCTTTTATCACTATGGGCTAGCTACAGCAAATCATTTAAACTTGTTATTTATCACTAGTTGTTAGATGTTGTTGGAAAGTATAAACATAGATGGTATAAATCGAAAACACTGTTCTGTTAGGGAAACCATATAACCATACGATTTGACAAATGAGCGCTATCCACAGGAGAAGGACAGGGTAGCCTTCCACGAGAGTAAGATTGTTGAGCTGTTTGTATATCTCAATGGCTTCGCGAATCTTGCTGTTAAAGAAAAATTAAGATTTGCAAATAATAAATGTTTAATTAAAAAGTATCACATGGCCGACCTCGACTCGATATTTGGCGTTGGCTGATGGCGAAAGTAGACCTGAACTGAACACTGATGTTCAAAGATACGAGTTTTTACTGGACGTCTAGTTTGATCAATATACACAATACTACGTGGGCAACGACTACCGGGTGTTTCATTTAAAATAGGAGTTAATAAAAAACAAAAGAAACCTATTTTAGAGGTATTCAACTGGAAAATCACCTATCTCACATCAATACACATTAAAAATATAATAGAAAGGTTGAAAAAATCGTTATAGCTGTTTTTGAAAAAATAGAAAAAAACTGAAAAAGCACAAGAGTAATCACCATACTTCCGGTTATGCGATTTTCTTCAAAACTTGCTGTCGCATCTACATAGTACACAAAACTTATACATGAAGTTTCAAAGTCATACCTCTTTTTGTTTTTGAGACACACACACAGACACATAGACTGACAGGCAGACCAATGAACAAAAACATTTGTTTTTTGGGTTCAGGGGAGTAAAGCGTGAAGATCCGTTGAAAATTCAATTTCGAATTTTTGGGGTGAATTTCCTTTATTGTGAAAGGAAGTAAAGATGCATTTTTAAATGGCCAATCTTCCTTTTCTTCTTCTTCTTCTTATTAATCTGTGCCACTTCTACCGTTTTATAACCGTGGTGTGCATAAATCATGAATTACTATTTATGATTATTTAACGTTTTTTGGATCATAGAAGGTCTCGAGTAGGTTTTTAGTTTCTTTTCAAACCTTCCTGTTCTGCGATTCGCTTTCCAAGCTCATAATTGCAGTTTCAGCAATAGTGTACTACTCTTTTCTGTAATTCTGTCTTCTAAACCCCGCCTTCCCTTCATTCTACCCTGACGACCTTTGACTGCAAATGTAGCCTTCCGTCCAATCTGTAGAAGAATATCACCTCTGGCGTGGTTGACACCTTGAGTTACTGTGTTCTTCTACCCTTCAGGATTTGAAAAGAGTTTCGCCTCTGTGGTGGTTTACTTGTTAAGCTACCGTATTTTTTGTTTCTCTTTTAATAAGGCCGTTTATGAAATTCGGCGAAATGTTGAGGTTATCTCAACAATAACATGGGTTAATCCAGTCGTTCATTACCTTGAAATATATGTGCATATATAAACTAAAAGCTAAACACCTAACCAGCAAAGTAAAATATGGCTAATATGGGAAAGAAAAAGATTGAAACATTATAAAACGCCAGTTTGTACTATGCGAATAGTAATAATAAGCCAAATATTCATGCATTTTCTAATATTCTGTGTTCGTATACATGCTAATATACGCAGTCGATTCACGTAAAGCCGATATCTGTCTATTGCTGCACGTAGGTCTTCTTCATTACTTTACATTTTCATCTCTGACGAGCTTTTTCCACTGTGTGAGCTATCTTCTTTATGTGATCATTCTATTCTATATAGTATTTGGTCGTCCAGCCTTTCTTTCCCCTTGTATAACGTCCACCCTAGTGTAGCTCCTTGGTTCATCTGTTGTATCAGCGTTTGATGCATTCAGCCAATCTCCATTTGAGTTGAGATACCTCTAATCTTGTGGTTGGTTTTGTGGTATTTCAATCTGATATGGCGATTTATTCTTAAGGTAACTCACAGCGTTAATGGGAGCCTTGATGTATCTTTTTTGCGTAAAGCATCAAGCGTCAGTTCTATGCATAAATTCGGAATAGATAAATTGATTGCACAATTTAATTTTTTTATATAGTGTAACTTTACAAATGCATTCCATACCAGTATTATTTTGTGTCAACTTTTGGTACTACCTTTGTTCATTGTGGCTTTAGATAGGCAGTCTAGATTCTGCTGTAGCATCTGTTTTGGCTAATTTACCGGCCAATTTTAGCATCTTTCGAAGTCGTCGATTCCCAGGGAATAGCGTATAGGTATTAAATTCCGTTTCCCGTCTCGTTGTTGTGAAGTGGAATTTCATTTCGACCCCCAGTCGCAAATCTGAAACACTATTATCGTCTCGCCATCACCAGCTTGTAGGGCGACGCTATGGACCAACAACTCTGAGAAAGCTTTCGTTATGACGCTCGTAGGTCAACGCTCATTTGTTCGTAGTCAATCTTGGAATCCTGTCCCTTGTTATCCTAGCAAGCGTTTTCCGTACCCGAGGCGTCCGCAGTCAGCCGCCAATTTTCGCTCAACCAAAGAGTGAGATGTTGATCCTGTCTTCATCTCCTCCATCTAAATTGCTGCACCCAGATTGAATATTTTTATTAGTTAGGCGATGCAATATTTAATACTTAGGGCCGGTTGCAGAAAGCAATGTTAAGTCTGGTGTTAGCTAACATAGCGTCAAAGTGAACAAAATCGCATCAAATTTTGTTTACTAATGTATTAGTTACCATAAGCATTTGAGATTTGATGCGTTTTTGTTCACTTTGACGCGATGTTAGCTAACACCGGACTTAACAAAGCTTTCTGCAACCGGCCCTTAATCTCTTTGAGCAAGCCCAAGTTTTGAGTGTATCCTCGTTGGAGTGCAGTAACGCCTTAAACGATCTTTTGCTGGCTTGTCGTTAAGCTACCTTTATAGTTTTCTTGTGGTGTCCCACCACGTGGAAACTCCTGTTAGGGTTTTCATATCGCGAGACGTGACGTCACGAGAAGGCAAAATTATTTATTAGCTTTGTTTGTTGTGGTTTCAGCCTCCAGCTGTAACCAGTGAGATTTTTTTTCTTTTTCTTTACACAGCCATTTGGGTCCAATGCTGGACATAGGCTTTCTTCGAACACTTTCAGACCATGCGGTTCTGAGCCAATCTCATCCACTGATAGTGTACCCTTTTTATGTTATTCTCCCATTTTGTTGAAGGCCTACCTCTGCTTCTTTTGCCTGTGAGTGGTTCCCACTCTATCAACCTGTTTGCCCATCTGTCACCTTTTGTTCTTGCTAAGTGCCCTGCGAACTGCTATTTGAGGTGCGTTATCCTTTCAATTATGTCCTGCACCTTCGTTGTTTTCAGAATGTCTGTATTTTTTAGACGGCTAGATAGATTAACACCCAGCATTTTCTGGTGTGCTATTCTTAGTTTTCCGTATTAATTTTAGTAAGCGTTTTTGTTTATGTTACCTTAATATTATTTTCAAATTTAATGCTGTGTCACTTATTTGTGAAGCGAAATAAAGTTACGCGAACTTTTGAAGTACATAATAAAATCATTTCAGAAATTACGAAGCAAGGTAAATCATGGTGCCTTTAGGGTAGGAACCTCCATTCCATCCCCAGCAGAGACATAAGTTGGCGCCTAACATAAATAACATGGATTTGTCGCCATACCTCCAAGGCGTGTTTTTGTTTTGAATATCGAGAGCGAGCATTTTCTTTCAGGCAACAATCCCTCTTCGCACTGGGCTAACTGGACCACCTTTTTGAGTTATGCGTGTTTGTAAATCGGTTTTTTTCTCGTAACAAGCTGTACTATTTCGCTTTGCTTTCTATTGATATATTACGGTTATTTTTTGTATTCGTTGTTTTATTTTCTCTTTATCTATTTTTACTACTGGTATTGTAGAAAGAATATTCAATTCTACTGTAGTTCTTGTGGGTTACTACTTGTTACGGCAATCTCGCCAACAAGTGAGAAGGTTTATTTTCCTTCTCAATCTGCTGGTTGTTATTCTGGTAAATGTTTTATATATCCAAAATAATAGACTAACAGGTCTGTTGTAAGTCAGAAACTACCCCCTTTTATGTATGAGAATATAATGCACGTTTGGGGTTCTTTCAGCATATGCTGTGTCGATTGTTTAATCCTTCTACTAGTTTATTTCTTTTTTCTTCCCAAATTTCGGATAGGACTCCAGCTGCTTTGTTCCTTACTTACTTTTAGTACGTTGATAATTTTGATCTCTATAATTTCAAATCTTCAACCCAAGTTTGGAATAATCTATTTTCATTTGTAATCCCGTTGGGTAGTATTATAAAAATTTCTTACTTCTTGCCTTGTTTTTTTAAATTTATATTTCTCATTTTCAATTTTGAATTTTTTCTTTCCAGTGCTCTGATGTTGTTCTATTATTTTTGCGATTACTTTTCATTTCGCTTTTTATCGCGGTACGTTACCTACCATTACATTTTTAGTTCCAAGGTTTTCAGGGCACATAAATCCCGATCGAAAGGTAAACAATGAATATTTGGTTACACCCTTTCTAATGGGTTCCGTAGATGCTGCATAAGCATTACTTCCCCAAAACTTCCAGGAAGAGAAGGCGAGGCATGAGTTTGCCCTTGCGACGTGGGCTTCCAGCATATCCCTGTCTGTCACGCCTAACACGTTCTGTTTGCAAAGGCACCCCCATGTTATATGCACTTAAGATTCAATTAACGCGTGTAATCTGAATACTGATTACAACACCTCTGTGAAAGCCTCGCCCCACGCAGTTACACCAGATTATTAAATGGTAGGCGCACATGTGCTAAGGAAGCCTCAAAGAAAAATCGCGTCTTCAATTTCATGGCGTGCTACGCCGGTTTTGAACTAACTTGATTCGCCCTCTGTTAATGCAATCAGCGAAATTGAAGGCGCCAGCATAAAAACAGGCTTTGTACCTTAAATAATATAATATTCCTTAATTAAAATCTTAAAAATAAATACATAGAATACTAACAAAATGTGAATTAACAAAGAATTTCATTAGCGCGTCCTGGGCTCTCAAAGGAGTCTCGTAAAGTTCGCTTTAATTCGACATAATTAAAATATTTAATTAAGAACTCAGAAATTTCTTTAAAGACAGACAGGGCTTCTTCTTAGTTCGTTCGTCCATTATTTTTAGAAGAGAAGGGCATCTCTAGAAGCAAATTAATGCGCTCCGTGATTAAAAGGTTAGAACTAAACTTCATGATATAGCCGTTTATGTTTTCGAATCGCTGAGCAAATATTTAATATAGATAATCTTTGCGAATCACTGATCCAAAGTAAACAGTAAGGAAGCCAGCTTTCCCTCACTTCGGGAAAATTCAGATCAAAGTATTTAGGCATAATGTATAGCGTATAGCAGTAAACCAATATTTTACTAACGCCCCTTAAACATCCAGCCGAAGGCGAACAACCGCTGTTATTATTTACGTATGAAAGCGAATTGCCGAGTTTATAGTTCACGTTGTAATATTGTAACGTGCGTAAGGCACAATTATTAAAATTAAAATACTGATGTTCATGTATATTATGCTTCATTGTTTTCCTAATTTTACCAATTGATAAAATTAGTAATAAAGGTACTTCTCTTGTAGCGAGTATCGTTATATTTCTAATACTTGGCATTTATCTGCCACGTCAGTTAGCAATGTTTCATTGCTACCGGTATTTGTAATCATGAAAAAAAATGAGCTTTCAAAATGTTTGTACCTTAGAACAGCCAAAATTGCAAGGTTAGTTCTACAGAACTTCAGTTTTAAAATTATAAGGGTGAAGTCATCTTACAAAAAGCTTTTTTTCTAATATATCCCTTTAAATATAATGAGGCAATCGAGCACTTCTTCCGTAAGGTCGAGTATTATTTTTCATAGCAAACATTTATTTTTTTTACAACAAACATGACTTAACATTTATATTTTTCATTTTATATCTCAAAATTTTTTCAAGAAATTGTAACAAAAATCTCGATTGTAATTTATTGTTACTACCGACAAAAATGTATCTGTAATTATTTGAGCTTAAAATACAGCAGCGTCAGAATGGAAATTAAACCTTTCCTACTTTTGCAGAGACGTAATTAAGTTTGTTATTCAATTAAATGGTGTGGAAGCAGCAGGTCCCATTCGTTCGCAACAAATTGAAAAGTGTGTTTTCCCCAATATAAATTGACAAAAAATGAATACAATAAATGATACAACCAATATTACTTAGGTTCAACTATTTAAGCATTATTAAAATTTGGGGGCAGTATTGGTAGAGGGTCTCATTTAGTAGATTGCATTTATTTATTTAAAATTAGAGCGTCACTATCCGTCATGCTACCACATTTGTCAAGTCAATTATTTATCTATTGTAAACTATCAACAGACGTGGTTTTAACTTAAAATGTAACACAAACATATCGTGTACACTGTTAAATTAGACAATAAGATTTTTTTTAATATGTGGAACTTTTCCATTATGATTTTTTATTAATATGTACAAATCAAACTATCGTGTGTTCCAAAAAAAAAACTCATTTAGGGCAGGCCTAGGAAAGAAAGATAAAAAATCTAGTCACGTCTTAAGTCTGAAAGTGAATGTCAGATTGTTTTTTGTTTATGAAAAAATTTCTCACTGTGACAGGTAAAAGTTTACACTGCATTAAGTGCAGCAAAAAGCAAAATAAAATGGCATTTACACAACAACGAGTGTATTAATCATTACAGACAATAAAAATTGTTTTTATTAAGTGTTTTGTATATTTTTACGAAAATAGTTCACGATCAAGATGCAATTTAGTTCTTTCTGACTTATGGTAGATCATTTGCTTCAATGGGTATGTATCAAGTTATGGCAAACTTCAATTTGCTTATGCACATTACACACGAGACAATCTATTCCTATTCGAATATTAAGTAATTGGCAGATCGACTATGTTGTGCTTAACTGGTCACATGACTTAACATGCGATTACAATTTTATAATCGATTAGCGAATCTATTAGGTAAGTCTAAAGGACTGATTCTCTTCAGTCTCAATTACGTGTCACTGTTCTCTAATAGGTAGATAGTTACGGCCTTCGAATAATTCTTTAGCTTTTTAGGTAAGTATTTAATTTGATCACTTTTTTAATGCAGGCTATGATGAGGTTTGGTTGAATGGCAGAGTTATGTATGTACCATAGGGCTTCAATGATCATTCTAAGAACAATTGAAACCTTGGTAGGATTTTTATATTAGAAATACTCCCTGTACTCCAAACTTCGATGGCGTACACCCATATCAGTTTTAAGGTGTTCTATACACAAGTAATTTATCTTCCGTGGACAATGACTACTGTTTTCCTTTTCTCTATTTAAGATAACGTCAGGACACGCTGCTCTCTTATTGTTTATAGTTTTATCTTTTTCTAAAAACCAAATCGATGAGAAGCTATTCAAGTATCTTTTGTTGATATCGGCCATAATACCCTTAATAGCAGTTTTTCTAAAACTTTGTATACAGAGCCGGGCAGTCATTAATTACATTGTAATTAAATTACTAATTAAATTCATTTTTGTTGATTTGTCTTCAAATTGAATTACTTTTTAAAATATGGTAATTGTCATTGGTCATTGCCATTTTTGCTAAAACGTACTTGACAATTATTTTCTGAAAGTAATTAATTGCTACATTCAATTACTCAATTACTTTTGAGCAATTACTTTGAAAATATTTGAATTACTTGTGATAATTGAAATTACTCGTGGTAATTGAATAACGTTCTGGTAATTCAATTACTAAGTTACTGGCCTCGATAAGGTATTAACGGTCAGAACACAAAATGTAAAATAAGGCCTTATTAACTTTAATGTTAAGTAAATGGCAATAGAGCAGTTCTAGAACAATATAAGTATAACTTATGATTTACTATGACTAGTTGGATAACAGCTAGTTTTGTGCAGGAGCAAAGAGATATTTGGTGCAGGCGCGTATGTTTGTAGATAACATGTGCATGTGTTGTGTCTTGTGTAGTGTAGGCTGTGCAGGATGTAGCACTGTAGCTCATAATTATTGTGTAAGAAGCGAAAAATATGTCTGCGGTAAGTGCAGAATTAATTTTTGCCATAACCATTGACAATAATTATTATGCAATATTGGTATAAAATAATTATTTATTAATTTCAATTTGCTTGTTTAAAACGATGTACTAGCACATGGCTAAGTAAATACTACTAAATACAAATATAACACAATTTTTAGTAAAAGTAATTTATGTTGTGGAATTACAATCACTAAGTAATTGATAATTGAGTTACTATTTTATTGCGTAATTGAAGATCTGATAGTTCAATGATTTCATTAGGCGGTAACTGGTAATTGGTAATTAGTAATTATATAATTTTCAAAGTAGTTAGCGCAGCTGTATTTGGATATCACCAGAAAAAGACTCATGGGTATGTACAGTTACGGCCAAATAAAACCGGGTAGTACTTTACTCTATTGTGAATTGGTATTAAATCACCTAAGAAACATAAAAATTAAAAATGACATATTAAGAATTCAAATTGTCAAGGTACTGTCAAGTAAAAGCCTGATTTACCAAAGTTTATGAAAATGACATAGAATGTCAAAATGGTGGTCGTTTTTATTTGGCCGTAACGGTACTTCACAGGGGTTTACATGTGCCAGCTTCTATTAAGGTGTACAGTAACCTAGTCTCTGACATGTAATTAGCTCTAAACCAGCTTTCTTGGTAGCTTTTTTTAAAATTATTTGTAGCAATTCTTTACGAGTGAAAGCAGTAATTGGTAGCAACATCTGCAGCGGAGCTACTAAAAGCTGACGATTCGTGCTGCCTGGTGGGTCTTCAGAGGGATGCGGAATAAACAGTTTGGACAGATATTTTGCAAATAACCTGGCTCAGGAACAATTTTCCTTGCGAGTGGGGGGGGGGGGTATTCTGGTTTGAGATCGTTTTATCTTCCTTGTGCGAATTTGTTTCTTTCATTATTGAAAGATGCTGTACATATATTTATATCGCTGCTTTAGTTTGAGTAGTAGCCTGTTCAGGTTATTTGTTATGTTTAGTAGGTATGTTCTTGTTTCGTTTACTTATGGTATTTTACCATTCTCTTAAAGTTTCCCTTTTTCTGCAATCAGCTACATCATATTTGGCTGTACATGTAGTGCGTCGTTCTTGATTTAAGTATTATTAGTGGCATTTGAAGCTGCAATTTATGTTTCGATATACTCTACTGCTAGATATACATCTCTTCCAACATTTAATGGAATTTGAGTAGTAACGAAGTCTTACACCTCACGGTAGAAAGACTCAGGAATAAGTAAGTAAGAGTAGTAACGATTGCAGTTCACAAGGAATAAAATGTTCGATTTTTAACTTTATAAACTAATTCTAAGCTCATAATATTTTATTATACAACACAATATTACATATTTTAATTTACATAATATAATGAGAAGTATTTAGCGTGGGACTGTCTTCGTCATTTTAAACATATTTTTCTATTAGTTGAATATAAGATACAAAAATAAATTCTTTAATGAGTGGCAGCAAAAGATGAAAGTCCGTTTCCTATAAAATCGTACGAGTTTGCATTGTACTTTAACTTAAAATTATTAAAAATTATGAAAAAATTTCCTATTTCAACTCTAATAGTTACTAAAGATCATTGTAACATTGCAATTTAAATTATGCAATAGAAGCTCTTTATTATTCTGTCAATTAAATATATTGTGTAAACGTTGAAACTGGAGGAAAACATGGCAAATTGTCTTATCCTCATCAAATTTAAAAGGGCGTATCTTTTCAAAACACATTTGACAAAAAAGTACTTATGTACAGCAACAAGCAAAAATTAAAATTTGTACTTCAGCTATCTAGAACTCAGAATTTTTCTGCAATTAAAGTACCTTATTTTATATACATATAAATAAAAGTGATGTAAACAAGTAATAAGGAAGGATATTTCGAAATTCAACCCCTAAAGGAGTGAAATGGGGGTTCCAATTTTGTATGGAAATAGTAAATTACGTAACAAGTATAGAAAGTGGAGCTTTTCAGTACGAGTGAGATGTTTCCGGAAGAGGCCGTTAGGCCGAGTCCGGAATTTCGAGACGAGTATGGAAAAGCCACTTTCATACGAGTTTCGTACAATATTTTTTCGTACACTAGCATACAAAACGGAATACTAAATTTATCCTCGTATATAGCAAATAAGTAGAGTAATATTAATGTAATGTAATATTATATGTGTTGTAACTAAGGAAACGTACGGCAAAGTGCTACTTTGCCGTACGAATACCGCAAAATACTACTTTGCCGTACGAATACCGCAAAGTGCAACTTTCTGATTAATAAATTGTACGGCAAAGTAGCTCTTTCAATGCTAGTGTACGAAAAAATAATATTAAACAGACATTTTGACTCCTAAAAACAAATAAGCAAACACTTATTTCGTAATTTTTTGCAAATCAACCCCTTAGGGTGTGAAGTGAGGCAAATAAGCCTAAAAATCGATATGGGTGTAGTTATTGAGGTTTTTTGGGACGTTGATTGCGAAAATGACATTTAGTTTTAAGTCCAAGACGGTGGACTTGACATAAAATTAAAACCCTATAGTGGTGAAACGGCGTTTCAGTGATAAATTATTTTTGGGTAGAACAACGTTTGCGGGTCAACTAGTCTCTAATATAATGCAATGCTCATTAACAGTATAATAATAGTGAGCATAAAAATCAAATCATGTTACAGTCATGTATGTTGTTTCACACCAGGTTTGGCACAAATTAACTTATGCATTTCTTCAAAACTGAAGTAGACACGTGTAAAACAAGGTACTTTATTCAAAAAGTTATTCGTGACATAACCGTGTTATGTTGAATGCTGGAGGAACATCTACCGAAATAGGGTATAAAAATAAAGCATAAATTTTGATTTTTATTGAAAGCTTCGTTATATTTCAATATATTGCAAGTGGTAGTGAAGAAACATGGAAGTATCTGACTCTGAGTGCATCCCATACGTTATGACCAGGCTTATCACTTTTGATATGAAAAGTGCTAAAGGTTAAGTGAGGACCACCTCCTTCATGTATCATAACAAAATAGCATGTTGTTCAGTAATAACTCGCTTGTTTCTCTCATGCTAACGCTTTTTGTTATTTCTTACACTGTATGTTTCATGATGACCCTAGGTGTACTTACATATTTCTAACATGTTTAACTTTTTAGGGAAAAGTATTATTGGAAGAAAATTTTAAAGATTGTTGTGTGATAATTGATAAAGCGCATGGTTTATCGAAAATATTGAGATAAAGCAAACCATTTCTATGAACATTTCTTATCCAAATTGAAGCTTTTAAAGGAAACATTCAGTTTTAGGATTTCTGCGGGCACGTACTGAACTTGGTGTGTCATTTGCGCATTGCAATTTTAAACAGTTTTTATAGTTTTATGCGTGAATTAATTAATTATTGTCAAATTATAGTTCGTTACTTTTATATTTAGAAATATAGTATAAGCAAAAAAAAATGTATTAACGATGCCTTTGGAATTTTGAATTCATGTGTATCATAACACCAGAAAATTATAGGTACAGTTACGGACACCTCAAAGTGCACGGTTTTTTGTTACTATGGTTATTTTTGCGATTTTTCGGCTTATTAAATGAGGGTTTCTCCAGTGGCGTTGCTTGTGATTGTAAGAATAGGTATTACTTTTTTAATGTTTGTATTTTAGCAAAGCATATAATAATATGTATTTAATAAATATGTATCAGTATTCAATTGCTACTACGCTTTGCAGTTTGCTTCGCATAGAGTTGACCAATGTTTCCATATTGTATCCTTCTCTCAGTTCCTTCCAAGCATTTATTATTCTTTCCCATAATTCATCGGCGTTGTTTGGTGCAAACTCCCTGGTATAAATTTTTTTAGTTAAATACCCCCAAACATTTTCGATAGGGTTCAAGTCCGGACTTTTTGCAGGCCATGGTAATAAATTGATATTATTCTCATCAAACCATCAATGAACAATCCCTGCTGCATGCACAGTTATCCTGTGAAAATAATGTTATCAATTACGTTAACATAAACAAAATTCATTAATTAAGTAATATCTTGCCCGTTGAAAAGTAAATTGATTAGGAAAGACCTCCTCTTACAGATGGCAGCATCACATTTTGCAAAATATTGCAATAATTTTCAGCATTCAGTCGACCATTAATTCTATAGCATGCCCCAGATCCGTGACCATTGATCCATCCCCATACGTTTACAGAGAATCGTCCACTACTTAAGGGTTGAACATAATATTGCTCCTCAAATCTTGAATTTTGTGGTCCATACACCCTTAATCGTCAATTGGTAAATGATTGAAATACCTTTTCATCTGAGAAAACAGTCCTGTTCCAAAAATCGTCGATTTCATTCAAATAGTCGGTTGCAAACTGTATTCTTCGTTCTTTGTTCTCTGGGGTTAAAAAAACTTTTCTTGCAGAAGTCTCTACTGCCAACGATTTTTAATTTTGAAAATGCAGCTTTTGCTCACATGCAAATCTGCTGCGACTCGACTCAGCGACCAGTTCTCTTCCAGTTTTGTAATAGCTCCCATTTTCTCTGCTTCTGACAAATGTCTGGGAATTTTTCGAGTTTTCAGTTCTATGACAGTTGATGACAAACGTAAACGTCAAAACTCGACGTCTATGATTAGAATATCGTATTACACGCTACAAATCTGCCGTGCACTTTGAGTTGGCCGTAACGGTACCTAATCCTTGTCACTGACATTTTATAGACAGTAGCTAATATGGCAACGTAAGCATAGCCATGATTAAGACTTCCTGAAAGAAAGGCAACGGAAATATTTCGAAAGCTCGCAGAAGAAGAAGAAGAAGAAGATCAGAACCTCAGTTTGTGACAAATGACAGTTTCATATTTTCTGGTGTATAATACACATGACTTTAAAATTTTAAAGACACTCTTAATGAACTTTCTTTTTCTCCATACGATACATTTCTCTGTTCTTTTTGTCCATACGATACATTTTTCTGTAAACTGCTGTCGTTTATCAAAATAAGGTAAGCATATACCGTTCTTAAAGCTACGTATTTACCCAAGTATACTTTTTGTTAAAGTTCTATCGTTATTGGACCTAAACTGACCTTTACGCACTCAACATACATATTTGTAGAAAACATGACCCCCGATATATTAGAATATTTTTTATACTATTTCAAATGCAATGAAAACTACGTTTATTGAATGCTGTAAGACAAATATACAGTGAACTTACTTATTAAATTGATATTATTGCAGTACTGCAATGAACATATGTATAGGGCTACCTACTTCAGTAACGAATTTAATCGTTTGAGTTGCAGTCTCCCGTTATAGTTATTAACGTCATAAGGCCGTTACTAAGCATCTAACAAACGAGGATAAAAATGTGGCCGAGGCATCAGGCCGAGGCTAATAAATTTAGCCGAGTTAGTTAGAGGCGATAACGGCTGTATGTCGTTGAATATTTTTCATAACACCTACAAAAATTGAAATTTTAGAGCAATTTAAATGAAAAACTTAAATAGTATGAGTAACGAATGTTAGAAAAATCGTCTTACCAGAGTCACCTATGGAAAAAAATATGTTTGGAAATACTGAAATGTATTGTTGGTGACACTGTAACTCTATGTCAAATTTGATGTTAGTAGGTTGGGTTTTGCGTCAGTTTTGACACAGACTCACGCAAAACCTAACCTGGTAACCTCGAATTTGACATAGACTTACAATGTCACCAAGTATACATTTCAGTATTGCCAATGTTAAAATGTTACTGTTCTGTTATTTCTTAACGACCTAGGCTGTTAAATGTATAACAGCCATGGCTGTTATGGGGAACTTTTCAGTCAGGTAGACAGTTCTGTTATTGACAAATAACAAGTAGGTATTATGAAAAATTTAAACTAACTAGATTCTTGTCTCGTCTTCTTCCTATTTTCTTTTTTCCTCTCAATTATGACAAAATGGCGAGCACAGAGTAAGAAACTTTTCCCTCGAATAGGAAAATAGCGAGGAATTTCGTTAACGTGGATGTTAAGTGTGAAACATTACGAAAATATAAACATATCGTTATTATAATTTTGACCTTTGTAATCCTATGAAAATGTGCATTTTGTAAATTGTCGGTACTTAAGAAAACGAAATTGTCGAAACCATCATTGTCTAGTTTCTTCGCAATTTGGAATGGGCAGTGTCGTTTGTTGAAATTCTACAATGTCTGTGAGCTCGTGCAAGGCTGTTGCTACATATAGAAATGTGCAATAAAATGTTTTAAAACAGATAAAATTCAGTTTGACTGTTTTGGCTGTATTCTCTGTACAAACGAACAAAGCTATAACTTTTTCTAGATTTATCAAAATGTACTCAGACAACATCTATTGTTAGATGCGTTACAATGACGAAGAGTGAGGATTCGTTTGAAATCGTAGCATAATGAGTTGTGACCCTAATTCTTTTGCTAGTGACTTTTTTTTATCATAGAACACTAATGTTCGTTTGTTGGGAACTGCCGGTACAGTGGTCATTATTTCAGTATTTTCTCGTTCAATAGATACTTTTAGTTTTTCACTCTCTATTAAAAGATCTGTTTTGGTTTTTCAAACTGATGATCATAGTTTTTCTTGCACAAATCGTAAGTATACTTTATTTAACACTATTTTTTAATGTAATGTCGTCGATGATTAGTGAGTAAATACCATTTCCTAGTGCTGGTATACAGTCACAATGCGGTGCGATCCCAACCTACATTATACCTATTTGTTCTTGTTTGATGCATTGATACTCCTTGATAATAAACTCCTATTCAATCTAGTTTTGTAGTGGCCATTCGCAGTTATACTGCTAGCTTCTTAGTTCGTATAGAATATTACAGCGAGAGTGTGGGCGGTTATCTTAGTTTAACCGGTTATTTTTATCTAATTGTGGACTTTATACCCGCAGAATAAGATCGAATCCGATTTTATACAGATTTAAGACATAATTAATTTTAGTGTTGGCTTATTTCAATCAGTATTCTTATTTTCATCAATTGCGAAGTATTATTGAGCCTATTAGTGGGTATAATTTTTAAAATGTTAAACATTATCAACTTATATTAACGCTTACAGGCAAAGCTTGGAACGAAAGGCTATGCGATACCGGATCATCAAAAATGAAGAAAACTCCGCATCACGTTGGAAGTAAAGCATCTTTAATCGAAAAGAAAATGAAAATGTCGTGGAAGAAAGCTTCACAGCTTATACTTTAATGTAAATTTGAATCACCTACATCAGACCACTAAAAACGACCTAAAAGTCTTACTAGCTTCTGAGGTTATTTACGATGCTCAAGCTCTATATTTCTATAACAGTTGTACCACGTAAACAATTGGTACTACCGTAATAGAAAATCGTCGATATCTATATGGATCCTGCTTTGTCTTTTCCTTGGGGTATTTATCGATGGTGAGCCGACGGCGCATTCGCTTTATAAAGAAAAACAGAACAAAGCACCCGCCTGCCAGCGCCCATAAACACACAAGTCAAGCTCCCCCACATATTCTTCCGTCATACGCGTAATAAAAAATAAATCTTATTCTCCGGACTAATGAAGAAACCGATCCGCAGTCATTCCATTCGGCTGTACCATTTAACATGGAAACGCATTGCTCCCAATACAGAGGGATATTTTGTGACTCCCTCGACGCCCCTCACAATTGCGTCCCGCAATATGCTCTGATAAATTGCCACCATAACAGTCCGACGTAGCGATATTTGTATCAATAACCGGCTTAGGCTCCATTATATTAAGTCTGTTTTTCATGCGAAATCGCGGCCGCGCGAGGACAGAAGTCGCCGCTTCGAGAAGCTCCGATGGGAACCGCCGAAAATAATTACTTCTCGGATAAATTAATTGAGCATTCAGCGCGTTTGCCCGCGTGTTCCTGACAATTCCAGAGATAAAGTTTTTGAGCCGTGAAAATTTTGCTAAATTCTGGCGTAACTCCTGCGGCTCGCACCTGTCAGGACTGGGTTTTGCACGGAAACTTCGGTGCAGGAAACGCGGCTTTCGGCTTAAATAAAAGCCCATCGATCGGATCGGACTCGCCGCAAAGAACAATTTACAAATTTCACGTCACATATGTATGATCGATGGAATGCTAATGCGGATCACCGATGCATGATGGCTAACATCGGTAAGTTGAGCAACATTCTTCATTCGATGGCTATCTCTGACAAGTTGAATGTTTATACGTATGTATTAAGCTGAAAAGAATGGCTTTATCCTGTAGTTTGTTATTCAGCATCGAATACAAGGGCTACTCCTTTTACGATTCTTTTGATAGATTACTTCAGTGGTTGTGATTTGCCCCAGAGGTCTTTCATCTAATGTAAAAGAAATGTTAGCTTTTCGGAGGCCGCGCTTGTTTTTGTCGAATGCATAATTGATGTATGGGCATAACTGAAAAACTTTTTATTTCTGGCGACGTCAAGTCCATGTTCTCTCACAAAATCCGTCAACTGTTAACAACGGCTCGTAGTTTACAAACAACTTTTAGATAACTCCCGGCATTACGGAAATCGAATTTTACGGAGCAGGTTCTCTCTTTAGTTTGAGGAATCCATGCTACTATTTTACCCAAAATAAGTTACATATTTTGTAAGAATCCCATAGAACTGCTAATAATATATTTTGCTGTTATGAGAGCATAGCTAGCGATGGAAGATCTTCGTCTAAACTTTCCCATACTTACACTTCCTGTATTTTAATCAGCACAAAATAGATTTCATACAATATTGCTCTACTTCTCCATTAAAGCCTCTAAAGTTATTCAAATTATAAAATATAAATACAAAGCTTAAGAATATTTTTGCCACTGTTATTATGTCTATACAGATCTCTCTGATAAACTATCTTAGGCATATTTTTTCAAGAAATATAAACATTCGAGTTTTTAGGCTAAACTAATTTGTTCTTAAGTTCATACTTCGCACACATTTTGGACCCCGAATATACAACGTGAACTCTGCTTGAGTTCAGTCGTTTATATCGCTGTCGTAAGCCCATAATGCAAGCAAGATTCCGTGATCCAGAGGCAGAGCGCCGGCCTGGTACAGTTGGAACCCGAGTTCGAATCTAACCGGCCACAATCATTGTTTTTATTTGTAAATTGATGTAATTCACACTACTCTTACTAGGAAAGTTTGTTGTAAATAACTTTACAGATTTTTTACCAAGTATTCTATTAGAAATTAGTATTGAAAAGTTTTCACATATAATCTCATAAGAGCATTAATTCTTTCCGGATTTTTTTTTGAGTGCGTTCCAACAACGTCGTATTAATTTGCCCGGGTGGGACGCGAGAGCAAATTAGGACGTTGTTGAAATGCACGAAAAATAATTTCCGGATATGAATTAATGCTCGAATGCAGATTCGGTAAGCAAATCGTAATGACACAAACCCTCACAGTTAGATTGGTCTACCTATAAAAAATTTACAAGAAATGTTGTTGTTGTCTTGGCTACGGCTCGTGAACTAATTTTTCTATTGGTCATTAATGAGTGTCGTACGATATTCATAAAAATTTATGCATTACGCAAAAACCAAAATACGCTCACAAAATTTTAAAATTATCTGACTTTATGCAGGGTAGATCCAAAACCACTAATTCTGCTAAATAGTAAAGTACCCTTATTTTTTAAGGTAACAGAACGTATTACTTAAGGGACTTTTTCGGAATAAAAGGTGATGCATAATTATGAAATAACTTTACTATAAAAAATGGTCACATAAGGCTGCTCTTTCATAATTTTGCATAACTTCCTATTCAAGATAACTCATCTAAGTGACATTTTCTGTTATTTGTTATCTTATGCCGAATTAGTATGTTTTAATATACCCTGTATACTGTGAGACAAGTTTTGGAATTTTATAAGCGTATTTTGGTTTAGTGTAATGCAGAACTCTTTATGAAGCATCTTTTTTCATAAATAGAAAATTTAAAAGTTTCCCATATGTAGAAAAAATTATGAAACACTCGTATAAATATTGTAGTGGTCTTTAGTACATATGTTTAAAATCAGATTAACCCGTTACGACGCGCGCGTGGTAAAAAATACCCCAGCGCTGAAAAAAACTAAAATCTTTTTTGCACTTTTCCGCTCCTAGTTACCTGTCGAGTAGACTCTCCAAAGTACAAATGCATCGTATTTATGCTTTTGATATCAGTTACAATCTAGCGGTAACGGGATAATATGTTATGGGGTAAATTTTACCCACGCGCGCGTCGACTTTAAAAGTCGTGAAAAGTGAATAATTAGAAATAATAATGGAATCACGTCCTTTTACTTGGAAATGGGCATTTAAACAACCTCTGGCAGAAGCCGATTTGGAAAAGATTGTAGATGAAATGTCACACACTGAAGATCATGTACCGTCAAGTGATGATTCAGAAATAGATGAAAACATGTGAATTTTAAGAAATAAAAAGGCGTTTTAATATATATAATATTATTATTTTGCTCTTAATGATCCATTAATATGTTTTACTACTACATAGTGCAATCTTAATTTCTTTACACAGCAATCTCATGGATAATATGTTATGGGGTAAATTTTACCCCGCGCGCGTCCATACGTCACAAATTAGCACGCGCGTCCTGACGGGTTAATAAGGTTAAAAGAATACAGTATTCAAAATTACAAAGATGAATATCAATATGAAAAGGATATCAAAATTATTAAAATGTATTTGGTAAAGAAAGGAAATAGAATTTAAAATTCAATTGAATGAAGCTATATAAGAAATTTAACATAATTTAATTATTATCTGAGATGAAGTGAGGAATTAATGGCATATACTTATTGGAGAAATACCATTCAAAATAGTGGGTGTTAGATAAATATAATGAAGTTTCTATAGTGTGTTGGACTATGAAATATATGCTAAACTAAATCACTAAGGCAATATTTATTTATCAGTATGTAATAGTATTTAACATTACTAGCTTGGTAAGAGGGTTTTTACTGACGAATAGAAGGATATGACTGGCTCGCCTGCAGCTCGCCAGGCACCTTCTTGAGCCAGTAAAACATGTTACCTTGCGTGTATTGTTGAATATTTTATTTGTTCCTCACTTGTAAATAACTAGAAATTTACCATTTATTCAAAATGTCAAACTGACAAGCAACTAAATTCATCAATATGACACATACTAAAGAAGACAACTCTGGCTTTGCACGCTATCATTTATCTATGAGCACGCTTGTAAAACTGACAGTTACCTTGTAAAGATTTTACAAGTTAGTAACTTGTTAAAATAAACTTTCTTGATTAATACAGTGACTTGATAAATTGATGTTTACACGGGAGGAACAAATAAAAATAATTTGATACAGAAACATGTAATACAATTTGTAAGAGGTTAAAATTATGAAAATAAACCCTTTCTAAAAGTTTAAAAGCTGTTTAGAATATAAAGGATTATGAATTAAACTAAAATGTGCGTAGTGTAAATAAAAAGTGAACTTCAAAAGGTTAAAAGATGTGAAGAAGAAGCGGATTAAAATAAATAGATCTAGTGAGAATGCCTAATTAATACAGTTATAATCTAAAAGCAAAATTTCTGGAAGGGGATGCTGAACTGAGTTTATTGTCAAATTACATTGCATCATATGAATTGGATAACAAGAAATGGTTTTTACTGGAAGTGGTTTACATCGAGATCGTTAGCAGAGTGAGTGTTTTATGGGGTAATTTTTCATCTAAAGGAGCTCTAATTTGACAAGCTTGTCGTTAAAGTGACATCTTATAACTTGCATCTAGTAGAGGTTCGTGATACTAGGTCGTCGAAGTCTTGAGGATTTTGGTAGGACGACGTGGATGGTGTTTGCTGCTGACATTACTACTGGAGAAAGTTGGTAGGTGCCTTGTCATGTTTTTGTCCAGAAAGTATTTGTGGATCCAGATGATTCTGGCGGAGTTCGGACTGGGATTTTTTTGGACGTTGGGAGATTTTTGTGAGATTGCTGTATGCGTTTGGCTTGGTAAAGCAGAGTATCGAGTCCATGGGCGGATGACAGAATACAGGTATTTAAATAAAAAACTGAAAGAAAAAATAGAAAGAGTGAAGTGAGGTAATTTTAAAGAGGGAAGTACTTACTATTTGATATTTGTTGAGTGAGAAGTAAATGTAACAAGAAAGTATTTCTAATTGATTTTGCACTTGCATAATTCAAAGTCACGGTGACAGACGTTTAAGTTGTCATGAAATAAGAGAATTAAATTTCTGGAATAGAAGCAGTCTAGATTATGCGCGAATCCTACCTGTATTTCAGTAAGAATAAAATGTTTCTACCGGAGTTAGCAATTTAATAATCGTAATAATCCATAATATAAAATGACAAATTAGTTAATTAAATTTCAATTTTATAAGAGAGTTGATTGAAAATAAAATAAAGTAAAGTAAAAGTCAATTATAACATTAAATAGGCATTACTAAATGGTGCTATAACAATCTATTTCAAAAAATATCTTCACAAATCAAATTTAATAAAATTGCTTCTGGGAAATTTTAAAATTTAAGTCGACATTAACGAATAGTCGTAGAGGTCGAGACACTTTTTTGATTAGTCTTATTCTTAGGTTTTTATTAATGATGTCTATACGTAATTACAGTATCTACAAGGAGATCATAATTTAGTTATCTACAAAACGAGACCGGTATAAGACAGCAGGAAATGTTTCCATAAGTTTTCCCCAATTTCGCTAAGTGAGTTTGTTGCCTGTAGTGCGGATGCTTAATGATCTCCAATTATAGCATAGTTGTCTATTTTTAATGTTTTTTTGTGAAGTTGTTTCCAATTCACTAATTAGAAATACCCATTACGTATTAAGATGCTATAAATACCATCATCTAGTATGAATTTTGAATGTGTTTCTTCCACTATGGGAAAGTTTTGACTGACTTACCACGTCAACTTATTATTATAGTGAAACGATATTAGCGAAACATTATCAAACGCATTAAAAAGAGTTGGTATAGCAAAACGAAGAAGGGACTATATTTGCCTTAATTGTCGAATAATTTTGTGTTAATATTGGTTGTTTCTTTCTGCCATATGGAAAAAGACAAATTACGGTACTTGAATCTTTTTACTGATTTTCAATTAGGTGTTTTCTGCTCTATTATTTCTTTTCACTATGTATGTAGAGAGAAGGGGCGATGCAAAATTTGACTGCAATACATGAGTTTATTAGTTTTCAACTAGCAAAATTACTTATATTGTAGCACCGTTAAAGTTTACAGTTTTTTAATATATTGGAACCTAGAAAAATAATATTCACATTGACTGATGGTTGGATACATTTAAAGAAACATCCTTCAACGTTTGGCGCTACGCTCTGTGTAGTAGCAGCGTCATTGATGCCTTGTATCTATCGTTTTGCAACCCTCCGGCATCCCTAAAAGCCTTGGAAAAAGTTTACTCACCACATGTGAATTTATGCTAACTGCCCGTAGATGTTCTGGAAAAATTCTCCTATATGGAGTGCAGCATTTCAGCCCGTGAAGCTACCGTATTAATCTGTTTGTTAGCCAGGAGCCCCAGCATTTCAAGTAAGTGTTATGTAAGTTTATTATTTCATGTTGTACGTGTAATTTACCGCTAATTTAAGATTCCTTGGTAAGCGTAAATTATGATCAAATTTGGTATGAATTTCAGCAAATAAATTACATCTTGTAAAATAAGTTTTAGGGTATATTCCCGCTCGGTGTGCTGCGACGCCTTATTACTATTTTATCCGGTATAATTCCATCGCCGGGCCTTTGGCCGGCTTTGATGATAACGCACAGGTAGAATTCTTCGAATTTATTTAGGACACCTTGTGTTGCTGTCACAACTGCAAAGCTGGTCCGCTCAAATCTATTATTAGGGATGTTAACAGAGGTCTTCAAATTTTCCTGTACTTTTTCAATTGTAAAGCGCAATGCAGTTTCGCGTGTTTTGCAGTTAGGTAAGGATTGTCTCAAAGGTCCAGAAATAAAGCAAGCCTCAAACTCTAAACTGAGCACCGTGCACATTTCCCATCGGCAGGAAATTTTCTATGGCGGAACCTCCACTCCATTGAAAACACGACGGCGGCCTCAACAATAATGAAAGCGTTTTTCCCGTACAGACTGATTTTACTTGCGCAGGTTAGGTTTTTCGTCTGTTGTGACACAGACTGACGCAAAACTCAACCTGCAAACCTCGAATTTGATATAGACTTACAGTGCCACCAACACAAACAAATATTTTAAACCAAGCTTGATTTCATTTTAGTTTGCTCACATGTTAGTAAAAATTGGTAATTTACTTGCTAGTACTCTAATAGACCAGCCATCGTCAAGTTTTGCAATGATTTTTTCTGGATTTAATATTTTATAACAGATATAATTAATTTGACAATAAACAATAAAGTCCCAAAAAATAAGTACAAATTTGAAATTCAAAAGTTATAATTGATTTCAGTCAAATCAAGTCCACACCGAACGGATTAAAACCTTTGTATACTGTTTTAATTTTTTCATAGCAAAAATATATTTAGTTTTCGCACACATCGATTTACTAACGTTTGTTTGAAATGCCAGAATGGAATGGTATATAAAAGATAATTTTCACAACATAATTTATAAATTAGTGCGCTTTAACTTACCTGTTCCGTTTTATTACTTCCTCTACCTTGAATTTACTACCAGCTACCTTCTTATCGTCTCTGCTATCTGATGTTAGATAAACATGCAAGCAAGTGTTTATTTAAGTTTGTAGTTTTTATTGATGTTTATTTATTTCTCGAACCGCTATTCTTGCCTTAGTTTTGCTTCCATAAAACCGTACGTGCAATATCCAGGGAATTAACACAAAGGAATTAAAAGAGAGAGAGAACAACTCCACTGCGCTACAGTAATTTATTATTTATTTTGTAAGTACAAACAAAGCGAATACGAAGTTTGTCTCTTAATCTCTAAATTACATTCGAAACTGTGAGTTTAAGTTAGCAACTTTGTACGCTCCATGTTTCAATAAAACGCAGCGGCACCAACAGCCTTTAAAAGCAACTAGCAATTCCGAGGCACAAATCTTATGCAGCCCAACAACTTCTGACTTGATGCATGTGAATAGTAGCGTGGAGCGTGTCTGATAACGGCATATCTAAATTGAACATCTGAGTCTATCATTTCCCTGAGATTTCAAACCCTATCTAGTCCCAGACGCCCGGAGAAAAGTCATACCTGGCAACTTGGCAAGTGCAAAGCGAAGGAGAGCATCGAATATGGTGTCTTTATTTCCTGGTATTTCATATCTTCGGATCCTTGGCACTGGGAATTGGAAGGGGGAAGTACATGTGTGCGTATTTGCCGAATGATGAGTACGATTTGTAGAAGCTACGAGTACATATTTACAAAAGCGGTGTGCAAACTACACATATGTTTACTGAAAAGTTTATGACATATTGAATGTAAAAATAAACATATGTGTCAAACAAAATGTTCAAATATAGTGAATTGCATTTTTAGACAAATGGAAAGACATTATGATGAACAAATTTGATCTAAAGAAGTAGTAATTCAAAGTATTCCTATTGCAACGCTATATTATAACTTGAACATACATTTTTCAATCTGATTTCAAAGATGTATGACAGTTTGCATTTTGTTTACTTCAATATTTTATTTTAGAAAAAAATTCGTACGCGTACCATGAAAAAGCATACTACTTAATTTATATTAAAAACAAATGACAGTGGGCCATGATAAAATATTACCTTATTTTCAAATCTTTAAGAATTTTTAAATCTTTAAACCGTAGGCAGGTAACAAAATATTTACAATACATGTTCGAATTGGGCGTCGTTTGTTTGTAAATATAACTCAATCCTTTTCTTTAAACTACTGGTGCTTGTGCAGCTCTTGAATGTTTGCTGTTCTTCAATGCTCCCTAAAAAAAGTCTAACAAGAACACATCAGGAAATCTTGCAGGCCACTGAAGAAACCCCATTATTTCTCATTCACTGACTGGGAAAATATTCGTGGAAAATATTAACAACTTCTCTTGCAATTAACACAATTAATAGTAAACCTTCTAAATAGTATAAATAAAATAAATGTTAAGCGGTTACAATTTATTTTTATGTAAAATGTCACAAAAAAATTGTCTCGATTAATTTAGTTCTACAGTTATTTCGCGTGCAGACAGTCATAAATAATCTCTACTATTATTTTTAAAATATTTTCTTTTACTTCAACAGAGAGTAAAATTTCCGTATTGAGTCAAGTTTTTGTGTAAACGTAAAAAGACGACAGTCAAAAATCAACAATTGCTAAGGTTTTCATTAATTTCAAGATAATTACAATTAGCATAAAAAAGTTCGCTAAAAATGAGTTAGCCAGAAATAATCTAAAATATTGCAATGAACACTTTTTAAGCCTTTAAAATTATAATAGCTTAATAACATTTCAAGCATTTCAAATATTATTTTTGTAAAATGTTTCATAAATGTGCTAATTTGAACTCGCAATTGTGTAAAATAGCATTGGCCTTGATATAATAATTTGTAAAACGGTATTAGAAATAGTGTTAGCCTTGATTTGAACAAAAAATATAATCAGAGCAGGCTTTAAAATGGCAATAGCAATGTAAGATCAATGTAAAAAACAATTGGGAAGCGAAGCCATAAACTTGGTTGTGTTATTTTGGCTTCCCCAAATAATTCATTTAAACGTGAATAAATACCCATTTTACCAATCAGTGTATTTTAAATTAGTTGAGTGTCCTTTGGTAGGCTGTAGAGGACTTGTCTTTGATTCGTGGCACCTTTGCAGAAGGTAAAACGTGTTTGAACAGTGCGTCAAGTGTAACTGGTAATTCGGTGTTGTATTCGAGGTCCTAGTAGTTTAGTCGGAGCCGTGGACGTTGGTAGTAGGTAGCGGTACCGCTATTACTGCTTTTTATATTTATACTTGTTGCACAATTTTCTCCAATTGGGGATGAAAACACAATCTTATCATAATTTGACTTTACAGCAGTGCCAATACATCAAAAAGAAAATCCCCAAACACTAGTGTCTTCCCTATTGCACTTTGGACATTTGTATTTGTTATCTTTATCTCTCATTTTTTTCACATTCTCACGCAAGGAATGGAATGGCGTTACCTTACACTTAGTGTATTAATCTAGTGACCTTCGTAGGAAGCAGCGAAGCCCTAGGTGTGGGACAACGGCTGGAAATGGAAGCAGATTTGGAGCAGAGCGCCAGGCAAACGGAGAGAAGAGGCCCCATTTGATGCGGGGTTTGTTGCGGGCTCGATTTAAGGCCGATTATTCGTCGCAGAAGCGAAAATAAGGCTAGGAAAAATTTATTCTAAAATTGAAATCAGTGAATTTTCTTGGTGGCCTCGTTTTTGTGTATTTCCGGAAGAAGAGATCCTTGAGTGTTTTGTTTGTGGCATCCGCTTACTTGCGTTTTTGTTATCACCTAGGTAACGCATTAATACGTAATCACCGTCGTAATTAATAATAAGAAGCCAACTTGAATTGTAAAAATGTGAGATTGGATGGCCATATTTAAGAGCTCGTTTCCATTAGTTCAAAAAACCTATATTACAGCGATCCCAGTAGATAAATACGCAGTATTTAAACGTTTGCATTGAATAATGAAAACCAATAATTTATTAGAAATAATTGTACAAATCAGTATACTATTTGCTAGGATGTATAAAACCAACCCAATTGAGACAGTCATTAATACAATTTAAATAAATAAAATACAAAACAGCAGAAACCGGGCAAATCAAATTATGAGGGTCAGTAAACAATAATTTAAATTAACAAATAAAGTAAAGCGACGAGCCCATTACATCCATCGTAATATATAATAAATGCGTGGGAGTAAAAAAACAAAAAACTCGATTATTGGATGTTTTGGCATTGTATTGGAAACTAATAACGGTAACTTTCAATTTTAGATTAGAAGGGAGCGTAAAAATTACCAAAGCATACTACACCGTTTCTCTAAGCAAACTCTTTGAAGTTCTGAAAAAGTGCAATTCATGATAAGTGCATAAAATATCTATAAAAGCTCACAATGTATGATTCTCAAAATATACATTCAAGAAGCACAAAATACATGGACAAGGACATGCTCACAAATTGGTATTGAGGTTTGCTGTCGATCATGTTTCTATGGCAGTTAATGAAGATATGATACGAAAGCCTATAGAGGAATATGATAAGTGGGGACTTCAAATAAATTGAGAACACTGAGTACCTATGTACCTATTGGAAATAGAGCAGGCGATAACACAACTCGAAGCCAGTACTATAAAAGCCTGTAAAGAAGACAAATAAATACCTTGGACGTATGATATCGCAAGACGAAAGTTCTAGCTTAGCATTATATGATTTTTGTATGTATGTATGTATGTACGTATAATCTGTAACCTCATTTATCTTGTGATGTAGAGGTTGGTGATTTATGCGCTGGCATATTTGTTCCCAAAAATTAAAGAAGCTCAAGTAGTAGGCACTTTTTTACCAGTTGCAGAATTTCAACGAATTTTTTAGGAGCTTCTAAAAAACAGATATTTCTAATTCATTTGAAAAATGAATAAATAGGGAAAGGGGAAATACTTTAAAAAACAATAAAGTTACTTTCTTGTTAAATCTCGTATTATCTATTCTGCTAACCACATTTCAAGCAGCCTTCGTATATCAAATAGGGTTAATGTGCAATATTACTTCTGTTTATTTCTTAATTAACAATTACTGTTAGGCGCTCTTTAGGTAACTGTGCTTTAACATGCGTTATCACTAGGGGTGCACTTGCATGATCGACCTGTTTACCAGTCCTAAAATCGGTAGACTTTCCACCGGGGGTCGTTCATTTTATGATAACAGTAGTATTGTTTGATTATTATGAAAATAACGAGCAGGAATCTACATTATTTACTCTGCATTGTGTTCTGTTTACTAATGCTATTAATTGTAAAGTAGCATAATTCAAGTTTCCGAATTGGAATTTAGTCGTTTCACTTTAGGTAGGCTGTGTCTAGGTAACAATAATTTACAAATGATAATAACAACTTAGTCAATATTGGATAAAAAATGTTTCATTTATGTCCCTATGACGTTTATGGGTAGTGATGTTCCTTTATGTCAACTGCATAAAGAGATGGTTCGATATATGATCGCAAAAATAATGAACTGCTATTTTCTGAACTGACACTGTGAAGATACGACTATTAAAAACTAATACATATTTGAGGAAGTCGAAAAATCCAAAGGTTGAGGTTTTAGAAAATAGATGATTAATCAAACCTTTGCTAGAGTTTGACATACTTTTCCATTATTTTGTATTATAAAAATGTGTATTTTCATTGCGGAAAGTGCTATATCTTTAAAAGAAATTGCATTTGTATTATTTCTGTCACAAAAACTTTTGCATTTACTAATTAGCAAGACTCCTAGAAGTAAGGATGGTACATAATAGTAAGTAGAAAAGACAGAATTGCCTGGAGCTAATTTATATATTAATACAAACACATTAAAACTGGTATGTTTAAATAATTTTTAATGTTGTTCTAAATGTCTGAAATTGTATTACAAGTTGTTTATTATGTATCATTTACTATCTGGAAGAAGCCGCGTAGCGCAGTTGAGAAAGCGCTAGGATTACATTAAGCAAGTCCTCAATTCGAATCCCGCTGGGGTCGGAATTTGTCCGCAGCATTGGCGATTGGAATCGGGCTCGGTGAGACCTTTCACAGTTGGGCACCAAATTAACTGTGCTCTACCCAGAACCACAGACTTAAGAAATAGAGTAACAAGGTCAACACATCACGAAGACACACCTCACACAATGGTTGCTGCGCAAGCACAAAATAGGTGCGCTCCAACTCTGTATCCCAAATCCGGGGAAAGTTGAGCATTGTACCGCCAGATGCTGGCGTACTTAGCAGAAGCCTCGACACCGCAAGGTAAATTAGGTTACAGATAATACATACATACATACCTACATGTGCTGTGTAGCACAGGTACAAAACATTAATGATTCCAAGCATATCTGGTTTTATAGCTGAAAATATTCTACGAAGATTGATAAATTTAAATCGAAAACGACAGCATTTCTTGCAATAAATTATTTTAGAGTTACAAAATACTGCAGTGTTCCTCGATCAAATTTCAATTAATTGACGTGCCTGCAGGTAAGTAGGGATTTGATACCTTTCATACTTTTTCTGCCTTGATTGATGGAAGCACTAATAAAATAAATTTATATATTTGAATTGTTCATACAATATGATGAATGATAGTATAACAATGGAACAAATTACAGTATAGATATACAGTGTCCGCCAAAAAGTCGGCATAATATGGGAAAAAATTGTTTTTTGATTTTTCGAAAAAACTTTTTATGTCAACAATTTGTGCTTGTCTAAAAATCTATTTAGCCCCTATCATGCGCACCGAGTGATTTTTACTTGTTTAGAAAATAAAGTTTTTCGAAACTGTCAAAATCCAAAACCTGCCATTTTTCGGAAATTAAGTAAGATTTGAATAAGATTTTTTTAGAGTGTGTTATTTTTAGCTAACTGCACAATCTCAAGGCCAGAAAACACCTATTTTTTTAACTTCAAATTTCAATTTTTTAAATATTTTTCAAAATTTCACATACAAAGGTTCAATTTTTTTATGTGCACACTTTAAAGATTTATAATTGGGAAAAATAATATAAAATGTTAAATACTTCATCAGATTTTTTATTATTTACCGAAAAGTATGATGTTTGCATAATTTTTACGTTTTTTATGCCAGGCGCTTTTTAGGAGAAATATTTTTCAATTCTAATTAATATCTATTTAAATGGCTTTTAGAAACTCTAATCTAGTCGTATTAATGAATTACTGTTACAAAAATCCTGTAAATGTTCATTTACAGTTGTCTAAATGAGGAGATTTTTCTTTATCCAATTACATGTTCTAAAAAATATACGAGAGGTGTAAAGTATTTATTTTACCTAGTAAGTATAGCACGTTACATAATTCTTCAACTCTCTTGAATATGAAGACAATTATTCCACCATTACTTAAGAATATTAGTGTCACTCTTGAAAAACTCGGAGAAATAAACTAAAATTGCAGGAGTTAGGTTAGGTTAGTATGGTGAATGCTCCATAACTTCAAACCAAATATCACAAAGAACGCTTCATAGAACGCCAGAGCGTTATCGTGAGGAAAAAGAATTTTTTGTGACAGTTTCTCTTTCCTTTTTCCTTTAATACAATAAAGAAATTTGACAACTAATGTTGCATAATATTGACCGCTGTTGTTATCCTACGATCGTCTCTGACTATGCCATTCACACGATTAATGTTTTCTTGAGTATACGTAGAATGCGGCCGCTCAGCAACTTTTATATATTCACAGCTTCTTCTGCTATATTCAAACTCCCGTTACCAATTTTACTACTAAATAGGAAGAACCAGAATCCCCAAGTAGCCAGTCATACGTGCATTCATTTGTGTTGGCGTTCAAAATTTTTTTTGTAGGTATTTTGTGCAGGATTAAAGCTTATTTTTCCCATTTCTCAAAATCTTCACGCAACACTATTGAATGCAGTTTTATTTTAAATAAAATAGGAAAAAAAATTGCGGTTATCAGAAGCAATACAGTCCAAAGTCTTATATGCTAGAGATAATAAACACATAAACACTGTACGATCCCCGTACTATCGTTGAGGAATATTAAGAGGATATTATAGATACACATACAACTATCTATTCTCTAAAGTTATGGGTACACAAAAAATAAGTAGATATAAATACATATCACATAGATTGTTTTTTGTACGATTAACTTGAAAAGAGGCTTCCACGAATGGGGCCCCCAGTTAATCCGCTGCGAATTCCGGTTCAATGGGATTGCCGGGAACTGCCACTTAATAACCCTTGACTTGGGTTCAGTTATTTGTTGGAGTGAAACAAGACTTAACAAACACGAGTATATTGAGTAACAACGATTACAAACGTCACTGATGGACCGATGGTTTTTTTACAATAGCTTCAACTGTTGTGACACGCTTGGATTGGCCACGCGAAAATAGCGAATTGCGCGTAACCGTCACACAAAACAACCTGGAAACGTCTTTACCAGGGAGCTAGACCGACCGCAAACCATCACAAAGCATAGCTGAACTTGCTTACTCGAAATTCTGAATCTAACTGAAGCTGAATTGACAATGAGCTGAACTCGCAAATTCAACAAGGAGGGGAAGGCTGAAACACTATTGGCTGAAGCGATCCTGCGTAGCCAATCGGAGCGTCGCCCGTTGTTTAGGAATAAATGCTTATTTTAAGAAATCTTAATGCTAAGCTCTCTCAATGAGGCATTGTATTGAACGAAATCCATAAACACATGAGTCCCAAATACGCTAAGTCGGCTTAAGTCCTATTAGAAAGTGTATCCATCCGCTTAAAAGCCATTAAGGGAAGCTTACAAATTCCTTTCCAATATTAACAGAGGCAAACAAATACGGCAAGATGCAAATTTGACTTTACCACGACCTTTGAATGAGATAGAACAGTTATGACTTGAATTCCATGAATAATTATAAGCAAAAAGGTTTTGATGCACGCATCTGTGTGAATCAAACATAGATTATACATCCACTATAAAATAAAAAGCGTTAGTATCCAACATGAACTGGCAAGAAGTTTCAGGTAGACTGATTAAATTCAGGAAGAAGTTACCAGCTTTAACTAGAAACGCCGTGTTTTGGATAGACTTGTCGGTATCTGTATTACGAAAACCCTAATTTCGATTGTGGCTAACTTTGGAATAAGGAATTAAAACAAGCGTGCCTTAATTCAGAATTTGCCTGCATTTTTTGTTAAATGTAGTATTTCTAACAGATGTTTAAAAGAAACTGTGATTTAGAAGTTGTTGAATTTAATTAGAAACTCCTGAACAGAATTATTTTAGAAGTTGGCAGTCCTCTTATTAAAAATTGAATTCTTCAATATTAGCAAAATAAAAATTCATGTGTGCACTTGGTGAAACTACGACAAACATTTGCAGTACAGAAGCATGAAAAATATTGTAAACAAAGCAGTCCTTTAAAAGCAAGTGTGAAAAGTGATTGTTCAATTGATTCGATGTAATTTCTCTAATTTGGAAACAAATATTTTTTATCACTGGTATTAGCAGTTTATTATGAGGCTGATTCAGTTGAAACACGTTTATAATAAGCAGGTCATGACTGGTAGCTCTAGTAGCAAGTGAATTCTAGTTGTTTGTTAACGCGTTGCTGTTTTATATGCACAATTGCATATGTCAACCGCAGTTAAATTAAATTCTATCTTTAAAATGCATTTTACAATAAAAAGTCTGTCCAAACAATATCAACGCGCTTTAATCCAATTTTTAACTGCTTGGCCTCTAGAAAATCATATGAGCATGCTTGGTGTTTATGAGGAAACTTGCTATTGGAAAATGGTAGTTGGGGAATAGCAAAGAAATTTTTAGAAGGGGGGTATTCACAAAAGACATGCCTCATCTGGAGAAGCGCACGTTGTGAAAACTGTAAACGCTGTTAAGTATGTGGAAGTATTTAGCTTCACGCCGTTTTTAAAGAACTCGGCATTGACGGCACGCCGTAGAAATCTACAACTTAGAGAAGCAATGGGGGTTGTATCTTCATGGCAATTGAGATTTTTTAAAAGAGTTTATTAATATAAACTGTATGTGCTTGAAACGTGTTTCATTTGAACCAGCGATTAGTCAAATATGTAAGATATCTCGAATGTTCGGATAGTTTACATGCTCTAGGTTGTTTAAATACATGTCTAATGTCGTCTGAAACTTCTTCTGGAATAATATTAGCAAAGACTAAATAGTAGACTATCGAAATTGTGCAGAAGTTGTTTGTACATATTCTGTAAATACTATTTAATGAAACGAAAACAGCGTTATTTGATTTGGTAGTGATTGAGAACATTGCATTATTTAGAATGCTTATCTTTTTATTTACAGTAATATGCATTTTAAGCTACGTGTAGAAGGAATTCATGCAAAAGGTTGTAAGTTTTTAACTTATATACGCCAAGAGCAAGAACGTATTTCTTCAAAGCAAAAGCATTTCCTTTTACCGTGGGCTGCATATGACTATTCAACACTATAACATATAAGCCAATCACATTGCAGACATTTGCTTTTTTCAACCAATAACAGCAGTATATCACTGAATATTGGGCACCATGCAAAATATTCACAAAACAATGTACGTACTCAAAAAATTAATAGCCTTGTTGCGAAGTATCGCTTAGCAACGATGTTCTGTCCTTAGTGATATCGCTAGGTTACGTAACACTAAACCCCTACAAACTGTGTGGCTTGTTTTAAAATTTTTAAAATGCTGTGTTTTGGAAGTATTCCGCTGAATTTAATTGAGAATGAATAATTATATTAATTGTTGGATTATTTTTCAATAAAGTTAATCGTTATGTATTAATATTGTTAAATAGTCGTCCCAAATACCACTCGAAGTGGATATATATTTTTTAAATATTTTGCCATTTCCATAGAAATTATTACAAATTTCACTCAACAAAATCACATTTAAATGTCACTCGCCTTCGGCTCGTGACATTTTTGATGTGATTTTGTATCGTGAAATTTAAACGCAATAATTTACATGGAAACGACAAAATATTTGTCAAAAATATATCCACTGCTTGTGGTATTACCCTTGAAAATACAACGTAGCACACAGCGCAAGCTTGTTCGCGTTAATTTTAACTATTCTTCGTATTTCTGCCAGGGGGCACCGCGAGATAAGTTGCGTAGGTTGAATAGAATTCTCCGTTATACTGAATCAGTGGCATGTTAAAAGAGGCGGAGGTTATTCATCATGCAATGCGTACAGCTAGACAACTGATACTTAATAATGGAGAGAAAATAAATCTTGCATTATTGCATCGAAGCCTCTTCTGTGTCTATCTGACAGCGGAATCACAAAGCGCGTGTGAATAAATAAATGCGACAGGGAGTCTGTTGCTAATGGTATCAGTGGGAATCTTCAACTCCGGGGAAACGCTGTGTTAGTTATAATGAATGTTGAAGGCTGACTAATGCTTGAATTTGCGTCTAATTATGCTCGAAACTTATGTGGCTAGTTTGGCGGATGTATCTGGACTTCAGCTGCAATATGAGACATACTGCTAGTAAAATGACATGATTTGAATTCAATTTAGTGTAACTTGTGTTATGATTGACATCGTATAGGAACTAAGTTAATTTACTGTAATTAGTAACACAGGGAGATCAAAAATAAACCTGATAGCGGAAGCCCATGAATAATGCTGTCTACACTGCACTTTATAAAACTAAGTACATCTGAACTACAGTGAACTGAATTATTAGTTCATGTGACATTGTGACAGTCTAATCATCAGCTACACAAATACTCAAAAGTATGTAATTTAAACCAAATTCATACGTTAAACTGATAGGTAGTTAGTAGTTAGTATTTGTTGTGGGGAGACTGATGTCAAGCAAGTACGTCTTAATAGGCCCTTTTTGCCAACCTCGTGGACAAGGTCTAGGCATACAGAGTACCTTAGTCCTACTTAGAATTTTGCCGAGACTAACAAGTTCCAACCCTATCAAGGTATCTTTTGCATGTTACACATGTTGAAAGTAAATTTTAAAATCATCAACAAAAAGCATGCTACAGATTAGGCAAGTTTGATTGTTTTCAATGGCTCCCGGGATACAAGGAGAATAAAAATAAAACTAGATCGCAGAAGCCATTGACAACAATAAAACTTACCCAATCACATTGTTACTTTAATGTTACATATCAATTTAATATATAAATTTGGTTTCAATTGCATATTTTTGCATATTTGTGTACCGTTAAAGTCGTATGAACTAATAATACAGTTAATGGTAGTTCAAATGTACTTAGTTCTATAAAGTGCAGTGTAGTCAGTATTTTTCATGGGCTCCCGGGATCAATTTAATTTTTGATGGCTTCGTAGGTATTGACCCGGTTTCTAATATTTTCTGGTGTGTAGTTAAAATTCCCGTAAGAGACGAAATTGAAATTTCGACATTTTTACTAAAGTTTCAGGGAAGTGCATTAGTTTGGGTTTTAGTTAAATATCTTACTGATATTAGTGTCCTTCGGTTTTACACCCAACAACGTTCTTTCTAGGCTTCGTTCTGTTTTGGACAGTGTTTCTATGTTGGTTTTGGTGAATCAGATTGGTCACACAGTGGTTAAACACCTTGATCCATAGGTATTAGGGTATTTCTGGAATTTTGAGGATTCATCAGAGCTTTCCAAACCAATTTCTGCAATTTCGTTTTCCTTATTTAACTTTAAGATCTGCCCCAGATATACATATTCATCGATTGTTTCTAGAATATAACCGCTGACAACAACGTTTCTTATTTCACCAGTATTCATCATTACTTTAGCTTTTTTGTATGCTCATTTTTAGGATAATACTGTCAATAGTTCCAGATTAGTTAACGAAATTTCTTCGAATGTGTTAGCGATTAAGATAACCTTGTCGGCAGGTGATTCAATTTCTTGCCGTTTACGTTAATCCTATATTCAGACGTAAACAATTTTGGGGATGACACCTCCTTGCCTAACTTCCCTTGTAATTGATATGCTATCAACGTCCATATTGGTAGTAGGTGGTCAGATGCGCTGTATCTCTTGCAGAAGCCAGAGTGTTCAATGGCTCATAACTTGTCACTGCTTTCTTTTTCTGAACTAGTAGTATGACGAGGTTTTCACTCAATTTCTCTGGAATTTCTCGTTTGTGCAGGCATTCATTCAATAGACCTTTTAGTATTGGTAGTATGATTTTTTTCCTTCTTTCAACATTTCTTCTGTTATTCCATTTGTCCTCAATGCCTTGGTTTCCTTTAAATCTCTGAAATTTTTTAATTTCAAATTCTCCGATGTCTGGCATGTCTTCAGATTCGATGTTCTCTATTTTCTGCTGAATAGATATTTGTAGAAATCTTCTACTATTGAAGTTATTGTATTTCTGCCTTGTTGTTCCTTTCCATGCGAGTCTTTCATAGATATTATTTTGTAGCTACTGAACGTTGATCTCAGGAACTTCATACTTCTATTCCTCTCTTTAATTTTTTCCATCGATGTTTTATTGTTTCTTTTTAGATCTTTCTTGATTTTATTCTTTATTGTCTAATTAAACTTTTTGTACGAGGATTGTTCAATAGAAACACGTTTCGATCGTGTAGGCATGAATTGATCATCATGGCACTTCAATGCAGTTAATGAAATTGTTTACTGACGTTTTAGTGATGTGCTTGTCAAATTTATTCGCGATTGGGTTTTTTTATAGAGCTCGAAAATGGCGTTTACAATAGAAAATCCGTCCAAATAGATAAGATGCGTACTGTTATTCAATTTTTAGCCGCCGATGGACGTCAACCATTAGAAATTCTTATGACAATTAAAGCTGTCTATGGTAACTATAGTTATGCTCACACCGCGGTAGTTTAATGGTGCTGAGAATTTCGAAAAGGAAGAGAATCGACTATAGACTTGGCTCGTCCAGGGCATGTTCGAGTTGCAATTTCAGATGAAAGTGTGAGGCGTTTGGAAACTGCTTTACGTGCCAATAGACGCATTAAAGTCAAATTACTGTCAGCAAAGATGAGCATCAGTATAGGAAGTGTTCATTTCATTATTCCATTCTCTTATCACAAATATCATGTGTTTGGTCCATTGAAACAATCACTAAAGGGACAGCGATTCACTCGGAAGCTGAAATGCAGACTGCCATTAGAGAATAGTTTCGTTAACAGCAGCAAGAATGTTACCAGCAGAAAATCTGGAGATTAGTACAACAGAGGGTCTCATACCTGAATGTTAATAGAGATTTTGTTTGAAATTGAGTTAATAGAAATTATGCTACAGCTTCTAAACGTGTTTCTATTGAACAATCCTCGTATATCACATTATTGACATTTCCTTCTTCTACAAGCATTCTTGTTTGGTTCTTTTGGTTCTTCGCTTATGCTGTTTTCCATCGTTTTGTTCCTTTCAGCTAATTTCATCCCTTATCAAGAAGCTATTTATTTAACCTTTCCCGAACCAACCGCATAATTCCTGATTGGTAATGAATATTTTGTATTTACAAGCAGATTTAATTTATTTTTTCAACTACTTACGACGTTGATTTATAATTTTCCTTACTATATGGCTTTGACATTATAGTTTATGGAGATAAATTATGTCAATAAAGTTTAGAAAGTATGTGTTATATTGTTAATGCCTGTTTAATATTTTAAAAATTTTAGAAATTACAAGACCTTTCGCAACTTATGGTTGCTTCATCAGTTGTTATTAAAAATATTTAGTTTAAAAATTGGGTTTACATTTATAACGATATTATTTAGTTGAATTTTGACATTGTGGTGAATTGATTACGACTTTTTTCTTATTATGCAGTTTCCATTTTTGTCATTCAAAGATATATTTTTGCGCAGCTTTGAAGTCTACTAAATAATAAATTATGTTGTTTATTTAGATAGCAAGAAAACTTTGATTGTTAGACATCAAGGTATGGATGGTCCATCTAGGCCAATGGCAATTTTTTTCAAAAAATATAAAGAGAATGTTTCGATTATCGTTAAAGAAGTAATCACAGTGACATAACAAAAGACAACTTTTATATCAAATTTTTTAATTCGATCTGTAATTTAAAACTATGCTACTTATAATAATCTCTATGTACTATACGTATGCGACAGCAGCACAATAATAACTAACTTTTAAGTAAAAGCTAAATAATTTTCAAAGGTATAATAGAAAAAAACGTTCGTTGTTAAAAAATATCTTGCATAAATTTGCGATATAATCAAATTGTAGGTCTTCATAGCAAGATTATCGTTTTTAGATTTATTAACTTTTTAATTATCTTGAAACAAGCATCTTCAAAACTCACCTATGATGTATTTTTAATGTAGGTAGGCACTTAATAATGTGCTTTAAAATTCTGAGCAGAAACAAAGCCTGCCATAATACTCTCAAATTCTAATTTAAAATTATTCAAATCATCTCCATAGACAATGTACGCCATAGTTAGATACCTTCAATTGTATTCATAGCTTTAATTAAAATGATATTGTAAACCTAATAACTAATTTTACGTTTTTAGTTTACGTTCCTCTCTTCCAGCGTTCTGATTTATTTACGGGCCTCGGTAATACACAAATTTACATTAAATTGACTTCCTTTGTGTTTTTGTTCTCGCGTCAATTTAAAAGCCGCAGCTGAGCTTGCCAAATATTTACACTGCGAATGAATTTCCTAAAATGATTTCTGTTTGGACATTGTTTTTGAAGAAACATTTTCCAACTTGAACGGCTTAAACCTAAGAGAATTAGGGCCGCGATAATGGCTTTGTTTAGTTTCATATCGGTCCAATTTGTCTGAACTTTTTATGAGCCCCGATAAAAACAATTTTTATTCCTTCACAGCGTTTTTTGTTTGCGAATTTTTATCGCGCCAGCAAATATGTTTGCTCAAGCTCTGCTCAGGTTAAAGGCGTTAACGGTATTTCCTCCATCACAAACGCGAGTTACAAACTCGTATTAATTTTTTTTAACAACCACCTTGTTTGTTCGAGATCTGTAAGGTGCCTGTGGGACCATCAGGAGCAGTAACTCTGCAGAATATCGCTGACCTCTCAGATGGCCCCTGCGAGGCCCTAACGCTCCATTTTTGATACCTGTGGTCAGAGCTTACTTATCTTAAATTACCCCATTAGGACGGTTCACAAAATGCCATCCATACTGCAGCCACTTTCCCTGGAAGGGCAGGATATCGGGTTTTTCGCTAGCCTAAGTAGGTATCTCGGCTTCCTTTTTCAAGGAACACGTTTAAGTGACGCCCGGAAGTAATACGATGGGTTATAACTATTTGGACCAAAATTACACTTACGAATTGAGCTAATGACAGTTTGGTATTTTACTTTGTGTAGTTACAGAAAAATAGTATATGATGGGACAAGTGGTTGAAATACAATTTCAACGTCGAGAGTGGTTTTCAACGAGCGAAGCTAGTTGAAAAAAGTAACTCAAAACGTTGAAATTTTATCAGCCAGGAGTTGCATATACTATTTTTTCTACGAATTTTTAAAATAAACGCTAATAAACCATTTTTTCTACTCATGCCATTGAAATCAGTCATTTTGACATTGATTCCGGTGGTTGAAATCGCATTTCAACCACTAGAGATTGATATGTTCGGACTACCTACCGGGATTTCAAATTGTTTGACATTCAATTGTTGACAAGAGAAATGTAATTTTAGAAAATTTCACTAATAAGAAGAATATTATACTATAATTTGTTTGTCAGTTGCGATTGCCGATAAAACAATTTTCAAACATATAAAACGTATTTCTACTGAGTTTTAAGTGATATCGTATATTTATATAAAGAAAAGTCTGTTTTATAAATTTTTATCTAATACTAACGACATTCTTTTGCAAAAAGTAGCATCCCTGTCTTCTAAAATTTTCTACATTTGTTATCTTACTCATAGTCTCCGCAGTTGGGTTCTCACAGTCGAAACAACATTGAAAAGTTCAGGTTTCAGGAAATTTTAGACGCCTTCTTGACATTATACAAGGCCTCAGAATTAAATTCTCACATGTGACTATTTAGTTCTCAGTAATAAAAACAAACAAGTGAACGCTTTTCAAACAGTAGTAACGGGTGCACGCTTGGTTGTCTAATCATTCCCAAAAATGGTTTTACATAAAATTGTGTTGACAATTGCGCAAAAGGGCAAGTGCAACGGGTCGCGTATAGTGAGGTTGCTATGAAGTCTGCAGTGTTTGAGCGATTGAAAAATTGAAGATGGAGAAGATTTGGGAGACCAAGAAGACATCAAACATGTGAAAATGTGTTACAACTAGTGGAATTTAACAGACGGTCGAATATACGAGTTGTTCCAATGGAGTTGAGTTTGGACATGGAAATAGTAAGAAACATTTTCCGAGAATTTTAGTTAGATGGTTTGAAAATGTTAGGATGTGCATCTTTGAACTGCACGAACCATTGAAAACGTGGTTTTCTTTATTTGGTTTTCCCGCTGACCAAAAAAGGCGCGAAATTTGAGTTCAAAATTGGGTCATTTATTAGTACACTGCAAGGTTTAAATTTTCCAGAATTTGACGCCATTTTCGTGCCCTCTGCATAGCGGAAATACATGGGATGGCCTATATTTCCAAGCCTGCTATATTTACGGACCTTGGTCTAAATTAATTACTTACTGTTCTTTGCAAAATGCTAGGAGGCTATTTGTACTGGATGGGCTTAGACAATTTGGTGTTTTATAGACTTGGCAACATTCACTTCGTGTCGTCAAATATTAAAGCAAATCCGTAAATATTGCACTTGTTTGACGTAAAATCATTTTAGAGCAGATAAACAAACAGTAGCACATCTTTGTTCAATTTCCTGTTAATGCGTGAATTATGTTTTAAATAATGAAAGTTTTTTCGATTTCCTGTACAATATTTTGTATTGCAGTAAAATGACCATCATCAATGGCTTAACAACTCTGGTTGGCTCTTTAGATTTTCACTATTCACCTGACGTCTCTATGTTCAACATAGTTTTCCAGTTGGCAGCTCTTATTCTCTTTACGCC
>OW679194.1:172102768-172357655 GCA_940337035.1 Agriotes lineatus
CGTGGGGGCCGCGCCTCAATACGGATTCTGTAGGAGACTTAATTTTCGGCTAAGTTAAAAGTCTATTTTTCATTTGTGTAGACGTTGTGCACTCGATTTAATTGTGCAGTGTTTTTACCGCTACGTACTAGTTTATGTATCAGCTTCACGTACCGGTCTACGTGCTAGGATTCCGAACCCGCTAAATTAATGCCATTTTCTAAGTAGATGATCGGCATTTGACCCATTTCCGACAGACGTCCTCACCTGGAGTACCCAGTGCTTTGCTTCAGAGAGCTGCATAGCCATTCTGGAGACATGTAATAATGTGCCCTGGTTAACTACGTAAACGTATGAACTAATTAATTGCAACATCGCCCCTTCAGAGGTTTCTCATACCTTTTCATCGTTACGTTTGACTAAGATTTTGAGACCTTTGATTGGGGCATTTTGGACAACGGTTCTAGTTGAACAGATTCACTAGTATTAAATTAGCTAATGACACACATCCTGCGAGTGTCAAATTTAAGAACGTTGTTTAATTAGAGCAAAGCTACTTGTATCTTATAATTATTTGTTTAACCTTCAACTACTTATTATTTGTGTTAATTGATAGCATAATGTGTTATTTGAGGTGCCCTTGATTTGTTTAATTCGTGCTTGTAGGTCCTGCTGTACTGGCTATTTTATGAAATGGTTACTAATTAGATACTGCTAATGTTATTATTTGTCTGATTTCGTTACTGCAACCTTTTGTATTTCAGATACTGTTACGTTTGTCTGCTGCGATATGTGAGTTTATAAGTCCTCCCAACTAGTTGCGCAATTTTATTATAATAAAAGACTTGTTGGCACTCATAATATTTATCAAGTATACTCTCGTAGTCTTGGGATATTTGAAGATTTTGGGAGATTAGGGAAAAATAAAATAACAACCCGTTAAAAAGTGGCGTCAAATATAACGCTTGGACTAATTGTTGAAAAATTTAGTAATAATTTATTCCATATTAAACCAAATTATAGAAAACTGCATGCTGCTTATTTATAATAAAATTGTAAACAATTTTTTTTTGCAATATAAAATTTTGGGTATTTAAAAACCGACTTGCCTTTTTGTAGGTAGGTTTATTTGCTTCATTTCTCAATTTCAAGGTTATATGAGTGACAATAATCGTGATTTATATCATGTGTGGAATACATTTTAAAATGTGTATGGGGTTTCTAATTGCAGAATTCAGTTAAGACATCTACCTCTATATAACAGGATTATGAGGCTGTGCTTTTTAATTTTTGGATTTTCTTCACAACTCACAAACTACGTATCGGATTGATTTCAAACTTGACATTAATTAACTACTCTTTCCAGCTGACATTAAGGGTGGTATTTTTTTATCTTCACATATTGGTGCGGCAAGCTTGATATTTTGATAACTATTTTAATTTCAAACAAAAAATGTAGTGTTTTCCCAGATAATAGTTATTTACATTTCACTGCGCGAGGTTTTAATTTTTGAATCACGACGCGAAGCGAAGTGCTTTAATAAAACCGAGCACTGTAAATTCCTCAGAAAAGATTCTGTTCTGGCGTGGTTTACACGTTAAGTTAACGTGTTCTCTTGTTTGTCTCCTGATGAAGCTCCTTATGAAAGTGGGCTTAACGTTGAGTCCTACAATCTCAATAATGATATGGTCCAATACCGAAAATCGTTCGTAACATAATGGCAAATAGATCGATCAATTTTATTAAATTAATTAATTCAAACGTCACTGGACGCGAAATACTTTTACGTTCTAGAACATTCTGTTTACGAAAACGAATCACTTCGCCCATTGAAAACAGATAAATAAAAATGTTAACATTTTTTGATAGCTTCAGAAGACGATATTTGAAGTAATTTATTATGAATTCCACACATTCCACAAACTCGATATGAGAAAACATTTTGACAATAAAACTAATCGTAAACAGTAATTTTAGGTAAATGTCCGAATTATAGCCCACGGTGCATCAAACGATATATTTTATATTTTCTAAGAAGTAGAATAAATAATAGCCATCATGAAAATTTTCATTCGGAAAAGTTTTATTTTTTTATGTCTGTCTGTCAGTCGGTGAGTGTGTGAGTCTGTGTCCTCTCTAAAGCCCAGACGGCTTTATAGGTCGGCCTGAAAAACTATATCTAGGTTTTTAATATTAATTCGGAGATCCTAGTGAATTTTGGCCAAAATCGGATAACCGGAATTGATATATTTTTTTTCGTTTTCTGGAAAATATAACTGTTTGATAAAAATAAAATTTTATAGAACAAGATCATTTATTATACAATTATCTACAACTGTTGTGTAAAACTTTTGTTGTGAGAAGCATAGTTTTTGAAAATTCGCAGAATTAGGGTTTTACAAGAATTTTATCAAAATCCAAAAATTAATAATGAGAATAAACTTTTAAAAACAACGTTAAATATTTCACAATTAGCTATACTTGCCAAGAAGGTTTTTTTGTAAGAATGATAGTAATTACATTTTTGCAAGTAGTAAAAGAAAGTCGTATGGTAACCACATCTCATGTTATTCATTTTCATGTGAAAAAAATATCTACCGGGTGGCCATAAATATCTGATATCACATTACCTTTGGAATCAACACCGCTTTATTAAAGTGTTGAATCCAACTAAACTAAATGTCATTAATGTCATCACACCTAAAATTCCTATCTGTCAAAAATTATTACAGATTGCAATAAGTAATCGAGTTAAAACAGGAGATTTTATAATTGAGTCGTAGGCTAAACTGCAGAATCCGGGGCACATTTCCCTCCTCTTATTGCATTTTATAACATTACATAGGTAACAATACTTATCATAATTGAAATATAAAGCTAACCAACATTTATAAGTAGCTAATTCCATGGCTACCGGGACCTCAGATATTTATGGCCACCCGGTATTATAATGTCGTACTTGTAGTACCAAATATGGAAAGAAGGTAGCTGGCTGGCATCGTCGGCTCGTACATTTTATTTGAGTTACATTGAGGATAAAATTAATGAAACCATATCAGACCAGGTTTGAACTCGATCCGCTAAGTACTAAGTTATGAGCTGTGCAGAAAATCCAGAAATAGAATGCAACTTCTCGGGCAAGTAACTTTTTAAGGGCGCCTTTTTCTACTAAGGTATACTTTGTTCTATTGCATTATTTTTCAGAGAAGAGTATTTCCTTAAACGGCGTCCCATCTTTTGCAATATAACTTAACCGCGTCTTTCTCGTGCACATTGTAAATAAATTATTCTATGGAAAGACCTTTTCAAAAGACTTTAATAGAGTATAAGTATCCTAGGAGTTTATTCTGCAGTTGGTTTATAAGTTTTCAAATTATAGGTTGTTCTCCCACCTTCTTTAATCATCTCGTATACTAAGTGTTTCCTTTTCTTCTCTTGTTCAAGCTTTACAGTTTTGGTGGTTTGCTCCACTGGAACTATTATGTTGTTTTTTACTGTAAAATTTAGTTCAGTACAATACAACCGTTTGTGGAAAACAATAATATTCCTTTTATTACTTTATAACACACGAACAAAATACAACATATACGAATTCGTTAATATTAATTTAAAATACAAATACGAATTGTGAGTAGCCTGGTTTTTGATACTGAATTATTTATTAATAAAAGACTTTGGAAACTGACCTCGGTCCTCGACTCAGTAAAATGCGTACAAGTTGGAATATGCAGCAAACGTAATATTAAGTCAAGTGATATTACGAGAAGTGGTCAAGTAATCTGATGTTACGTAAAAATAAAAGTGATTCCGAAAACTAAGCTACTTGCGTTTACATAGGGTGCCCTGAATGGAAGGGGCATTCGCTATTCTTTTGAGTACAATAGGATTGTCCAGCTAATCTCCTTTTGCACTATTGTAGCACACGAGGTTGAAATAACTTCGGTCGAAAAGGACTTTCCCTTTTCGAGAGTTTGCGACTGTATTGTCGACCCGGATTGACTTTCCCTTTCCGCCTAGTCGATTGTTAGTTGGGGTAAAAATTGTTTGTAGGCCGATATTCCTGCGTTTACGGCCTAGCTCCGGCTGTGCTAGAAATTGCATCGTGACGTTTAGAAAAGTTGGTTTTGAGTGTTCAACTCGACGACACCAATCACACTTGACATGTTTCGTATTGCACGCGCACAATTGATACCTTCTCTAAACTGCCACATCGCGAACTCCACTTTTACTAACTGATTTTATGCCGCACTTAAGTCACATTTTAGTTTATGGCCTTTTCTTGAACGAAAGACGTTTTCAGGCCATTCATCACCGCTACGCTACACAGTTATAGCGGCTGTACTTCAGACGCATGTTTTTAGAAATTTTTAAAACTACATACAACAAGGGTACGCTGTACGATTCCTCGTTACTGAAAAATCTTCATGATAAAACCAATATTTAAAAAGGGAGATAGATCCAATTGCGATAATTACCGAGGAATAAGTCTGTTGAACACAGCTTACAAAATATAAGCCAAAATCCTTACAAATAGATTGCAAGTCATCGTAGACAATCTGATCCTAGAGAAACATTGTGGGAAATAATACAGAAAAGAGGTATACCTATGCACAAGTAATCAAAAATATATATACAAATTCAAGAATAAGTATATATGATAATATTAACGAAACAGAAACAACAAACCTTGGAGTAAAACAAGGCTGTAGTCTATCGCCAACGTTATTTAACCTATATATTGACGAAGCTATCAGAACGTGGATTAACAAAATATATGAATACACGTACGATCTAAATAAAAATAAATATGCCGCTACTTATCTATTTGCAGACGTCAACTCGTGGTGGCCAATTCAGAAAAATAATTACAGAGAGCAGTTTATAAACTTCAACAAATAACAGAAGCATACAACTTACATACCTATATCTGTAAACAAATCCAAAGTAATGGCATTCTGCGAAAACGAACCTGTCCGATCAAAAATTGTACTAAATGACGAAACACTAGAACAAGTGAATAATTTTAAATGCTTGGGTTGTACAATATCGTATATTGGCGAAATGGATATAAACCATAAAATACAAAAATGTAATTACATCAATGGTACAATTCACAGAACCCTTAAAAATAAAGCACTCCCAGAAACATTAATAAAATTCTATGAAGTAGTATCTGTTCTAAGTGTCAGGTACGGTAGCGAATGCTGGACAACCACCAAAAATGACGAACGTAGAATAACAACAACTGAAATGAGATTTCTATGAAACACAGCAGGTGAACCTTTTGTTGGAGTTGGTGTTTCTGAAACCTGAAGTAAAACTCAATACTAGTAAAGTACACTGGACGTTATATATTTTTTCAAATTAAACACTTTCAAATATTGCGCATTCCAGACCAAGACCAGTGGAGTTCACTCATTTGGTTATTTCTCTCTCTCTGTCCAAGTTTTTGATTCCTTGTAAATATTCATATGTGCCATATCTACTACAATATTCAGCCTGATTTTTGGGTTGGTGGAAGTTAGGTAATGTATGGATTATATTATGTTTTCCCCAAAGTAAATGCTTGCGTATTTATCTCATTGCTGTGTATATTACGCAAAACGCGGCTAATTATATTGCCTAATAGTTATGAGGAGTAAATATTGATTTACGCCTGGATTTCTGGGATTGCTCTAATTGCGACACGAAGTATGCAATTAAAACCGTTATGGCTTAACAGCGTTGGAAAAACGGCCTGACCAGCTCACGTAACAGAGAGATTTCATAGAGGTTTCGAGCATCGTAACAAAAAGACGGCATGTATGTATAAGAAACGAACTTTTCTCCCCATGTTTAATTCATAGCACTCCGCGAGATGTTGGCTGCTTGTGCTTGACATACACTTCACACTAAGAGCTTATCAGTTGCACTAACGTTGTGTCAGAGTTGAACGTGTCCTGCATGGAAAGCAGGACCAGTCCGTCTCTCCTTGCTTATAACTCCCTAAACAGTCAATAAGGATATCCAGAAACGCACTGAATGTTAAAAATTTCCCTGCCCCCAAGTTTCGCTTAGCTGGGGTTCGAATCCGAAGCGATTTGCGGTACCTGCAGCAGAAATTAAGCTCGGCGCTCGGGCTTCATAAAGTAATAAAAATATATCCCCGCCAGAATTTTTGGAGGTGTCCCGGGATAACTTTTATGAGATTCCATCAGCGGTAAGAATATGAATGACCTCATGTAAGAGTAAAATCTCGGGCGACATGAATAAATTATGTTACTAAAAAGCATAAAACTCTCGACACGTTATTAAATTTTTAAGAGCGAAATCCTTATATACGGACATTTTAATATTTTATATATTTAAACCGGCCCATAAGTCACCAAAAGCTGATTACGCTAAGCTTCCTCTCCTGTTTTACCTTCTGCTGGGGCACTAAAATATGCTTTTCATTGTAATCTGCGCCTGCTTATACGCCAAGATTAAAAGGGCGAAGCGAACACTCCAGTTTCAAAAACTAAGCGTGGATTTGAATTTCATATCCTCTTCGATAATTGAGATTGTAACGAGGCCGGGAGTGCGACAAGTATACCCTGAAGAGGTTCAGGCTTGGCACGTTACGTCCGTATCTCCCATATGCAGCGCATCTCATAGTATTAAATTCCATAAGCTTCTGCAACTTCGGGAAATTAAAATTTATTATTTACAGAGCGGTAATTGGAAACCAGATCTTAAGCTAAGGCTGGTCTTCTGAGAGCACCGGTAATCCAGTTACATGTAGAGAGGATTTAGGAACTGTAATAACACAACATAAACAAGGATCGCGGCTAAATACAAGGGTCGTTCTTCTCCTATCGATTTCTGCAATGGTCTTTCATTGAATTAGAAATGAAATTCAGTGCTATTAAAAGCGTTTAAGAAACTATTTCCATTTTATTGGAATAAGTCACAGCTTTAATACTTTGCAAAATAAGCATGGCAATATTCCAGAACAGAGAAGAGCAATTTTTCTCCCTACCTGAAGTAAAATGAAGTGTATCTACTTGACATACTTATTTCCCTGATAAAGATCATTGAAAATGAAATATTTAGACTTACGGTTGAGAGAAAAGTTTGCACTTATACAAGGATTGTATATACTGCTATGATCTTGGTGAGGTTGCACGATACGTTAGGATTGGTAGAGGAGAGTGTCGAGTCCAATAACAGGTGACAGAATACAGGTATTTAAATAAAAACTGAAAGAAAATATAGAAAGAGTGAAGTGAGGTAATTTTAATTAAGGGAGTACTTACAATTTGATATTGTTGAATGACAAAAATGTAACGAGAAAGTATTTGTAATTAATTTTGCACTAAAATAATTTGATGTGACAGGTGACAGACGTACGAGTTGTCATAAAATAAGAAAATCAAATTTCAGAATAGAAGCAGTCTAGATTATACAGAATCCGACCTGTGTTTCAGTCAAATGTTTTTCTACCGGAGCTAGCAGTTTAAAAGGGCAAATGAGTTAATTAAAATTCCATTTTAAAAAGAATTGATTGAGAATAAACTAAAGTAAAGTTTAAGTCAATAATAACAGATCATAGGCGTTACAACGTAGAAGAGTCACTACAATACATAGTAGGTTGCCTCGTAAATCTGAAGTGAAGTGAGCGAACAGAGGAAGGTGACGCGTCATCCAGTATGCGCTTGATGCTGGTGCCGTTACCAAGCTTATAGATTAACGTGTGTCTTGATAGTGTGTTTTCAGTTTTCTATTATTTATTTTCATTTTGTGTTATTTCTCGACCTAGTAACTTAGTTTGCTGGTATTGTTCAGAAATATAAAAATGTCCCAATAGAAACAAAAATGAAGACTACTTTCTTAGCAGTGCCTTAAGAAGGGCGCAATATTAGTAATTGGATATTTCTTAAACTCCATCAGAAGAAGGTGATAACATCTAACATATCCTCTCTATCCACATCAGTTGAGGGATTATCGGAAAAGGATGGGTTAGAATTAATTACGGGATTTTTAGCTAAGAAGATTTTATGAAAACACCCAAGTTTTGGAACTTTTACTAAAAATTCTGAACCAATGACTGCACTCATATGGTATGCCTTCATAGGTGCAAAGTCTGTGATTTGGGAGATTAGTTAAACCATCCAATAATTTGTTTCAAGACGTGATTAAAATGGGATCATATTTTCAACAATTCCACCAAAGGACATTTAAACATAGTAAACAAATCGTTGTAAAAATCACAAGCTATTTGTGTAAAAAGGTAAGCGTTGATTGGGAACTTGTTATAAGTTACAGCATTCTAAATTAAGAATGTTTATTATAATTAACAATCTGAACACCTTAAGGAAAACAAAATCGTTTTAGGTAAGAAACGTGGAGCAGACTCAGACCTAGGACGAAAATGTGCTAAAAATATTTGTTAAATGTATTATATATATTATTGTTAAGATTCCACTTTGCGACATCTTTTTAAATATGCCCTGGCTACTCTATTAAAATTGACTTTTCAATATGCAAACTTTCAAATATTAAGATAATAGCGCCTGAGACTCTTTCAGGGGTTTGGGTTCAATTATCTAGTTACTTTGTTCTGAAAAAAAGTACTTTTCAACTATTCATTCAAACTGAATGTCACTTCTAATGTCAACTAAATGTCAATAGTAATTCTCAAAGCTCAATGACAAATAACCATTTCTTAGAATTTTACATGTTAACTTTACATAATACGGTATGTTATTGTTTCTTAATTAATTGCATTTTTTAAAATGTCTTTATTTGTTTTATAGTTGGTATAAATTAAGGAATTACCCACCTTGTATATTGCACTTCCAAAAATGTTCAAGACTGGTACCTATCCTTTAGTCACAATCGACTCCTTCAAGCAGCTACTTGCAATGCAGCTTTCACGTACAAACACCAGTGCCAAGCCTCATCCAATACCGCGCAGCCAGCAAACAGAACAATCCCAGATTTAGGTTTGTACATAACTGTATCTCAAGAATCACAAGGCCTAGGAAGCTGAAATTTTGCATTATGATTCTTGATACTATAGCGGTGTACTAAGAAATGTATCCCTTAAGGCCTTAAGGGAGTGAAATGGGGGTTTGAAATTTCAATAACAAGGCAATGAGATGGTTGCCAACAACTAACAATGTGAATGGTCGGTTATTGACATTTGTAATCAATCATTAGATGTCATTTTTTACGCTGGTAAGGTTTGTTGGAAAACGGTTTCTTCTCTAAAACCAAGCTACTCCCAAGAAGATATGTCTAGATGACACAAATCATTCAAATTTGGGAGATTGGTTGGAATGAAAGAGACTTTTGCTTTTGATTTTTGATTGATTTGCAAAGGTATTTGGATTAATTATGACTGATAATACGACATACTTTTTTTAAATTTTATATAACGGGTGTTCATAAACAGTCGTCATCCCAGTAGGTTTTGACTTCAAAAACGTATGTCTATTATAATTGAGAAAAACTGCGCTATGACAGTACTCAATGACGTTTCATTGTGTTGCACGAATTAATCAAAGATATAACATTTTGTTTTTCAAAGCAACTGGGATGACGACTGTTTATGAACACCCGTTAGATACCTGTGGAAAATATTATGGTAAATGGAGTGCCTCACGGTGTCATTCCTATGAAAGGTGATGGTAGTTGTCTATTCTACTCTCTTTCGTCGTGCATGTATAAGTCAGTAAATAGAGTTGAAGAGGTGCATACGGAAATTGTCCAACATGTTACCCAGGTTTCAAATATTGTTGTGCAATCGAGATGGCGATAACTTTGTTAATGAGTTTATCTATTCAATAGATACTAGCAACCAGTGAGACAAATGTCTCATTTAATAAAACAAAAAAGACCGTTTTTCAAATAGAACGCGTATTAAATAAAAACAATAATATTTTTTAAATCACATGATTGAAATTCGGTTCCTGCCCTGACATGACCATTCTAAACATATAACTTTAATAACTTTTTTCTCTATCTCTTACGGTTTGGCTGCTGAAACAGCGTCCGGACGGACCAGCGTCCCGGACGGACGGAAATCACGTGATTTCTCGAAAATCGGAAGTGTCACGTGACTGAAATTTGGTTCCTGACCTGACATGACCATTCCAAACATATAACTTTCATAACTTTTTTCTCTATCTCTTACGGTTTGGCTGCTGAAACAGCGTCCGGACGGACCAGCGTCCCGGACGGACGGAAATCACGTGATTTCTCGAAAATCGGAAGTGTCACGTGACTGAAATTCGGTTCCTGTCCTGACATGACCATTCCAAACATATAACTTTAATAACTTTTTTCTCTATCTCTTACGGTTTGGCTGCTGAAACAGCGTCCCGGACGGACCAGCGTCCCGGACAGACAAGTCTATTAGATAAAGAATGTTAAAAACATGCTCAAGGGTCAGTACACCAGTGTCATTGGTTATACTAGTTCCAGAGGACAAAGCAGCAAATATTATCTACAAATAAGCACTACCTTAGTGGAAACTACCTACTTCATTTAAGTAATACTGGAAGCAGCTTTTATTTATTTGGTTAAAATATTTTGTTTGTTTAATCCTGGTTAAATTTTTTTGTTCTACTTTTTGCTATTTCTATTTAGTTTAGTAAAAGAGCAAATATATTTTTAATATTTTTTAAATCACCTTTTAGGTGCTGGTTAGTTTCCGAGCCTAGTGCAACAATAAGTTAAAGTAATGACACCGATGCTGATATTTACACCCATATACAGCAATCGGAACGCTTAATCAAAAGTTTTCTAATGTAGACGCAAGTAAAACAGCTTTATATAAGTTAATCAAATAATTTGGTAAAACCGACTCAGTGTCAGGTAAAATTTTAATATTCATGTTCGACTTGGTCGAAAACGTCTGCAGTAATTGAATCCAAACAAAAGTACTGTTTTTTGTAAATTAAACTACAATTCGCGGATATTTCGATTTATAGAATATACCTTTATTGAACCCTAATAAAAATTTAGCATGCAAGTCACGTAAATATGCAAAATTCCTTAAAATTTTCTTATTCTGTATATTTTTAAATTTTAATTAAAACCATATTTTTGCTATTTCACTCAAGTAGTTTCCTTTAAAGATAATTTCGAATCAAACTTCATAGACATTTTTGCTTTACTTATTTGAGTAATTTTACTCCTACAAGTTAGTAACACTATCTTTTTGTGAAGAATACTCATGTTTATATTGTTTTATTCATTAAAATATAATTGCTGAAGTAATGTGGCACTATCTATTTGCAGTGAATTGTCACTTTTTTAAAGTACGGCACTATTAACAAATACTAGTTACTTAAATGTAACTAATTTTATGGTATTTTATTAACAATTCTAATACCTCGATCCCGAGGGGCACGTTTAAGATTTATTTACTGAATTAATCAGGCGGCATCTAATAATTAAACCATTCGCTTTATCTTAGGGCATGCCCTTTGTGAATATACATGAATTCGCACCGTGTCAGAAGCAGGAAGAGGAGCATCGCGCACATTATTGCATTACATATAAAACATAAAGCGAGGGTGATTTGTCCTTATAAAAAGTTGTTCAGTTCATCCCACCAAATCTGCACCCATAAAACCCTTCAATTTTCCCAAAGATTACCAGTCGCGACAGCGAAAATTTTTATGGACTTGCAGAATCCCGTCTTGGAAAAGGCGCATCTGTTGTTTTTACCTTCGGCGGGGCTTATTTCCATCTTGGCTGAAAGGGCTTATTAAAAGTTTGCGGGATTCTGTGTTCCGTGTAGGAGCTTCATCTCTTTTGTAATTCACGCGCATCGCGAATCATAAATTCGCAGGAGTTGTTACTCGCCGGTGTTTTATGACGACACTCGGACACGAACGCTGAACAGAAATAATGAGGGTCGAAGCCACATTTTTTGTTTGCATGCGGAGTTTTTCTTCCACGCTATGTCCAGCCAAGAAAAAAGGAGCGTGCAAGCGCCTGAATTAATATTCAGGGATTTGGCTAATCTAGAAATTGCGACGCTTCTTGGTTTCATCAAGCTGATGTATTTTCCCGAAATCAACTATTCTAGGAATAGAAATATTTTTCTTGACTTCAAGCTGTCACCCACTGTCGTAGTATATTTGCAGCCCCATTACCATAGTCGTAGCAAGACTCGTAATTACAAAGAAGAAATGATCCCAGTTGCATTTCAGCAAAGCAAATAATAGAGCAGCAACCATACATTAGAGACACCTACTTCCAAGATCTTCTAATGATGCCTTACAGTTTCTCAAGAAAATCCCCTTTTGAAGTTTCTCATGAAAAAGACAAACATCAAAAACTAAAAGACAATATATCAAGTATAAAATTAAATATTTGAGCACAAGACGATAAAATTAAATGCTATCAAAATAAAAATTGCCCCAATCAAGATAAGTGGTTCAAACCGATATAGACGTAACATAACTATTTTTACAAAATATAAAATATTTAATCAGGCAACATTCTAAACATGAAATATTCACTCCTTAAGTTCTACAGTAGGAAAACGTAGAAAATTTAGCAAGAAGAAGAAACCAAATATTTAATTTGAGCAGAAGAAGGTAAAATAACATTTTCGCCGCTCTATATTTAATAATAGAATGGCACATATAAGTTTTAGTAGTGCTATATTTATTTAATTTCTACGAAATTCATGAAACACGTATTTTTTCAGAATATCTAACAATATTTACATCAAGAATTTTAGTAGATAATGTAATTGCGAGATCAGTAACATCCTAGAAATAAGGAAAGGCAAGACAGCAGAACGGTAATTTCTTTAGACGATTTTTAGTTTCCAACGTTATAGTATGGAATATTTCCATTGTCGATTTACTACTCCAAATGTTTAAAATGCATTGTATTTGCTCGATAAAAAAATACTGTACGTCGTTAGCAGTACAAACGTACAATTCATTTCAATTCAATTATTTGGAACATGCATCACCATTAGATTTAATTCTGTTGTTTATAAGCTTCCGGTTATTATTTTTTCAGCTGGAACTGTGAGATTAGGTTTCTTAATTACTTTAAATTGCAGTTCTGGGTATTATAAACTGAATTTGTTCTCAGTGCCAAACCTACCCAGTAAAAACCAAATATAAAATCAGATTTCAAGTTTATAATAGCCAGAACTCCAATTTAAAATAATTAAGATGTCAACCAGTCAACACGAAACCTAACCTCACTGCAAAAAAAATAACCAGAAGCTTATGTACCAACACAATTCAATCTAGGAATCATGCTTATTGCCAATGGTTTTCTAGAATTGGGTCATGGACTGTAATGCAAAGATTTGTACTGTCTGTCATTCTAAAGTTATCCCGTTTTACGTCAAGTCGTTTCTAGATCTTTACTGGTCTATTATTGCGTTATTAGACACAATTATCCGAGAATAATGAAATTTCTAATAAATCACAGGAACCCAATTTTATTATTCAATCCCTTAAAATATGTTAAATTCTTTCGCAAAATTGTATTATTCAGGAAAAGTAATTAAGGCCACCAACTGCCGCAGTCGACTTATGAATTATCCAGAATGTCTCTAAAAATTGATAGAGTAGAAAAATCAGTAATAAACTCTCAATATGTGCACTTCTGTGCAATAAAATTAAGCACACGTCCTATGACTATTTTTCACAATATTCTAGTTTGTATAATTCTGGTCTATTTCAATTGCCTAGCAGCAGTTTCAATAAATGATAAAACACCATAACTTCAAAATACCACCTTTATTAAAAGATCAAAACTAAAACCTTTCGAAAAAAAAACGCTATTAATAAATGCAACAAAGCCGTGTGTGCTTAATTTTATTGCACAGAAGTGTACATAGAGATAAAAAATAAATTTATCGCGGGAACCTTAAAAACAATAAAACTTGCCTAATCTGTAGCATGGTTTTTGTTCACATTGAATTGCCAATTTTTTTTAGTTTAAAATTAATTTTCAGCTATCAATTCTAAAAATATGGTTTAAATTACGTATTTTTGCTTATTTCTGTCATTTCTTAGACTGTGTTAAACTCACATGAATTAATAATTTAGTTAATTGTAATTCAAATGTGATTTTATAAAGTGCAGCATAGACAGTGCTCATATTTTTCATGGGTTTCAGCGATAAACTTTATTTTTGATCGCTTTGTATTATTACTTAAAAGAATTGAACATTTAAATATTATAGCACTGTCATTCTTTGTCAGATACTACATTCATATTTGTAACTTGCCGTGCGATAAATAGAGCTTTAAGCTGAAAACCGTAATCATTAGTCATGTATTGACGAATTCAGGCTGCAAAAATTACATTTACTAAATACTCCTCCTCTACAGTCTTCAGTCCGTAGACTGTTTAATGGAAATTTATTATTTTTTCAATTGTTATTATGATTTTTCTACATAGCTCCTGCATTTCTTAATATTGTAATTTTTAATTAAGTTTTTTCGTGTACATGCTTTATTCGGGTAAATATGAAAGAATGTCACTTTTTGGTAACTTAAAATAATTTTGTTATAAAAAAAATGTCAAGGGCTTTACACGAAACTTTTCTCGCAAGTGTAAGTTTTAAACCTATTTTATTTATATAAAAGATTTTTTTTAATTGTTGACTGTATATGTTGTGTCCAAACTATTCCGTTTTTCGTCAAGAGTAAAAACCTGGCCAATAGTCCTTGAATTAAAGCAAACACCTGCACATTTTATTTTTTAAGGTATTCACTATATATTTGGCCGCAATTTTGTTTGTTTTATGCCAGGAAGACGTACAATCCGCATGCAAAATATCGTGTTCCTCTAACAAATAGCTTTTGAGTTATACCGTCAACAAACAGACAGACAGACAGACGGAATTGATAAAACCTGTTTTTCGTCAGTTAGGGACCCTGAAACGTGAAGATCTGAAGAAATTTCAAGGTGATTTTTTCGTCTTTCAGACGATGAAAGTAAAAATCTATTTGTAGTGCCATGTAAACATGACGAGTGTTTGATATTTAACGTGGTAACAGCTTTAGGTATAAATCTAGTATAGAAAGACGCATTTTGCATGCTATATTTATACTCAACCCTCTCAGGATGCCAAAAACACCACAAAATACTTAGCGCTGGCTCGCCGTTTCAAAGTTATTCCGCACCAAATTTCGAAGTTGAAAATTTTCTAACCTTCTTAACTCTGCAAATCATTGACGCTATGCATAACATATACATTTTAGTCAAGGAATTTTCAAAAAAATAAAATGTTTTTTTTGTGTTTACTTTGTTCTATCTGCAAAGAATTGATTAGCTAAAGTTTAGAAAGTTTATTTAATACACTCATGCAAAAGGATCTTGAACGCACTCTTCAAAATTTCCAGATGGCGTTGCAATTCAAAGAGTGCGCTAGTACGAGTCCTAATCCAAAGCGCAATGAACATGAGTAGTGATACCACCGCAAAAATATTCTACTTAATTTTGACTAAGAATGTCATTCGAGGGAAAGTTCAACGTATATAACTGTAAAAAATCATTTTGAGAGCAAATTTTTACGTGAAATTTGGATTGCTGTGAGTTCATTTCCATAGGAGCAACCAAAACGAAAAATTATAATAACTGTCATCACATTGAAAATGTCAAAAAATTATGTCGCCAAGATCACTAGTGGTTATGTCGAAAAATTATGCCGCTTCGAACCACTAGTGGTTATGTCGATATAATTATTTTTTATTGGCTGAAAACAGAACAACGCTACATTGTCATTGGTCTATTTGAATTGTTTGACAGATGTGTTGAATTTTCATAAAATATTTTCTTGCCCTTTTAATGTGGGCTTCGAATCACCTGCCAATGACACTTGTAGTTGTTCCGAAAGAACTAAAAAGAGAATAAAATCTGCATCAACCAACTTTTTCGGAAGTTAATTCAAGAAGTAAAGTTATTTTCCCTGTAAGGTTTCATTCTTAACTCCCAGCCGATGTATAGATTTTGTAAAAATCTACGGTGCTGTTAGGGATATTAAAAACATAGATAGACTTAAGAAGGTAGACGAAATTAGCGAACATAAAAGAATATACATAAAAAAGACACACCAAGAACAAGTAACTTTGATCCGAAATTAAGTATAAAATGAATGATACATTAAAGAATTTTCAAAGTGTTGTGAAAACAGGTAAGAATGTCAAGTAGGTACATCGGTAATACATTTTGACCTTTATTTTGCTCAGGGCTGATGACGTGATTGGAATAATCTCTTCAGAAAAATATGGCACAATCTAGTATTTATGTGTGGGTTATATTGTCAACATAGTGAATGCTTATACCATGTGTTCAAAAAGAAATTACATAAGGGTTGGCCATGGAAAGCAAAACTAATCTCAACAGCAAGCTTTAGAGACGGAAAACCTTATGACAACAACAAATATGGCGGTTAATGAATTCAAAAGCTTACTGGATATATTACTGTTAGTTTCCATGGCCAACTCTTACATAATTTATTTTTGAACACACGGTATTTATATCTACACCTTCCAAAATCACAGAGTATTCGCTACTACGCTAAATGTAAAGCATTTCAAACTGCCAAAAAAGGAATGATGGAGTTGTAGCTTGGCAACCATGTTGTACATACGAATCGTAATTGCATGCTAAGCAGAAAGCAAAATTCGCGTAGTTCGGCCAAGGTCGTTTTTGTTTTCATTGGCGACACTAGCGTGACCTTTGAGTCCTTAGTGAAAGCCAACAAAATTAATGGACCTGAAGGGTAAGGGTTAACCCCGCGCCACGTTGTGTATACTTCAGGATACGCCACGTCAAAAAGCTGCAGGAAACATGCTAAAATGTGTTGATCCAAATCTCACAGTGATTGTTTCGTATCGGCGAATTCGAAACGCTGAAAGCTTTCTGCGGCTTCGCTCATGATTTAGCTCGAACAATAACATGGAATATGCGAGCGGCAGCGAAGTTGTCGCCGCCTACTCTTGCGAATTTTTACATGCAAGCTCTCGTGACTGTCGCAGAAGGCTGGAAGTTTATCACGAACTAAGCGAACTAAACAAGTCGTTAAAATTCATGTCTTTTAATGATGTGCAGCTCGCAATTGGTTTTAATCGATTTCTGTCGCTTTTAAGATGCTAATTGTAAGTGAGAAGGTGCGCAGCGATGCTTTATCGCCAAGGCCGATGCGACAGCTACTCCACAATTTTAATTGTAAATTACGCACGACAACCAACGCTAAACAGTTCGACTTCTAGATCTAGAAAAGGAACAAGTGAAAATGCTTTGCATACATTTTCCTAACAAAAGAATCAAAAAGATGGTATGGGAATTGGGGATATATAAGAATTGGAACCTTCCAAATACGGGAAACAAATGGAAATACTGCCAGATTGAGTAAATCTTTATGCAAGATTTTCGAATTAAAATCCGACAGTTTCAGAATATCTTAGAGGAAATAATAGAATTGAAGTTTCCGTCTAATAATGCAGGTCTTTAAATTTGTTAATCTAAATAGGCTATTCCTTCAGTCGAGCGGTCAGAAATAACTTTAATGTACCTATATCGTTTGTTTGAGTTAATGGAGCAGCATATTTTAACTATAATCCATATTAGTCTCATTTCTGTCGTATTCAGCGGCGCAGGAACTACTGTAATCATGGGGGGGGCAAAACATTTTTTTGAATGGTTTAACATGACTAAGCTTTATGTTCGACTGTTCCAAAAACACTTTATTATATAGCGTCCATAACGTGCCACTTTAGTCCACCTGTTTGCCTGTCAATGTTCAATAGTTATTATGAAAATAAATGTCATTTTATTAAAATCAGGAAAGAAGATTGTATTAAGTTACTGAAAACTTTACAAATAATAGAAAGAAATTCATCTTTAATACCTTACGGTAATAGATCGTTATTCTTGATATTAATAACGCAATTAACCTAGAAGAAGCGTACTTCGAAACTATCAAACGTTTGAATAGCAACTTGAATCTTCTGTGTGTAATATAAATGATATTGTAGATAAAATACTATCTTCTGCAGTGCAGTCGAACGTAAAGCTTTGCATGCAGGTCGTACATAATCAAACCTTATTTGACTCGTCCTCTTTACCGCTACGCTACGCTCGCTGTGTATAAAATACTCCAAGAAAGTCCTACATTTATATACTTGATACATAAATAGCTATAATAGTTACAATTAAGCTAAAATGCTTTTTTCTCGATTCCGTCTATCTCTCTGTCTGCCTGTTGGCGGTATAGCTCAACAACTATTTGTTGGAGGAAGGCGATATTTTGCATACAGATTATATAGCTACCTGGCATAAAACCGAAAACATCTCAGAATAATATATACAAGGTGAGCACCTTAAAAAAATTAAATTTTGTAAATTTTTGCTTTAACTGAGAAATAGATAAACGTAATCATTAGTACATAGCTCAGGCAGATACAGGGTAAACATCACAAGTGGGACAGAATAATATGGTGTCTTTCTGACGCAGCAGAAACTCGGCTCGAAATATTCGCTTGGGGGCGAAAATTGATGTAATAATTCACATTTTGTGCGTAATAAGAACTGCTTCTATCTCCTAATGTTGTAAGAAATATGAGTACAATAACTACAGCGGCGCAGGAACTACTGTAATTATGAGGGAGGGGGGGGGAGGATTTTTTAAAGTGTTTTAACATAACTATGCCCTACGGTCGACTGTTCCACAAATACTTTATTATAGTATTATTTAACGACCATAAAGTGCCACTTTAGTCCATAAAGTAAAGTAAAACGGCAGCCTGTCAATGTCCAATAGTTATTATTAAAATAAATGTAATTTTATTCAAATCAGGAAATGATATATTAACTGAAAACTTTTAAGTAATAAAAAGGATTCACCTTTAATACTTTACGTAAGAGGTAGTGATTCTTAATACTGATAACGCAATTAACCTAGAAGAAGCACACTTCGAAACTATCAAATGTCTCCATAGCAACTTGAATTTTCTAATGTGTCTAATATGTGTAGTGCAGTCGAACGTAAAGCTTTGCATGCAGCTCGTACATAATCTGACCTTATTTGACTCGTCCTCTTTAATGCTACGCTACGCTCGCTCTGCCATAAAATAGATTCGTCCAATAATATCCTACATTATACATAAATAACTATAATAGTTACAATTAAGCTAAAATGCTTTTTAGTCACGTATTGAATGGTCATACAGATACAAAACCTGAAAGGTATACTTCATCTTTACTTTCTTTTACTTCGAATAATGAAATCATATTTTTTTGAAAACAGGAGATTTTTGCAGAAAATTCGTTTTGGTGTCTTCTCGTTCAGAAATAGGATATTAAGTATTAAGAAGGGCAATTCCTTAAGGTTCGTGATGCTCATGACATTTTTGCACGATAGAAATGTGTTTTCTTCAAACGTCAGTACAATGTGACATTATACCACAGAATAATATGTTGGTGGCACTGTAAGTCTATGCCAAACTCGAGGTTAGCAGGTTAGGCAGTCTGTGTCAAAACTGACGCAAAACCTAACCTGCTAACCTCGAATTTTTACTTACCGTTCTAGAACTGTAAATATAACTTACTAATTTGTCAACAAACGCGGTAACTAAGTAAAATCGTTCTATCGTGCAAAAAAGTTGTTTTCGAAGTGATTTCTGTCTGTTGGTTTGTGATCGTGTCAATTTTTGAGTCTATCGGTCTGGCTGTGTCCTCTATACAGCCCAGATGGTTTAATTAATCAGTCTCAACATTTATATCTTTGTTTTTAATATACATTTGGAGATACAAGTCATTTTTGATTAAAATCGGTAACCGGAAGTGGTACTTTAATCTTATGTTTTTCTGTTTCCCGGGAAAATTTTATAATTGTTTGATAAAAATTAAATTTTATAGAACAAGATGATATATTGAGTAATTATATACAACTTTTGTTCAAAAAGTTTATAAGAAATACAGTTTTTGGAAAAATTGCAAAATGAAAGTTTTACAAAAACTCTCTCCAAAACGAATGCGAATAAAAATGTTTAAAACTGTTATATATTACGTAATTATCTATAACTTTTGTCAAAAAGTATTTTCGTATTATAGGTTTTGAAAAATCGCAAATTGAAGTGCAGTGAAAGAAAGTCGTGTGGTGACCACACTTCATTTTTTTCATATGGAAATGCAATCTAGGGAAACCATTGACAACAAGACATAAACTTCTGGTTATTATTCTTGCAATGAGGTTAGGTTTCATGTTGACTGGTTGACATCGTAATGAATTTTTTGTAATACCTACTTGTTAAATATTTCTTTAAGGACTGTTTACTACTGCGTAAGCAACCTCTTTACGGCCCGGCCGTAAAAAGTGTCCGTAAAGACCACGGCCTGCTAAATTGTGTGCCAAACGTCAAACTGACATTTGTCACACAAATCGAGCAGCAAGCAAGCCTTCAACTACACTTAGAAAAAGGCGCAAAAGACTGCTATAACTCCTGAACATACGCTAAAATAACTTGCTCATTCACAATCTTAACGTCTTTAGGAATATCTTCATAATTTTCTACAGATGTCATAAGTTACGAGCTGGTTACAACTTAAAACTGCTTACAGCCATACACGAAATTGGAAATAACTGACATTTATAAACAACAGTTGCAACGTTCTACGCACTCCCAATCATTCTAAAACGTCATTACACAAACCTAGCGTTTTGATGAAAATAAATTAGAAAAATATAGATATGACTGAATTGTATGTAGGTATTACAAAAACTATTGTACAATACACGTCCGTTAGGGCCTTTACTGCCTCGCCAGTATTATTCGACTCGCTCTTCGAGCTCGTCTCACAAATTCTCTGGCTCGGCAGTAAAGGCTATCCTAACGGACTTCTACTGTAAAATACTATAAATTGTAGTTATATTATAAATTACAATTGTTTTTATATCAATACTTGCCTAACTAGTTAAATCCAAATTAGTTTTTCGGCATTTCCATTTCCGTATGAAAGAAAATGGACTATATCGGATTCTCCGCTGTCGACCTAAACATAAAGACGTGTTTAACAAATTGTTCGCGTTTATTTCTACACCACCTACAATAGAACACCGAAATTTAGTATCTCGTATAGATTAATAAATTTTTTAAACCTCATAGAATATAGCAGGGAGCAAAGAGTGCAATTTGCTTCCCCCCCTTCCCCGATATATTTTATGAGGGGGCAATCGCCCCCTTGCCCCCCCCCTATTCCTGCGCCCCTGAATAACTACGCATATTGATTCAAAGTGATGTAAATATACATATACAGCGTGTTTGTGGTCTTTTCTGTATCCTTTTAAGGGACGACAGTATACCTCAAAAGAAGTCGATAAACCTTAAAACGCCTTGGTAAATGTTGTCTAATAAGCGAGATAGTAATCTACTAGTGTTCACTTCAGGCGGAGAGAACAAAAGTCACAGCGGAGTAGCTATACTGATCCGCAAAAAATTCGCACAGTATGTACTGGATATCTTCCAATTAATGACCGACTAATAACAATCACGCTCAATGCCAAACCGACCAACCTACATATTATCCAGGTCTACATGCCAACTACACAGAGCCCGGAAGAAGAAGTAGAAGACCTATACAATCAAATTGAAGCAGTCATCTCAAACATACCCAAAAAAGAACAAGTAATAATATTGGGCGACTGGAACGCCAAAATAGGCAAAAGAGGAAACGAAGAACATCTAAAAGGAATAATCGGAAACTACGGACTAGGTGCACAAAACACTAGAGGAGAACGACTAGTACAATTCGCCACAACTAATGAATTCGCTGTCACGAACACCATGTTCAAAAACCATGCCTGACGACTATCTACTTGGACCTCTCCGGATGGCCGGACTAAGAACCAGATAGACTATATCCTAATCAGAAGAAGATGGAGAACCTCTGTTGCAGATGTAAAAGCAAAACCAAGTGCCGACTGCGGATCTGACCACAAACTACTAAGATCAAAATACACAGTCAAATTTAGAAAACCCACAGTGGGAGTAAAAACAACTAAAATATTTCCAAAAGACCCAGAGACATTCCGAGAAGCACTATCTAGCAGCACAATACCACAACCTAAGGGAGATCCGCAACTGACATGGAATGACACAAAGAAATGGATAATAAACGCTGTACACAGCACAAATCCACAAAACGCAGCAGGGAAACAAAAGCACTGGATGTCTGAGGAAACACTACAACTTGTTGAACAGTGAAGGAAAGTCAGAGCGACAACATCCGATTCATATAAAAAACAAATGCATATAAACCAACTCAATAAACAAATAAAATGCCTAAGCAGAAGGGACAAGAATAGGCACATAACAGAGATATGAACGAAGCTACAACAGCATGCGAACCGCAATGAATCGAGAGAACTGTACAATACAGTTAAATATCTATCAAGGGACTTCAAACCGCAAACTCAAAACATCAGAGATTCACAAGGAAGAACTGTCACCAACCCAGAAGAAATTGCAGAAATCTGGAAGTGTTACTGCGAAGACTTATACGCTAACACGGACGAAGAACTTGATATACCCGAGTCAATACCGGAAAAGGAGCCAAACATCCTAAGATCAGAGGTTACCGCTGCTCTGAAAAAGCTCAAGAATGGAAAATCCCCTGACTTCGATGAAATAACTGCCGAAGCACTCAAAGAGCTAGACCACACCGGGATAGAATTAATACATAACATATGCCAAGAAATATGGAATACGGGAAAGTGGCCATCAGACTGGTGTAAATCTATATTTATACCAATATTCAAAAAAGGCTCCCCATCTGAATGCAAGAACTACCGCACAATAGCATTAATATCCCACGCTAGCAAAGTCATGCTGACCATCATCAACGAACGGATGAAAGAAACCCCTCCTCCTCCCGCAGATTTCCAAAACACAGTCAGGATTCATGCCTGGCAAAGGCACACGGGAGCAAATCCTAAACCTTCGTCAAATAGTTGAAAAATCTCGCGAATTTAACATGGAAACATACTTATGCTTTGTGGACTATTCTAAGGCGTTCGACACAGTACAATGGACCGCCTTGAAAGATATACTACTGAAGATGGCAGTCCCAGAACACCTGGTCTGGCTACTCTGCAACTTGTATAAGAATAACACAACCATAGTACGAGTCGGTAACAAATACTCAAAGGACTTTAACCTTAGGGCCGGAGTACGCCAAGGGTGCATCATTTCCCCACTACTTTTTAACATATACAGTGAACATATAATGCGTGAAACCTTTGACGAATGGCAAGGCGGAGTAACGATAGGGGGCTACAGAATCAACAACCTGCGCTACGCAGACGACACAGTAGTACTATCGACCTCAAAAGAAGAACTACAACACATTATGAGCAGGCTCAAAGAAACAAGTGAAAGATACGGCCTTAAGCTAAATCCAGATAAAACAAAAGTCATGGTCATCGACAGGGCGAGAAACAACCAACCCGAAATTGGAATGATCGCAGGATACAAAACAGTTAGCCAATTCAATTATCTAGGCTCAATAATAACCAACAACGGGAGTTGCGAAGAGGAAATCCGCAGACGCCTTGCGATGGGTAGAACAGCAACAGTCAAATTGACCAAAATATGGAAAAACACCAGTATCACAAGAAACACCAAACTGCGGCTCGTTAAATCCCTCATATTCCCCATTGCCACTTATGCGTCAGAGACTTGGACCGTCAAGAAAACAGATGCCAAGAGAATAAGTGCTTTCGAAATGTGGGTATATCGAAGAATTTTACGAATACCTTGGACTGCATACCGTACGAATGCCTCAGTCCTAGAGGAACTAAATACGACAAAAAGACTCATAACAACAATAAGCAGAAACATTCTTCGATACTTTGGCCACGTAGTAAGAGGTGGGGACACCATGGAACGACTAATTGTGGAAGGCAATGTCGAAGGCAAAAGAGCAAGAGGACGGTCTCCCACGCGATGGACGGACCAGATCAAATCAGCCACGGGATACACATTTGAAGAAGCAACCCACCAAGCGCAAGACAGAACAACATGGTCCGAAAAGATAGCGCAAACATCATGATGCCACCACGTCCTTACGAAGGATGATGGACAGAGGAGGAGGAGGAATCTACTACTAAATCAGCATTATCCAATTGTTATTAAGTTTGTTTATTTGATAGATAACGTTGTCATCAATAATTAATCTTTACAAATGTTATTATTTTTATATCCGCAACCGGGTGCAAGCAACAGCGGCGGAAATTCGTCAACAAGGTTTGAGCCTTGCTTAGTAAAAAGGGTCGTAGGTACGCCGAATCAGATTTTATATAAAACATGGTAATAACTCTTTGCAGTGGACAATGCTGATTAAGTGGTAGATTACTAGATTTTAAAACAAATTACTTCTTTAATGTAAAAACTAAAAGAATTATTATCTCGCTTATTAGACAACTTTTACTAAGGCGTTTTAAGGTGTATCGACTTCTTTTGAGGTGTACTACCAGTCTCTAAAAGAATGCAGCGAAGACCGTAAACAGCCTGTATAGGATTCATCATACTAATTATAATATTTTTTTAATATAATCAGTGGCTACATTTCAATAATTCTGCATTCTGGCAACACCACTCTTGTTCACTTTCCTGGTTCAATATTTCTGCATCTATCTGTGGAAAGTGTTGCTCTGCTTTGTAGTTTATAGGAATTCTGTTATTAAACCTATCTCACTATGGCGAAAGGAAGTCACATCATTTCCGTCTTATCCGACGTCTTCACTCATCCGAAAACCCGTCAGCATCGTGTGGGTAGAATACTTGGCTGTATTATAAAAGAATTTAATAGAATTACGGGAGTTTGACAGCTTGCAAATTGGAACAACCAGCGTTCTTTGGGTTCTTTGAGTCAAGTATTATCAAAGTTAATTGAACTATTGAAACATAGTGTAATAACGTTATTCCTGGTACTTTTCCCTCGATCGCTCTATTCTTAATTCTGAACTTGACTGCATCTTCTCCACAAAAGGGAAAGGCTTTACTTACATAATATTACGTTATTTAACCCCTCCTGATTTTTACTTTTTCCGACTTTACGAGACCGTAATACGAATGTAGCAGACGCATGGGCACGTGAAGCATCCATAAATTACCCCGCCAAAGGCCTACAGAAATCGTAAAAGTGAAAACTTTCGATCAACGGGCTGTCCGGGGTAAATCAGTGAATGGCGCACTTTGGACGCAACGCTACGCGCAGGTTAATAACAAGTGTCATAAAAAAGATAAAAAGTGCCGCAAGTGACGGATTGCTTCCGTAGACGCAGTGTCAGAGCTCGCAATTACAAATGCACTTTCGGAGACCTAAAATGGACTGCGAACAGTAAGGGCTTTAAACGTAAACTGCAGGTAGCCCCAAAATCCTTTTGCGATAATAGCGCCGGCTGCTCGATAATGAAGGAAAATCCATAAACCGCCCGGGCAGATAATGCGCTTAATAAAATATTCTTGCTGACGCAAAACGCTAGGACGAAAGACAGTACCACTTTCACTGACCAGACGTCCTGTCCGGACATTTTCCAATTGTACGAATGTAAGGGTTATTTGCCTATTTTTCTAAATTATGATTTCGCCTGTATATAGGTTTTCTCATATTTTTCCGCTTGAATTTAAATGTATCGAGTTTTATGCAGGGATGGGCTTCAGGCCGTTACATAGCTGTGTTGTTGCTCCGGTCTGTCGCTGTTCACTTGTACTTTTTATCGCCTCGCAGCTGTCGTGAATTTGCATACCAGCGTGTTTTCTAGCATTGAATTTAAAACGCCAGTCCATGAGTGCGAGAGAGAAGGAATGAATGGTTTAGCTCAGTTTTCGTCTGTCTGGGCGCGAGTTGCTACAGCCCCTTCCAGTTTTTCTGGGCTGCGTGGCGTGTTTTTGTTTTGCCAATTGTCAGTTTGGAGTTGGTCACGGACCTCGTTGGGTTACTGCAAGCAGTTCTGAGAGTGTGGTTTCTCGCCGCCTTCGCGGCTTTGGTCGCGGGGGCGGCGTCATACAGAGTGAGTTTCGTTAGACGGCGTTACAGTGAGTGTTCTGAGATTTGAAGCGAGTGAATCGTATCGTTGTTGGTGCCCCGTCGTTATTGCCATACGCTTCTCTGTTTTTCGTCGAGTGGTCCGTCGGCCAATATGACCACTTCTGTGTTGTGGGATCAAAGTGAGAGCATACTCTTGGTCAACTTTTACATGCGAGCCTTGTCGTCGTTCTTGCCGCATCGTGGATTCTGTTTAGGATACTGTGGGACTTTATTATCAACGCCTACGCTGCGAGCTAGTTGGAGCTTTCCGCCCCGTTTTGCAGTCTTGGGTCTTGGGACACAGCCGGCCTTCAAGTTGGACCCATTTCGCCCGCTTCAGGTAAAGATAAGTAATCATATTAGTACTAGTTAATGTCTGTAGTCACACCCCGTTTTGTTGTGTAGTGCGAGTGGATTCACAATGTGCAGCGCCATATGCCAGCGCATTTTATTTGAGTACCAATAAATGTCTGCAATCATATCTATGCACTAACTAATGTTTATTATATCCCTTTTTATTATGTAGTGCGAGTAAATTCTCAATGTACAGCGCCATATGCTAGCGCACCTTATATGTGTACTAATTAATATCTGTAATCATATTTGTACAAGAACAATAGACCTATTTGTTAAACGCTACCGTTGTATTTTCTTTGTGTTGCATGCCGAGTTTTAGGTTCAGCAGTCTGTAGTGTATGATTAGTGTAAAGCGGATCCTGGAAGAGTTTGTGAGCGTCAAGGTAGCTTAGAACGCTCCAGCTACCGGTTCCGAGGAGTTCCAAGGCTGCACTCATACTCTAGCCCGTTTAGCTTTTGGGTTTCTGTCAAGTGGTAAGGTGAAAGGTAAGGTCACTTGCTTTCCGGTTCCTCAGTGAGTTTATCTGTGCATTCTCGTTCATCTTGACGGAATTGTGGTGGCGCTCAATCTGTTTAGATCTGTTGACCGTTGGTTAGGCAGTTACCCTTGTGTTATCTCGTGTTGGACCACCCTCGCTTCACTGAGTCTAGTCGGCACTTCTTGTTACGGGTTGGGTAGCGGTCCTATGTGAGTGACTTTCCCGATTTTGAGAGATATCGTACGCGCTAGTCGTCTAGCTTTTTCGTGGCTTTTCGTATGAGCTTGCCGTAACAGTCCTGCAATAAAGGAGTTCCAGCTGGCCACTAAGAATCATTAAATCCTCCGCACTGACGTAATTGACGAGAGGATGTATTAGGATAGACAACAAGGCACCGGGGCATTCGTCTTATTTTATTCTATCCTTACCGTCATTCCGCATCTGCGATCCGTCTAGCTCCGTTTCATATCAGAGTCCGAAATAATTGCATTCTTTCTTGGGCGCGTTTAACTGTTAGCGCAATAGTGGTTAATCGCGAACTATATGTATTTGTGTATACTACTCTGCATTTATGTGTATATGTGTGTAAACGTTATTAAATTTTGTTAATTTAAATAAAGATTTGTTGTTACTTATAAAGTACTATAATTTCTAGTACTCTACACACGTGGTAGCGGTAGTAAACTGATGAAGCTGTGGATCAGGGAAAGAACTAAAGTGCCAGATGTGGCTAGATAGCTTTACTGAAATTGACTGGACTGGACACATCAATGTAGGGCGTTGGGGGAAAGGGTAAAATATAGGTACCAAGTTGCACAATTTGCAAACGATGGAAAATATTAGAGAATAATATTCAAGGATTCAAAACTGCGGAAAATTTCAAATATCATGTTAAATTATTTCAAAGCAGGTTACAGGAAAGCTGATTATCAGACGTACTGGAACGGTTTACAGGAACATCGTCAAATAAGCTTTTACAGAATGATAATTTCTGGTAAAAGCAACTTCGCTTGATCCTCTGGGTCACCAAATGATCATCTTTACGTATAATTAAATATCAACTGATAATTACAAAAACCAAGCATTCTACCAGAGCTTATAATATTTGGGTAAAAATCGACATAATTGCAGAGGAGAAGAGTATGATTGAACGGGACGTGACTGATTTTATTTATTGAGGTGAAAAAGGTATTGTAACGAATTGTGTTTAGCACCTTTTGCAGCGATTCTTCATCACTTGATAGTATAATAAATAATGCACATATCAATACTTATATTTGACATAACTTCAACATACAATCCCCTACTAAACTTACTACACGCTTTTGAAGCCGGTAGTGCAGTAAGGATTACAGCTCATGAACAGAACATTTTCTCTTGCAGGAACTGTTTGGTGGGGATGAACCTTTGTTCAGTAGCCTAGATCCCTGTGTTGTTCGTTCAAAATATCGCAAACTGCAATAAAAGCGCAAGTAGCACAGCTTGCAATTTGCCCTTCTAAGTTCAATATGGTTATGGTGGGCACGCACACTTGCCACGCGTCCTATCCTATCCCGTAGCTTAGGTCTCTCTAAACCACCTTTCTTTTTCTTAGTGAACTTTACAGCGTCCGTTGAGCTTTCTTTCGTCAAACAGTGTCCACCCCTCTTAATTTTTCTACAATCGTTACCCTTTCCTCTTCTTCCATTTTAAGCTCTTCTTCTAGACTGGGTGGTGCACCTGCTTTTTGGATCGTTATTTAGTCTCCCCTCTGACCAATCATCTTAGACAAATTCTTCAGTTTGGCTTTATTGAATATCTGGATCAGTTCGTATGTTAAACTGAATAAATACAATTGTATAGCAATCTATAGCAGTAAAGTTCGTACCATTGCCGTTAGATGGCGTTGAAGAAAAGAGACCCGATCGGGGACGCAGTAGGTCCGATCAGTGATAATGTAAGTGTTCATAATTATATGTCCTTGTGGCTATATCTGTATAAAACTTAACAGTCTTCATTATTTGATAACGAATAGATTGACAATTATCATTCATGGTTATGCCAAGAGACTAACTTTGCATTAGAATATCTATGTCAAGAAATCTACTCATATTCACCATTTAAACTGTAGTACTAACCTGGAAAATATGTTGTGGTAAGCAACGTTCCTACCATAAGTGGTAAAATTCAATTCCTTAACATGTGTATTGATTTATTCTGTATTTAAACATTAAAGTGTTCCAAATCTAAAATTTTCACTTGTCGAACTAACATGGTTAAAATTATTACGTGGGGTTTGTGTTAATATAATGCATATTCGATTCTTTGGTAACTAGAATAGTTGAGCAGAGCATATTAATAATTAAGTAATATGTTCTCTAGTACGGTTTAGAATTTCATTAAAATATCTATCTACCATCTACATCCACACAATTCCGAGTAAAGTATTGCCTTTGGAAGGTAGCTAACATTTTATATATCAGACTATACTTAATTACTTATTACATATACATATAACCTGCAATTACGGATTGTGTTTATTTGAAGAAACTCAGCTAAAACGCTCTCTACAGATTGTCCGAAATCCGTTTTGAACATAGGAAATTAATGAGTGCGACAAGGAAGACATACACAAAATGAGTAGCAGGACAAAGATAGAATGTAGTCATGGCTAGGTAAATTTTTAGACTAAAATTAAGTCAATGAAACAAAGATAAAATATTTCACAGAAGTGTTTGTTTCATTAACTTAATTTTAGTTTAAAAATTTACCTAGCCACGATTACATTCTATCTTTGCCCTGCTACTCATTTTGTTTATGTCTTCCTAGTCGCACTCATTAAGTTCCTATGTTCAAACCGGATTTCGGACAATCTGTATACAACTACTGGATTAACTTTAAACAGAATTTAAGACTTTTAGTTACATAGTTCCTGATGTCTAAACTCCTGGATATTTTGCATACCCCAAACATTAGCTATACCCTATAGGGGTAGCCTCAAGCCTAACAACCAAATGATTAACCTTTTATGATTACTGCAGCTCAGAGGAGCTTTTGGAAGTTTTGTTTAGGCAGCAACTTTTGCTAAAACTGTCGACAGTTACCTATAAGTGCTCTTTATAGAATCCGTAGATATGAGTCGAAGTTATCAGCTGTAATTCCGCAGATATGATATCCTAAGTATTTATATCTTGCTGTTACTGTAAACCTAGGATAATATGTGAACACCACTTAGCTGAATTTTATAATTTTTTGAAAAGTTGGAAGTTTTATAAATAAAATATTTTCCATCAATATTATCAATAATTGTATAACAGTACAACTTTAAAAAATACACAGTTTAAATTTTAAGAGCTCTGAAAAGCTTTATATTCGAGAAATTACCAATTTGGTGTGCATCGGAGGCTTAAAGTACATAGAAGATGGTTCTCCAGAGATTGGGAATTAAATCTGATGAGTTACAAACTTCTCGAAGTCAGCCTTAATGAAGTGGTCTGAGCCGGCACGGTGAAGCTAATCTCAGCCTACAAGTGATATTTTACGTTAAAAATTGAAGAGAGAAATAAATAATCCCGTTGCAGGTCGAGTAATCTGAAGTACGCTGAAAACGCGCAAATTCCGAAACTTACATAAATTCGTTCAAAAGCTCCTCGGTTTTTTTAATCACCAGGACTAACCGCAGGGTTATAAAATATGGGGTTGGTGCGTTTACTTCCCGTGAATTATTCGCGCCCTATTGGTTCGGGCATTCGTAAAAGGAAAGTTGGAGATCGTTTTCGGGCGGTAAAGTACGACGCCTGGGACCAGAAAGTAATCTTTCCACGTGTCCTGGAAGTGGTAATATATGACACTGTTGGGAACTACACCAACACGTGATAAAATAACGCACTAAAAAAGTGTTACTGTCTGATTAATAGGCTCGCCTAGGCCCATTTTATTTTTGGAATTGGCGACGGCCTCGCACGTGAATAATAACAAGCAGCATACGTCAAGGCCTGACATCTTAAAAAATCAGCCCCGCGAGAGGCATTAGCTAAGAAACTCCACGGCTGTTGGTACTGCTGCGGAATTTTTATTTCATAAGATGCACAAAATCTCCACCTTTGTGGAGTTCACCTGTTACACCGTCGAATCCCGGGAATTTACATAATGAGGTTTAGTATAGGATGCCCCAAAACTGGATGAAATGCAAAAATTGAAATAATTAAGAGATACTGCATGAACAGAGTACTAAAATTAAGCAAAATGGGCAAAGTAATCAATTTTTCAACTCAAAATCTTCTTTTCTATCAGTATCATTTAATCCTAGAAAAATCGTAAAACAAATCCCATACTTAAACTACTTTTCAAGATAAGAGCCGCAACGCCGTTGGTAATGCACCTACCGCAGCGAGGAGCAAGTTTGTTTGAATCAACATAAAAAGTTAGGAGCAAATATGAAGTTTCTGGTCATTATCCTACCTTTGCTTGATATATGGCGGGTCAACCATCCACATAAAAAAATCAGAAGAAAATAGGTCTGGACCATGTATTGGTATGAAGTTCCCATTTACTTTTATGAAGCCAATTAATCCCATCATCTCATTCGAATTGTAAGGTTTTGCATTATCGTTCCTATTTGTCATGATTTGTCTGCAAAAATTGAACTCCAGCAGACTGTTGCTACATTATTGCGCATGTGCCACTGACGCGACGGCATATATACTATAGATGGCTCCATTCTTAAAATTCAGTACATGGTCTTATGCAAAACGACGTTGCCACATTTCAGCTCAAATCTCGTTGGAAATAATTACGCACCTGTCAATCATAACTAAATTCGGCTTTTGTATTTCGGGGTATTTAGCAACTACTAATGGCTTGTTTCATTTTAATCCGCATCCTTTTTTAGCAAGTAAACTTAGGCTGCCGGTTGCTGCCGGGAAGTGGCAATGTCGCCCAGAAAGCTCCCGTAAGAATTGCATTGCTCTATGCTGCCAGTACTGAATTATAAGTATGGAACGATCTATAGAACAGCACATCCTAAATGTCTACAAGTTTCAACTTCTGTTTCTTATTGCGTAAAAGTACCCCAATAACCGTACAACTTCTATATTATACAGGGAGATACTTTAATTAGATTTTCGTCTATTATTTGTATTTTATTTTAGTAAAAAACAATGTATTAGTCTTTAGATATTTAGGAACTTAATAAATCTTAATGGAAATGTAAAGTTCTGTTAAATAAATTAGATTTTCAAGTTTTGTGTTATTGAGGAATCAAAGAGCAGAGTTAGGTTAACCTGTTACAGTGACTTTAAGTTTTATGTAGAGCGAAAATTTGTATTGAAAGCAAACTTTCTGAAGAAACCGATATAAAATGTTTCTTACAATAAATGTATGATAAAAAGCCACTTTTATGTAAGTACAACAGAAATTTTACGTTTGTTCGTACAATTTCAGTATCTATTAACGGTAGTAGCCTATAAAACGTCAATTAGTGATTAGCCTTACCTTTTAAAATCTCTATACAAATTTTCTGCTACCCTATATTTCTACGAGATTTTTTATGAAGCCGTAGTTCAAGAAACTGTGGTCTGGTCCATATTTTAAACTGATGTAGCTTTCGATGTATGCAAAATTCGTAGTAAAGTCGATATTAATACCCTAGCCAGATGTCCCTTATGCTATAATAATGCAATTATGCGAATTTTATGTGCCTGCGGATGTCACGTTCTTGCAATATTGTTGTATTCTATACATTCCAAATGCCGAATGGAAGTTCAAACACTTGAGTCTGAGATGTATGTTCAGTCTTGAAATAGTAAAGCGTGTGTCTTTCCTTGAAAATGAATTTCTAAAATAATATCAAACATTTATCTGAAATATGATTCTATAACTTTACGCTTTGCAAATTGGATTGCTTTAAGCTTCTAAGAACATGTTTTACAGCTTTTGCTCGTGACGTTTTCAAAAACCACCATATTAACAAAATGTCGGTTTCTTACACATACATTTCAGATTCAGATTCCAAATAAAATTTACAAAATCAAGTTTCGCGATAGAAAATATAGGTCTGCAATTTTATTAAACAGAACAGTTATATATTTAAGCAAGACAATAGATTAATATTGTGTGTTGTTAATACCGATTGTAAAGAATATACTGCAAAGAGTGGAAACGCAGATTGCCTTAGCTTTTCACACTGCTAAGGTAAAATAAAATACAAACTTAATTGTAACGGTATTAAATAATATATTTGAAATCATAACCGTGTGTGTATTTGCAGTTCGCTGAACCATAATTAAAGATACAACTAATAGTATAGTTATTAAAGACATTTGTCCGTTAGTAAGCATCTAACAAACGAGGATAAATTTGTGGCCGATCCATCAGGCCGAGGCTAATGACTTTATCCGAGTTAGTTAGATGCGATAACGGCCTTATGTTGTTGAATATTTTTCATAATACCTATAAAAATTGAAATTTTAGAGCAATTTAAATGAAAAAGTTAAATAGTATTAGTAACGAGTGATAAATGGAAAATAATTACGCTTGGCAATACTAAAATATATTGTTGGTGACACTGTAGTAGGTTAGGTTTTGCGTCAGTTTTGACACAGACTGACGCAAAACCTAACCTGCTAACCTCGAATTTGACATAGATTTACAGTGTCACCAACTATACATTTCAGTATTGCCAATGTTAAAATGTTACTGTTCTGCTATTTCTTCACGACCTTGGCTGTTAAATGTATAACAGGCATGGCTGTTATGGGGAACTTTTTAGTCAAGTTGACAGTTCTGTTATTGACAAATAACAAGTAGGTGTTATGAAAATACATTTACCAAAAAGTAGTTCTGTTATTAACTCCCTTAACGATATATGTATTAATATATTTAACGCAGTTATTTATTAATTATTAGTTTAATTTGACAATCAACAAACCAACCGAATTACTGATGAATGCAAGTAAAATATGGTTCTGCGCATTAATAAAAAAATAGGACACACACACATATTCACGTCTAAATTTAAACAAAAAATAATAAAAATCGTGTATCTAAGTTTCAAAACACATTTTATTTGAAACTGACTAAAAAACAAAAGAGTGACTTCTGATCATATTTGAAATTTGTCATAGCCGAAAAGAAAGAAAGAAAGAAAGAAAGTAAGTAAGTTTATTTAGTATAATATACTAGTACATAGAATCATTATTATTATATATCTTAACTTATTTATCATTAATAACATTAAAATTAATAGTATTGTTTAACAAAGCTGCTTAAATATTTTTTAAAACTATAAATATTTGTCATTTGTTTTACATCTTGTGGAAGCGAATTATAGACTTTTAGTCCCTTGTAATACAGAGAATTTTGTGTACTCGCTTTATTTAATTTAGGCAGCCTAAAATCAAATCGATTCCTTGTTTTATATTGATGAACGTCAGCATTTAGTATCAAGTGATCCGACATATAATTTGGTAATAAATTATTAACAGCTTTGTAAATCAAAACCAACGTATTAAAATAAATACGTTGTTTGATACTTAGCCACTGTAACGTATTCAGCATTAACTTAATATTCGTATATTTAGAACATCGTAAAATATTTCGCATCGCTCTGTTTTGTTGTTTTTGCAACCTTTGTAAATCCGATTCATAACAAAGAAACAGGATACTTGCACAGTAATCAAAGTGTGGCGCAATAATGGTTTTATAGACTAGAATTCTAGCATTAATACTTAGTTTACTGGCTATTCTCCCCAAAAATCCAATTTTTTTAGCGACTTTCTTAATGATAAAATTTATATAACTACGAAAAGTAAGTCTATTATCTATAATAACTCCCAGATATTTAATTTCAGGCACTTGTTCTATTTCTAGACCGTCTATTTTTACTTAACAGTTATATTTTCACTATTAATTTTATTTGATACGATTATGCACTTTGTTTTGGCAATATTTAATTTTAGTTTATTTATTTGTAACCACTTTGATATCATCTCAAGATCTGTATTTATTTTGTTGACGGCATCAGTAGTATTTTCCGCAGTTACCCAAACTAATGTGTCGTCAGCAAACAAATTTAGCGAGCAGTGTTTAATATTTATTTCCAGATCATTGATGTACAGTAGAAATAGCAATGGACCTAATACGGATCCTGAGGAACCCCCAATGTGTTAAGAATTTCCGTCGATTCCTCTTCATTATACACAGTTGTTTGGGTTCGCGAAGATAGATAACTCTCGAACCATTGTTTCTCGATTCCCTGTATTCCATATTTGTCCAATTTTGTAATTAATTTTTCCCTATCGATTGTTTCAAAAGCACGCTTATAATCTAGAAACACTCCCACTACAGTTTTCTGTTGATCAAGTTCACTTTTCCAATTTGCTAGGACTAGATTTAATGCCGTTTCACAAGAATGTTTGCTTCTGAATCCGGATTGTTTGCCACTTATAATCTTATTTGCTTCGATAAACTCTGCAATTGGTTTTTGACAATTTTTTCTAAATTTGTTCGTACACCGGCAACGTATTAATTGGTCTAAATTCTTCACATTTCTTTGTACCCACAATTTTTCTGATAGGAATTACTTTGGATTTCTTCCAGGAATCTGGGAAAATTCCACTCTTTAACGACTCATTTATTAGTTTTACCAGAGGATTTCCTATAATTGGCAATGCATCTCTTAGAACCTGAACAGAAATGCCATCCGTGCTACCCTTTCTTTTTATGCTCGTAATTGTTTTCTCAAGATCGATTACAGAAATCTCCTTAAATTTAAAGATGTTAACAGGATCAGGTATGAATGCCTCTTCAAAATCGGTGTTTAGTATATCACGATTTATGTCGACAATACTATTTATGAAGTATTGGTTAAAATTTTCAGCTATCTCTTTGGAATCGGTTACTTCTACTCCTTGGAATACAATGTTTTTCGGTGTACACTCTGCTTCCGGCTTCTTAACGATATGCTTAATAACTTGCCACATATTTTTTGAGTCGCCTTGACTTTCTTTAATTTTATTTTCATAGTAGCAATTTTTTTTTTCTTTAATCAAGTTGCTATATTTGTTTCTAATTTCTTTATAGTGTTTCCAATCATTTGCATTTGCAGATAATCTAGCCTTTTTGTATAACGTGTCCCGATATTTCTGTAATTGATGCAACTCTGCGGAAAACCATGGGCAAGAGTTTTTTACCTTGCTAATGCGGTATGTAATGAGGTCAGCTAAGCAATTATGCAAAGAGTGCACAATGCCTGCCGCTGCAATATGTACATTTTTACTCATATCGTAATTATACTTAGCCAATTTATTTAATAAACCATTTGGTGAATAGTCATCAAAGAATTTCCTACGAACCGATTTGAACTCGCTGGTTATGCATTGTTTGCGAAACCTCACCTCTATACAGGAATGGTCAGTGATTTTCGGTGTATCTAGGACATCAACATTTAAATTCGAAATGTTAGTTATTACCAAATCTATTAATGTGTTCGAAGTTGCAGTCACCCGTGTACAATCGCGAACTAATTGTTTCATACCTAGATGTTGAATTAGATTTGTTAAACGTTTCGCATAGAAAGTGTCCTTGGACATGTCAATATTAAAATCACCTAAAATTAAATGTTTGCTGCGGTCTGCTACATATTCGTCGCACCATTCTTCAAATTTCATTAAAAATTCACCATCGCTTGAGCTCGGAGAGTGGTACACTACCGTGTACATGCCTTGATGAAACCCTTTTGATATGTAGATTGAAAGTAGCCATAAGTTCTTGTTATATGTGATATTCGATATTACCCTAAATTCGATATTGTTTTTCAACACTATAACTACGGCCCCGGTCTTTCGACTTGTAGAATTACACCTTATTGTACTATATCCTGGAAACTGTATTTCACAATCCTCTATTTCATCTGTAATGCGAGCTTCACTTAAGAATAGCAACGCTGGGCGCCTCCATAAGATTAAAATTTCCAATTCTTCTATATGTTTTAACATACTTTGGGAATTAAAATATATGATTTCAGAACTTCTTTCGCCTACTCTAAAAAATCAATTTTGCTTCTGGCTTGTTCCAATTTACGTTTATAAACTGCACAGTCGGTACTCCACGCTGGATGATTTGTGTCTAATTTCATTCTCAATTTTTCCACAGCATGTGCACAGTTTACACATTTTAGGTCATTATCTGTCGCTCGACATTCACTCAATAGATGTGACCCTGAACATTTTGGGCAAGCTTTATTTGACTTACATTCGCTGGCTTTGTGATTAAATCCACTGCACGAAAAACACCTGGTGACCTCTACAGCATCGTAAATTCTGCATCTATCCCAACTAATATTTAATTTTTCTTCTCTCATCATTAACCTGTACGCCATTGCATTAACTTCTGCATACACCGTATAATATTTTCTTCCAGCTTTACTTTTATTTTCTTTAATATGTGCTACTTTAAAGTCAGCTTCTTGCACATCTAAATAATTATTTTGACTTCTTATTTTATCTTCTATGGCTTCAAATGACAATTTTTCGCTTAGTCCAACTATTTTGATCCTGGGTAATCTTTTTTTCGGAATGGTTACTTCATAATTTTCTCCAAGTTTGTTGGCTACCTTTTCTTGTACTTTGTTCATTGCCTCTCTATTTTTACACTCTATTACAATACCACCTTTGCTAACATGTCGAAGTCCTGAGAATTCTAAGTCAGTAGGATCAATGGATTTTTTTATTTCCTTTTTCGTGTCCGTACTTGTCTGTTCCTGATTCTTCGGCTTTATTAAGACAACTGGATCGTGTTTCTTAATTTTAAGTTTTTCAGCATAACTCATGTCCGCCGTATCTTGTTTTTCGATTACTTGTTGAATGCTGGTTTGTATTTGTTCGTTGCGCGAATTTATAATTCCCTGTAACTCAACTAATTTTTGTGATTGATCCTTCAGTTTCTCGTTCTGTTCACTTAATCTTCCAGATATTTACAATATTAAAAAAATTAGTTTTATTTTAACGGGCTGGTTTGTGTCACCTTCGCAGTTAATAATTACCTTGGTATTAACCATTATTCTGCTAGGATACAACTAAACAGCACTTATACATTGTAGTAATTCGATTATAACGTATTGTATATTTAAAACTTGCAACGAATATTCCGCGTGCTGGAATAGTAAAATTCAAGCCAGCTGAATGCTGATTCCGTGTGCTATTATTATAACTGCATGCGACAGAGTGACGTAACGGTTTGGTGCTAATTGTGAGAAAGCGAAGGCGGGGCACAGTAGTGGGCCAACAAGCAAGCTGTGCGTGTCGCCCAAATCCAAAGGGACGCTACGCAAAGTATTTAAATGCCAGCTTGAGGCAGCATCTCCGAGATTCAGTTGCAGTTCATAGCCAGAAGCTGATATTCAAGCTGCCGTTTTAGCTTCATGGAAGCCAGTCGACTTTGCCGACATCCCAGAGCTGATATCCTGGCCATCTTGCTACGAAATAAAAGCAAATTTTGTTACTGTAATTATATTTTCCGGATGAATGTACGTCCCAGGAAGATTGAGAAAACTTAAAGCTGTAATAACGATATAACCGTTATTGCAACGCATTGTACAATAAAGGCAACGAGCCAAGGCGTGTCCAAGAGACACGTGCGCGTGCTTGCTGAATTATCAGAGCCAGGCCAAAGCGCTGCAGCATCTTGTCTCAGCTGATTTCGAGCTGCTGTCACCAGGACCGCAGTAAATAAACTTGTGTGCGGGATCTAAACACTGCATGTAGATTAAGCATTAAGATCGTAGACTGTTCCGTGCGGTCGTAACATTTATTGATTAACATAGGGTATTCTTTTATGTATTTCCATGCATTCTTGTTTCTTTTACAGATTAGATATCTTTTTATGTAAACTCTTCGGTTTTCATTTGTAGCAGATTTTGCATGTATATTTACAGCATTATAGGTGATCACGAACAGGCCGTCCAGAGCAATATTGACAATACCCTTAACGACACTGAGGTAAGAGCGGGTCTTGTACTCCCAGGACTGAGTTAACTAGCAAAAAAAGGGCAATATAAATTCATAGTACAGCAGAGTATATGGCACGGGGAAAAGCCACATTACTGTTTACGGTGCCCAACGCAGGGGTTAAATGAAAGTACCATTACACCACGCATTAAAACTGTGTAATGCCAATTTCTCCGGAAAAGGGGTGACCGAAGAAACTAAGCAGTCCGATTTCGAAAAAATCCTGATTTTTTGGTGAGATATGATTAAATAATTAGGTAATATAGTTAATTACAGGATCACAAAAGAGTAGATAAGTTTATATCTTCATATGGTTTGCTAAATAATTCTAGATTTTCCTCTTTTCTTCTAAAGTGGAACATCATCGAAAGATTGGAATACTTTTCCCTCTAACTTGCACATCCAATCAAAAAATTCAGGTTCAGTGAAGTTCAATCAAAAAAGGAATTAATATTAATGAAGCCCTGGTTGGGACCTAACAACTGGAATAGTATTGCAAGAAAGAACAAAACATGTCTAATAACCATCACACATCTTCAGCACTATTATTAGAAGGGTATTTCCTAAATCAATGGAAAGTCGTCCAAATCATAATGGTCCTATCCCTAAAGCAATGGAAACCCATTTTGGAAAGAAGAACGAATAGTCCATAACCATCAGTTCGGATTTGGGAACCAACATATTACAACTGAGTGGGTCCACCAAATTAAAAATAAAATATCAACGACTTAGAGGTTAGAACAAATGGTATAGATGACAGAATACAGCCACATATGCAGAGGACACTGCAATACTCGCGTCTAGCATGCCGTATTAAACCTGAGGGAAGATACAGACCCCCCACTAACTTTAAACGAACCATAAATAAAATGACGATGTGAAGTATACCTACTTTGGCATGCATTTACAGAAGATTAGAATCTTCACCAAGATAAAACAAAATGATGTACTTGTTAGTGGAATATACAAAATATTAACTTTCATTGGAAAATAAAATTCTAATCTACAAGTTCTTACCTAAGCTAATTTGGATGGTATACAACTCTGGGGCTCAGCTGCGAACTCGAACCTCGAAATCCCCCCCAAATTATGTTATACAGAGAGCTCTATAAATTCCTTCTATTCAAGAAGAAAGAAGAAAACAACGTTAGTATGAAATATAGTGACAAATTAATCAATAAATACGTAGTTTCTCATTCTGAACAAATTTTCTTAGTTAATTCAGAAGAAATCAAGAAGGGTAGTTTACCTGAAAAGAATATAGTTTTCACTTCACTGTCGAGGCCGACTTGTTTTTCAAAAACTGAAAATATTCTTAAAATTCTTTTCAAACCAAGCAGAACTTCATCCCACAATCTTAAAATAAAATTCAAAAATGTTTAGTTCATTGAACCTTTTGTAATATCAATCCTGGGACACACCGTAAAATTCAGAATTCGTAAAATCGTAAACAATTATTTACAAGACACTTGCATTTAGACCCATTAAAATTTGTAGCATTGCGAAGCAAACACATTAAGATAGTATAGCACATTCTATTAAAAAAATAAAATTGGTTTGCTACACTTTTTTGAGCTGCCCAGTATAATCATAATTATTTAGTTTAATGTGCACCACCTTAGTACCTCTAATTTTTATCTAAGCAAATTTTATGAAGGTTCAATTTTTAGAAATATCGTACATCCTTCTATCGTTGCCGGGCTTGTTTTTTATATAAATTATTTTTATGACTTCGTGACTTCCAACTAGTAAAACAACCGCGTTCTCAATCCAGACATACCAGCATTTTTCAAATTATTTAAACCGTAGGGAAATGCCAGTGGCGTGAAGTATTCACAACGGCCCATCGGTAAAATATACAGAGAGGTCGCATACGAGCATCAATAACCCCGAAGTTGTTAACCTATTTTTGCCGGTAGCCGCCCTTGATCTGTCAGTTTCCGTTTCAACAGCGTGGGAATTTCGCTAGGTGATGACACCTCTACGGACGTGTTATCTTTAAAAAAATGAGGAGCCAAAAATTATATGACGCTAAGACAGAGTGACTGGTAGAAAAACGTTTTTAGACAAATATGTCGTAAAAGATGGATGATGTCTGGGAGATGACAAACTCCAGATGAGTCGTGCCGTGAGGAAGGCTGAGAAGAAAAATCGCAAGGCGGGAAGCCTCGGCTCGTTTTGATCGAATGAAAATTGCGCAGCATCCGTGAAATGATACATCCGACATCCTTCGGATTCAGATAAGAGACTATTTTCTTTATTTGTGCGGTAGCAAACGTGACATTTTTTCGCAGCGACAATTTGTCGCGGGCTAGAAATGGCTCGCTTTGGGAACGGCAAAACAATTTCGTGTCGGGGGCGTTTAGGCTTTTTACCACGGCTTGACTGCCACATAATGCTGTCTATTTAGCTCTGACTTCTATACGTTATTTGGTGCACTTAATATCCATTGATTTTCACTTGGCGGAATGGGGTTTTCTTTCTTCGCCTTAATTCCTCTCAGCTTTGACAGTGGCCATTTTTATCGTGAGCTACTTAAGAAAGCCAATGTGTAAACTTTTAGCGCTAACTTCTTAATTTTGGATATATGATAGGTATACACAGGGTGTTTATAAATCGCTACGCAAGCGATACAGCAAAACCTATTTGAACCTCCGAGTTTTGCATAATGGCATAAAATATTTGCTTTCTAGTTGTAGCGTCCTGCATATTTTGGAATTTTGAAAGCCATGCTAAAATACTGTGAGACAGTATCCCGAAATCAACATGAAAATTTAAAAAAAGGCTTTGGCTGATGCACTGACGTGTAACAATTTTAAATGATAATTAAGTTGCTGTGCAATCTAAATTATGGTTAGCTATCGTTTTATTTTTCTAAATCAGTTCTTAATCACTTTTCATAACTCACATCTTTCATGAAAATGTAATTTTAATGTGTAAAAATATATTTTGGTCTCAAAATATCCATTTAAATAAACACCACTCCCTAGGTTTAGAACACCAGACACGTAAATTAAGGTTTAAGATAACTCAAAACTATTATTCACTGCTCCTGTTTTAAATAGGCCAAGTTCACGAAATCTAAACTACAATTAATTAAAAAGAAGATGCTTAAACAAAAGACTAAACATAGGTGTTGTTATACCTTAGTCCATTAATGTCTTAAGCTATTTTAAATATGAGTTAAATGTTAGAAAACCGAATTGGCTTAAATAATATAAACAAATACAGGGTGTCTCAGAAAGAAATTCACATTTAAAAACGCCATAACTTCTTTATTTTTAACTTATTTATATAGATAATTATACAATTCAAAAAAGAATTTTTGAAAATTAAGTACGAAAAATTACATAGGTTAGATGTTGCTCCTGACGGCATATGCACCCTTCCAAACATACCCTTGCGTTTTCCATTAGTTTCTTGTTCTTCAACTTTTTGGACTCGTAAGATTTAATGACGAAGCGTGGTTCCAGCAGGATAGAGCCTCTAGTGATATGGCAGCTATTACTTTAGAAACCGTAAGAGAACTTTTTCTAGAAGGATTAATTTCTCACAGAAGAAACGTTAACTATCCCCCAAGAAGTCCTGACTTGACTCCGCTGGATTTTTTTATGGGGTTATCTCAACAACGTCTTAAGGGCCGTATTCGAGAAGAAATCAAAGCCGGTGGAACTTTGTCAACGCATAATGACAAATGAAAGGGAGCGTTTGAAAGAGTGCATACGCCGCGCCGTCAGGGGCAATATCTAACCGATGTAATTTTTAGTACTTAATTTGCAAAGATTCTTTTTTCAATTGTTATAATAATGTATCTAAATAAGTTAATAATAAAGAAGTTATGGCGTTTTTAAAAGTGAATTTCTTTCTGAGACACCCTGTACATGTAAAGTTATATTCCAAATGAATTAATACCCATTAGAAGCGAGTAGGGTGAAGCGGGTAAGTACACCACCAAAAAACAATAGTTTTTGTTTAACTATCCATTATTAACACATTGTACAACCCAGTTAATTGCAGATTTGACTATAGATTTTGTACTGTAGTAGTAGTAGTAGTATTTTCGGGGAGACCCATGTCTAGCAAGTAGGCCTTTATAGGCCCTTTTTGCCAACCCCGTCTAGGCATACAGAGCACCAGGTACCTTAGTCCTACTTAGAATTTTGCCGAGACTAAGGAGCTCCAACATTAGCAAGGGATATTTCATATGCTACACATCGTAGTAACATGGGATCCACGGCTTTACATCACTTTCGAATGATGGCATTCTGTAGAGGCTTTCATCTGCATTTTTTTTATTTTTAAAAACCTCACCAGGATCGGGGATCGAACTCTAAACCCTTAGATCAGTAGCAACAATGCTTACCACTGAGCTATGGAGCCCAGCTTCTGTACTGTATATAGACATAAAAGCTAAAATGAAATCAATATAGAGTGCATTTTTCATTAAATGTCATGATTTAAAAAAATATCTTGAGTGGTGCACTTGCCTCATGCAAGTGGGGTAAATGCACTACCAGGTGGCAAAACTTGTATACTCTTATATTTTTCAATGCTGGGGTAAGTACATTATTGTAGTGTATGTATAGTAAAACTGGGAACAAAAAATAATTCTCTACCTTCACGTTTACGGAAATAATACACTGTAGTATAAAAGAACCGGTGAAATAGAAAACCTTTAGAAATTATGAATGAGCTGAAATATTGTTTTATTCAAAGAAAATTATAAAAAAAACATTACAGAGATCTTAGTAACTAATACATAACATCAGAACTGAACTTAAAAAAATATTTAGATGAGTAAATGAACTGAAACACCTATTATTTTATTCAAAGAAAATTATTAAAAAAACATTACAAAGATACTTAGTAACTAATACATAACATCAGAACTACATTTAAAAAATATTTATATGAGTAAAGTCAACATTAAATAGCAGTCGCTGTCGCCTGTCAATCCGTGGTTTAGACAATTTTCTTATTATGTGATTTACAGAGATGGTAGAAATATCTGGTTCATTTGGCCATTTGAAACGGCCTTGATCTTTTTAGTCACAACTTATAAATGTAATTTCATAATCATCTGAGTAGATTTTTGTAACCTTACCTATGTAGTAGCGTACACTTCTTTGCATCGGAAACTGCACTTGTACGTAATCCCCTTCTTCTATACTATTTACTAAATCAGATTCTTCGTCAACCTCTTCATTTTGTTGATCACCTGCATCATCATCATCCGTGCCAGTAAGAACAATTGATTCATCTAAGCTTTTGGTAGAGCTGATATCATCAAGATTTTCTTTTAAAGAAACAGTTTTTTTCTTGGAAGTGCTGATGCTGGTTCAACCTGGAAAAACTGAAATAGAAGAGCGAAACAACTGTTAAAGTAGTAGACTATTAGTTTGACTTTTGAATTTTGTTGTAAATTAGATAGATCTTTGTGTGTAAGCACCTCTGCGGTATTTGAAACTTTAAGTGGTGTTGGAGCAGGTGAATTAGAAATATTTGGACGAAAAGTTTCGACAATTAAATTTGTAAAATATATTTCATGAATTTCGCCAATTTTCGATGTATTAGATTAGGTGGTATATTTTTCGATGTACTAGGTACATTTTTCGATGTACTAGGTAAATTTTTCGATGTACTAGGTACATTTTGACTGGTGCTTGCTACAGGGCTCAAAGTTTCCTGGTTGGGTATGTATTATTATTGGAATCAAGAGCTTTAGCTCCCTGTTTATTTTTATATGTATTGTAAGCTTAAATATCTCTTTATGAATAGTGTGTTGTCGAAATGATTTTTCTGTTTACGTTTGTATTATTTAAGATATCAGGATCGTAAATACCCGTGCACGTATCACTTTTTATATTTTTCTCAGTTAATCCTACCCAAGCGGCTCCAATCAACTTGGCTAAATTTGACTTACTGGCTTTCTGTCGCGGATTGGTACGTTGTCGAGCAACCACATTTTGATCCCACTTAACTCTTAAGCCTCTAAAACACGCCACATCCAGCGGCTGGAGTAAATGAGTTGTATAGGACGGCAACTTTAGTAATGTTGTGTTTTCATTTTCGGCTTTGGAGATTACTTTTGGGCTTACATGGCTAACATGGCCATCAAAAATTAAGAGCACTGGCCTGTCAATCCCATGTTCCACATGCTCTTTCCCTTGAAAATTACCAGTGGTGGAGTTTTAGCCCCACAGATGTGTTTTCTCGCCCACTTCCAGCTGTTTGACGGTGGCACGATTGACCTATAGCAGATATTACCTTAGTTATGCTGGGATCGCTGCAAAAATATGTCTCATCGCAGTTCCATATCTGCTGAGGGCTGCTTGCTAAGTCCAAATTTCTTATTGTCGATTCCAGTAAATCAAAAAATCCATAAAAATAATTGGATTTGTTTGATTAGCTCGAACGCCTTCCAACGGTTCTGGTTCCTTCAAACACAATCTATGCCTGGTTTTAAAACCTAACCACCAATCTTCTCTTGGTCGTCCATTCTTAAAGGGCGTTTTAGTTGATTTCTTTGTACATATACTACAATATCAAACACTTCTGCACGTGAGCGTCCAAATCCAGTTTTTGTCATTATTTGAATACACATAGCTAGTTCTGCTTCCTGATGAGCTGATAATGCGCTTGCTCTGCCACCACCTCCAACAGTTCTTCCATATGTTCCTCTTCGACCTTTCAGGTGATCACGAAGGGTTTCTCTAGGTATGCCATAGACCCGTGAACAGCCTTTTATAGTTAAGTCACCATTTCGACACCTTTCCAAAGCTTCTTGCAATTGTTCCGCCGAATACAAGCTTCGCTGTGTCTTGCGTTTATAGTTTCGAACCGTTTTTAATCCTGTACTGGCATTAAATAACAACAATTACTATACAAACCAGGTTAGGGTAAATGCACCCCATGGTGCACTTTCCCAAAAAAAAAAAGTGCACTAACCCCAAACACAAAAAATTAATGGAGCAAGTGCACCACCTATTTTCCCAGTCTTTTTAATAGTGAGGTTAATTTCAATTTTTTTTAGCAAAACAAACAACTTTTAAAAGCTTAGAGGTCCTGGAACCCTTTGCCAAATGATAATCTTTCATATTTTCAAAAATATATAATAGAGACGTAATAAACTAGTATTTTTTTACTTACTTGTTCATAAAAGTTAATACTCCACCCACACATCAACTGTCACATACTCGACTGTTGACCTTGTTGGATATACAGAACACCACTGGCACTATGCATTGGTGGCTACGTTACCGCCACGGGATATTATAGTCTGTTAGTTATTTAGTTAGTTATTCTGAAGTGGTGCACTTCCCCTAAACACGGCGCTTGCCCCACTTCACCCTATGCATGTAAACGAAAACTCTTTGCTTGCATTTAGACCAACAGTTACCAACGATCAAAGATGGATTCTCCACTGATCCCTAGACAAAAATCAATGAAGGTGTTGGAAACATCCTGGTTTTCTTCAGCAAAAATACATTTAAACAATGATCGGCAGGAAAATCACATATCCTGCGATATAAAAAGCAAGATTGCGACTAATTATTAAGCAGGGTAAGCCTGTATTAAAAATCATGCAGAATACCTAACATCGCACGATTTTACGTCAGAAATCAAGCAAGAAACTCTAGTAGCACTTTGCTGTTGTCCTGGAGGTTATAAGGTTATTAGGAAAGAAGGGGGACATTTTTGGAGTTCTCTATTGAGTGTGCATTAGACGACAATACCTTGTCACTTGTCACCTATGATTCCGTATCTTGTCTTAAGTTAGTTGGAAAAGTTTCGTAATGATTCGTATAGCACTTTAGATTTTAAGTAGTGTTGTGGTAGTTTCAGAAAATGGAGACAATTGAACACCGGGCCGTGATTAAATTCGTGTAGGGAATTCTATTGAAATCACTAAAAGGTAAGAGAGCGCTCGTAATCGGCCACAGTACCAATATCTATGATGGTCGTCACTCCTATAGAAGGGTATTATTTATTCCTTTACATTCAACGGGTTAGGATAGTCTCCTATCGAGGTCGAAGAAGCTCATAAGTATAACTGCGCACTACGTGTAGTTAGGAACAGACTCACAGCCGATAATAAAAGGAAGAAGAAGAAGCTAAAAGGTTGAAAACATTTAACCAGGATGCTTTCTCATCAGAATTGTACGTCGATGTGCAAATAAGTAGAAGCGGGACAGAGAACTCTAAAATTGTGATGGAGAATACATTGTGTAAAACAGTAGCAGTAGCAAGACTATACTGCATGAAATTTTTGATGTGAATAAGACCATGGGTCAGATGAACGTCGCGGTAATTGACAGTATTGCATAAACATGATTTGAATATTTGTCGTGAGTTTCTAGCCCATGCCGATGTAGATTCTTACAAGTTTTTTGCTTGAATTGTCACCACGTACGAAAGTACGGTCGATTACTATGACCCTTTCACCAAATAAGCCATCATGGAGTGGCGGTATTCCAGCTCTTCCTCATCAAAGAAGTCGGAATGAAACCGTTTTCTGGAATTCTCGTGGCGTGCATATCAATTTTCTTGACAATGATCGTGCCATCAACGGCACCTATTACTGCGAGCTTCTGATCAAATTATGGGATCAGAACAAGATGAAACACCGTGGACGACTACGAAAAGGAGTGTTCCTACAGCACGACAAGGCTGAACTGGGTTTCGAAATCCTTCCGCACTCAGACTACTTAGGCTGTAACGCATTTTAGGAACGAGGATAGCTTACAATCTGAAGTGACTTCATGGTTAGAGGATCACAGTGTGAATTTCTATAATGAAGAAGTTATGAAACTGAAACATCAATTAACCAAGTGCGTCAATTTGGAAAGAGAAAACGCAGGAGAAAAATCGCGAACTGGGCTTAAAACTGTTGAAACTTCCCCAGATTGGAGTATTTTCTATTTTATAAATAAAAGCTTTATAAAGAGGCTGTTCAAAGCACTGCTTTGCGAATCAAAGTCCATGCTGTTTAAGGGTTTATATGCACTGCAGGATTAGCAAAAAGTGCATTAGCGTGAAACAGGACCATAACGAATAATAAAAATAGCGTAATCTTCCCTCTGTACAGAAAATGTACAATACGCATTCATAACCTTCTCTCCGTGGGTGTCTAGAAAATAAAATTAAAACCAGTTTCAGTTTTGCTTATAAAATAGTAGAAGTTTATAAAACATCAATTAAATAAGAGTTTGTTAGACAAATCACAAACCATTCCCCTCTTATTTACTAAGCAATAAGATGATTGTCGCACCATGCGATGTTAAAAACGCTTCCCAGGGGAGTATAATTCACGGAAAGTGACAAATTATGAAGATTAATTACCTAACCTACCTGGAGCATTTGCATAAATTCGTTTTTAAGGGACACCGTGGTGCAATTACTCTATTTTTCAACACGTTCCAGGTTTGATCTAGAAAGCTAGAAATACACATGACAATTTTCTGCATAATAAGATTAGTATCTATCTAGATAGTGTTGAAGCTATCGTGCACTACATAAGAAGTTTTTAGAACGGGTCCTCTCGATATCTAGAATATAGTATAATGTGACTATAGAACATGAAGCGTTTGAGATGGTATTAAAGAAAAATAAAAACGAATTTACACAAATGTTATTTTGATAATAGGCGTACTTAACAACAAAATACGTTTTAAGAAACTCTACTGTCTGGAACTCATGTTGCCTGTCATTTTACCAGCATGATGTTTTCAGGTATTCATCGTTTAGAATATATCGTACTCTGTGATTTTAGTGGAGGTGCGTAGACCGTAGGGTATTGTAACGGTGATACATCTTTGGTATAGCTATCATTTTTTGTTGTTGTTTTTTGTTTTAAAATATCCCGAAAGAAAATCTATGGGCCCTTAAAGTAAACAACACGATTATCTTGAAGGGCTTTTTCACAACACCTGCCTTTATAAACATGTAAAAGTTGGAAATGTGCCAGTATGATGATGTTTCAAAACTGTTTGTCGTTGCTACTACTCGTAGTACTGTATGGTTGCTTCTTTTTGTTACAAAAATGAATTTGATGATTAATGAAGTCAAATTGCAGGAACATCATCAGTAGACCTCCACTAAAATAATGCTTTGTCCTTGTAGGTGTAAATTGTATAAATTAAAAATTAGTGATAACTAGTTAAGAAGGAACACTTAGCCATCCTTGGCTGGCCCAGATTACTCCCTGAAATGTTTGCTTTATTACTATTTTTAGTTTTGGCGTAGTGAAGCACCCAACAAAACGACATGAATCGCTTGAGAACGCCACATAAAAGTTTCAGAGATTATTAACGGAATCAACAAATTCTAAAACAACAAATTAAAACCCCCGATTAAAAATAACTTTAAACGGAACTAAATGTTAGTTTTCTGGAAAACCCTTAATCCTTTGCTTATGGCGGATAATTGGGATTTAACCAGAGCGCTGATTGGCAAATATTCTCATCACGACTGTGGGATCCTGGTAGATGTTCGAGCGTTTACTCTCGCCACACCTGCATTATCGAGGCTGCAAACACCTTTGCCGCACACTTACACAGCTTATACAACTTTGCAGGCGCTTCTGCACCTTGTTCTTACCAAATACGAAACGTTTGCAGTTCGTAAATATATCACAGCCAATTATTTCCCTCAGACCCGCCGACTATCTATTCGTTTATCTGGCCGATCATTATCTAGACGTACTGATCGTTATTTTGCTCCTACTAGTTGCTGATAGCAGATATTGCATTAGTGTGTCAGGACAATACTTGTTCAGAGTTTGCAGGAATTTACGATTGCTAGGGGATTGTTATTCCTACCCTTTCTTATCCTTTGGTCATCTGCAGGAATGTCTAATCTTCTAGGTAAACATATTTTTCCGAAGCTTTAAAGCCAAGTCTTTCGAAAACGATTTATGTGGGACTTATTCTCATAGTTAAAGGCCGTCTCATTTTTAAAAAACTACCACTTGTTTCATTACGCTGGCAGAATTAAAATTACCCTAATATTGAGATATTTGAAGTAAAGGGTTGGCATTATCATTTGTCAGATTTGAAATAATTTCCAATTTCAATTGGTCAAGTCCAACATTTATAGATAGCAAAATGAAAAATGCATTACAAATTCTGATGTATGACGTAATCGGGCAACGAAAGATCATAGCGAAAGATGGCAAAAAATAATATCACAACCTTTAAAAGTCAAGCTGAAATGTTTCTCAGTAAACATTGTTCGGGTTGTATTTCTAAGGTATAATGCTACGTTGGTGGTTTTCTAAAAATGAGACAGCCTATATAAGAACATTTTCAGTTCGACCAATTATTTACAATGGCAACTTGAATTATCTAAGAAGTCTTTTCCGGATTTCCACTGTTTTTGTTGTCGAAACCAGCCTGAATCGAAGATGGAGAAGAATTTCTTAATAACAACATACATGTGAGTGAAAGCGAAAAAATGCCGTCAAGAATTCAAGCAAATTGAAGGATTCCGAAAAAACCTGACGATACAATATGACAATAAAAATAACAAAACAAGTATTTAGTTTGATCCAGACATAAATTGACGGAGTATCCGATTGTTGCCATAGCAATTCAAAGCAAATAACCTGAAAGCCTACAAAGAAGTGTATTCTCATTTTATAAAAATCCCCTAATTGGAAATAGCTATTTATGCAACAAGTGCTAAAAGTCGACGTTTATGCACGCGTTGCATACAATATTTTATCTAGGACCTTAACTTTACTGTTATTAATCCATAAATATCAATTTAACAAAGCTTTGCATCTACGACACTTCTAAGTTATGTCATAATAAACAGCAGGCCATGCCGCGCGGGCAAATGTTTCCGAAGCCAGTGCTGTCAAAGTCAGTTACGAAAGGTAATTATTAATACTCCACATCTGACTGTATTCATTACATAACGCTTTAATTATTTTAAAAACACTTTACCTGTAACGCAAGAAGCAACTAGAATAACTTTACAACTTCACTTCCAGTTCGAAATTGTAGTTTTATAACCTCACTTCACTTTTAGCACATGAGCTAAAAGTAAACATCTGATCTCTTTAACCACGGTAAACTATAAAACGTCACTTTTAGTGAAACAAGCTAGCGCTAAAAGGCCTACTTTTAGTAGTGGTCGTAGATAAAAGACATTAAAATAAAATAAATTCCATATAAGGCGGTATGAAACATGACACATTAAGCCATTAGCCAAAATCAAGTAGCGTATTCGGAGAACTCCAAGAAACTGTTGTGACAAATATGTGCAATTGCAGGAGATATGTAACAAATAACTAAAACATTATAAGTAAATCATTTTTTCAATGTAAAATTTAGCAACGCCACGCGATATCGTAAATATTAGGTTGGAAATTGTACCCAATAAAAGACAATTAAGTTGGAAGCTGTCTAAAATAACATTTCCTTGTATTGCTGAACATTGATTTGATGAAGGATGAAATAGGCTGTTATAATAATCTCCCGGGACGCACACAATGTAATTTTGTGTTCGCACAAACGGTAAAGACAACGTACATAAATCAAACACGTAGAGACACTCACTGTCGGTTCCTTTGATGTCAAAATACCGATTTGGATGACCTTGAACGGCTCTTGCGGGGTACTTTCCGATTGTACTAACAGATGGCGCCACTACTTTATCACGTATGATTGGTGCAAGATACAGTGCCTCTATATAGACAGTGGCGACAATACAACTAAGCCACACCCCCGCCGCCATATTTAGGCAAATTTCTAACGGTTGTTCATTTAAATCCGTAATCAGAGTCGACTATGATACGTGATTTACGTTTGGCAGTACTGAAAACATTCGAGATTTGCAGGTTAATATTTGCGTCAGTCTGTGTCAAATAACAAACAAAACCTAACCTACTAACCTCGAATTTGACATAGACTGACAATACACTTCAGTACTGCCAAAAGTATAACACGAATCACAAGTGATTTAGACATGGCTCCTAAAACCACGTGATCTAGGGAGCCAATCAAAAATAGGACACCCCATTGTCGCCACTGTCTATATAAAGACACTGTAGTAGCAGAGCTAATAATTGGCTCTGATTGGTAGAATTTTGTGCTGCCATCTGATAGTCAAGCTTAGAAATGCCCCTCGAGTTACTGCCCCAGGCACTCTAGACAGGTTTCAACATTTGGCATTAGTGTCTCTACTTGTTTGATGTATGTACGCTGGTAAAGAACTGATCGACAGCAGTCGTATCTACAGGTAAGTGACTGATTTCACACTAATAACCTACACACACGTTCTGTTCGACTATGATAGTTATTAGAAAACACCAATCAATATAGTAACTGAAAATGTTTGTAACTCGAAATTCGAACTAGAAGAGCAAACATTTTAATAGATATTACCGAAGTTAATGTTTTGACGAAAATATAATAGCTTTTCTATTGTAATTATCTGCTCACACGGCAGGTTAAAAACAAAATAGAACGAAATAAATTATCCGGCCAAAGCAAGAGCAATTTGTCACTTAACATTGTACGAGAACAACAATTAATTAAAATTATAACTTACTGTAAGTTAATTTATTATATGTATACATACATGGGTGTACACCAATTAAAAATCATTGGCACAAAAAAAAGAGAGCTGCCAAATTTGAATGGATAACATTACTCTTGCTAATTTTTTGAAAACGCCTACTGTTGCTAGTAGTAATTGCATTCTTCCTCGTTTTCTAATATATACATATCCTCTTCCGGGGCATTGGCACATCTGTGTACGTTTTAAGTTTTTGCAATTAACTCTGTACTAGCCTGTTCCTTTGCTGCACATTGGCCACAAGCAGTGCCACTTGGTCCATCTCCTCTTAAGTGACAAAGTCACCTTGCACAAGAGCGAGAATCGTGTGTTGCAGCTTCGAGGAACCAAAAGCGACAAAATTTGAGGTTATATGCTTTCTTTCATAGGCAATATTTTCTGTGCCGATTATTTCTGTGCTAAATATTATTAGGTAAGTTGTAGTTGGATGCTTTTTAAATACGTATTTGCAACACTTGTCGTCAGTAACAGTTTTGAATTTGTAACAAAGGACACATGGGTGTACATTATGCAGATGTGTCACAGTTCTCGGTACGAGCACATATTTATTTTCAAAGATGTTTCGTGAAATTGCCTCGAAATCTTTTTATGGAAAAAATGAAGAAAAAGTGCATATTTTGAATTCGGTTCAAAACCCCATCGATTCGGATTTAGGAAAAATAGAAATAGAAGATGTTGCGTTTCCTGAAGAGAATGCTCAGCCACTAAATGCAACGTGTTTTGGTACACCTAACACTAATGCTGACGATTTTTCTGATAGTGAGACAAGCGATAGTGAGGATGATATACCCTTGAGCGAATTAATCAAAACAAGAAATGTGGACATTGGTGGCTCCTCGCAAAATCCAAGGGTTTGGTTTGCAGAAAAGGACAACGAGTTTGCGAACAATGTTCCACCATTTCTGTCCACAAGTAACATAAATATACAAGAGGAAACACCTTATTCGCTTTTTCATAAAAACTTTCCCGATAATCTCTTTGACAACATTGCTACCGAAACGATTAAGTATGCTTTGCAAAATGGTAAAGAGTTTCAAGTCACATCTTCTGAGATAAAATTGTATTTTGCTATAAATGTAATCATGACATATATAAAATATCCATCATACAGAATGTACTGGTCTTCCGTTCCGAGTCTGCGCTGTGGCATCATAGCAGATACGAAGAGATATCTTTATTTTATCAACAATGACGATATACTAGAAGATAATAAAGACTCCTTCATCAGTTCGGCCGGTGTTGGATATTCTTTTCGAGACCTTTGCTAGTGCCTGTACCCCAACCGAATATATGGCCATCGATGAAATGATTATACCATTCAAAGGCCGAAACAGAAATAAACAATATATCAAATCTAAGCCCAAAAAATGGGGCTTCAAGGTTTGGGTTAGGGCCTCTGCAGATGGATATGTGTCCAAATTCGAAATGTATCAAACTTCCAAAAACCAACAAAAGCCTGAATTCGGTGTGATAGGGGATACGGTTGCCATATTATGTGCAGACATAGGAGAGAAAAACCATAAAATATTTTTAGATTACCTATATACTTCCTTGCCTCTTATAACGTTCTTGAAGGCGAATGATATTTACGTTGTTGCAACTGTAAGATCCAATAGAATAAATGATGCAAAATACAATCTGGTAAATGAAAAGACATACCTGAAAAAGGAAAGAGGGAGTTGCTCCGTGACTACATCGTCAGACAATACTCGTATTACCATTATGCGATGGGCTGATAATAGCGTTGTCCATATGATCTCTTCTTTTTTGTAAAAGAGCCACACCACACCGTAAGACGCTGGGACAAGATATCTAAGTCTCATGTTGAAATTCAAAGACCCAATGCCGTAAAAGAATATAATGTTTTATGGGAGGCGTTGACATGTCTGATAGAATGGTTGCTCATTATCCACATGCCATCAAAAACAAAAGATTTTACATGAGAATCGCATTCCATCATCTGAATGTAGCTATAATAAATGCATGGATACTATAGAGCTAATCCAAAAATTGTAGAATGCTGTTATTAGAATTCAAAGCCTCCGTTGCCACAACACTTATTAAAAAAAAATAACAATAACCTCCGCAAAAGAGGAAGACCATCAAACGAGAGTTTGCACCCTGTGAAAAAAAGAACCTGGACGAAAATAATAATGTTCCTTGCAATCGTAAGTGTCAATTTATAGCATTAAATATTTTTTTGCAGGTTATAAATCTTTTCAAAGAAATGTGTCCCAGTAAAGCATCTTTAGTCACTCGCGGGGCTTAAAACGCTCGCTCACTCGCGTTTTAACTCTACCCCACTCGTAACTAAATAGTAGCTTTACGCACTTGTATCGTAAATTACTATTATCTAAAATGTTATAAAAATTTTAAACACTCATGAAAAAACGATGCACTTATTATCCGTTGTAACGAGATTTAAAAAACCACAGTGTATAAAGATAAATCAGTACGAGGAACCTGCCTCTTTTGCATTCAAAACCTCTACATAAAAATAATATAGCTCAAATTAATTGTGCTGCATTTACGTCTTGCTTTTTAGCTGAACAATATATAGTTCATTAGTTCGTTTGCATTTGATAAGGGCAACAGATTTCATCTTTATGGCTAAGTCAACGATACCCAAAATATTAGAGAATTTTCTTGCGAATTATTGATTATTTAAACTGGTTGCGCATGTATTTAGTTATATTCATTTTAATGCTAACCCACTTTATACTGCCTAAGATTAGTTAGCGAGCGCTGTTGAACGTGATGGTCACGGAACCATATTTGGGTATCCACAATTTGCTATCTGGCTTGCTTTCAAGAGCGCTATGATGGTCATTGGTTCAGCTTGGTGAAATTAATTGTTAGGGCGTTCGGCAGAAACAGTTTTATAAAATGCTGAAATGTGTTGCCGTAACGGAATGAACAGTTAAAACCCCATGAAAAATAAATAGTCTACTATTTATATTGTTGCTAAATTTCAGGTGTATTTTGATTTTAACGAGACATACTTTTGGCATAGAATCTGGTTAAAGCTTGAGAGCTCCGACTCAAGGGCTTTAATCTCGAATTATAAATGCAGAAATTATGTAAAAAAAAATTGCAAAACACACAAGAACTTTACAATAACAATAACAAAACTAAAAGATAAAAAATGGGACCTGTAACTATAACATTACTGTTTTACTGTTACTGCATTATTGTTTAAAATTAATAATTTACTGGTACTATCTCAGACTGTTTCAAAATTATGAAAATATTAAGTGCCCCACTGTTTTCTTTCAGTGTATATTAATCATAAAAATAATATAAGTAGCTATTTAATTTTAGGTGTTGGTAAATATGGAGTATCGTGCTAAATGGTCGAAGACTATTAAGCACCATATATAATACTGGCTAATAGTGTATGTGTCAAATGGTAACTAGAAATGTGTAACTATTGTAATAACACAAACTAGATGTACTTAATTGGATATAGCATGAGTGTGTGAGATTTTTAAATCGACTTGAATTTTCACTACATTCTAACAGCCTGCCAGAATTATGACTCGTTACTGTTTTTGAGCACGAAAGGTACTTTTTGGAGGTTTTGGGTGGACAACGTGCAGACGTGTAATTTACGAAATGCAGTTTGTAATGCTGCTTCTCAGCAAGAAAACGTTCCCGTGGGTGTTACCCGGGGTTCGGAGTAAAAAGCGCCCGCAAAAATTTTCCTTCCTGTGTCGTGAACAAAGAACGGAACTAAATGGTCGAAAAGAAAGCCGGAACACTTTCTTGCAGACATTCTTTCTTTTAGATGCGTTTTTACTATTGTGTTGCGTGCGTCTTACGCTGAAAATATAAAGCAACGAACGCTTGGTGAATAAAACTCAGGTAGTGTCCGCAAGGCAAGTTTGGGCGAGGAAAATCGTTAGGGCGCTTTTAGGCGGGCAATAGGAAAAATAAGAACGAATTAATAACTTTCGAATTAATGTAAACGAAAATAAATGAGATCCGCTGAAATTACCCCACAGCCCAACTAGCGGCTTGTTTTTGTAATCTATTAAGCGCTCTATTTCACATTAACGGAGGAAATCCAGCGGCGCAACAGAGATATGAGATAATGAAGTGTGTCGTAAATACAAACAAATAGCGGAAAAGCGTTCACGTGTGAGGGAAGTACAAAAAGAAAAAGCGGATATCTGGAATTTTGCCCTGTGGAACAGGCATTTATCTTCCAGAAATAATAAAAATAGGGGAGAAAACGGTCGGGTCATCTTTGGCCGACAACGAGGTGGTGGACTTCTCTTGCAAAATTACTTGGAGAAATTAAACGCAACTAAACTACCGTTTAAGGGTAGACAAACGGAACTTAAGGATTCGAAATGGAGAGCAGGGAGCATTTCAGAGGTGCAGGGTTGTGATCAATAACGCGCGAAGTATTTGGGAGGAAAAAGGTATTCAGGTAATAATTCTTTCAAACTCGAGAATAACTAGCTTTCCTCATGAGAGGACTCATAATGTGGAAAAAATATTCTTCCAGCGTATAGAAGAGGATATTATTTTTATCATAAATGTCAAAGCAAAGGGCCTCCAGACTCCAGACTCTGCTCACTCGAGATGCTTTATACATAAAAGAAAATACCTTTTGAATTTAAAATGTAGGAGTAACTCAAAGTAGTAAATACTTATATGAAGCGGTTATCTGTCTGGGCAGATAAATCCCTTGGTTTATTGTAGCGAATTGAAAAATACTGGGAATCTCAGGAGTCAAATACAGAATGAAAATACTGGTTAAACAAAACTGCAAAACTATCCAGCATCCCTCTTCAACATTCCCGCATTTCAATTAAAACAACCTAATTAGTAATTACACTACTAAGTATTAGGAATGTAAATAATCTTCAATGTACATAAATATGTTATGTCATTTTATATGACAATAGAGCTAGCATTAAAGCATTAAACGGTCAGGGTAGTCAACGGCTGATCAGTTGCTGCATAAGCAGAAGCAGTATTTTTGTACTCAAACCAAAATGCTTATAAATTACCATCATCACATTACAATACGTTCTACCAAGTCAGCTTTACATCTTCGTGGCAGTGAAAACCACTGCACAAATCCTCCAACCGCAGAACAAGCTCGTAATGCCAATTTTTGCTGAAAGGCATAAAAACGACACCTCAGAAACAAGAATGTGCTGTTTAAACGAAATCTGAGGTGTCGAGAAGTAAATCACCAACGTCAAGCGCACCTAGACGAAAAGGGAAAGATTTATTGTTAGTTGGGGGACACCGGATTTTATTTTATTGATGCTGCGAAAGGACAGCCTTACATGCGTACTAAAATCTTAAGCCTTCGACACTCGTATTAAATGTCATTAAGACATTGTATAAACTAGCAGGCTTGGGGTAATCTGTAATTTAAATTGCGCCTATACAAATGTTGAAAATATTTTCTTTAGTTCTTTGAAGCTAATTATTAATCCAATTACCTTTGCAGTAATCATTGTTAACTAAATTAGCTATAGGTGTGCGACTATAATATAAAATTTACATAATTGTGTATATAAGTAAAAGTAAATTATAAAATGATAAGCGACTATTTATTATTAGACCATCATTAACCTTTCCATGTCCGGTGTCATACTACATAATTAACATTATATTGCAAGTGCCTATTATTGAAATGCTTGTTCTGGTTTTTAATAAAAATGTATTAAATAAGTAAGTGACTGTGGTACATACTATGAACTACTCATCTAAAAAAAAAGCAATTTAAATTTACATTGTATGGCCACGTGTCATTATTAGTAGCTTCAGCGTACTTATGCGAACGTTTTGTCCGTCTGTCCGTCCGTCTGTCTGGATCGCCTGTAACTTTCGAACGGCTACAGATATCGAAATTTTGAAAGGGGGAAAAGTTGTTGCTAAGGTCCCGATCACCTTCATGCGTTATTTGGTTTTGGCGAAAGGTGGCGATTTTCCACTTTGCAAAATTTCCAAGCATTGTAGCACAGTGGCGGCTTGTCCACTTGGCGCCATCTACAGAAGTTCGGTGGTCACGTTTTGAACTACACATTCTGGGTGCACTATAATACTTAATGTTTTCGCAGTGCTGAAGCTACTCTTTAGACCTGTAGTTGAGCAATTTACTGTCCAAATAATATGTTTTTAACTATTCTCATCCTTTACAAGTGGTTAATCTATTTTAGGGTATTGTATGTTCATTATAAAGTATTGTTATTTGATTTTGAAATCATAATCTTGTTTATTGGCTCGATAGCGGGCGTAAAATAGATTTTATGGCCCTAGGGCCTATAAAGTTGCTAAGCAGTATGACAAGCACCAACAATACAGTATAGCAACACCAACAATCCGTATAAAAACCATAGCCCACCAGCGCCAGCACAACGATGACGTAGTAGTCTGTTGTCAAAATACTGAACCCTTAATTTCGTCCATTTTGAAAAATAAAATGAAATAAAACGTTATATGTACCATGTGCCTAATCACGATTATAGCTTTCGGGAAATTTAAAGCTCTCCGCTTCGCGTCGCGCTTTTAACATTTCAACGTGCAATAATCTATTGATTATGCCCTTAATACATAAATAACTATTACTTCCGAACAATCTGCCGAAGTATTACTCTCGGGCTCGACCATTTTTACTAAAGTATCCCGCCGCCGGATGATTGTAAAAATAGTATCTCGAGAACGGCATAATCTATAAGAATGATTGCTGCAGTTTGTGTCTGCAATATTAATGCAAAGAACTGAAAAGCCTTTGTGCTAGATTGGTTGTTTTTTTTTTGTATGTGTTTGTCGACTTGCGTTCGGGATGCCAGTAGTAGCGTAGCGTAACTACTCCTATACAATGGTGTAATGGTCTCTTTAGCCGAAGTCGCCGCCCATATTGCCACATCATATATGTAACACACTATGATAGCGGCCATACGACGAATGCGTCTTAGAGCGGATGTCCTAAAGAGCGCATGGCAAGAACCACTTCTTACTTCATCGGCGGTATTACAACCTTTTGTGGGTTTTAGCATCCTCTGCGATCCTTCTTTAGGGCTTTCTATTCTTAATCACCACTCTCCAATTGTTTGGATTTTCATCGCTACCATGTCTTTCTGAACTGAATCTCTCTACCTTTCTCGTGGCCTGTTTCTTGCTCTGCCATATTCAGGATCCCAATCAGTAATAGCTTTGGCCATCCTCTCCATGCTTGAGAGGTGTCCGAACCATCTTAGTCGTTGTGCCTTGACAAAACGACCTATGGATTTTGTTCGTTGTTCTTATTGATTCATCTATTTCGTGGTTATATCTTCTTCGGTATGTTCCAGCAGGTTCTAATATCCCCTCCCCCCAACGGTCTTCTTAATATTTTTCTTTCCATGCTCTTAAGCCTGTTTTGTTGTTTGATTTTTAGGGCTCGAGTTTCGCATCCATAAGTTAGCACTGGTCTTATCATACGTTTCCATACCAACACTGTGCCGAAGTATAAATGCGGAGCAGGCACCTTCTCATTTTGCTCTTTATATACCTTCGTTCTTCTTTTGCTAACAAATAAAAGCAATAATCCATCTACTCTTATGTTTCAATTTTTTGCTCTTATAAGCGATAATCCCGTTTATTATTATTATTATTATCGACTAAAACTTTCACTAGAATAACGTTCGATTATAAGCTGTTATTGTTCATGAGACTAATGTGTGGACACCTTAAACGTATATCGCTATAGAAAGATATGCTAACCTCAAGTATTCATGGGCCGGCCATGGTACTCGCATGAAGCGAAAATTATCGGTTGAAAACATTGGGGTTATCGACTAAGCGTGGATAGACCATAGCTAAGATAAGTTGACCATATTAGAATTTATGGTTCAATACAATGGCTACTGTAGTAATATATAGAGAAAAAAAAATCGTGCAGGGAACTATATTAACAATAAATGAAGGCTAATAGGAATAAGAAAAATATTCGTTGTTCTCTGTGTTACAAAAAAACAATTTTAAAATTATTAAATATGTATATTAAATGCAACCTATGTACATGTAGAAAGATTGTTGGGGCATCCGAAATGCAGGGCCACCACAATGAACTACGGCTTTATTTACAGGACCGCGATGATGAACTGCAGCTCTATTTGAAGGGCCGCGATGTTGGTTGATAGCAGCTTATCTCTACCCCAGATTCTCGCGATGATCTGTTTCTACTTCTTCGTTGGTTTTCCTGTTTTCCAAGGACCTTTATTAATTTTTACTACCAAGAGCTGGTAGCTGTTGCCTCTCGCCTGGCACCACACAAATAAAACGATAAAAAATGCTAAACTTACTTTATTTTCTATACCTGTTACGACACGTGTAGTCACCGCTAACACCAGGACAAGAATGTTCATTTTGAAGGATGGCGGACAGCAGGTTGCTACCCTTCTGCTACATGGTACCAACTCAAAACTAGTGCAAAACTTAAAAACTACGAATATTACTAGTGCGACGAAACAAGGATCTTGTGAAATTGTATAACAATTATGGTAAATAATGCAGGAGAACGTTTAAGAGTTACTGCTGTAATTGTCATGAATTCTAAACACTGCAATTCGTTGCAAATTTAATACTTTTTCCATCGAACGATATCCATGAACAGATCCTCACTACATATTATTATTATTATTATTATTATTTGAAGATCTCGAATGTAGGCGTCGATTGTTGCACCATTTATTTTTTTTTCTAAGATGTTTAATCAAGCTTTGAAAACGACTTCACGAAATGTCAAAAACTTGTCTGTGTAGATTTATTCCAATCTTTATGTTTACTACTCATTTTCACGAACTGTCGCATCTAGAATCGCTAAGTACTTACTTCATGATTTTTTAGTTGCTATTTGCTCTTTTCTGAATATATTTACTGGTTTGCCAATAAAAATTCAAAATACCTGCCAGTACATTCAGTTTTACACTGTTTCCAAAGAAATTATAAAGGTACATTAGGTACAAGGCAACAGGTTTCAAAATAACTGGTGCGTCAATATTCAAATTTTAATATTACAAACGTTATAATACGTAAATGCTTACAATGTGAAATAAGTAGCTACACATCCATTGGGCGCACTAAAAAGGTATATCACTGGTTTTGCTAATATTTCAATTGAACTCGTATTAAGATATAGAGAATAGACGAATTATGAGCCAGCAACAATTCATTTGCCAAGGTATAAAATCCAAACCATACAACGACGATATTATTGCTGAACTATTATTCGTAAGGTTCAAAATAAAGCTAGATAAGGGTTGACTTTTAAAACCACTGTCTTTGAATGGTTTAGAATTTATTAACGTCATCACTTCGTTACTGTCAAGATTGTTAGGTCTGGTTAAAAGTTTACGCCGCCACTGTCTTTTTATGCACGCAGAGAGGGATTGTCAATTCATTGAACTTCTTCGCGAGGGCAAAAGTTAAGGCGGGGGACCAAACTAAGCAGCACAAGCAGCACCAGCTATCGTCACGCAAACAGAGTGACTGTGTTTTGATTCTACCACTCCATGCGATGTGGCAGCCATTTTAGGAGTATTGACATCCTTTAGAGGCATATGTCAAATTCGTCAAATTCAAATATCCTCCAAGGTATAGCCGACGAAATTGAAAAACAGTTTCCCGTAGCGTTGTTGTGCAGTAGAATTTTATTTCGACCCCCGGGTCGCAGTTTTAAGAAACGACATATCGCCCCGCCAACACCCTGTAGATCGACGTTTTGGTCCAGCACAGCGCTGGGAAGTCGGTCCACAACAGACACATCAGGTGGCGCCTACATAAATTACATGAATTTGTCCACGTATCTTTCAAGGTACAATTTGTTTTGACTATAGCAAGTGACACCTTTCTTTCAGCCTACAACACCTTCTTTCTACTGAGCTATATCGAGCGCCTTTTACGACTTGTTAGCTGTGGAAACGAGGTGTTCCCTGTAACACGATATCGCTTAACTAAGTACACTACAAAAGTAAGTTGAACAAAAAAAAATATCTATGATCAGTCCCTATGTATTATTTACTTGAATATTCTCCACTTGCCATTTCTACTTGATGTAATGTGAAATGCCAGTACGAAGTATGAGAGTATGTAAGTTAAGCAAAGAAAATATTTACAGGTTACAAATCAAATTCCTATAGATTCCCATTATATATAATATTATCCCTTTTGTTATCTATGTATTTTATAACATACTTACGTTATTTGTTTAAATATTAAAACTTACCAACTTACTGGCAAGACTTTGAATTTGTCTCTATACGCATATCAAATTAATTACGTTAAGTTCAACAAATATCAAAATTAACACAGGATTCTCACAATTCACAAATGGTTTTAGTCAAATTCTGTAGGATGCAGGTGTAATATCGAAAAAGATTTAGAGGATTCTCCCAGACGCAGCGAAGACCGAACTGGCTTTTAGCTCAGGATTTGTGGATCACAAACGGAAATTGAACAAACTCTGATATAGGTCTAAAAGTTTATTGGCTTTAGTCATTACGTAAGTGATTTCTAGTGCTTGCGGGCCCGCCTTTCCAGCTTAGCCTCCGCTCCACAAATACGAGAAGTTCGCCCGTCGGAATTACAACTACAACCAAAAACATCCACATCAAACAGAAACCCCATTACAACTGTAAATTTAAGTCAGCAGGAAACGAGCAAACCGATATGAATTACCCTCTGTAAATATTTAAACGTTCGGCTCTTAGTTCGACTCGAGGAGGACAGAATGTCATTTTCGGCCGAAATCTCGACGCTATCGACGTGAGAAACTGCTGTACGAGGGGATATTGATAAGCAGTCTTGGATAGATCCAAGCCACCAGAACAATTGTTGTTACTATGGAAACCAGTATATTGAAATGGTTCAGACTCTTTCTTTGTTTTACCTATGAGTATACGTTTATAATTATCTTTTAGTCAATTTAAATTGCCCTGTTTATTTTATTTGAATATTAAAAATTATTCTTTTGGCTAGCTCCTGAAAATCAGGTGTGGATTGCTTATTCTGAAATGTGATGTTACGATTTTAATTTTGACAACTCAAAATAACTTCTGTTAAATGGTACGTCAAACAACTTTGAAAATTTAATGACAAATACCTGATCGTTACATTTTTTATATAACAATATCAAACAGTAAGTAATTCTTTAATCATTAATTCATTTTTAATCTTTATTTTCTTTCAGTGCTTATTTTAAATATATAAACGTATTTACCTTTTATTTGAACTTATCAATGTCCTCGCAGTAACCAACCCGTCCCACTCTGTTACCGATCACAACTGCTACACCCAATAAACACGGTGAAGGGCTTCACGGACAACCAAAACGTCAAAACTGTCTAGAATCAGGAACAGAAGCTTCCTCACAGCATGGATCCAAACACACCCTAGTCGTTGTCATTTATCTCCAACACCGTATACAAAACCACCAAATTCCGGTTTTTAAAACAGAAAGGAAAGTTTGAGATGAGCGCAGGTCTAAAACATTCACTTCTGTGACAACTCCAGAAAACGTCGATACAGTTTGATTACTAAATTTCCTTCCACGCATTGCTGATATTGTAATATCTCCTATGAACTGGTTTTTCTCATTGTTCGTCTATTTTAGAAATGAAAAATCTATAAAGGGCTTAATTCAGAACTTCCCTAGCAAGTGGACGTAGATTTAAAAATCAAAGGAAAATAGGGATAAAAATATATTCACGTTCGTAATAATACTGAAACAATGAAAGGAAACACTTGGCAATGCGAATTAAATCAATTTCGAATAAAAAAGTTACCGACGATGGGATTTGAACTACAGCGCCTGGTAACGAGCCAGTGAATGCATGTCAATGCTCTGCGCGCAGTCCGAAGTAAAGCACGCGTTCGCTGTCTCGCCCGCCGACGCCTCCGATTGGTGAGTTGCGGCTGCCATAAATAGAACGAATTTATTGTTAACCGATGCTTTATTTTTTAGAATATTTATTGTGTATGTGTTGATCCCCATTTTTGTTAAGGGTAAAGCCTGAAATGTGTGCAAATTTCTACTTTTATCTATTTCTCAGTTAGAGCAAAAATGAACATAATTTAATTTTTTAAGGTGCTCACCCTGTATATATTTGTCCGAAATTTTTTCGGTTTCATGCCAGGTAGACATATAATCTGCTTGCCAGATGTTGTTTTCCTCCAACAAATAGTTTTGAGTTATACCGCCAACAGACAGACGAAATTGAGAAAACCTGTTTCTCGTCATCTAAAGATCATAGAACGTGAAGATGTGAAGAAATCTCGGAAAGTGATTTTTTCATTATTACAATACTTTCTACGTCTTTTAGACCAAATTGTTTAAATGCTGACCGAAAGCGGCTCAAAGTATTCTTCTAGACGATTTGTGGCTGCTTAGGAAAAAATATCTTAATTTTTTTAATACGATTGCAACCCTACGAAAAACTTGAATTCTTCCCTATGTCCCAGAAACCAAGAAACAGTAAATAGACTAGTTCCCAGCATCCAAGTTAGCATGTAAAATTACTTTTGATATATGGGGAAGAATAAACTTCACAGCTTTCTTAAAGAAAGACAAAAAGTTAACTAACAGAGCTACTAACCAAGTTATGAAATCAATTTGTCGACAAAAATCCAGGTAAACCCATCAAAGCGGTGCTGTTTTCGTAGACAAATATTATATTTTGAATATATAGCTCTGTCTGATTATTACCTCTTTTCAAAATTAAATATCTATGAAATAAATAAAATACGAGGTTATAGCTGTTGCAGAAGATTAGTTTACGGGGTTGGTAGGTGATCTCGCTGAATATTTTTTTTTATCTCTCAGATATAACACAATTCGTTAAAAACCCCTAAATATACAAATATTTAACAACCGCTAAATACGTATTTCCACAGGTAAGCTGCCATCTTTAGTAGCCTTGAACAGAGAGAGACTAAAGCTTTGGTTTCCTAAAAAAGCGGTGCCGTTATATAGCGGCCGTAAGATGTCGTTATGCGGCGGCGTCTTTATGCGGCCGTCTTAAACGGTGACGAAGCTATGGTTTCCTAGCGTCAGTTTTCACTCAAGTGGTGTGACATACAGTCGTAGAAAATGGACGATCTAGACCAGGGATGAGCAACCTTTTTTACAACGGGCCAGCTACAAACTTAAAAATGTTGTGCGGGCCGCATGTAAGAAACTTATGATAACACAAACACTGAATGATGAACTCAAATTATCTCTTTATTAATAAAAATACACCTAGTATAAAAAATTACAAAAATAAAACACTCATTAATAGAAATACTATTTAAAAGGCGGCGAAATATATATGTGGAAAAAGATAATTTTATGAGAAATAGGGTACAATGAGGCTGCGGGACACTGTAGGAATTTTTAAAAGTCAAAATGTAACATCTTTAAAGGGCCGTACAAGAAAGTGTGGTGGGCCTCAAGCGGCCCGCGAGCCGCGGGTTGCTCATCCCTGATCTAGACCTAGCATTATTAGTATATTTGGAAGATAGGAGTAATCAGAAGACGAAAACCATCGTTTGTGCGTCGCCATCTGCACTGCAATGACGAAAAATTCAGACAATACTTTCGCTTAACACCTGTATTGTTTGATTATGTATTGAATCGCATAAGAAATGACTTATCTTCTAAACCATTTAATAGACACAAAAAGCCTATATGTCCAGAAGAAAAGTAATGTATACGTGTGAAGTAAGTACACTGAATTACACACAATGTGATGTCTTTTTAGCTAGAATATACAGTGTCCGCTAAAAAGTCGGCATATGAAAAAAATTCTTATTTTTGAATTTTCAGAAAACCTTTTTACGTCAATATTTTTTGCTTGTCTAAAAACCTATTTAGCCTCTATCATATATACCGAATGATTTTTACTTGTTTAGAAAATGAAGTTTTTCGAAATTCTCAAAATCCAAAAAGTGCTATTTTTCGGAAATTAAGTAAGATTTCTATGATATTTTTTAGAGTGTGTTATTTTTAGCTAACTGAACAATCTCAAGGCCAGAAAACACCTATTTTTTGAAAATAATTTAAATATTATAAAACTACATTCGCCGCTATACACTAGTCACACCGTCAAAAAACGTTGCTGAACCGTTTCTACCCTACTGGCCCACCGCTTCAAATGAGACGGCACCGCTCTATTACGTTCGGTGTGCGCTACCGCTCTTTTGAAAAACACTTCGCTTATTATACACGACACCGTTTTTCGTGACGTCACCCACCGTATTTTTACGGCCGTTAAATGACGGCACCGCTTCCTAGGAAACCCAAGCTTAAGCCGACAAAGTTGCCGGATGACTTTCATTGGTGATTTGCTAAAGAGCATATCTTCAGCCAATTTTGTCGGGTTAGTCTCTCTCTTCAAGGCTACAGAAGATGACAGCTTAGCTGCCGAAATAGGTATTTAGCGGTTGTTAACTATTTGTGTGGTTAGGGGTTTTTAGCGAATTGTGTCAGATTCAAACCACAGGCTCCAGCAGTGTTTTAGTTTTCTCAAATATAGTTGTCCTTTTATGGTAAGCTAACTACTTATCAGTGACCCCTCGTACATTACGTTCAAAGGCCATAACACATGTCGTCACTTTTGAATATACACATCACAGCAGCGGCGTGATATATTGAAAATTGATGACAGGCGCGTGTGACACCAATATTAGAAGTCGTGCGGCCGAAGAAATAGCTGGAACACAATACAGAGAGAGCAGTTGAGGTGTTAGCGAACTTCTGGGAAACTCGCAGCCCTAGTTGGCGACAATCAATACGGTTGCTGGGTTGGCAGAACACGCACCACCGCCGCTTCTTTGTCGTTCACTACTGTACTGATTCTCTAGGGGTTGAAATCTCAAATCTGCACAATATAATATGAACGACGGCGTAAGTTAACACCTCCGAGCAAACTCACACCTGACGGTTCCGAACCTTTCGTACGGAAATTTGAACCTAGGTGGGGCTCAAAAACTGTTCCGAAGAACGCCCCAGTTAGATCCCAGATAACGCATGTTTATTTAAGCCGAAATAAAAGCTATATTAAAAGGCGTTGCCGGTTATGCGGTGCGGTGTTGAATAGTGCGAAACGGCCTTTAACCGCGGTGTAAACACGACATTAACTGGATAAAATTTTAATTTAATAGTTGGCCTTTTGTGAACACGTATTTAATCAAAAATTTCGATATGAACGAATATGCGTGTGTATTATCTGCAGGGTGAATCAGCACGTCCGACCCTTCATTAAATTTTTATTATAAAACCGGGGTAATGCAGCGTTTTAAAATTAAAACGGTCTTAATTAAAATACGCCAACAACTTGAATGTTAAGCTGAATATAAAAACTCAAATTATAATGAAATGACAGTTGTTCTCTAAATATTTGCTTTTCATTAGTTAGGTAAATCTATTTGTAGTAAATAAATAATGAACAATATATACATAGATTAAATGTCACTACCCTTCATAATTAGCTTACTACTACAATGGCATTCTTTGCGACTATGCGGAAGGAAGAAACTACAGAAACTTCCTCATTTGCGGAGTACCCTAAGGAAATTCAGGGAAGGAATATCTTGTTCCTATATAAATTTGAGAAATTGATTAGCTTATTTAGTTCCTTATAGTTAGGAAGACAAATTGGAGGTTAATTTATAGGAGCAAGTGGTTACGTCTAGTATTACACTTACACATGGGACGAAACTCCTGCAAAGCGTATACAATAGTGTTGGAGTCTTTTTCTATCATGCCGAAATAATAGAATTTTGATAGTAGTTTGAAGCCAATTCCAGAATACATCATCGTTGACCCTTAAGTTGAAACTGTGTGCTCTAATTATATCACATTTAAGAAGGTTTCAAACGGGGTATGTAATTACAATTTCAGTTATCAGTAGTTTCCTCAATATATATTTTTTAAATATGTTTTGTCAAAATATTTATTTCCAATTTACAACTTTTACAAGGTTTTCTATCAATAAAATGTGAAGAAGTACTCGTAATCATGTATTCGGTACAAAAAGTATAAAACGTCAGTAGTAGTATCAATTCAATCCTTTTTCAACAGAGAGGATGGTTTTGCAAATTGAAAGTTCAGATAGTGATTTTATTATTCATGAATAATTCTGTTTGCATATCATTTTAATCTCTAAATGCCAATGCTGGGTCAGCGCGATTGTTTTGGAAGTTTACCTAATTATCAACATAGCCAATCGCGATCTAGAACAATTGAATATCTAGTGTTCTTTTTTGCTGGCAAGCGAAGCTTAAGCAGTAATTTAATCATTCCCGATAATTGAAATTGTAACACGTCTTTTGTTTAAATAGCATTGTTTTTACACCACAGCGGATAGAAACATTAAAAACTTTACCATGCAATACCAACCATATTAAAAACAAACTCAGCTTTTAGAATTCCAGACAACAATTTTAGTTGTTAAAATAAAATTCGTAACATTTTAATTGTGTCCTTGTTTATCCGAATCCCAAAGTACAATTAATAATATTGCAAAATTCATACTAACACGTAGAGATTCGTGGGATAATGCATTATAAACTGAATTGACGGCTGGAACTTATCCCATTTGTGAGCGGCGGAAATGCATTAAATAGCTTGCTTCATTTATATTATCTTCATCTTATTACCATAATGCTTGAAGGGGTCTAAAGGGTGTTAGTTTAATTCATTTCATTACCAATAAAATACAAGTTATATTATTATCATATACGCGTAGGTGTTCTTGCTAATTGAAAATGTTTTAATTTTCTGAAAGAAAAATCCAGTTGACTAATTCTAATACACAATAGTTGTTATTGGCTTAAATGGAACACACCTTTTCGGTTTTTTCTCCCTGAATTTTTAGTAAATGTTTCAGTACTATGTAGAAGTATATGACGCTGAAATCTTTATGAAAGGAAAATTATATCAATATCAAAGACTATCGGGTTATAAAAAATCTCCTACCTTGCTAAAAAATAAAATAACTTTCTTCATTATTCTTTTATTATAACCAATAAGAACGTAATAATAATTCGTTCATATAACTTAAGTTCCCAACACGGTAGAGACGGAATAGATTTAGAAGAAAACTAATATAGATTATACCACGTGTTCAAAAATAAATTATATAAGGGTTGGCCATGGAAAAGAAAAGTACTGTCAGCAGCAAGCTTTAGAATTCTTTAACTGCCATGACTGTTGTTGTCATAATTGTATATTGAAAATTCAATTAAGCTACAATTATAATGGCTTTACAATAGAGTACAAAAATTATGATTGTATCATATTTTCCATGGCCGACCCTTATGTAATTTTTTTTAAACACATGGTAAAAGATTAGATGTTAATGTTTCCCATGTGTTAACGTAAAGGCAAAATAGAGACCATCTGTGAAATATCTTTATTATGTACTGTAGGCCAAGTACTTGAAGAAGGTGGAAAATGAGATGTTGCAGAATAAAACCATTTGAGGATTTGTAACGCATAAAAAGTACTAACCATGGTCACCACTTCATCATGTCGTTGAATAAAATCTTCTATCAAACCTCTAGAATGCAAATCAAGGGTTCGAGATTTTATAAGATAATACGTACACCTTTGTGGCACATACACTGTCAGTGTACTAAAATATGTTTTTCAGAATGTTTTCATTAAGTAACTGAGGTATCGAAGCAATTCTATTCAATTATATAACGATCACTGCAGAGGAACTTTCAGTTGACTGTGATTTCACTCCGATACATCATCCAGATTTCAAAATAAAATCTATTCAAAAGCGGTTTCTTACTATTTTTCATTTCAATTAATAATCAGCGGTCTAAGAGTACAGGTTTGAAATAGAGCAGTACATTGTGTTATTGTATGGAATTCCAATATTTCAACTGGTAAATTAATGAAATCCATTCGCCCCCGTTAAAGTAAAATACCAAACGCTATTTATTGATACTGCAGCTATTCGTACAGTTATAAAAGTATTTTAAAAAAGGACGATAGGTTTTCCGACCGAAATGACCTCAACCCGTCTCTGAGTTACAAGAAAATTGACAAACTAATTTATATTTCCAACATATACAGATACAAAGTTGTAGAAATAAACGTAGTAATGATAACGGGACTGCTGATGAAGTGGGAGACCGATCCAACGTCGCAAACACTTTTCATACGATGCTGCTCAATGTTTAGTTCCTTCTTTATTTACTAACGTTAGCCCTATCTATATAATTCACCTTAGTTTTATCTAAAAGCTAGGTAAATTTATAAGGATATGGGTGGTTTTGTCTGTCACCGTTGACGTGTAAGCTTAGCTGCAGTCCACTTGTGCAAATTTATGGACAGCTTATAACCGCTAAGACAGACGTTTATGTATGTAGCCTAATATGCGTGTGATATATCGTATTGTCTTAGCTGGTCAGACGTGTTGGGTTTTGGTATACTGGCTGCTCTATTTTTCAAATTTATCGTATTTCCACCGTGAAAGATAGCGCGGTCACTTAGGAACTTCCTTTTACGGTCAGATTTATTAGTAATATTTCGTCCCATTGTGGTGGTAAAACAGCTTATTAGCGTTATTTTGTTTATTATCTGAAGAACTTCCAGCTGCTTTTTGTAAAAACGACCACTGCTACTATTAACAGTTTTTGAAGACCTGGCGTCTCTCCTCTATGAAGAATTTGTAAGTTTGGTAGTTGCTGTTATTTCCTTTATATTTTCCAATGCTCATTGTCGGTCACTTAGGTCGAATCTGGGAAAATAAATATTTAAATGGATATCATAGAGAGTGAGTTATATTGCGAAGCATGTGCTCCGAATGGTCTCCGTGTCTGTAAGTTAATTGAGTCTGACTGCTTCAAGACTCTATTAAAGCAAAGAAATGTTGGAAAGAACCTCTTACAAGCTATTAAAAGTATTTACTGTTCAACTCAAAACGTTGTTAGGGCTAATAACCAACTACCTAAGAAATTTAATACTGCAGTACGAGTAAGGCAAGGTGTTTTAAGCCTTTTGTTATTCATTCCACTGACGGATAAAATTGAAAAAGGGTGCAGGGATAAAGTTAAGAAAGCAAGAGTTGGGGTTAAAAATCGACGGCATGTATTTGTATCAGAGCTAATATATGCTGACGATCTTGTAATAATTGCTAAATCAGAGAGAAATACTCAAACTAATCTGAATATCTGGAGCAAAGCATTTAAGAAATTACACACAAAATAGAAGTAATAGTAAAATCAAAAGAATAAAAGAAGGAGAGAATATTAGGTTGAACAATAAGTCAAATACACAGCCAGAAAACTTAGGCTCAGGGGGCAAACAGAACAGAAATTAACAGTAGAACCACGAGTGCAACTAAATTATATTATGCATTGAACAAAACTTTTATTAAGAAAACGGAAGTAAACATAGGCATAAAAACACGAGTCTTTTAACAGTGTGTATTTACCGGTTTTAATGTACAGATGTGAAGCGCGGATCTTAAATGACAGTGAACGAGCTTTCAGATTGCTTTCATTTGTATATATATTGTTCCGTCATTCAAAATGCATTGACCTAAATCAGTTTGAGAACTGACGATATTGAAATTTTCTTGTTTTTGCCGGACTTATTGATGTATTTATTAAATTATATGTGCCTTCTAAGTACCTTCAGCTTTGTGTATTTGTGTGTTAAGCTTATATTTGAAATTATACACGCTATGCTATAAACGCTACGTGTACAAGTCGCGGATTTGATCTGGGGTCCACCTCGATTTCTTACCTATAAATATTAACGATTCAATATCTTATTTTGGTACGAGGAACATCCATCGTATATTATTTACCTGCATATATAATAAAAATACCACTTTAATTGCACCGCATTTATATTTTGTTCTTGCTATAATATGTTAGGCAAAATTCTGCGTCTGATAAATGCAATTTTGTGATCTCCCCTTCAGTGCAAGTTGTGATTATCATATTACATAGGAATCTTCCAACTTAGATTCGCGAGTTGTTGAACACAAGTTGATGACGCCCATATTCGGTTTCTATCGCTTTAGTGTTAGCCCACTCCCTCCTCCGGAGTTGCTTAGCTGGCTCGTTAACGCTAGTAGTTACGGCACTGTTTTGGGTACTGACAGCTCGCTATTCTGCTTATACAGGTCAGAAGATATACGAAAATATCCCTTTTTGTAATTTAAAAATGACCACACTTTTATGTGGCCAACGGCTTCTTATGCCTGAACTAGGAAACAGTATTTAGTATATAGTTTCAACAAGACGATGCACATGCAACAAGAAGCACCAAATATGTAGTACCTGACATGTTTCTAGTTCAGTTCATTTCACTGAATGGTGATACTACCTTTGTATATTAATCATTAATATACAAAGATACTACATACAAAGCAGGGTTTATAGTACCTACTTTAGTAAAATTGCAATTTTAAAGCTACGAATACATAAGACCGTTTTAATTTGTTATTTATAGTTTATGCTGTGGCATATTATGTCAGGTATGAATTTATAATTACCTTTACTTGCAAAAACGTTATCTCATAAAGTAATTATTTAGATTACCTTTGAGACACATAAGTACTTAATATGGCGATTCAGTTATTTATATTTTTTATATATCTACTGTAAGCTATGCTACTTCCAATTGCTTTTTAAAGTTTTTAAACATATCTGAAGGGTGTGAAAGTCTTTTATGAAGTGTCGACACCTTCATTAATGGCCATGCATTTATTGTGAGCAAGTTCTCAATTCGAAAAATCGATTTAGTGGCTTTTAAACGAAAGCGGCGTTCCGTTGGCACGTTTTCCGGAGATTTCCTGAATTTCTTGCATTGACTATTAGTTTAATCGATCACTTTGTTGGGGCACAGAGTCGGTGTCAATCACTGTCAGCAAATTAACCTGCACCTTGAGATTGAACCTATCGATAACCTTCGCCCCGCATTTTTCATAGTCGAGCCAAGTTTTCTTGATTGCAAATCTACATCCGTGGATTTATCTAAATCAGTCGGAATTTAGCCCGAAAGAATAACCGTAGCGAGTAGGATGCGTTAGAACTTGCCGTGCTAAAACCACCGCTTGGCACAAAATGGCAAGACTAGTTAATAATTTAATTGGAATCTAGATCAATTAAGTTCTAATAGCATCGATTACGTATGTTTAGACGTGTGGCGACGGAAATGGCGCGTGAAGGCAATCGTGCCATTAATATTAAATCAATTATTAATGGCAACTTCTTGTGCTAGACTAATTGATATAGAAACGAAGAACAATTAAATAATAACACGGATATTAATTCTTAATTATAACTATTGTTTTCTTAATTATTCCACTGTTCGAAAGTCAACTCATAAATTAAAGCTTAAGCCGACGGCCGAGCTTCTACAATGATTACAAAATTTGGGTATTTTTTGGTGCCTCGCGGCCTTATCGATGATTTATGCGCCACAATAATCAAAGACCCGCAATGACTATGCGGAATAAGTTTGATTTATAGCCGCTGTAATTAAATGGATAGCGCTTACATCAATACTAGTTTTTTGTGGGCTGTGAAAAGGCTAGTGTTGAATCAGTTTATAAATAATCCGGTATGTAATCCCATTAATCTATTACGAGCCATAATGAATCTAAATTGTACGAGGATTGCCAAGCTTGGCTTGATTAGGAACATCTATTGTCCACCTTTGTCGGTGTCTGGGAAACGTCCAACACGGTTAAGTTCGTTAAAATAATTAAAACTTGATTCGCCACTCTGTTTTTCTGGTTTTCTCCAAAACCGCCAAACGCAAATTCGTCGACATTCCCGATAAGTTTCGTATTTATTATGTACGCGATGATCCGAAGAATTAAGACGGCGCACAGCACCTAAACTGATTTAGAAACAGCAGAAGAAATTAAAGTGATTTGGCGAGAAGCTACTCAAAACGTCCCCGGAATTTTAAAACAGCAGCGCCTCATAATGTGTCTAGCGTTTTTCTTAATTCCGGATAGAGTAGAGAGGAAGTCTGCTAAATTAATATCCATTATCCTTAAGCACAGCGTTAGTTTAATATATCCTCTTGGGGTTTCATCGCTGGTTTACCCGCTGCAGGTCTATGAAATTGAAATATATTAGTACACTAACGTTTTCATTTTTCCGGCGTGAATTCGCGGGGAAAATGGAAACGGGACTAGGAATGTTTTATTGCAGCTCGGCGCATATGCTGTGCGACTCCATTTAATTAAAATTATAAATGATGTTTCGATGGCCGGGAAAATCGCTGGCTCACGATTAATCACTCCTGTTGTGCTTGAGAAGCGTACAAGAATATTTCGTTTCTTGATCTGTTTTTTTATTACAATTGAAGTATTAGTGATTAGTGAGCCTGATTGATCGCCGTGAACACAATAATAAATATGTTGAATAGATCAGTAGTATTTTAAAAGTGGTTTGTATGATAATATTATTAAAGTATGTAAGAGTCACAATCAGTATCAGAAGTAGGATTATTTCTTGTTTTGGTAGAATATTAATGCAGAGTTGCGAAGCTTTTGGCCGAATTCGGTTCCGGTAAGGTGTTTTTAAAAGTTATGAAAAGAGGCGTATGCAAATTTCTATTCCTTGTCACTCGACGTCACGTCGACTCGATTTTAAACCGATTCGCTTCGTCTAGAGATCGCAAAAATTAATTCACGTTTTTTCGAGAATTGTCTTTAGCCTTTAGCCTCGTCGCCCATATGATGCCATCATGTGCAAAACATAATATGATAACGGCCATACCACATTACAAGCACTAGTTCAACACATTACAACGCTGCATGTGTCTTAAGCGGCGAACATCCTAAAGAGTGCGTGGAAAAAACTACTCCATGCCAAAATTTTGCCGAATTGTCGATAATGGGATTGCATCGTTTAATCTTGTTTGGATTTGATATTTAGTAGTGCTGTTTTAAATGACTTTAAAGTAAATTAAATGTTACCGACTAATAGCATGTCATATTTTTATCATTTAAGATTATTCACTTGTACAAAGCTTCGAAGAACTACAATATTAAACGTTAAAACTATAAATGTACTGTTTATAGTTGGATGACGCATACAGTTTTTTAGATTATTTGGAATAGCACCTTTTAATGTTTGCTCAATGACAAAAATGTAATTTGTTAAATTGATTCCACTTAAAAAAATATTAAAAATGTTAAACATAATAAGGATATATTTTCAAAAAAATTTCAACGCAACCCAAAATCCTTTATACCAAGTTTCTTAGTCAATTTAAAGGTTAAATGTCAAAAAGTAACTTTTAGTATAATATTTTGTTGAGTTCATGAAGCTAGGCGGCAATTATATGTTCAAGTTAATTTTAAAATCTATTATACAGTGTATAAGATAATAGTAGATTATATTATAAGTGAGAGAAATGCATCATTATTTGCGAGTGAGAATTTTGAATCGCGAGTGCCCCAGCACGAGCGATACAATTTCTCACGAGCTTATAATGGCATTTCGCTCACGTGTGATATACGACGTTTTATCTTACAGTAGCAATTCTTGTGCAGTCAGAATATGTCGCGAAATAAATTTATAATTAGTCGTCTATGATTTGTGATATACGTTTCACAGTACTGAAGTATATTGGCAGTACTGAAGTGTATTGTCAGTCTATGTCAAATTCGAGGTTCGTAGGTTAGGTTTTGTTTGTTATTTGACACAGACTGACGCAAAACTTAACCTGAAAATTACGAATTCGACATAGCTTGACAGTGCTACCAACAATGCAGTAGTATAAATAATGAAAACTCACTTGTGAATAAAACTTTATTTTAGTCACTGAAAACAGTTGTATAATGTATGGTAATAGCTGCTACTGTAAGATAAAAAATCTTATATGATTGAATCTGGACATTTATATGAGCTAAAACAATAGTAGTAGCTCTAGCTCACAAATTCTTGCATCCAAATAGAAATCTCGCTGGATTGAATTTTTAACATGTTTTTAATTAATTGATGTGGTAGTACATATTCTGACCAATATATTCGCGTAAAAAATTACAGTTGAAATCAGTTGATTTTCCGATGCATTCAAAAGTAAGGCCGCCGTTGTCAAAACAAAGTTCGATTTTTTAACTGATAATTCGATAAACAAAAACAAAGTCCGTGTATTCAAAACAAATCCCGTTATAAAACAACGTTGGACGGCCGTTATTAATTACTGTATGTAATAAATCGGTCTTTATTTTGCAAAATCAAACTTCTTTCGGCGTCACGTTTTCAATTAAACTTTCTTTTGGCGACATCGGCCCTGCTTTTGAATACAGAACATTTTACATGATTTCGTATGTATGATTGACAACAGACCGATTCCTGTTAAGTGTCAAACAAGGGTCGCCTATTAGATGTAAAAATGAATTACTTGTATTACTCATAATATTTACATACGTTCTAAATTAAGTGGAAGAAGAAGAGGAAAAAGTGTTACTCATAATATTTACTTGTTTCATGGAAATTATTGCAGCTACGATTGAAGCTAAAAATTTCTACGTACATTTTAAGTAAGAAATTTTAGTAGATGTAATTTTGATATTTTAATTAAACAATAGCAAACCACCCTCTGAAATTCTCGTGTTGTTATTAGATGATGAAGACGTAAATCAATTTCCTAAAATTGGAACCCCTCAGTTAAAATACGAACATATTTAAAATACTGCTAACAATTATTGCTGTCAACATATTATTATAAATAAACCAAGAATTATGCAATTTTCGAAATAAACATACGTTAATATTTAGAAGATATTTAAAAATGCAACGTTGAAAATATTACAACACATTTGGAGATATAAAAAGACAACCTTAGAGACAGTAAGTAAAGTAAAGGAATAATAAATTTGTAATTAAACCACAATCTTTAAATGTATTTTATTCAACACCTACTCATAATAGGCCTATTACTATTGCCTTTTCAAATCAATAAAGTCGAACATTAGTCACTAATGAGAGAAATATAGAAGTCATGGAGAAATAATTACTGTGGGTCTGTTACCATAACTACTAATTCAATGCTGGTTTTAAATGTCTGAATTGTATTAATATCCGAAGCCCTAAAGGGTAAATGGAAAATGAAGAAGAAAAAGAAGAATTGTATTAATATGTACCATATAAAAAAATCAGAGAACATTTAAATGATTTAAAGAGATCTAAGAGGGATGCTGGATACAGCGTTGTATTCCACTCGTGTGGGCCCCGCATATTAGCCACTCAAGAAAATTACCCACTCCGGCTTATGGCGCCGCGGTTAAACTTTTTTTTTCGTGACAAATATGCTACACTACACACTTATATTATACGTAAATATTAACTAACCTGTGAGTTTCCTATGTTTTATCATTAGACATATACTATAACTATTCGGAGTCATACGTTATAATTATTTTATGATTTATTGTACATAATAGCTATTTATGCAACAAGTGCTAAAAGTCGACGTTTATGCACGAGACATGAAAATTATGAAACGAAGCCAAAAGCTGAGTTTCATAGCATGTCTCGTGCATAAACGACTTTTAGCACGCGTTGCATAAATATCGATTTAACAAATGTTTGCATCTACGACACTTCTAATTTATGTCATAATGTTTGCGAAGCCAGTGCTGTCAAGGTCAGTTACGAAAGGTAATTATTAATACTCCACATCTGAGTGTATTCATTACATAACGCTTTAATTATTTCAAAAACACTTTACCTGTAACGCAAGAAACAACTAGAATAACTTTACAACTTCACTTTTAGTTCGAAATTGTAGTTTTATAACCTCACTTCACTTTTAGCACTAGAGCTAAAAGTAAACAGCTGATTTGTTTAACCACGGTAAACGTCACTTTTAGTTAAACAAGCTAGCGCTAAAGGGCCTACTTTTAGTAGTAGTCGTAGATAAAAATAGTTATACTTTGTTGTGCATTTGCCTATCATGTGATAAATCAATAAATAAATACTAATTCAACTTATCTCAAAGTAAGTAATTTACACAGGATTCAATGTGTGTGTAAAATTATATTTTTCTATAGTGCTGCGATTAAACCTTTAGATAGCATAGTTTGGGATAACTATTATTTTTCAAAATTTCAGTTTCTATCAAATCGTTGATGAACTGCACCACAACAGAATAGTGCTATGTTTCCTTGATTTGTCTGTTAGAACTAAGTCTGATCGGTTACTAATTATTACTGAGTTTTTCGTTTTTATAGGTTTGTAATCTTCTACAACTACTGCAATTATGTGGTTTCAATAAATTATTACTATTATTACAATGAGTGGCATCACTACATATAGTAATTTTGATGCCCCATGATGTTACGAGATGTTGTAGTTATTATACTTACAAGTAAGTATAATGAAATAAAACACAATTTTAAAAATCATGTGTATTTAATTCTTATTAATTATTTTTTTCTACTTTTTCAAGAAAATATAATCACAAAAATCTGGGACGGTGCTTTGTCAGCATAACTTTAAAAATTATTCTAGCTAAAACTATTATTATTATTCCCTTATGCATGGTATATCACATAGTTGCATTTATCAAACCAATTACTGTGAAAGATTACTTGTCTTATTAGTTTGCACGATATGTTTTTTTCTGACAATTCGTTCCCATTCTGATAAATGGTGTTATTAAAAGTATGTTATACCGTGAGAATAATGTAACACTATACATGGCTGAATTATGCAAAATTAGACATAGGACATTTACTTACTGTTACCGTCGTGCTTGTAAACAACATAGTGACTATAGAAACCAATTGAAACGGGATTATTCCATTGTAATTTTAAAACCGACAATTGTTACTAGCATGGGTAAATTGATTAATACTAAAATAAAGTTGTCAATGTATAGTCTTACATTATTCATACTGTGTATTGTTTTGCAGAAGATTAAATACATGTGAGTGACCGGCTCCGCATTGCGAAAAATCGGCTACGGTAAAATAAATTGAAGCTGCTTACTAGGCCGTGCAGTATTTCAAGTTTGCTGCAGTAAACAGTGTTTGCGTGCTCAGCAAAAGCCATTTTTTACACAAATTGAGAAGCAGACACGTATATTCGTGACGCGTCCCGCCGTTTAAAGTTTGGATGGAGCAATCCGACGGCAATCCGATTCGCTACGTTGAAATTTGTAGGCCTCCAGGATTCGCAGGTAACTCGATACCGGAAATGTGTTAAACTCCAGATGTGTGAAAATGAATGTGCTAAAAGGAGTGTGCTTAAATAAGTGGATTGCAATGGGGTTTTGTGCATGAAATCGCGTACGGAACCTTACTTTGGATGTGCTTCACGTTTTTAAGGACAGTTATATCGACGTTACTTTTAATATTTTTTAAATGTATTTGTGTGGCAGATATAAGTACCCTGCCCTAAGTTATATCGCACGTAGGTTGCCCATTCTTATTTTGTACATGTGTTTAGGAATGGCTAATCATTCTAGGTTTTAATCGTATTTTCTTTATGACCTTAAATGTGTGTCAATATATTTCTGTAAACAAATTGGCTTTTCTTGTTCATATGTTTCAGCCCAAATAGTAATCGTTCGTTACCACGACTGGGTATTTCAAAGAGTTTCATGCTGATAAACACACAATAAAAATTAATTATTAAGATACTAAGGCGTACGAGACGTTTTATTTAAATTTAATGTCCAGACGAAGGGGCGAAACCAACGTCTTGTTTCAGGTATTTAGCTTCTTTATTCTTTTTCTTCTTCTACTTCTAATCTTGTTCTTATTGTTGTTATTGCTTTTATTTCATTTCACAGATTAGATATTATAACGTTTTTTTTTACTACTGTGAAACATTAGAATGATGTGGTAAACCTGTACATGTATGAAGGTGTAATAATACGTCGAAGTAACTCCTTCCGCTGACACTATCATAGGAACAATGTTGACCATATTATTTGCCAGATTTTCATTTTTGAAATGGTTTAGGTCTTTGGTTTTCATTATATTGTTGATTCGCAACACTGCGATGCCAATTGTTAAACTTTTTGGACCATTTTCTCTAGTACTATATTCGGGCTGAAGCCTTTTACAATTATTTATTTTTATTGATCAAATGCAGTTGCATCAATACTAAATAGTGTCAAATATTGATGAGTTATTACTATTACTTTATTGCTATTCTTAGTTTAACTCATTTTAATGGAGTCGCATTCATGGGTGTGTATTTCCATTCACTTCAGTTTCCTATATTTTCCATAAACAAGAATATGGACACCTTCTATCTAACCATTTCTACGTTATATTTAATTAGGATTACGAATTATTTTGATTTGCGACTTTGGAAAACTATTCTGAAAACAATGTTAATGCAAACAAGCTAAAAAAGTAAATACTTTGAGGAACAAAACCTCTGGAAATTAATCGCGTGGGAATGAAGCGGTCAATAAAGTAACCGACATGTTTCAGGCGAATAACACAAAGGTCTACAAAATAAAGCAATTGCGTTCTAACTGCAGGCATTGTGTGCGTGCGGCGAAAGGCGCCGCCGAAGGTACAAAGAATTCCTGCACACTCAAAAGGATCAGCACAAATCTATTATTTCCGGTTACACAAACCGTATGCGAGCTGATCTGTTTGTGAATTGATCAGATCTCCGTTTGGAGATTAATTTAACTCCTAAGTAGCGTGTAAGGGAAGTAAACACTATCGACAAAGCATCCCTTTGGTTTTGATACCCGACATCCCGACTTGGTGTCGTTAAAATCAGAGCCGAGCAAATTATTGAGATTCGCAAACACCCTGGAGATTAATTTAGGCGGTTTTAGGTGTTTTCGTATTTTAAGCAGTTTTGCAGCTTGGTGTTAATTTCGAACGGCACTAATTAGTAAGCAGAAATGAAATTCGAGTTTCGAACTGCAAACGTATAAATGATAGATAAAGAGATTAGGAAGTTGCGTCATTACACTGTAATCCTGGTGTTGCACTAGAAAGTTTGTAATTTCTGAAACTCTATTTTACATACAAATTTCCCTCATTACTAAATGCCGAGTGCATCTACCCTAAATGTTGTTACAAGAGCGAGTTTTGTTAATTACGGCGAGTGTCACATATTCTTCATATATTTTCATTAAATTTGCGAACGCTTCTGAATTATGACCATTTGTCGGCGTGAATGCACACGAAGCTCGTGAGCTTAAATAATAAATAAGGGAAAAAGTAGTTAGCCTTATTAAAGAATTTTTCTGGAATATTAAGCTGTTTAAATTCACTAATTCCGTTGCGGACTAGAACACGCAATATTAACGTTTATAAACTTGATAAAACCAGCAGCGAAAGGCTCATTAAATTAAAATTAATTACAAACTGCGTCCAGATTGGGAATTCGCCAACTCTGATACTAATGTACAAATTTCGAATGGGATTCTGAAACTTTAGTACCCGTTTAATCGCATTTATTAGAATCGGTTTTAGCTAATTACACTTTTAAGCTTAAGGGAGTTTTAATCCCCTTTTAATTCCTTATTTTATTAATAACGGATTCCCCGTACTTTTGTAGTAATAAGACTCTAAGTTTTTTCTGAGTTTTTGGGAAGATATAAAGAGGAGATTTACATTTTGTTAAAAAGTTTTAATGACAAGAACACTGTAAAGCGATTAATTGTGAGCCTCACTAACAAAGAAAATTCTAAGAAATAAGTCAGTCTTAGTAATTGTATGTTGTGAAGGATACACGAGTTTGGTGTAGTGCAGAAATGAAACAGCTATTATAAAGCATTTTAAATTGTATCTTAGTCACAAGGAAACCTGATGTGGAAAGAGAATCAAATATTATCACCCCTTACTATTACAGTACATAAAATAAAACTTCAGTCAATTGAATATAAAATGGCAAATAAGCTAAGTTCAATAATGGCATTAAAAGGTTGCATAAGTAATACTATTTTAAGTGATCGTGAAGGGTACTGTCTATGAGAATCTAGTAGCTAGGAATATTAGTTATGATTGTTGCCATTTTCTTTAAATTATTTTGTTGTAAACCTTGGTCTTGACTGCTATTATATATTAATGCATTTTTTATTATGTCTGTATACATATAACAGCTCTCACACATTGTAAATCTTAATTTAATCTAGATAAAAAAGACTAGATGTTACTTAAAGTCTAATAATTTTCCTCAACAACTTACTCACCATTTATTGGATAACGTTTATGGATTACTCATGATACATTGTTTTGCATAAATTCACAACATAAGCGCATTACTCTGTAGCAAATGTAGATAACACTATAACAGTTTACTTATATTTCCCACTTGGTTGATGGCAAAGAAGTAATCATAATTGTGAAAATGAGCTTACATTATTTTTCCTGTTTTGTTCCGTTATACGATGTCTTCGTTTCCATTACATTAATTAATATGTACGCAAATAAAACAGTTTCAAGTAGTTTATAGAAATTGTAGTGATATAAAAGCAGTGTGAAATGCAACTGTCATTATCCTATTGATGCAAGCTAAAGTCTTTAGGTGACAATAGTAAGTACATATTAACGTGGTCCAATCTAATGTAAAAACTATAGTAATAGCATGTTAATTCGAAGCAAAAGAGTATTTTTTAGCGATCAAAAGATTCAAAATTCCTTATTCGAGTAAAAAATATAAACATTTCTGCTTGAATCTGGTGTTTTGACAACAAATTTCGAAAATTCTTATGCATTAGGAGTCCTGAGCAGCATAAAAGGTAGATTACATATTTTAATGTATGATTGCTCTTTAATTTTTTTATTATTAGAAAAATTTATTACAAATCTGCTATAGAACTCTGTTCTTCGTCTATGTTTCTATCTATTTTCAGTTTTTTGCAAAAGCTAGTAATAAATAAATGAAAATATATTAAATAAAAATAACATAATAACACATGTCCTATTATTTAATAGTTTTATTTATTTTAACAAAAATTATAAAAACTGTCGCAAAGTACAGATTTCCTGTATATAGGATGTACCACATCGAACGTAAAATCTGATAAGGCACTTTTTTATTACATATTAATTTTAGACACTCCAGTTACTCTTGCTGGGTTTCGACATTTTATGCAGTAGGCCAGGGGTTCTCAAAATTTTACCCTCGAGTACCCCTTTGCGAAAATGAAGAAAGTAACTGTACCCCTAACTCCATTGAGCGCCTGCTTAGCACTCCCTACTTAACATGATATCGTTCAATGAATACGTATATACAGTAATCCACTGCCGAAAGTAGTGCAAGCGAGCTAAGAGTTTTCAATTTCGACAGAAGTTTCTAATTGTGTGTGATGTTCACAGCTTAATAAAATCAAAAGAAGTTACAGGTTACGTAGATTTTGTGAATGGAATAAAAAATCACTTAATTCACATTAAAACATTTTTTCAATGTGTAAAATATTAACAGACATTCGCAATCCATTAAAATGACATATTTAAAATGTTCTCAAGATTTAATAACATTGGAAACAGTTCAATATTTATTTAAATTTGTAAATCGTTTTGTGTCAATAGGGTTAAACGTAACTTGCAGCACACTAATTTTTTTTAAAAGTGAAAAGTATTATTGCACTCTTGAAAACTGTCACAGTTAACTCCGTGGGACGTTCAGAATTGTTATAATATTTTTTTTCTACAACAGTGCAGTAAGCAACAATTGCATGCATCGTTTTGTTACAAAAGGTACCACTTTATTGCACTTAGTGCACTTCGCCACTAATCTATTAAACATTTTTGTACTTTTTTTTATCATTATTGCACTATTGCAGAAAAACATGTATGCAACACGTGCAAAAATGTTATGACACTTTACGTGTCGTCCGCCACGTGCCATGATCACCCACTATTTGCACTTGTTGTATAAATAACTATTATACAGTGCTTTCGTAAAGTAGTGGATACATTCGTTTAAAATTCATGGAATAACTTTTGGAAAAAACGTTGGGACCCGACGATTTTTATTTTTTCAAATAAAATTTATACATAGAGAGTGACCCCCGTAGGAGGTAACACGTTATCCATGTTTTTTTACTTTTTTTACTTACGCTAAGCTCATGTTTGCGTATAGGTCACCTGACTAAAAATTAAGAAACAAAATTGCAAAATTTAAATTTTAGGAAGAATGATTTTATGTCTTTATCAATAACAGCAATCAATAAAAAACTTGTCGGTCGTCCTGGCTACTGTCAGGAAGACAACGGTGCACAATTTAAACATTTAATTTAGTGGTTTTTGAAATTATCATTGCAATAAAATTTTTTCAACGTAACTTATTTCCCATTATAATATTTTTTCAACTTAGTTGCATGCCGATTTTAACAAAAAAATAAAGAGAAAATTTAGTAATTAGTATTCAGGTATTATACAGGGTGTAAACGGAAATTTCGTACATAGGGAAAAGGCAATGTTAAAAATTACAAAAGATCAACTACTAGCCATAGAAAATAACAGCGTTGTTTGTTTAACCATGCCAACGGTTAACTAAGCTTTGTTACATAAAATAAATTTGAAAAAAGCAAAACAATATTTATTCATTTTATGAAACAAAGCACTCATATCAATGCAATGTCCTGTTTGGGTCAAAACTAGAGTTGAGCCGTCGTAATTTTATAACATTACCTTTTCCTTATGTACCTTTCCGTTTACACCCTGTATATGTACATTCCGTGTATAACTTAAAACCACCTCTCATCTTTTTTCCGATTTTTGGTCTCGTGTCATGTTTGTGTACTATTTTTTATAGCTTTTAAACAGCTTGTTTAGATTCAGCATAATATTTATATTTAAAAAAATGTTCTTACCTACCTTCATGCTTCAATGCTTAGGTAATTATCAGTATTTTAGCAGATTTGTAGAAGTTGTTCAATTTCGGATAAAACCTGTTTCTATCAATACCAATCTATTAGACTTTCGCGTAATGTTTTTAATTAATCCCACATTAGCTTTGTAGCATTTCATCAAAAGTATAGGAAGAGAGCGTAACAAGTTAGTGTTTATTTGAAAAAATTGCAAAATGTCGTTTGTATTTTATGAACTGCCTAAAACGAATGGCTTGTTGGTGAAATATGTTGCTCTACTTTGCAGCTTTCGAGAACAGTCTACTAAACCTTTCATGAAATAGCTCATTACATCAAACAGTATGGTAAACACTGACAACATTTATGTAACAATTATTTTTAAGATAATTTCAATGGTTTAAGCCATTTTTCCATGTTTTCATCTTTCCGTCTTTCGACATCCACTAGTTATTCTGCCTTCGAAACAAACTAAGATGCGAGTTTTGCTTTTTTTACTTCCCTCGTCTAAAAGATACAAGTAATAATTTGTACATAGGGTAGGCTTTATTCTTGCCAAAAATGGGACCCAACAGATACAGGATAAATGTTATATGAGACAAAAAGGAGCAACGAATAAGTGCGTTATGTTAAATATAGTTGCATTGAAGGAATTCGAAACGTCCCGGTGGTCCACTAAGCAAATGCCTGCTTGACCTGTGAACTACCGCCGAAAAATGAAACGAATACGCCGGCTCGTTCGCAGGCGTTGAGTTTCGAGTCTCATCACCGGTAATATTTGTATTTTTACTTTAACTGAGATGCAGATAAAAGTAATAATCTGTACATAATTCAAGTTTTATTCTTGACGAAAATTGAGCCCAACAGATACAGCGCAAATGCTGTAAAGAAAAAAAATATTAAATCATAGACATATTCAATATTGAATTCATGGAGAACAATAGTATTCGAGATTTATATTGACGTAGGTTATCTCAAAGAATCAATATAGAATGCATCCCACCTGAAGGTTAAGTATACTATGGATAGAATAAAAAACAACATCAAAAATGCACGAAATAAAGCTAGAGATACAAGAAAAGTCAGTATACTTACACGCAAAATCCAGCAGTAAATCGAGGGTTATCAGTGAAGTTAAAAAAGTAGCATATATGGGCAAAAGAAGGATGGAAGAATATATTAAATGCGTTGCAGTTCGAAAAAGAGTTAACGTTAAAATCCGGCAGGTAAACAAAGATTACTGGACGAAATTTATACATGAAAAGGAGAGTAACTTATATGGAGCATAAAGAAAAATGTATGCTGAAATGAAGAAGAGAAGATGTAAATAAATACATACTACAAACGAAGGCAATACATGAGAATATGTGGTCAAGCTATTTTAAGAAATTGTATCTACGAGATGATACAACAAATAATAAAGACCGACTAATCGAGAACGTAGCACATAGCTCAACCATAACAATAGAGTTGTTAAATGAATCACTAAGAAAGATAAAGAACTGGAAGACTGCAGGACATGATAGAATTTCCAACAATATTCTCAATTATGAGGGCACAGATCGTTGTATGGAATTAACAAGGCTTTTTCAAATGATACTGAACAAGGGATCAATACTAAAATATTGGAAATCCAGCATTACGGCACGGACAGGAAATAAAAAGAACTCCTAAAACTACAGAGGAATTACACTACTCAGCATCAGTATGAAACTATTTACTAACATACTTAAATCTATTATCTCTACCAACATACAGATAAGTGAAGAACAATATAGGGGTTCCGAAATAACAGATCTGTCACAGATGCATTTTTTTATCGTACATCAAATATTGGAGGAATCCATTGAATTCTATAAACCTTCATATATGTGTTATATCGATCTCACTAAAGCTACTAGAATGTGCAATAACCGATTACCTAAAATGGCTAGAGACGGCAGAACAGGAACGTCAAGACCATTAGAAGACCACCAAAAAGATGGAGGTATGGCTGAACTTCAGTATTCCAAGAATAATGTAAAATGATTGGAACAAAAATGTCTTCGACATAAGACAAAATAGAAGAAGAACTGTTTTTATGTAGAGCGGTGCTTTACGAAGACGTCACATTAACCATTCCTCTTATGGTGTTGGGTCCTCTATTCATTCCGTATAGATATTCCTGAGTCGGGTCAGTTCCCTCGCATGTTTAATGGGTTTTCTTCTTTTACTTGTCCACTTGTCACATGATTGTGGATCTTCAACTTCTTTTTTTATCAGCTCTCATTTCATGTATTAGTTTAAAGCATCTGTAGTGTGCCATACTTGATGCATATCCATCTATATCAAATCTATTTTTTTTTCGGTTTCCTCGACAATTGGGTTTTATTCTAGGTCGTTTCTGATTATTATGTTTCTTAATTTCTTCTGGTTTTTCTTAGCACTCTTCATAGATTTTAAATTTCTAATTATATAATAATAATCGTTGCTAATCTATTTAAGAATCTGATCCATGTAATAGTTTGTAAACGTTCAATTTTGTTTTCTTAGTCAGTTTTTTCTTTTCTATTGCGATGTTTCTGCTTATTATAATTATTGTAATTCCTCTCTTGTGTTCATCAGAATATATCACATTTGTAAACTATACGAAACAACCTTTGGAATTAAATGTGAAGTTTTATAACTCGAGCTGCAGATGAAGTTAACTATTGCGCAGAAGGAAAATAGAGTGGCATTGCATTATTTACTACTTTCATATCAAAGGATCATATTTTATATGTACTCACAACTAGTTTGGTGCGTATTTTAAGAGGCATACTAAATCCATACATGTTGCTGACGTGTTGAAAACTACAAATGAAACGGAGACAGAAGCTAATGAAACGAACGAATTTGAGCGAAGTCCATGGAGCTCTAATGTGATCTACATATGTAACATTTAGTTAGTTTATTAACTACATACAAAGCTCCGTAATTAATACAGTGATTAATGCATAAGTGCCGCAGAGTAGGTTTCATTCAATTTATTAGTGCGGATATCGTTAGCTTCACACACGATCTGTACTTCTCACGGTAGTCGAGAGCTTCATTACTCATTGTTTTTTAGTTGAAACTCGAAAAAACAGGCAGCGGCCGGCTCAAAAAGCGCTGCCTTGCAGTTAATTTCATGCAAGATGTGCCGCGGATTTATGTTTCTATTCATCGGCAACTAAACCGAACTGCTACAAGCCCATTCAGAGGCGTGGTAATTTGTACAAACACATTACCTGCGCCATTAAGTATCGCAGACAAACGAACTAACAGAGCAGCTCTTTTATGCGCGAACATAAACTACAAGAACGGTTTCGTTGAAAATCCGGCCTTGCACATTTCGCAAGAAAACATACGAGAGTAGGTCGTAACTTAGTGCAAGGACTTAGCTGCTGGTCTCGGACATAAATTTTTCTCCCAATACCGCGGTATCAGAAAAGCTCTTTGAGATAAAGATCGCAAAATGTTGGCACGGAAAGTAAGTATGTAAGATTAACTACCTACATTGTTATAGTGCCCTTTTTGCAAAAAGGAAAACTCCGCTTCAGTTCCCGCGGATACTCCAGAACAGTTCAAAATTGCGTTTAGTGGAGAAGTATGACAGCCCTAAACTAGGCGATTAAGAATTTTATTCAGCTCTTGTATGAAATTATTTTGTTGAGAATATCCCTTATGCAAATTTAGTTGGAAATTTTCCATGGTAACGGCGAAAATTGATAATCGGAAATTTACCGGAAAATTTCCACTTATGTCACTGTCATCACAAAAAACCGTAAACTATTAGTAGTTAGATATTAGTTTCGTAATTTTTTTAATAAAAATGTTTTCTGTACTGTGTTTTTTCATTCATGATATTCTCTATCAAAATATAACGCGTGCTTAAAAAATTTCCCTATGGAAATATTTGGAAATATGTTATGCAGCTATTGTTTTTCAACAAAAGCATTCGTGCATGCCTCCAAGAAAAAATCCCTCCTCCTTCGGAGTCGGGATTTTTTCAGTTGGCATGCACTCATGCATTATTGAAAAAATAGCTGCAGAACGTATTTCCAAATATTTCCGGAAATTTTTCAAGCACTTGTTATATTTCTACCGAAAGTTTACAGCTGCCATGCCATCATATTTGCTGATTCTTACCGGCACATTGAAAGAAGAAACGTGGACATTATTTTGTAGTTATACGTTTCCCCGTGAGCTTATATGAGTTTGTGTTTACACTTAAATGGTAATCCTGTTTGCTGTGTTTGATTCTTTGTCATTCACAATACATCACACATTTGCTTAAAAGCGTAATTTGTATAAATAATAAAACCTTCTATACGATGAAACGTGAAACACATGCATCAATAAAGGAAATGTCTTTCTTGGTTTATTATTGACAGATCATTTTATCTTTCTAACAATTAATTTCAGTTTAAGGGCATCTTGCAATACGATGGTGTACGTAATTTTTGTTTAAATTTCTTCTGTCGCGTGATCTTGAAACATACATGTTATATAAACAAGTATTTCAAGAAAAATTCGCATCTCAGGTAATATCTGCCCTCTATACAGGAAAATTCATTAAAGATACAGTTTCATAATTTTAAGATTTTGTCTAAATACCTACTCAGCTGTACAGGGTCTTAGAAACGCACGAAAAAAAGTTAGTGTGTATGTTCTACACACTCAACCAATGAAAGCATGTTATATGTATATCACAAGGTGGAAAACACCCCGTTGAAGATTTATAGCCAGTTTCGGCATTTTTCGTAGAATATTCATTTTAAAATTGTCCATAAACAACCATTAGCTGAAAGCTCAATCCTATATTACCAATGTGTTTTGAACTGCTTTGCAATTATTGTTAACAACTGGTTCCCGAAGAGTTACTACAATGGAGTAAACAACTGTTTTTAGATGTCCCCAGAAAATGTCAACTGGATTTAAATCAGGAAATTGCTTAGGCCATGAAAATTGTCCTCCGACCTATCTATTTCACCTTATGTTGTGTGTATAATTGCATCGTACTTAAATTTAAAATGATATTAACTCTACTAAAATACATTTTTTATCCTGGTTTGTAGAACACCTCCACAAATTTTTGCCCAACCGTTTGTGCCTTCCGCATTTATTATGTATGTTAATGATATATTTTTAAAATGTGATATTATATAATTTGTACTAATCCATCAATAGTCGTAAATCCAATACCTTTATAATAGATATGTCTAAATATGAATAGGGTGTGGAAATGATCTGGTATTGAATACAAGAAAAGAAATGTGCTCACACTATTGAAAACTAAAAAGCTATTTGTCGAGAAACCACAGGTGAATTTAGAGGAAAACTCGACTCGTACTCCAACTTCGTTTATAACTCAGCAAAAAATATTTTATTCCACTACAGTGGAGTTCCAAAGTTAAAGCACCCTCCTAGTTTACTACCGGAGTTGTACAAATTCTCCGCTGAAATATGACATAATCTGCTGGGGAAATTGCACACATGTTAACAAGGTGTTTACTCGACAACAAAGGATAATTCCAACAATAACTCAAACTATAAAATTTTTGAATAACCTGCCAAAAAGACTAGGAAGTCGTTTAATAACAAATGAATGAAATGTTTGATTGCTTAAATGAAATGCGCTTATATTCATGTAAGGCTTAAATTGTGTATTTCGAATAATGTATTGTTTTTCCTTTTTGAGTTCTTGTTTTAGCTGTGTTGTCACTGTATAAGTCTAATTACCCCGGTGTAAATTTCCGTTTGCTTGGGATTTTATCACTCTGTGGTGTTTAAACAGGTCGTATTTTATATACTTTTAGCGTTCGCTCTCATACTTTTTGTTGCAGTCACCTATTCACTTTTAATAGTTTGTACAGGATAGGTTGTTGGACAACAGTCATGTCAGTGTTATTAGTAGAAATAAGCCTGTTCTATTATTATTATTACTGTAACGTATCATTACTGTCTTGTTTTCGATGTTGACCTAATCAATAATTATGTTGAAATTCAAGATAGTTTAATGACTTACCTTCTCATATACTTTAATCAAGCAGAATTACATTTTTAAGTACGCTATAGCTTTCTCTAGCTATTATGTGAAATTCCTTAATTAAGTTCAAAGTGTTTCCCTAATTACACAAAACCTGAAGAATAATGCACGTCAAAACGTGTATAAAGAGTTAGAAATGTTCTTTTTTGTCTTTTTATTTTTATTGCCTATAAAAGGTGTCTGTTATCATCTTATTTTAAGAGTAAATTGATTTGCCCAATAATATTTTAACTTTTCTTAATTTTTGAATTTTCTATACAATTGGTGATTCAAATGATTCTATTGTTTTACCATTTTGCTAATGTTTTATAAGCTTTTTTACTTGCTTTTGGTCTCCAATGCATTATTATATCAGCGATCCACTTACTAGTCTTGATTTCGACGGAGGTAGCCTGATTGGTATTCACTCACTATCGCTTATTTATCTATGACATTTTGAGGAATCATTATCCTGTTAACATAATTATATTCCGTCAAGATGGAGAACACATTTATTAACTTTATTGACATTTTGAGTTTGAAAGAACTTATTCAACAAGTTCAACAATTTTCTAGCTGACATGATCCTATTTTCTGTATTTCTGAAATTTTAGTTTTTTTATTAGGTAGCAATACTTCCTATTTTGATTATTAATGAGTTTTGCTCAAATGAGTGATATGTAAAGCAGATGTTTTACATTAATGTATAATTGGTAAATGAGTAACGGCACAGTACTTTACAATACTTATATATTTTTCATATACATACGAGATTGATTCAGTCTAATAATTTTACGGGTACCATAGAAAAGTGAAACACACCTTACCTTTCAATATAGTTTCCCTTTATTGAAACACGTTTTTCAAATCAAATTAACATTTCTAATCTCCTATAAATAATTTTTGATATATGTTCCCTCAAAAAGTATTTAAAACGACGAACAGCAAATAATTGTCTTTGGAAATTTCCTTCCCCGGGGACAGAGCTGGGCAAATTACTTTTAAAAAAGTAATTAATTACGAATTACCAATTACCGCCCAATGAAGTTCAATTACTCAAATGAAATAGTAATTTAAGTATCAATTACCTAGTAATTGTAATTACACAACATAGATTACTTTTCAATTACTTTCAATAGAAAGTGTTGTCCTATATTGGTATATAGTAGTATTTCGATAGCTCTGTGTCAGTAGATGGTACACTATTTTCGATCAATTGTCAGTTTGAGAAATCATATCAAACTTGAAGTGAAAACAACCCTAGGGTGATACGCAATCAGCATGGAAACTGCGTGATTAAAATTCAGTAGTTTTATGACAAATAAATAGTGAAGTGTCCAATGGTAGTTAAATATAGCTGACAATTAACTTCATATATTGTAGAGCAATCATATTTTAAGAATATATCTTCACATGCACCAATCACAGGTTATAACAGCATGCTTACAATAAAAAGAAAAGCACGGTACTTTTCTTGCCACTACGACATTGTTTGTGATTTTGATAAATGTAAAATTTGACGTATAACTTGCCGTTTTTCTATAATTTATTAGTTTCATTTTGCAACCGAAAATCATTCATACAATAATCTTGTCTACGGTAGCAAGATTTCTATGTTTTGTATTCGTCCTTGATTGCTGGAAGGCAATTAAACTTGACCAAATTCTTAGGAAAAGAACACTCGCGCTATGTGCCCATGTCATTTCGTTCTCGTTTAATAATTAAGCGACCAATGCTCATAAAATAACAATATTTCTGACAAGAGTTGGACATTCGTGATCTTACTGTTGAAAATATCATAAAAACGAACCTAGTTGTTAATTTTTATGGAAAAAAATTAATTATTTGTTATCACCTGTACTTGCCGCAGACATATTTTTCCCTTCTTACATAATAATTATTAGCAAGCTACATTGCTACACTTTTCACAAGACGAATGTGATTACAGTGACAAGTGAAAATGTACAATGAAGAGTTCTGTGTATAGCTCTTGTATAGATGATCCGGAAAAATGTATAATACAAAAAAGCCGAAATTCATCCACATCTCATCTAAAAACATACGCGGCCGCACCAAATATTTTCCTCTTTGCTTCTGCACATGTCGTGTCGTTGGAATTACAAATGTTGCGCACAATTTGCTGTTATCCAACTCTCTCTCTCTCATCATTACATCATCATTGATGTGTTGTGGTCCATTATGCATTCAATTTGCAACTCTTCCGTCAATAAGAGATTTCCACTGCAGTCGATCTTGAGCTGTCTGCATGGCAACTGAAGGTGATTCGTTTAATACTGCCTGCGTGATATCAAGCCATCGTTTAGGCGATCTGCCTCTCCGTCTTTTGCCATTGGGTTTTCCTTGAATGATAGTTTTTTCCAGGTTGTCAGTTTTTCTAGCAATATGGCCCAAGAATTGAAGGATCTTAGTGCACACGATGCTTGAGAGGCGCTTTTTTGGCTTTATTTCTTCTAAAACCGACGCATTTGTTCTATGCGCAGTCCATGGGATGCGTAACATTCTACGCCAGCAAAACATTTCAAAGGCGTCGATTCTTCTTTTGTCACTTTCCTTTATGGTCCATGTCTCGGCAGCATACAGGAATATGGAGAACACAAGTGTTTTGACGAGCTTAATTTTTGTTTCCTTAAAGATGTTACGGTCGGACCAAATTTTTGTCAGCTTCGTCATAGCTATTCTACCCAGCTGAATTCTGCGTCGGATTTCATACTCACAATTGCCTCTGTTGTTAATGAGGGCTCCCAGGTATATTATTTCAGACACAACCTCACACTTCCCTAGAAGTTTTATATCAGGATGGTTGTCATGTTCCCTGTCAACAATAATTATTTTGGTTTTGTGATAGTTTATTGCTAAACCATATTCATTGCTAATTTGTTCAAGACGTTGCAATACAGTTTGAAGTTCTTCTGGGTTGTTTGCTATCAAGGTAGTGTCATCAGCAAACCTTAGGTTAGATATTTTTTGACCACCAACCATAATCCCACCATCCCAGTTCTCCAACACAAGTCGCATTACATATTCAGCGTAAATATTGAACAAAATTGGCGACAGTACACATCCCTGGCGAACTCCTTTTTGGATTGGACAAGAGTCCGATATAATACCATTAATTTTTATGTGTGCCTTACTCCCACAATACAAATTACGAATGAGCTCTACCAAATGCAGTGGTACCCCCATTTTACGTAAAACTGTCCATAGCTTTTGCCAGATTACGTTATCGAAGGCTTTCTTGTAATCAACAAAGCAGATGTACATAGGGATGTAATATTCTCGAGCTTTTTCTATCAGCTGCCTCATGTTCAAGATCTGCTCCCGTGTACCTCGACCTTTAACGAAACCTGCTTGTTCTTGGGGTATTTGCCACGACAGAAAGTTGTTAAGTCGTGCTTGTAGTATGTATAGCATTACCTTGCTGCAATGGCTGATTAACGCAATGAGCCTATAGTTATTACACTCACTAGTAGAGCCCTTTTTATGTAAGGGAATGATAATCGATGTTACCCAATCTTCTGGCCAAGAACACGTTTCCCATATACGTTGACAGATATGATGGATCTGTTGTCTACCACTTTCTGTAAGAAATTTTATGGTTTCTGTAGAAATAGCATCGACACCGGTAGCCTTATTACTGGCAAGTTTAGATATTGCCGCGTCGATTTCTTCGAATATTATGGGGGGTTCTCGCTCAAATCCTTCAACGTTGATGCGTATAGGAGTCAGCAATGGATTTTTGTAAAGACAAGAACAGTATTGCTGCCATACTTTTATTACGTCGGTGATGTCATTTATGAGCTTGCCAGAGTCATCCTTGATAGACCAAGTTGAAGGTTTAAAGGTCTTAGTTATCTCCTGTATAGTTTTAAATAGTTCACGGCATTCACCTCTTATAGCATGTTATCCAACTAGTAATAGAAAATCACAAAATTATGCTTATATTGATTAAGGAATATCCTATTGTCATTTTCTTAACGTGTAATTTAGTAAAGGCTTATCGTAGTCTATGCGAGATTTAATATCCAATCGATGAAATTACCAGAAAGTAATTTAATTACGAGAGTAATTACACAGAAGTAATTGAATGTAGTAATTAACTACTTTTCAAAAGTAATTGTCAAATACTTCTTAGCACAAAAGAAAATTAGCAATTACAATTATCATATTTTCAAAAGTATTTCAATTCAAAGACAAGTCAACAAAAAGGAATTTAATTAGTAATTGTATTATAAAGTAATTAATTACTGCTCAGCTCTGCCCGGAGGTTGGCTTTCAAATCAGGAAATATAAAACAGGGGTTACTGCTGGACTAAGGGGAATCATTGATTTCTGTAAAGCCACAGTCGTGAACAACTTCGCATCAGCCACGTTGTGAACCGGAGCATTGTAGTGCAACAACTTGTGTCAGCTTTATACGCCGTTATTTCTTGATGGCTTAATGCAATCTATGCTGGAGAAAAACATAATATATGGCATTGTTTATGGTATTATGCTTCATAGAGCACATCTTTCACAGATTCATGACAAAAATCAATATCTTTAATATAACATCCTTGTAGTTTTTAGTTACGCAAAACTACATAGGAATATTGAAAAAAAAGACCAATAGAAAAATGTTATGAAAACCCTATGTTCAAAAGGAAATAATGCAAAAAAGCTACTAATACTATATATACTTTTGCAAAGTATTCTTTGTATCAAAAAATTCTACTTAGCTATTTGAAATAAATTCTCTGAAACTGAAACTTTACTGAAAGTTTACCTCATAATGATTACAATTTTAGTCGTTCGTTTTGATGTCTATAGCCTACAGCCATACATTTATAATTCAATTATATCGGTTAGTGACTAAGTTAAAAGCAGGCACTAAGTGCACTTCCAGAACGACACCGAAACAGCGAACGCAAAAAATTCTAATTTTATAAAGACATTAATGTTTTATGTACATTTCTGGGAAGTAAGAAGACGTCATTCCGAGGTAGTCGTATTACCCGTAAGCTCCTTAGACTCCATCTGATTATTAACGCGATTGTCAATTAAGCCGGTTCATCAGCCTTGCATTGAATATTCAATTAACCTAGTTGTATCAAGATATTCCAAAGAAACCTGCACAGAATTACCGGTCGTGTTCTCCGTTCGATATTCAGGAAGTAAGTACTTGCAATTCCCCACGCACCACTAACGGAATCATAGATCAACGAATTTTATTGTTGTAAAATTATATATTATTGGTTTTTTATGTAAAATATAAAATCAGTTGGAAAAAACAACTGGTAGATTACTGTGGACAGAGATACACTTCCATTTAAGCACTAAAGCTTTAAGCTAGGGTCGAATATTTCAACATTATCACAGTTACCTTTGCAAAGCTACAGTAAATTAAAAATAATATTTATTGTAAAACTTTGCGATGTCGCAGCAACAACAAAAATTAGTGTAATTTGGCATTTTCTTCCGAAAAATAATAGCAGTAACCAGTAGCAGCAATCTCTGTGTGTCTTATAAACCAGTCTTCATAGGTGAGCGACGTTAATTGTATCCCAACGTCGAATGGTCACTGGACTGCAGTAAAAGTTCCGCCTATTCACGGATTCGAACTGAGGACTTGTATATTGTAAGCCTGGTACACTACCCACTGTGCCACTTACTTATTGCTTTATTCCTATATATTTAGGTTACACTTTTTTAAGCGTAAATATGTAACTGTATAACTATTAATATTTCAATTCATACAATTGAAGTACAAATGTGTATTGAACTTTAGTAGCCAATAATAGTTACTTATATACCAAGGCACTGAAGTTTAACTTTTTATAACGAATGTGGATTTAGTATATAAATAACCCACATGAAGGATAAAAATGAACTTCAGCGAGCGGTACATTATGTTTTTTAAATCGAAAAATCGCGATATTAAAACATTTTAACCAACTTTTGTAGGTTATGTCGCCGTCGGTTTACGTTTATCTGTCGTCCCGCTACCTACAAAAATTCGTGAAACATTACTGCACTGCCGATTTAAAAAAAGTTATTAATCACATCCAACTTTGAAATATCGTTAGTTGCTTCTGACTGAGCGATAACTTAGCTAATATGACTTTTATCTGTTTCATATTTTTTTAAATTATACATTGCATACCACCAACACAAAATTTACATAAAACTGTTTGCAGTATTTCCATACCTCTTTCTCAGAAACTACAATATTACAATTGATATAAATCCAAATTTAACACATAGAATTTAAATTTAAAATAATGTTTGACTTGATTATATGTATATGTATTTCCATCAGAAATCCCCAAAAAATATGAATATAACATATTTTCAATATTAATAATCTTTACTGGTTTTTATTTCCTTTTACAATAGAGGAAGTATTGGATTCATCTCAAAATTTCGAGTTTTCAACAGATCTTCACATTTTAGAGTCCCCTGAACCCAAAAACCATGTTTTTGTTCATTTGTATCTCTGTCTGTGTGTCTGTGAACAGAATTTCTCAAAAACTAGACGAGATATGGCGTTGAAACTTCATAAATAACTTATGTGTACTATCTAAATGCGACAGCAAGCATTTGACCAAAATCATATAATCGGAAGTATGGTGTTTACTCTTGTGATTTTTAAGTTTTTTTCAATTTTTTCAAAAAGGCTTTAACGATTTTTTTCAAACTTTACGTTCTTATTACATTTTTAATGTGTATTGATGTGAGATAGGTGATTTTCCAGTTGAATGCCTCTAAAACCCAGTCTTTTGTCTTAATAGAACACCCGGTATATTATTACATTTTTGAATTAGCTTAAAATTTTTGAGAAAATGTGTCTCTTCAACTAACGCTCTATTTAGTACGCTTTCTGTTGCGTTTGTAATTTTTGAAATGTTTTGACAAATGCTTAAAAATTAAAAATAAAATTTTTGGCTAATTATAAGATTACTGTAAAAGGAAGTTTGTGCGTGTATCACACCAGATTTTTACTTTTAAAATGTAATGCTTTAGCACTCAGAGCAAATTATACAAGAATTTTAGCACAATTTATGAAACGCAATTTTTACCGTATTAACGTAAATACCAGATTCTTTCAGTATTCTCTTCGATTGTATAATTCTATAAAATAGTCAATTTTATTAATCAATTGGTTTTGTGAACTGTATACCTTAAAATTGTATGTATACTTGTGCTCATAAAAATGGAATACAAGTATTGCAACCGATTTTTGTAATACCGGTTGGTTTGAAACGTTGATAAAGTGAAATTGTTTGTTGTACTAAATTACAAGAAAATAGTTAACTAAAAATATCGTATACAAAATTTATTTAATAATGCGAATAATACGATTTTTCAGATCAGTTCAACAGTAAGTGTATTCCATTTTTATGAGCACAAGTGTAACTATCTTACTATTACCTACAATGCTTCATGATATTGAAGGGAAAATAAATGGGAAAGTTAATTTGCTCTTTGCTGAGATAGAAATTCGTTACCTTCAGGCGATTCTGTGCAAAAACGCTATTAATCAATATTTTTTTGGCTTCGGCCATTAAATTTAAGTTAGTTGCTCGTCGAGCATCTTCATCGCCCGTTTCAAACCGGTCCGGCGAATTTACGAGACGCATCTATTAGGGATTGGCCAGGCATTTAACAAGTCCTTAATTAAGTACTTCTTAATCAGAACCGACGACTTATCGGTGCTTGGGTGGCGAATTGGGCGACAAAAACTGCCAATCTTCGCGGTGCGCCAGACGGGCTGCAGTGGCGAGAACTTCCTCCATTTGCTTATGCATCAGCACTTTTTACGAAAGTGTAGCCCACGGTACCTGTAACCAAGAGGATAAATAGAATAGAACCGTATTATTTATGAACGAAAAACTTCGTTAAACAAACATCGTGCTCAAACACACGTAAACTAAGGATTATACAACACTTTTATGTAGCGTAGCGTTTGTTTGCAGAGCAAGTTCAAAGTCGAGCCGCCTTTCATTTACCTCCCCACGTTAATGAGAACGTGTCAAAAGTGATATGTTTCTAATTAGTGAGCCAGACGCTTCGAGATGAGTGTTTTTGTGCTCACCACTGAAAACTGAAAAATCGCTTTGAAAACTCGGGCAAAGTCAAACCACAAGCTTTGGCGTAAATTATCATCTGAAAGATTCTGCAAGACTTATACAAAGCCTAAATGCTGAAATCATTAGCCAGCAATTTATATTGTTATAAACAACATTTATATTTGTTTTTTCACCTATTCAGGTACTAAATATTGCCTAAAATATTGCACTAATCACAGTAACCAAAATATAATAGGCTACACATGGCATTTTTGAAATTCTCAATCAAATTCTGCTGATTCAAAGCTGCTATAACAGATCCTTTCCACAAAAATTGCATAAGCATCTTACAATCATTGGTATTATGACATATACAACAAAGGCTTAAACATTAAGTGTTACATTTATCAAAACTTTAATATAATTTTAAAATAAACACGTTTAAAAGCGCCCTCGTTTAGTTAAATTGCCAATTAAGTTAGAGAGTAACCCCTGGAACTACTGCTTAGACATGAAAAAATACAACAATCGGGAGGTTCGATTGTCCAAATACCTAGCTGTCTATTCATTATAGTCTATTTTAATAATCTGTACACATAATTCTAATTCAGCCTAAATTTTCAAGTTATTTATTTATTTTAGAGAAAATATACTGCGGCCAACAGTAGAAACTAGTTAAGGCCACAGTTACATACATTTAAATGAACAATATATCATTCACAACTAAAATAATAGAATAAAAAACCTTAGTGTCACAAAACGAATCTATATAATCAACTAAATAATTAATTATTCTAAAACAACAAAAATATTTATCACATAGAAATCAGAATGAGTTTTTTAAAATTAAAGTACAGAAAAAAAATTACTAATTAATAGTATAGAAAAGCGAAACTTCTAATTAATTTTAAACTAATGTGAAACATATTCGCCTAAACTTTGCAACAAAAGACATGTAAAATCTAGTCCGGCAATTATGTTGACCAGGTTGCACATTCGGTATATCGACGGATTTAGAAGAAAATCGTACGACACTCATCAATGACCAATAGAAAAATTAGTTCACGAGCCGTATCCAAGACAACAAAAAAATTTCTTGGAAATTTTTTGTAGGTAGATCAGCCTAACTTTGAGGGCTTGTATCGTTACGATTTTCTTACCGAATCTGCATTCGAGCATTAATTCATATCCGGAAATTATTTTTCGTGCATTCAACAACGTCCTAATTTGCCCTCGCGCCCCGCTCGGGCAAATTAATACGACGTTGTTGGAACGCACTCAAAAAAATTTCCGGAAAGAATTAATGCTCTTATGAGATTATATGTGAATATTTGTTTTACGGCGCCGGCGCCGGCGGGATAAGCAAAATATTAATTAATTTCGAGAAAATATCCTTGGAACTAAGAAATCCAACTGCTGTAATTTTTAGAACTCACATCTACGTGAGAATTGATTATTTTATTCATAAATAAAAAATTTGATATAATTTGTCTTATCGAAATGCTACAACATACTATGGTAGGATGCAAATTGAGAATATTCTCCGGTTTCCTTATAATACAAACGTTTTAAAAACGGCTACACGTTCAATTGCAGATATGTGGATATTATAATAAAGACTCCAAATTATTGAAGAAAATGTCAATCTGCTTCGAACTTATGCATTATAATTCGTAACGCAAATTTAAAATTTAAAAATCCGTTTGTAGTCCTTATTATAAAACCAACTGTTTTAAAGGAATTAACCACCATTTTAGTAATGTGAGGCACAAATGTTAATTTTGAATCAGATACAACCTTTATTTCCAAATTTTGAATTAAATTTACGTATATTATACTGAAACTTTATGGGATTTTTACAACGCGTATATAAGTATGACATACTACTGCATTTCTTTACGTTTAGATGTAAAAGGTTAACTTCACTTCAGCCAAAACTAGGATCAATATTTTGTTGTAACAAGAGGCATTCTTGTTTATTTTGAACAATTTTCAGAATTTTTAGATCGTCAGCAAGTAAAACATGTTCGGAGTTTTGAAAAACGTCAGATATGTCATTTATAAAAATTAAATACAAAAGTGGACCTAGGTTTGGGCTTTGTGGTACACCCGACAGGAACTTATTCCTATCAGATTTAGAAACAACAAAAACAACATACTGCCATATTGCCGTGTTGACGTCACAAAATACACAAGGTAGTTAAGGAGTTTATCAACACATTGGATATACGAGGAGCGTTCAAATATGAATTATAATTTGAATAGCGCTCAAAAAGACAAAGACGTGCAAAGAAGTTGTATACAGTAATTAATGCTCTGGAACAAGTCCTAACTTCATTCAGTCGTTAAGTCGTCACAATGCATTTTCGTTCAATTGGCAAACATAAGTAAAGTGGGAGGGCATGAAAGCGTGGAACAACGCATTAGTAGTAAATTTCTTATCAACGAAGATATCAAACGATTAGAAATTTGTGTAAGAGTTAAAAGACAGTGTGATGCGCAACCACTATCAGACATAAGCGTTTACAAAAGGAGTAAAACGTTTAAAGATGGCTGCAAAGGTGCGGAGAATGAACCGCATTCTCGCCGTCCAAAACATTGACAACAGAAGAGAATGCTGACAGAGTAAAATGCACTTATTTGAAACGATTGTCGATTTACAGAAAAGGATATTACTTCTGCATTAAATATCAGTAGAGGTAACTTGAAAAAAAGCGCGAGTTCTCTGTCGGCGTCTTACAGGATAATGCTCGACTCCATTTCGCTATTCACACGCTGACTACGACTCAAAATTTGAATTGGAGCATGCTGTCCTATTTACCATACATTTTGGACCTTGGTGTATCAATTTCTTATTTGTTTGGACCATTAAAAGAGTTTCTAAAAGAAAAATACCTCATTGTAATGAAGAAGTAATCGAAATTGTTCCGAAATGGGTGCGATAGCAACCAAAAGAGTTTTTTTCTCGTGGAATACAGAAACTTCCGGAAAGATGGCACCAGTTTATTAAAAGAGAGAAAGACTGAGTAGAATAATGACATTTATTTATTTATTTATTTATTTATTTATTTTATTTGGGTAATGAAATACATTAGACTCCTTGTGATTGTTTTTGAATAAATATTAAATTATAATTTAAATTTGAACGCTCCTCGTAGATAATAAACAATAGCAAATTGATGGAAGAAGAATAAATCACTGGAAGATCGAACGAGTATATAAAAATACTGGAACTACCATACTTGAAAACTAGCCTTAAGTGAGATTTCATAATCAAATGAAAATACAATTATACTATGGCCCATATTGCATCTAGATCAAAATTCGATCTCATGTAAATTGTTCAGACATAATTATCCTACGAAAATGTCATGGTAGTAAGTATAAAGCTGAAAGGAGTTTACATCAGATTCATACAAAGCAAATTGAAATCATTAAATTTGGACAACAGAACGGTAAATCAACTTAGTGTTGTAACAAATAGATACACCGGAACTGTATACCGTACCGCCCATGAGCAAAAGACGATCACAACTCGGACTAGCTCAAAACTTGTCGGCGATTTGTTTACGGTTCTTAGGGTTCTTGCATGAAATAAAATGAAGCAAAATACAAAAGGTTGCCAGTCGTCAACCACGATAACTACAAAAAACAGTTGAACTCACAGATTAAATAAAACTTACTTATCGCATGCGGCTTCTAGCTTACACCAACCTATACTCTCAAAAACGAGCAGGTATCGGTTGGGTCAATTAAAACATAATATACCAGTAGTAGAAAATAATAATAACCATTTAATAGTTGAACTGTTTGTTTACAGTGAAATAAAATACCAGTATCAAAATAAATAGCGTACAGGACGCAAATAAGTTAAACCAGGCTAGTAGATTCAAAAGATCCTGAGGTTAAACGTTACAATGCAAAATAAAATGGGCACACAGGTTACACTGGGTTGCTGATAGCAAAACGACTCAGAGTTTATATCAGGCGCTGATAAATAAATTAATTTCTAATAACATTTATCTACATCAGTGAAATAAGTAACTCATTACGTCACTCGTTTGACATTATTTCCGTTAGGCAATGAATCTCATTACATCACTCAGTTATGTAATGGATTCATTACCTAACGGAAATAGTGTCAAATGAATGACATAATGACATTTGCCTACTAAAATATTTTTGAAAATGACAGATCTGACATTTCTCTTAATGATTTTTTCTCAACTTTAGACAGTTGTAGATAAAATTGTGTACAATACATGTGCGATAATGCATCATTAATATACTTGTGTGCTTACATAACTCGTGCTACGCACTCGTTTGTAACTTACACACACGTATATTAACGATGCTCTTATCCCACTTAGGTATATAGTAAATAACTATTAAATGCCTTCGGCTAGCTGCCTTAGGCACTAAAAAAAGATTATCCCTTGGATCTAATCCACAACTCTTTATTAAATATAAAAATTGTAAAATAGAGCTAATATCCTAATGCACCGGGGCAGTATAGTGTCGCCACTGGGATGCATCGTGGAACGGGAGCCAAGCGCGTAGAAACTCTGGCTGTGACAAATAAGATCGAAACGAGCTTAGCGATTCTCAGCGCTTCCTAACGGGCCTAGGTGCAAATTGCATAAAACTAGCACACTCAATCAATTTATCTTAAGATAGATAACGGCCCACGATCAGATGCAGTGAAAATTGGAATTGCACGGTATGCATCTTGTAAAAAATACCACGACGATAGCTTCAGAAAAGCTGTGAATGCCTTTTAATACTCGATTACTTTGGAATAAAGCATGGAGTTTCAGATCTCTATAGGGCTCGACAAAACAAAATTAGATCGACTTGGATTGCCGAGAAAAAAGAAAAAATGCCAACCGCTCCAAAATTTCTATTTAAATAATGAACAAAGGAGTAGATATGCATTCACAAGGAGAATCTATGCCGCCAACGCAAAAACTGAAAAGGGCCGTTACAATACTTACTCCAGATCTGCATATTTTGTGTTTGACAAAAAAAAACGATAAAAATTACAAAAAATTTACTATTAATGAAAAGATTATAAATGGCGTCAACATTGATATGTTGATTTATCTAGATAACATAGTCCTATTGGCACAAACCAAACCTATCTAGTAATCATTTTATAGAGATGGGCCTCATGGTAACAAGCTCTGCAACGCGTTCTGAGTATTATTTTCGGTCATTGGCCGATTACGACCATTGGGTGCAACATACATCCCTTGCTAAGTTTAAAACATTTTAATTTTAACAAAAATCTAATAGATGTTTGACAGTATTACCAGTAGCTTCTGGTTTAAGATGCCCATGCTTAAATCTTATTCGCGACAATAATAAGACAGTATTTTCGTACTTTCTAACACTATACCAAAATGACATTTACATTCTGAATGTATACTTTATAACCAAACGCGTATATCTTTAGCGAGATAGGGTCACAAAGTTTAATTGTAATTACCCATTTATTATTCTTGCAACCATGACATTACATTTTACTTCACTGCAACTAAACTAAGTCTACATTTTAGATCAGTTGAAACACAAAGCAAACGAAAAGTTTTAAATATTCATGTCGCAGGTTAACGAAACATTAAGCCGCTGTTTTACGACTTCAGCGCACTAAATATTAAAAGCTGGCAGTTACAAATTGAACAAGACTTCGTTTTCACAGTATTGCGGAGCCCATCTAACGATCCAACTTTGCATGGAAGACATACTACCTTTTAATTAAATTTGTGAATACATAGTAGTTGCCATATCAGACAATATTTTTGGTGAGGCGAATTTTAATAAAATGCAAAAAGTAGAATGTATAAACAAAACTTAGTTAAATGAACCTAAAATCAAAATTTCAGAGGACTGATATAAATGAGAAAGGCACCATTTAGATAATAAGAAAAAATTTCAAACAATTTTTAATCTCAGGAAAAAAATCTAATTGCTGAAAAGAAGGCATTCAACAGAAATATAGGTTACTGGCAAAGTAGAGTATCGCTAGAGAAATGTTATTAACGAAACTGTTTTAACTTCCTTCAGAAATATAAATGTACATTATCCATTTCTAATCTTCACTGCACCTGTTTTTGCCATATGCATAACTGCACTGAAGTAATATTCATTTCCGCTTTGGCATTAAAGAAATGTTGAAAAATTAAGTAATGAGAAATATATTACGCAGGATAGATATAAACACGCTAATTCGAGAAGGACATAACCTATCAAGATTTCTTCGCCAGTTTGTTTGGAATATTAATGGCCCCGCGAGCAAATGCTCGCTTCTCAGGCGGCGGCCGACCCGGGTTCGAATCCCGGCGAACTCTAGCAGGATTTTAAAAATCGTACGCTCCCCGGCTACTACGCTAACACCTGTAGTAGTCGTTAACCCCTAAAGAAGGGAACTCTTCCTCACTTTCGACGGGCAAGGCTAGCCACCTACCCGGCCCAAGGGCAAAGAGGGCTCATAGAACCACTTTGTGGTTAAAAACAGGCCACGGGCCTATAATAAGAGGAAGAAGAAAGAAAAACTAAAAAGCATACGGACTACTACCAATAGGCGTTAAGTTATCACTTAAATAATACTGGTGGATGACAAAGCGGCATAACTGCCGGACTGCCAAACCTGAGCTCGCGAGTTCGAATCTCCGTCCCGACAGTATTTTTAAGTTGTCGAAAGATGCGGATGCAAAATTTGTATGCTTTAAATCTGAAATACTACATGACTAGAGCTCCCCACTCCCCTCAGATAAGGGTATTAGTCAAGGGCGTAGCCAGGATTCCAGTTAGAGGGGGGCATAAATTTAATTACCCAATCAACTACTACTATTATTATAGTTTTATTTAATTTTTTACAAATTACAAAAATTATAAGTTGAAACATCATCAGTTTCCGCAAATCTACTGGAGATCGTAGCTTTTTTTAAAAATGTTGTAGAATGTGAATTACGATAATGATTATAAATCAACTGCCTTTTGCTCTTTATAAAGGTTTAGGGGTGGGCAACTGCCCACCCCTGCCCCTCCCTGCCTATGCCCATGGTATTATATATATCGTTTTTAAATCGATTTTCTCCATCTAGGCTTGGCAATAATTAATAATAAATATAATTAAAGCATTATATAAGAATTACAAGCTGTGGCTAGACACATACTAGTCCGGTCAAGTTAGCTCGAAAACTAGTGGTAGGCTTACAAAAATTCGCAAGAAGCTAAATATTGGTACAAATGTTGAGAACACCATCATAAACAAATTGTGAAAAGTCCCCATCGATCCCACGTGTGCAAAAAAAATTATTCAAGGTCAAAGTTCGAAAAAATAGATTGTTTAGATTTTTCAGCCAAACGGTCACTTTTATCATAAAAATATGTCATACAAAAATTGTAGATCATACAATTACCTATAAAAATGGTTCGTGCACTTTTTTCCTAAGAATTTCCATTTCTGAGATATAGCGATTCTAAAAGTTGAAAAAGTCGTGTTTTCCATAATATGCACGAGTACGCCGCCTATATACATTACGGGACCCATAGTATAAGTTAAAATATTGATCTGCCAAAAAAATGTCGCAATTTTAATTAATTTGTAATAAAGATTTGACTGAAAGTGAAATTGTTACTGTTGATCGTGGCAGGAAAACGTTGATTGATGCAAGTGTTGAAAGAAATGATGGATTTTCTGAATACTTGAAAGACCAGAAATCTGTGAAAAGGCACGTGCAGTGTCGTAAAAAGTACACTCGGAAGAGTACTATTGCTGCAGTTAAAAGACAACATGAAGAGGAACAAGCCAGTACATCTAAAATAAGTCCTCCTCGTACTAGAACACGCGTAAGTAAATCAGTTTTTTGTTTTAAAAAATTTTGCTTATTTTGCGGTGATAAATTGAATGAAGAGTATGAAAAGAAAAAAGCAATGAGAGAATTTGTAAAGTTGCTACACTTTCATTCAAAGAATCTGTTCTGAAAGTAGCTCAGACTCGTTCTGATGATGTAGCAAGAGCTGTTACTGCTCGCATTGAATTTGAATATGATTTAGTTGCTACTCAGGCTAAGTATCATAATGATTGCTACATTTCCTCCTTGAGACCGTCCACTGGGGGTAAAGTCGGTCGTCCTGAAGATGAAGCTACGAATCTTGCAATGGAAGAAATATTTACATACATTGAAAATAGGGATGATTGTCAGTTTACATTAGAAGAATTAAAAAATATTTGCGAAAATTCAACTTTAGATAACAGAACCATTAAGATACGATTAAAGTTGAAGTATGGTGATAAAATTATTATAACTGAAAAATCGGGAAATTTAACATTCATATGTTTTATTGATAATCATTATGATATTCTTAATCAAGCTTGGTAAGACAAAAAAATTTCAAATGAAAAAGAAAAGCGATTTAGGATCCTAGAAGCTGCGGCACCAATTATTCGAGAAGATATTCAATCTGTAGTAGTCGATAATTCTAATTACCCCCCGACAGGACGTATGTTTGAAAATATTAACAGTAATATTCCAGAGTCACTGACTTATTTTTTGGAGCAAGTTATTCTAAAAAATAAACGATTAAATTTTGAACATTTAAAATTAGTTTGTACAAACATTAGCCATAGTATTATGACTGCTGTTCGGCCTCGGTCTTTTAAGTCCAAATTACAATTGGGTCTCTCAATTTTTTCCATCGACGATTTGGGTCAAAACGTCTTATACACATTTTTTCATCTTTCGGTTTGTGCGCATCTTATAATGATACTGTGATGTACGAAGCAGCTACAGTTTTTCATCAACCACCTCATATCTTACAACCACAAACTGGCACGCTTATTCAATATGTTGCAGACAATGCTGATATAAATGTAAATACGCTAGACGGTCATAACACGCTTCACATAATGGGTATCATTCAAATTGTTACTTCAAAAAGTTCAGTTTTGCTAGAAGAGTCTATACCACGAATAAAGAAAGCTCCTTCGGCCAAAGATTTCGCGGCAAAAGCTCATGTGGCAATACAGGTCTATCAAAATAATGGTGTAGAAGGTTACAGTAAAATAAATGTCCAAGGTTTTGCTTATGGAAGTGAAGCTACAGTATCTTTACTGAAAAAAGTCGATGTGTATGGTTATATAGCAAATCGAAAAATTTATCGTTACCCGGTTGGGATGGTTATATTGAACGTTTGACAAATAATCTTATGAATTTTTCAAGATCAAAAATTTCATTTTTACCATTTATTCATCAACCTTCCAGAAATTACAATACTATATACACTACTTTACTTTGTGCTTTAGATAATGCAAACCGTGATGGTCACGATGTATGTATTATTACTTTTGATAAGCCTCTGTATGCAAAAGCTCGAGAAATCGTGTCAGCTGCACCTGAAGGGTCTGAACTATCGAAGATCATAATCAGGCTCGCAGGATTTCATCTACTGATGCCGTGTTTTGGAGCAATTGGTTACATTATGCAAGAAAGAGGCATGAAAGAAGTACTCTCTTTGATTTATGCACCTAAGTCATTAGAAAAAATGCTCAATGGTCATGCTTACGCGAGAGCTGTTCGAGCTCATACATTACTTCAGCTCACTTTAGCAACAATAATATCAAAAGAACTTGTTATTGATGACGTCATGGATGCAAATCTTATCATTACTGTTGAAAAAGTAATAAATAACACTATTTCATATAATGATATTGAAAATGATATTGAAACATCTGAAGCATTACTTTATCAGTTTAATCAAAAACTAAGAGAAGAACGAGGAGCTATCGCAAAACTATGGATGCAATATTTTAATATGGTGTCGATAGTAAAAGAGTTTATTAGAGCTGAACGTATGGGAGAATGGAAAGCTCATTTGAACAGCGTTAAAGAAATGCACCCTTATTTCCACGCATTAGGACATTTTCCTTATGCTAAGTCTGCGTACTTATATCTACGAGATCTGTTACAATTAGAGAACTTTATGAATGCTAGAGTTTACCAAAGGTTTACAGAAGGATTTTTCACTGCCAGACGTTCTGATAGTTTAAGTTGCGGAACAAGAAACGAGTACAATAAATTAGCTTGTCTTCCCCAACCTCTGCTTCTGCTCATCAACATCTTTATCGAGTATATTATCAAGTTCATGTGTGGCTTGGTAATCAACTGAACCCAGAAGACTGGGGTTGGAAGTTAACTAACGATAAGTTGGAATCAATCCAGACTTTACTTCCACCTGCACCAGAAAAGCTATTTTTTGCAACTGCAAAAAGGGGTGTACTTCTAAATGCGGCTGCAAAAAAGTCGGATTGGTTTGTTCAGAAGCATGCACCAGTTGTCAAGGCCAGTCCTGCTCTAATGTTGAATCTCCAACAGAATAGGATTGTTACGACATCGGCGACGAGACAACTGATGCTTCGCTGTTACAACAATTCACTTGCACCCAGCAGGAAGAAGCAAAAGCAGAAGCAGAAGAAGAAGAAGAAGAAGAAGAAGAAGAAGAAGAAGAAGAAGAAGAAGGAGGAAGAGGAGGAGAAGAAGAAGAAGAAGGAGAATGAGATGGAGAAGATGAAGAAGAATGAGAAAAAGAAGAAGGAGAATGAGAAGAAAGAGAAGACAGCACTTGAAGTTCCATTACATAATTACATCATAGAATAGGCCTACCGGAGAAACCACGTTAAAAAAAACGAGCCAAGTACACCACCTCACAGGTGGCGTGGAAACGTGTGCATATTATGGAGAACACGACTCTTTCAACTTTTAGAATCGCTATATCTCAGAAATTGAAATTCTTAAGAAAAAAAGTGCAAGAACAAGTTTTATAGATAATTGCATGATCTACAATTTTTGTCTGACATATTTTTATGATAAAACTGACAGTTTGGCTGAAAAATGCAAAAAACCAATTTTCGCGAACTGTGACCTTGAATAATTTTTTTTGCACACGTGGGATCCATGGGGACTTTTCACAATTTGTTTATGATGGTGTTATCAAGATGTGTACCAATATTCAGCTTCTTGCGAATTATTGTAACCTTGAATGTCTATTTTGACCGGACTAATACGTTTGAATCTACAACCTGCCGAAGTATTAATTGCAGTTTTGTGAAGACAGCAACTATTTTGGCGTTAAAGGGTAAATGAGTCGGAAAATTGAGAAAAATCGATTGTATTACGTCAGAATGTTGTAAACACAATAACTCGAAAACAACATAGCCCATTAGAATTATTTCATCGCGAGTTTGTGTGGAATATGAATGTCAAAAACTGAAATATGTGTTATTCAATCTGTTTTGAGGGCATCAGTAATAGACGTTAAGCAGTTGCGTAACTACTCCGTCAGAGTGGCATAGCGGCACTGAATTCACGTTTTCGAATCTCGGTCCCGGAATCTCTTTTTAATTTGAAAACGGGGAAGCAAATTTCTATCCCTTTTCACCTTTAAATCTAAAATTCTACATTGTTGAAGCTCTCCCCTAGCGGTATTAATAAATCGCTGACTTTATTTTAAACCTCCGTTTAGGATTCGTAATAATTAATAGTCGTCTCCCTTGAGAATTCTCTTTAGCAGAACTTGTTGCACATATGGCGCGATCGTGTGTATAGCATAATATGATAACGACTATAGCACACTGAAAGCACTGGTTCAATAAATGACGAAAACTGCATGTGTCCCAAGGAGCCAGCGTCCGAAAGTGTACATGAAAAAACCCCTTCTTAAATGATAGCAATAATTTAGTTTTGATGATTCTACTGCTAGGTTATTAATAGAATTTAGGTTTAACATGTTTTGCAGCTTATGGTTTCGTCTAAGCAATTTCCAGGGGTCCGATGTAGTAAAGGCATAAACAGCAATTTGGAAATAAATTTCAACACTCTTCATTCTAACCATTCTAAATGTTGAATGTAGAGATCAATCTAGAACACTTGCTTTTCAATTATTGATTAATAAAGATGGCAGACGAGATGTAGTTAACAAACATCGGTTCGGCCAATTCAACAAATTATTTAGTAAAATGTACCTATGCGATAAAAATCAATCAAATAATAAGACGTAAATTTTTATGTGTTCTATGATTATTAATATCGTTATCATCATTTCCATGTGCCGAAAACTGTCAAAGTATATTATTTCTAAACTTTTCCGTTTTCTGTTTTTCACTATTCCTTCGCTTCAAGTCGTACTATTGCTATTACCCTAAGCTCTGCTTTTTTGGGTCGTTTAAGCTCATTTCAGATCTATGTTTTTGACATTCCATTTTCATCTTTCTTTGTCATATTTATTTTAAACCTTTATTTCGTTCATTTACTGCGGGTGTACTAACCAATTCAGCATTCATATAGTTCTTTTTATTAGAGACAATGCATTCAAGTGTTCTATTGTTGTAGTATTTCTTAGTCTGGTTTATTATATATTCTCTTCATTATACTTCACTTCGGTCACGTTAATCTTTGCCTTTTGATTTTTTTACGATTGTCCAAGACCCGCTGCTGTTCGTTGGGTGGAAATGGGTATGGTATTACGAAATCCAAGGGCTTAAATCCTTCAATATACGAGTTCCGCTACTAAACCGTTGATTGATGGTCTTGAAGTGCAATCGTTTAAAATATATACGTACTGTACTTTATTACGAAAGCCACAATTACCTTTTCGATCAAGTTTAAAGGCAGAAGAATCGTAAAAGTAATTACTGCAGAACATTTAGTGCTACAACAGTTAACCGTTCCTGTTGAAGTTCCACTTTATATTTTTGAAGTTTTAATGAAGCAGTGCATTTTGCACTTAGACGAGATTTTTAATTTGGTCATTAAAATTACGAAGCAAAATCGTAACGAGGTAGCTTTTGAGAAACACAATTTCTCGTCAGAGTTTTCTCGAGCCGTGTTATTTTGAGCGAGTGTGTATGATTAAACTCGCCTAGGGTTAAATTTGCTTTGTTAAACCACTTGTGCCTTACCTCACTGTTCATTACAATAAAACTCCTAATAAAGATACGAGTACGGGCATAGCTGGAATTCTAAGAAGCTACTTACGATCACGCAAACATCACAAGCCTTTATGTAGGAAATAACGAAACGATTTTCATTTGAATGGAGCTGAAGAAGCGGAGTTCAGATTTCTATACCTACTCGAGTGGATTTACCCGTTGTTAACAATCTGCGTATTACAAATTTCATCATTAATTCCTGTGTTATACCCTTCATGAATAATATCTAGAACATCATTTCCTTTTATCCTGAATGAATACCAGTAATAAAGCTTAAGTATTTACGGTTGTATAAGCCGGGCTTTGTTCAGTTATAATTGATCCTATTGCAGCTCATCTCTAAAAACAATGATATTGATAAGACAGACTTTCAAATATGGATAGAAAATTCGAAACAGGTTTTTCAAACATATTTTATTATTAAATTATAACAAGTGGTATAAAACGATTAGTTTGGATACCTCTAAATATGAATTAGTAAATACAGTTTTTACCTAGCAAGTACAGCTTAGACATAAACTCTGTAAAAGACTTTACATGGGACTTCCCTCATAAGTGGAAGTTTTGAAATAAAAAATTTTAAAATATCAAAGCAAACACAATTTTTTAAAGATGTGATCTAAGTGCAAAATATTATTTTTATTAAATTAATAATTGTCGAGCAAAATTAGGCAATTTATTTAATATGTGTTCATTCTGTATATATTTGATCAAAAGTATATTCGGTTTCGAGCCAGATAGACATTAATCCCCATGAAAAATATCGTCTTCCGCCAATAAATAGTTTTTGGGCTGCATTAAACATGGAATAGAGAAACCATATTTTCAGTCATCTAGCGACCCTGAAACGTTAAGATCCGAAAAACTCGCGGAAGATGTTTTTTTCACAATTACCCCGTTTACTTCGTATTCTAGACGAGGGAAGTAAAAATACCACATTAGATTGATACTTGAACACAAATGTGCTAGTTGTACATGCATTTAAAGCCTGCTGATATAAGTTGTTTCAGTAAATAACGAAATTAATTTTTACTTCCCTGGTCTAGAAGATGAACCAAGAATTGTAAAAAAGTTGTGACACTCCGACATTTCTTCAGATCTTCACATTGCAGCGTCTCTAGATGACGAAAAGAATTTGTTAGAGGAATATGATATTGTGCATGTTGATTATATGCCTACCTGGCTCGAAACCAAATATACTTTCGGTCAAATATATAACAGGTGAGCACCTTAAAAAAATAAAGCTGCCTGTGTTTACTAAAACTCAGGAACCGTTAGTTATACAAAAGTTATATTTTGCGCACAGCTTAGGTGTTTACCCTTGATGAATATAGCTATATTGTGGACCCCACAGATACAGGGTGAACACCCTATATAGCCATACCAACACCTCGTCGTTTGATTGATGTAATGTGCATTACTAAGTGTTTCCTTTTACTGTTCCAGTATTATTTACAACGTTAAGATATTTCTGACAACCTATTTTGTGATCGAACTTGCTACCTTTCGAGGGCGGTTTCGTGTAAACGCCTTTGCAGATTATATCCAAAACCGGGAGTATCACTTTCTAGGTTACAAAATTGTTACAGAAATTAAAAACGTTCTCTCTAAGGAGATAGTAAGAAGATTAACTCTCTGGGGATTTTTTATTATAAAGCATATATGAACAAGGTAAGAACAATAAACAAATGCCTGTTGTCATAGTATTCCTGACCTAGACAATTCAATGGATGCTAATATTGCAATATTATTCCGAAATACTGTAATGCGTTATGAAAATATCTGTTTCTTGTTTTGCTCTTACAGGTCATAGAAGTGCATACACGACAGGAGAGGGCGCTATTTTCTCTGGGTGTATTTGTAGCTCCCGGGCTTCTCCCTTTGACGAACAAATTTACACTTTGGAGAAAATCATGCTTTTCTTTTCCATGCTCTGCTTTCTTGATAATATTATTTATCAAATTCTGGTGTTATACACGCATACAACTTCCCTTTACAGTGATCTTATAATTAGTCAAAAGTTTTTTTTTAATTTTTAAGCATTTGTCAAAAATTTTCAAAAATTATAAATTCGACAGACACTGTACAAAATAGATAGTTGAAAACACAAATTTTTACTTGTAATACCATGAGTAGTCAAAGTTATGTCGAATATTTTTGCTGTGGTATCACGAATATCCATTGCGCTTAGGTTTGATCATAAGCGGAATGGACATGAGTAGCGATATCACAGCAAAAATATTCTACTTAACTTTGATTAAGAATGGCATTCGAGGGACTATTCAATGAACCAAACTACTTTTTCAAATTAGTTTTCAGGAAATCAAGCAACAAACTACGCAATATCTATAGCAACAGAAAACTAATATTGACTTTTTCTAATAAAAATCACATTTGTTTAAAATATTCACTATACCACTAGTGAAAATTCTCGATTATTTTCACTAGTGAAAATTGTCAAAAAATATTCACTACACCATTAGTGAAAATTGTCGATTATTTTCACTAGTGACAATTGTCAATATAGTACAATTTTATTGGCTCAAAGACGCCAAATCTTGTATTTTTGTCGGTCAGTTTTTGATAGATGACAAGTGAGTTGAATAGTCACTAAAATTTTAAACTGAATTCAAAAATGTAATAATAATAAAAAATATTTAAAATAACAAAATTGATAGCGACTTTCGGTATAACCGAAAGTGATATCACAGTCAAAATATTGTAGTTTTAGTCGCTCTTTCATATAAAATCCATGGTCAAAGTTTCAGATTTTCAATTTTATTAGTTCTCTATAATGCCCTATAAAATAGGAATTACCAAAAAACAGAAAAAAAGAATTTTTTAGAGATATTCAACTGAAAAATTACCTCTCTCACATCAATACACATTAAAAATCTAATAAAAATGTAACGTTTGAAAAAAATCCATAGAGACGTTTTTCAGTAAACACTATACTTCCGGTTATGCGATTCTCTTCAAAAAGTTGCTGTAGCATCTAAATAGTATACTAAACTTATATATAAAGTTTCAACGTCCTATCTCTTTTCATATTTGAGATATTCTGTTCACAAGCACACACACAGGCAGAAAGACAGACACTCAGACAGACAGACAAATGAACAAAGATATGTTTTTTGGGTTGACTGGACTCTAAAAGGGAAGATATGTTGAAAACTCAATTTGAAATTTTTGGGGTGAATCCAATACTTCCTTTATTGTAAAAGAAAGTAAAAATTGATGTCAATGATACAATAAGAAAGTATACATATATTTAACAGCCGTCCACACCGGGAACATTTGTAGCGATTTTAATGTACAGTTGCGGCCTCATAACTCTATTAATAGTTTTCATTCAATCTCCGTGAAAATGGCGTCAATGTAATCTTTGTTTATATACTTTCTCTCTTTAACTTAGCGACTTACCAATAAGCGATGGAGCTGTATGCCTAGCAAGCAACCTGCACATTGAGAAGGCTTCTTAGTAAATATAGCAGAAAGTATTGTTACAAGGTAACATTGATTGACAGGATGATATGCCATTGTAGAACAACCATTTATTCATTTTAATACAGGAACTGTTCCAAATAATCAATAGAGGTGGAGTGAAAAATGTCTCTAGGATGGGTGGTGCAGAGAGGCGATTGAATTTTTTTGTTGCAAGCTAGGAGGCGATAACATTAAAAAATACAAATAAATACAATTTTGGCAATTAATAATAAGAAAGTGCAGACATTTATTCCAAATTTTATTAGTGTACTGTTTGATTGGTTCTGGTTAGAATTAAGAGTTTCATAAGCACCAACATACCATTAATTATTTGTTTGTTAGTTACTTGTTCCCGTTAATTTAGGTAGATGGAAATTGTGAAACACTGCTGCAAGAGTGCCGGTGACGTTATAATCCATATTCGCATCGTAACTCTTCTCCTTGAAGTAGGACTGCTATTGCTATTGAAATAGATCGTTGTAAAAGCAGTTTTGGCTCATCTCGACTCTTTTGATATTGCTTGTAATTTCTTATTTTCATTTTCTCTCCAATACTTTCCATTCGTTTATCGATTCTCTTAACTAATGCATCCACCCAAAAGATAGTAATTATTTTCTTTGGTAGGAGAAGCCATTTATGTCTCAAATGTATTTAGTGTAATTAGCTACTTTCTTCTCTTTACTAAAATCCTTGTTTGTTTCTTTTTATAAAACAAACCCACAGCGTGCTGTGTCCCACATGCTCTTTTCTTCTTTAAAATTTTATTCGAATTCCATATTCATTGTTTGATAATAGTAACTAACAACCTTTAAGATATTTGTTTTTGATGTAGATACTTCTAAAATATATGTTGTACAATAAAATTCTTTTGTTGCAGTACACCGATAGCTATTTGCCTTGTTCGCGGTCCTTTTTAACAACCATAATTCATTTGTAAGTATAAATATTTTATGAAGAAACAACAAAGTGGAATCTCCGAGATCTCTAACTGTAATAAAAAAGAACACAAACAATAAGAATTTGAAAATGTATTATTTTATCTATTACTCCTACTAAGTGTGTATCTTAAAACATAAACTTAGTAGTTAATAATTTCAGCTTTTAATAAACATTTCATCGCGCCAAATTAATAATGTTTTTCATATTTATTTTTATAAATTCAACATATTTACATCATTTCACTGACATCAATTAGCCGTAAAATAAGCTGTTTTATAGAATGAATTAATAAATAATAATAATAATAATAATAATAATAATAAATGCTTTTATTTAAACAATTCAATGTACAAATGTACAAAAAAAAGAAAAGAAAATAGTAAATCATAGAGGGCGAAGTTCAGTATGGCATCCGAAGATACCATCTGCTCTTACACTTAACCCTCACAAAACAAAATTTTTATATTCTAAAACTAACGATGAAGGTATGAACCAGTAAATAAAAATAAATTAACAGTAATATGACATACATTATATAAGGGAGATCAGAAACAAAATATCAACTTGAATTTTTAAAGATTTAAAACAAAAAAAAATTTTAAACACTTTTTAAACTGTGAGATCATTAATTATGTATTGACGTAAAGCTTGCCATAGATCTTAATATTATGTTACACTCACTAAATTCTAAATATTGTGTATTTCACGATTACGTTGCCTTTTTTAGGGATACAGTACAAACATAAGTTGGCGTTTAATAAATTTATTTACACGAAATAATTTTCTACTAAAGATTGAAGAAGGTTTACTGACGCAGGCTATAATTTGTTCAGATCAACAATGCAAATTATTTGAGTATTGCTATTTGACACAAATTAAAATAAAATGCACGTGTTATTATCTGCCCATGCACAGAATAAAATGTAACAAAATAATGTTTACTTCTACGGTAGATAACTTTAATTTTTCAGACGGGCAATTTTCCTTCAACGCAATCCAATTCATTGAAGATGTAAGGCTGCTTACGGCAAATATTCAAAATCTTAGTGTATTTAACACAAATATAGACTAAAAAGGGTACAGGGTGATTCATAACGTGCAGAGGAGACAGAAAGGGCAGAAAGCTAAAAAATTTTAAGAAAATTTTAAATAGCAATAACTTTTATTTTATTAAATATTCAGTGATTTTTTAACTAAGCATTGTTTAATTAACTTTCAAATGTCCCCAATTTGAATTTAAAACCATAGTTTGTAAAGAATGCTTATTAGTTGATTTAATTTTAACATTCTTTTTAATGGGTTTTGGTCGGAAGTTTATAAGGAAAAAAAACTTTGATTTGGCCCTCTAGAGCTACCCTTTCAGTCTCCTCTGTACGTTATGAATCACCCTGTTATAAATACAAAGACAAATTACAGTATTTTTCATATGTAAATGCAATAGACGAGTAAAAGTCGGTTATAGATTTGCCAAGTATATTAAAGGTGACCGTGTCCTTCAGAGAATCGTCAGCAAGTGTGGCAAGCATTTCTTGTGTGTCGGAACAACCGCGAAGCAGTAAGGGTCGTTGTCATAATGAGTAATGACCGCGATCGTCCTGCGTACCCGAAGTAATAGAGTTGTTAAACCGAAACTACAACTACACATGTAAAAAGCCGAAAGATTAATGCTATGTCATGCGTCTACACGCGTGTATAAATCTAATACACGTCTCAGTCGCTTTGATACATATTCTATAAACGGCTTTCTTGCAGCAAAAACCCTGCTGCACATAAATTTAGCAATTTTAGCGTGTGCATAACCGCGACATAATTAATTTGGAACTCGATACGTCGTAAAGTATTCAATAAAGTTATGGCACTACAGCAATAAACTCGGAGCGTGGACACGTAAGAATATTGAAAAGTCCCGGATTTATGGTCTCACCAAGGAGTTCAGCATAAATCTTTCTCAGGTAAGTCATGGAAATATTGCAGGCAGATTTATAGCTTTCTAATGGACAGCCAATGTATATCCCTGCCTTAAAAGCTCCCCGGGGTTACTTTGCTTTCTCGTATTTCAGAGTAGTTTAAAATTTCATACAGAGATGACGAATATGTGGAGACGAAATAAGAATACCAAATCGCTTCTCTGAAAACAAAGTCTGCGAAAAGTTTACATCTGGGATCCTAGAAACTTTCCATCTTGGGCAAATATAAATCCGTATTTAAACAGAAATAAAATGTTTGAAAAAGAGATTGCCTTGTGTTATTGCTAGCTATTATTGCTTAAAGTTTTACGAATGTTCTGATTTAGTAGCTCTAGGCAGAAGCACGAAAAGAAATGGACTACGTGGTTTACTCAATTTTAATACTTTTTATGTAATAAAGCAGCAATCGCTTGAATATCTGTAAGAAAATCTTTAAGTCAGAATTACGTTTGATCAGAAAGTTTAAAGCTAAAATAAGAAACAGTACATAAAATAAGAAAATCAACAATAAACCTTAAATATTGTATTGGAATATAATTACTACTAATAATAAGTCAGCCATGAACATGATTTCTACTTGAAAATTTATTCAAAGTTACATTGTGAAAAGGAAGACAGACAGAATGCTACGTATTTATATGAGTTTTATTATTAGCCCTTTTGACTACTAATCACTTTGTAAGATATTGTATACAAGATAAAGCACAAAATATTGCTTTTCAGTGCAAAACTAGAACTAACTTGCGTGAGATTATTTTTAGTGAACTATAAAATTCTACTTCTTTTTAAAATACTACCAAGTTAAAATATAGTGCTAATCTAAGATTTTAATAAATATCAAATGTTAACGATTGGAATACTCGTATTAAAAAATACACAATTCGTTGAATAAATATATTATCTTCTACGGAAGCACATATTGGAATTCTCGTTACTAAATGTAAGTTGCTTTATAAAACAATGACAACTTTTCTGACATGCAAGACAGCAATACATACCAATATTTAGGAAAGGTACGTATGTTCCGTATTTTTAAGGATCGCATCTGAATAAAAGATTATTCAAATATTTACAGCTGTCACAACTTTGATTTGGGTCGCGAGAAAACCATTCAAAGTTGGACTGAGGTTCTATCAACAAAAAAATAAAGCAAAAAACAACATCCTTCAATACATTTAGTTATGAACAACGAGTATATTTTATACAGTACAAATAGATTAAAGGTTTCGTCTAAAATTATTAGTCTAAGAAATTTAAATAGACAATTAAAATTAGATAAACCTAGACCAACAGCTTATCAAATAGAGGATATAGCCAATCTGCAAAATCCCCATTTGCATTATTTCCGAAATCAAGGTGTTATATTGGCCTATATTACTTATACTCTGATAAAATATAATACATAACTTTTTAAATTGCTTTAATGAACACCGAAAATGCTCAACTGACTATCTGCTATATTTTTCTAGTTTTTAAATTTTATATTTAACTTCAGCAAGAAAGGAGCGCAGCTTCTGTAGAGGCTGCACCTAGAGAGAATTCAATTTACTACACAAATTACATTGGGCGAAGTTCGTCTGTAAATATAGACTGAAGTGCTTTCAGGACCATGCTTTGTTTAGGAAATATTAATTAATATACACTAGAGCTAGTCGAAAGTATGGAAGAGCAGCCCACCAATGTAAATAGTGCATGAGGAGTATGAATTTAGGTAAATTGGAAAATAGCTATATCTTGTTCCTTCGTTAAAAGCAGCTTATTATATTTTTAATATACATCACATTTTTAATACTGGAATTTTCTATAAAAACACTTATAAATTGACATAGAGCAAAAGCAATGTGAACGACCCACTGAACAAGACAACTTTATTAAAATACGTTATTGCACCATTTCATCTCTATTTAAATCTGAAGTAAGTAGGTTAATTATGAAAGTAATTAATACAAGCAGTAATTTCAATCTAATATAGGCCAATTATAACTACATTCTGCCAATTAATTATTGACAAATTATTTATCATTCACATAACACAAGTACCACCACTATAATAATTAGGCTTTATGGTAGATTAGCTATAAGCAAAATATGCAGTGCAATATTCATTTTGGATGTGGAGATTTGCTCTAAAAACAGCCCCAGTACCTCCCCAGCAACCTGAGCTTCAGTTCACACCCGACTTATGTTGATGCTGCAAACTTCAATACGAACTTCCGGATCGAACGTGTTTGTTACGCAAAATTCAGTAAAATATACATTCCGTAGAGGGAGCTTCCTATATAAGCAATTTCTCGTAATCCCAAGATATTTTTCGCTATACAAAAGTTCAACGGCACTTTCCGACACTCACAGATAAGAGACTATCGGGGACTTTGAAAATCAATATGTCCAACTAAACCTATTAGCGCACAGTAATTTAGTTCCTAAATTGTTAAGAGGTCAGGAAAAATTGATATATACTCGTATTGATAGAGTTTGAAGATAAAGAGCTGCCATAAATAAACTTTTCTATAGAAATTTTTAGTTTATTACTTAGTAGAAATAGTACTGCAAATATTTCTATCAGTAATCCGCAATTTAAATGTAAATAAACACAATTATTTTGAAGGGTTAGTTCAGACATTATACAGGACGATTCATAATGACTGTAACAAACTTGGGCATTTTGTTGGGGACGTAATTTTAAGTGAAAAATGTTAGATGAACCTAGGTCCTATTTCACTTCGGTACAGAACCATAAGAGACCAAGTTTTGCAAGTGTAGTAGTAAGCCTATATATCTAGTTGCCATTAAAAATTCAAAATACAGTCCATTAATAATTGACAATTACTTGTTTGTTGAAAAAATCTCAAGTTTCAGTTCAGCTGAATACGCCGATATTGTTTTCGTGTATAGTTTTGTAATGGTAACGCTCGTCATGCATCCAGAGAATATAGTCTGAGATACTCGTGAACAGTTATCCCAAAGGATAATTGATGCGGCCCTTCAAATTCGAAATTACTACACCATAGTTTGTGTTTATTATTCGATGATTGATAGAGTCTCGTGTAAGAACTCAGGCCCAAGAGAAATATTTTGAGCAGTTGTTATAAATTGTACACTCTCTTTTGTTTTTACATATAACTTATAAGTTTGTAGCATATATTTTGTTTGTTTGAACAGCTTACGTATTTGCTACTACACTAATAAAACTTTGATCTGCTATAATTCTGTAATTAATTGGAATACGACCTACGTTCACATGACATTTTTGCTCAAAATTACTTTCACAACAAACTGTCGAACTTTGTTACGCTCATTATGAATCACCCTGTATATAACATTAAACAGTAAAAATGACAGTTAAAGTTTTTGTTATATTAAAGGGAATTTACTAGGCTAAAAAAATAAGGAGCAGATTGTTTTTATTAGACTTACAGTTTCGGAGATAGTTATGTCAATTTTGCCCAATTTCTACGCCCCTAAAAGCGAAAAGAACAGGCCAGAGTTTCGGTAACTCGATTGATATGTTAAATAATCTAGTTGCCAACCTTTTCCATATAAGTCATTGGCGCCCATTTTTTTTTTGTAAAGGTACATTTCGACTGCACTACAAGTTCAAACCTGGAGTGATATAGTTTTATTAATTTTCTCAAATCCTTATGAGCTGAAATTAGATTTATTTATATACCCAACTTCTGTGTAAAGCATATCTGTTCCTATCAGTCTATTTTGTTGAGAATAGTATCGCCCTAAAAGACGTCCGATTCTTTTGGGAACACCCTGTATGTACCAATAATACAAACTAAATGCTAAAATATCTCTTCGAATTAATTTATGTATATTATGCTCTTATGTTGTTCCAAAATTAACAAATACCCAACAAGTTTGAGAAATTATAAAGTTCTATATTTAAAGTGTAGCAATAAAGCGTGTTTAAAAGCTCAATGGAAATGCTACAATATAAACATCTTCAAAAGTTACAAAAAGGTAAATGTGTATGATAATTTAAAATCTCATTTTCTAGTATCGTTAAGAAAAATCCAAGGCTAAAAGAGGAAGATGCACAATCATATGTTCAGAAATAAAAATAAAACAATTCTTCTATAAATGCGCGCATTCGTTATAAGCATGTAAATAGCTTGGCAAATAGTGCAATTGAATATCGTACTTCCATTTCTATAAACAATAATAATCACTGCATTTTCAAGCTATGTTGGAATCTAGTTCTATCAATTGTTATTTCTTTGTAATTTCCTTGGTGGTTCTCTGACACATCACAACTGGATTAGTGAACACGTAGATACCTAATTGGTTGTACAAAAGAGTAATATTGTAACGCTAGCATCTGCATAAATTTATAATGAAACATTAAACAATGTATTAATTTATACATCGCGTAATCAAGCGTTGCATTTATCCGACGCTTGGTTTTCCATAACGCAAAGGCTCCCGCTATGCGCAGGATCGCGCAGTTTAAACGACGGCGTCGTTTCCCACTCCGTGTTCCCTCAGACCCACTCTAGCGATAAAGCCGTCAGAAGAGTATATAAGAAGATCCGCGACCAGTTAAAGTGACTTGAGATCATCCCCCTTAAGCCCACCAGTCCTGATCCTGTCCAGTCCCATCTTGAGTCCATGGACTTACCCTTATTCCAAAGTCCTTTTCTGAAGTTAGACTGAGGTGGTGACTGTCCACCTCCTAACTCATTAACCTGAAAACCTGATCTGCTTGTTAGACTGAGGTGGTGACTGCCCGCCTCCTAACATTACTTTACTGTAATTTCAAAACCTGACCGGTTTGTTAAACTGCTCGCTTCCTAACTTTCCTCCCTACAACCTCAAAACAGCATTACAATCCGCCGCTATAATAGTCCAAAACTATTTAAATAGCATTATCTATAGGAATCAAAATTGCACGTTCCGCCTAAATACGGTTCGGGCCCATTATCCGCAAGCATAAACCTACCTGAAGGATCCCCCCGGAACGTTTAGAGAAGCCGGAACTCCCAGCAAGTCTTTGGGACCAGCTGCGGGAAAATTCTTCATTGGCCGCCGAGCTAGCCGAATTTCACAACGCCGGCGCCGTCACTCCGAGGGCTACGCTAGAACAGCCTAGGACGCCTGCAAGACCCGCACGAACCCCTCTGTCAACCCTGAGGCGCAGGTATCGCTTATATCTGCGTGATTTATGCATTTCATTCCAGCACCGTAAACATAAACAATACTGGGATTTGAAGGTCATCCGGCCGGGACATTCGTTCTACAGCCTAAAACCTACAATCGGCCCGTCGCCTCCGACAGCCGCGTTACCCAATTACCTGCGACGCTTGGTACATTCTCCGTTGCAACCGTCTGCCGTACAAATCTGCTAGGAGGGTTGCAGTTTACCACTACCCCCCAGAAGAATTTGTTATTTTCATAATGTACAATTCAATTAATTTAAAACTACGGTTTAATTTGTATTTATAGTTATCCACAATATATTTATGGTAATTATCCTGTGTTTTCCTTACTGTATATATTCGAGTTTGAGGGAATCCTGCCTCCGATAGAGCTAACCCGAGGTTACATTTATAACCCCCTTAGCGAGGGGGTGAACCATTACAATATAAAACCGCAAGTGTTAGTTAATTTATAGAATGATTAATGATTTTCGATTGCGTAATTATTAGAAGTATTAGTGACCAACAAAGATGTAACATGTGACATGGACTGCCGCAGCTTTAGTAGACGTATATTAGATGTGTTACCCAGCAGTGGTGTATTTCTGGTAAGGGGGAATGGGGGTAATTACTATGATAGTACCCTGCTCTTCATACATTTTGAAGCTCCTCCTAGACAGCAACGTTTGGTTTGTCAAGAGATTTAGGAACCTTTTCCTTATTACAGCAGAAAAAATCTATAAAGTTGCCCCAGTTATACCGTATAAGAGGGGTGGTACCCATATACATCTGCCCATTAAGAAAAATATAACTTTTCACAGACCAAGCATTCAAATTTAGGCAAGTAAAATCAAATAGACTAATGATTTTTTTTAAAATTTTACTAATATACGTTTTTTGCTCTATTTCAAGTATCTACAAGAACGGTGTCATTTTTCATTTGGAATTTCACATTTCTTGCAAATATGCTCTCACATATTTTGTTGCATTATGAATATGTTTCTTTACTTTCATTTCCTTTACATAGCTATACCTGACTATTTGATATGAATAGTGAGCTTCATCTAAGGGCCATCAACTTCAGTAACTTGTATTCAGTTCCGCCTTTATATTTTTAACCAATCACATCTTGAACGTAGTGTGAGCTTTGATAATTACGAAGTCCAATGGGTTACAGAATACATGGACAGTCCAGTGCAGGGTTACTGATCTATTGCTGTACTTCCAGGCCCATTTGATCCACCGTATCAACGCTGTATTATATATCATCGTAAAATGCTACTATTTCAGGAATTTTCTGTACATGTTCATTGTTAATTGTAACTCCAAAATGAAGAGTACTCAGAAAAAGCATATTCTTCTTGACCTTTCCTTGGTATGAAGTTAGAACCATTACATCTGTCTTGTATAATATAGTTGTTTCCTGAGGATCTTTGGAATTTTTAACAGAACAGGGAAACTTCTTTTTTTTTGCTCTGTTCAACGTACCACTAAGCATGACAGTTTCAATGATGTAAAATATTATCGCAGGTGGCATTACGTCCTTTGTTTAGACAAGGTTCAACAAAGCGGAACACTGACAAAGGGAATCATCAGCCCGATCTTTTTCGAGTTAAGATAAAATATAATTCTTTACTATCGGTAAGTATCCATTACTTGACGCCATACTTATCTGGCTTATTCCTAATGTACTGCGTGAAAAAACATCGGCACCTGGATGTAACTAATTGTTTGTCTACTGTCTTGTTTTCACTAGACCAGCAGCGTGCAAAGTTTTAAATGACTTCTACCATAACTCTGATACCAAGCAAAACCTAACAGCTATTTTCCTTTGCTATCTTGTCACCTTCTCGTCAAAGCGCAAGAAATTTACTATTTTTCAAAACCTTCTCCTTGCCATCGTATGGGTAAAAAACCGAATTCCCCACTCCTGATTCTAGAAATGATGAACTTTTAGGATCCTTCCAGCTCCTCGAGAGACAAAATGAAAGCATCATCTGGCATCACTCTACGAGCCTCTAGCTATTAATATTGTTATTATTTATATTATTATTGTTATGAACTGCAAAAATCGGAGAACTAGTCTAAAAGTCATTGACATGTATGATACCATATACGATGTGATGTAGTTCGGTATGGAAAAGGTTTACTTGAGAAAATACATCTGGGTTAATTAACCCCTGGTGGTATCCGAATATAAAATTTCAACTAACTTCAAAATTAATTAATAAAAATTCTGAACAAGGAATAAGACTTCTTGGATTAAAATGATTAAAACATTAAAAATCACAAATGCCCATTTAGGCCAGTCAAATTGTCGAAAATACATCGTTTTTTTGACAAAAATACTACCTGAAAAGTGAGCATGTAGTTTTATAGAACAAATCACGTAGAATTGAATGAACTAAGAAGTAACAGCTGAATCAGTGGAGAAGTGATTCAAAATTGCGGTCAAAGTAATGAAAAAACGGTTTTTTGCATATAAAAAAGCAAAAAAGATATGAATTTTTTCAAAAAAAAATAGGCTTATGTAGTTTAAAAAAACAAATAAATTAAGCTGTCGACGGTCAAAATCGATTCATTAGAAAAAAATTTATCGCTAAAAAACCGCTAAAAATTACCGATTTTTCTATTGTTCTTAACTTTAAAAAATATATATATATAACGTTGAAATTTTCAGGACGCATAGTACTCGATGAGCAGAAAACGCGAGATTTTAAAATTTGCAAAAATGTTGATTACTTTTTGCATAAATCTTTTTTTTTTTTAAATACGTTTTTGCAGAAATTGATTTACTCAGCTTGCAGAAGTCGTACAGCAATCAGCATAGGCTTAATTTGTTCCTTAAGAATTATACTATCACACACAATATGAGCAGAAATTTTTTTGCACTTACAAATATGTGCAAATTTAATTTGAAGAGTGATTTTTTTTAGGCGCACAAAATGTTGAATATTTTTGTCAATTTTAATTGTACCGAAATTACATAAGCACCATTCGATAGCTGCCAATTTTCTGCGAAATTAAAAAAGATTACAATACGACCCATACAAGCCGAAGAATTTTTCTTTTTTAAATTGCTGCACATTCAGTTATTAATATTAGCTGCTGAAATTTGCACACACTTTAGCTGAAGACTTCTAGTGTAATATAAAAATTATTTCGCAATTATTGACCGCGTATTATGTATTGCGAAGCGGTTTACATTTTAGGCGTCGCACAATGCAAGTTCCGTTCAGAGCGAGTCAACGCCGAAGTAGAGCGGCCTACTCCAATTTTCTACCTAGAACGCTCAACGCTACGCGCCACGGCACCGCTCTGAACGAACATGCAGTTTGCGACGCCTAATGTAAACCGCTTTGCAATAAATAATACACGGTCAATAATTGCGAAATCATTTTTATATTACACTAGAAGTCTTCAGCTAAAGTGTGTGCAAATGTCAGCAGCTAATATTAATAACTGAATGTGCAGCAATTTAAAAAAGAAAAATTCTTCGGCTTGTATGGGTCGTATTGTAATTTTTTTTAATTTCGCAGAACATTGGCAGCTATCGAATGGTGCTTATGTAATTTCGGTACAATTAAAATTGACAAAAATATTCAACATTTTGTACGCCTAAAAAAAAGATCACTTTGTAATTAAATTTGCACATATTTGCAAGTGCAAAAAAAATGCGCTCAGATTGTGTGTGGTAGTATAACTCTTAAAGAACAAAATAAGCCTATGCTGATTGCTGTACGACTTCTGCAAGCTGAGTAAATCAAATTCTGCGAAAACGTATTTTTTTTCGAAAAAAATGATTTATGAAAAAGTAATCAACATTTTTGCAAATTTTAAAATCTCGCGTTTTCTGCTCACCGCGTACTATGCGTTCTGAAGATTTCAACGTTATATATATATTTTTTTAAAAGTTAAGAACAATAGAAGAATCGGTCATTTTTAGCGGTTTTTAGCGATAACTTTTTTTCTAATGAATCGATTTTGACCGTCGACAGCTTAATTTATTTGTTTTTTTTGTAACTACATAAGCCTATTTTTTTGGAAAAAATTCATCGCTTGTTTGCTCTTTTATATGCAAAAAACCGTTTTTTCATTACTTTGACCGCAATTTTGAATCACTTCTCCACTGATTCAGCTGTTACTTTTTAGTTCATTCAATTCTACGTGATTTGTTCTATAAAACTACATTCTCACTTTTCAGGTAGTATTTTTGTCAAGTAAATATCTAATTTGACTGGCCTAATTCCTGTGTGAAGAGTCGTTTTGAGAGGGCGCCCATTCAAATATCAAAAGGGGTCAATTGGCTCCACCCGGTACTCCTACTGTTAAGATTTTTAAACCTTGTGCCTGCATTAGGAATTTTTATTTAAATTAGAATCTGTAACGGGAAATTGATGAGGCCTAATGTGAGAATTAAATACGATAACACCTCAAACCCTCAGTACAGATCAAAGACGCCGTTGTTAAAAGAATCTAGAGAGAACTGCCAGCCTAGGAAGGGTAGTCTTGAGTTCGTTAAAATGTCGGAAACGTGTGCAACATCCCTTTACATTAAATTTATTTTCTGTGCACTCTACGTCATGTACTTTGGCTCATGTGTATAGAAATTGAAATACGAATTTATAAAAAATACAATGCCGACATTAGAAATTAATACGAATATTCTCCATATACAGGGTGTCTCGCGAAGTTCTCCCGGCACTTAAGGCGCATGTTCTTGAGATCATTTCAAGCAAAAAAGTTTATATGAACATGTGTCCTATTCTCAGTATTTATTGAGCTATGCACATTTCAAACTAAATTAATCTTAAATAATTTTTATTTCTAAGACAAGAAAATTAACAAAATAAATGACTGCAGACTAATAATTTAAAAGAACGTAGTCATAGATGTCCAAAAATTCCACCTCCAACTTCAATGCATTTAGCCGCACGCCTGTGAATACTACGCGTTCCATTCATTACCTTAGCATGGCTGTCTTCTATTTGTGGTGCAGCGTTCAAAATTCGCTGGATTAAAGCGTCGCATGTTTCTACTTTCTCTTCTTGCACCAACTCCTTCATCCAACACGATATGTTGCAATCTAGGAAATTTAGATCTGGAGATCTAGCCGGCCAATTGTGTGGTCCACCTCGACCAATCCAATACTAAGAATAGGACACATGTTCATATGAACTTTTTTGCTTGAAATGATCTCAAGAACATGCTCCTTAAGTGCCGGGAGAACTTTGCGAGACACCCTGTATAGGCGTAAAGTGCGACAAGGTAAAGTAAGGATAGCGTAAGATACCTACGTGAAAACGAATACTTAATAACATTACTTTAATGCTTTCCAATTTTAAAAACAGTTCTTATAACACAGGTCTGAAAGAGCTTAGTTCGTCTTTCATTGTAAAACTAAAGTTACATATCTTTAATACTAGTTCTGCAGTGAGTGGAGTGTCCAATTGAAGAGAGCCCAAAAAAGATTTGTTGATTATTTAGGGCAACCTGTATTTGGTTTAAGATTAAACACATGAAAACTAATTGGGCAAGTTTCTTTCGAGTCTAGGAAGTGCGATTAAGCTTCCTAAGCGCCTTCTTCGGTAATTATTTGGATTTTTTCTGATTACGTTTTGATGAATCGCAGGGACGTAAAAGTAGACTCCAAGTTCGAAAATGCCTCGAAATAACGTTCAGTGGCGCGCCGTTAAAAAGACCCATTACAAGTTTCCTTACCAAGTTAAGTAACGGCCGTAATGAAGGGAACTTGTCAGAATTAAACTCTGACGAACCAAAATAAAGCAAGTGGACCGCGTCGAGTACACGGAGAAAACGCTATTGAGGTGCTAATAGCGTTGTCCGTAAGTGTTGGGGTGGAAGATTTATAAGAGTTTATCGTTGACAGTCTAACTGGCCGTTAACTTGATAAACTATTGTATCGGCTGTAATTAAGATCCTGCTTTTTTCTTTTATTACGCGGTTATTGTTGAAGTTTCGACTGCTTTTGGGCGATAAAGCAGAAACAATTCGCGCGAATCGAATTCTTGTAGCGATATTGCATTCGTTCCAAACCACTTGATTACTTCCTAACTTTTGGTAGAAATATCTCCTCATGTTAAGTGTCATTTAAAAGATTTATAAGTACCTTTCTCAAATCCGCTATTCAGTCTTTTTCAAAATGCTCCAAAAATACAGTAAACACTCAATAAAACAAATAAAGTAGTTTTCTCGACTATACTACAATAAAGGTCGTGCGAAGACTTTTATAATTTAGTGTTTTCAATTACAGAAAAATATACAGATTTCTTTTAAATAGACTGTTTATTATCGTTTACTAAAGCTATCAAAGTAATATTAAACTTGACCAAATCATCCAAAAGCAAGACGTTCTTTAAATCTAGCCCGTGCCTGTTTTAATGTTTTCATATCACTACATATTTTTTTAGTTCTTCAAATCAAACAAAATTTTTATACAATCTCTCAAAAAAACTGTCTAATGACCACCCAAAACTTATGAAAATCGTACGATAAACGGTTGCGTTTGAGCTTATAAATTAAGAGTATCTTATTTTTAGGCTTTCAGTAATAACCTAAAAATTAAAAAAAAAAAAATACGGATGACAAAGCTAGAGCTAAGATAGCTATTTGTGCAATAAGCGCTAAAAGTGGACGTTTATGGACGAGACATGAAAATTTTGAAACGAAGCCGGAGGCTGAGTTTCATAACATGTCTCGTGCATTAAACACTTTTAGCACGATTTTGCACACAATATTTTTTCTACGGCCTTAAATTTACTGTTATTAATCCATAAATGTCGATTTAACAAAGGTTTGCATTTATGACAGTTATAATATATGTCATAATAAAGAGATGGCATCTGCAGCCAGTAGCTGTCAAAGTTAGTTATCAAAGGGAATTATAAATGTACACATTTTACTTTATTCATTACATAATGCTTTAATTATTTAAAAAACACTTTACCTCTAACAAAAGAAGTAACTAGAATAACTTTATAACCTCACTTCCAGTTCAAAATTCTAAATTCCACACCAGCACATGGTCTAAAAGTACACAGCTGATTTCACTTTTAACACGCTGATTTATAAAACGTCACTTTTAGTGAAAAAAGCTAGCGCTAAGAGGCCTACTTTTAGTAGTGGTCGTAGAAAAAAGATGTTAAAGATAGATGAAGTGCCTGGTTACAGTCTAATTTCCATTACTGCTGTACGTTGTAGTATGTGTGCCAAAGTTGAAATCGATATCATTAGATTTGTAGAAGGAAGCATGGAAATGGATCCCACATAGAAGAAGAAAACGGGGGAGGTCCAGAACAAGGTGGGGTGACGCAGTGAAAAAGACGATGGAACGACGAAATCTAAGTGAAGCCAATAGAGCTGTAAAAAAGTCGCAATATATATCCTATCACTGGAGAGACTTTGTACTAAGGTGTACATATCTGTCATCGGTTTATTGTCACCTAAGGAATCTATCACCAATAGGTGCTCCATTCTTTTTGAGACACCCTGTATAGTATTTTTCCATTCCCCGTTATTTAATTTTCAAAGTTTACTTCATCTAACATGGGTATCGTATTACATCAGTTTTTTTCATATTTTGTTTGTAATATTGGAAACTGTAATTTTTGATACTTTTTATTTTGCTGCCAAAGCAATAATTTACTATTGTGGTTTACATGTACTCATATTTAAATAAATTAGTATTTGGCCATTCTTGGATTTCCTTGACTTCACATGCATATTTATTTGATTGGTTTATGTTAACGAGCGTTAATATATTAATGTGTTCACGTTATTGGGCGGTCAGAGCAACGAAACCCTATTGACTATGGTTGAAGGTTCGTATTACTGAGTTTAAGTTTATCGATAAAGGTATAAAACAGGCAGAATTGACCAAAGATAACAGATTATTGGTAAGAGACACGGCATTTAAAACACCTAAGAAATTCGAAACATTGCAGAGGGAAGAAAAACAAGAAGAGTACCTACCTACCTACCAGAAGAAAATTATAGAAAACTTAAATATATTAAAAACGAAATGGTAGTCTAGATTGGAACAAAAACACAAAGTAGCAAAAATTAAAATAAACTGTAATAAATACAGCTGACGAGGTATATGTATATCGTACGAAAAACGTTGATTATAACCAAAACGAAGCACTAGCTTGAGTGGGACGACACAGTAAAAAATGCACAGGAGTACAAGCATTCATTAGATACAATCAATCCAGAACAGAAGAAAACAAAGAAGGAAGTCCGCCACCCGAGGCGAAATGAGGCAAAGGAAACAATAAATCGGTACACTCTACTTGGAAGAGTTCGGTAAAGCAATTGAAGAATGTCATAAAAAATCCAGAATAGACTAGAACGTAGTCAGAGAAGACAAATAAAAAGTACAGAAATGTTAAACAGCAGGAGTGGAAATGAGAAGAAAAACTGGCTATTGGACATCTATAAACAATCACGAACAGAATATCGAATGAATGAGAAAGCAACATTAGCCTCCCAATATACAAGAAAGAAGAAACTGAAATGTGAACACTGCCTAACAATGTATGCCACAGTTGAAAATAAACTGTGGCTTTACAGGTGTATACAAAAATACTATAAAGAAAACTAAGAGAAGAAGGAGAAGAAGAACTAGAAGAAGAACAAGCTGCTTTCTGGACAGGACAATCAACACCAGATCTATCTGCAGATTTTGATATGCTGGAGAAAGAAGAAATCTGGTAAGTAGTAGGTGCCACCCTGAAAATAAATTAAAAATTATAAAGAACAATTAAAAGTGTATGTAATTATCGATTAAATAGGGAAAATCGAATAACTTTACTCGTATTATGGAAAAATGTTGTTTCATACATTTTTCCAATTCATAAATGTCTTCTTGTGTTTGTAATATTTATGAATTGAATAATAAAAAAGTGCAACTCTAAAACAAGGCAACCTAACATCCCTTAAAACCTTAAAACCTTTGAATTGAAGCACTATCACTAAATTAGAAAAAACAAGTAACGTATAGAGAACTGGCCTAGAAGTAAGCACAATGCGAATAAATGTTGAAAAAACCAAAATAATACACATAACAACAAGAGAAGAGGAGGAGGAGAAAATGAAGTGAGAACCAGTACAAAACTAGGAATTTAGAAAACCACATATATACAGCTGCGGAAACATAAACCGGGACAAGTTCTGTAGGGTCATTTTTTACTATTTGAACGTTGTAGTGTTGCCTTCCTGATTTTTTATGAAATGCTTTCTATTATGTGTCAATGAACAAAGACGAACAGGTTAATGCAGTAGAAGAAGCTTGGGATAGCATCGAAAATGAATTTATTCAGACAATTTAGCTTCGGCAAAAATTTTGTGTCCCGCTTTTTATTTCCGCAGCTGTACCTGCCCTTACACATATATGGAGATCGTGTGAGAAACCAAAGCATAAGGAATGATTTATAACAACTACTTTTAGTGAATCAAATATAAAATGAAATAGTTAAGTGGGTATGGAAATCAGAATGCCAGAAGAAAGAATTCCCAGAAAATCTATGGACATAGTAATAATTGTAAAACGGAAAAGAGGCAAGTCAACAAGTAAAGAGCATAAATAGAAGGAGAAACAACTTTAGAAGATGGATAGAGGCTCTCAATTACACCCTGCCGTCATAATGGCAAAATTCAAGAATGATGAAGAAAAGAAAAAAAAATTATATTCTACATTTTTTACTAAATCATTTGTCACCACTTCAAGCGTTTGTTCGAATTTCCGTTTTCTAAATTTTAGATAATTTAAAAAAAGATTGTCCTATCGGATAAAAATTTACTCGTTCCCAAGAAACAGTATGGAACGTTCACGGTCATTGTCACTATTGTCATTATTGAGGTCGAAGAACTCAACGTTTCGCCCATTTTCGTAAGGGGACAGTTTCGCTTCTGGCGTGGTTTGTACGTTGAGTTACCGTGCTTTTTTGCTTTTCCTCCCGATGAATTTCCTTACGAAAGAGGGCAAAACGTTGAGTATGGGAATACTTTTCCAGTCTTTTCTTGGCGTATGAATATGATTAATTTTCAATGTTATTCCAATTGAAGAACAAATAGTGTATGTAACGAGTACGAAAATTAAACTTTTCGGCTTCCTGTGGTGGCTTGATTCGCCTAACGCATCGTCCAGCAAGTTCACAGTTGTCCGAAATCTATCAATTTTCCTACAAGTTACACAATATACTATATGTCGATAGCACTTCAAACAAATTATGTTAAAATATAGTTTTATTAATTACTAATACGCAATGGAGTAAAAAAGTACAAATTTGTTTTTTCTTGGCTAATGAAATGCTAAAACGGCAAATAAAATTAAAGTATATTCCAAGAAGGTTTCATTTTCCAACAAATTTTGATTACACACTTCTTTAACCTACCAAGGATAATGAAAAATAAACGTCCTGCGCGCCATACTTGCCTCGTGATCTCATATTCCCGCTGAATTGTTCTATTAAAAACGTAATTACAAGTTTTACACATTTTTTTAATATTTCATTTACATGCAAATTATTGCAACCAGCATTTTCAAAGGACTACAAGTGGGTTATTAGCATTCAATGTGCGTGGGCTGTTAGAGCCATCGAATTTTTTAGAGAATGTATTTATCCTTCCTGAGCTTCATGTCGTAGACAACTTCAAGGTAAATTAGCTCTGATTTTTCCATTTAAACGAGTCAATGTCTTTCGGAAATTTCTTGTTTGAAGCCACAAAGACCTGAGAGATCTTTAAAAAAGAGCTACAATACAATAGCTCCGTGAACAGAAACATTAGCAGTTTAATATTTTAAAAACTATATATCATAATAGGCTATAGTATTAAATGCACTACAAATACTAGTAAACTTACCTCAATAATAAGTGTATGAAAGCTGCTCTTATACTTTTTTAATATGCAAATATGCCGTCAGTCTATATTTGCTTACCTGAAAAGAAAATAACCAAATTAGCTATTTTATTAGATAATATAGGAATAATAGTTAGGGAGCTATATACGAACACTAAACAATTTCATGCATCTGAACAAAGACGCTTAATAGTGTTTTATAGACATGGCCTTCACCATATTGCCACGTAATTATGTTTATACTATACTATACTAACTATAATGATAAACAAACATTTAGGCGGTATCGCCATTAAATTATAGCTTAATGGGCAAGGGGTCAAATGCGTTAAAAAGGGGAAACAGCAACCTCAACAGAATGTACATTAAATAATATTGTTTGGATTTCCTGAAAATGTGTTCTCCCACTGAATATTAGAGGTTGAAGCACTTACGGCAGTAAACCTAAATGTTTATTTTCCAACATCTTATATTCAGCTAATGCGTTGTCTTTTGTATATGTTAGCATAGGTCATTAAAATATTTTTAGAAACTCAAAAGCTATTACAAACGCAACATCCTACAGAATGGAGGTTTTATAACCCACTTAAAACAAAACCCAGTATTGTACCATTATAAAAAATTATAAAACGGTTAAATATGTACTTTGTGTTGGTAAATAAGAGCAGACGAAAATATTAATAAAACAGACGAGAGAGTAATAAACGTTTATGAGGAAATTAAAATTTAATATTACTGACGGTAGTTTTTATCTCGCTATCAATTTTATAAATAAAGCATACATAAAAAAACTGGCCCTACGTTGGTGGCTTATCGTAAAGTGATGCTGTCATCAAATTTAGGTTACTGCAAAACTTGCATATTATATGTTATATCTGATCAAATATAACACAATGATAATTTACAGAATTAGCACTAATTTTACTAGTAAGTTCTCTATTTTTTGACAAATATAATACAAAATCAAGCTCTTCCATTCAAATAATCATACTTATTTATTTCTTGAATTAAAATTATTTGCATTCTGTATTTTCCTAATGTTCATGGTAAAGTTTAATGTGAACCTTTATTTTTTATAAGATGTAAGGCAGAAGTAATGTTGGATACTTATTGATTCTCTACGCAATTTTAAATTATTTCAAAATTATTGAAAAACATTTATTTAATAATGAATTGGTACTAAAACAATTAGGTTGAAGCTCACAGACATTGTAATAATTCGAAGAATTTTGACATCCGGGAGTGCTCATTGTTTGGAAAATCAAGCAGGCAAAATCTTACCAAATTCGGAAGGAACTAGACAATGTGCAGTATCGTATAAAAAAGGTTTGCGAAGTTGGTCGGCTCTCCCACTTCATCGGCAGTCGCGTGATTGTTTATTGTGGTGGTTAATTTACTAAGTTCCTTTAATTAAGTGCGTATGAGTGATGCAAGAAGCTAAAAGATATTGGAGACGTTACTTTATTTAAAATGTTATAGCGAATCAACGTACGTTATTTTATTAATTGCATGCTTGAAATATTTTTAAAGTAAGTTAAACTTCAAATTACTTTTATAGCGCTAACAAAAAATTATTGAAAAAGGTAAGTGGGAGTATAAACTGGTTACTGTATTTTATTTTTATATTAGCTATCTTGCGCAACCCCGTTCCACAAACGAAATTTTTATATTAGCATTATATGTACACCGACGCCTATAATTGGCCTAACGGCTGTTGGCTGAGTACAAAATAAAATAAAAAATATGATAAAATTTATGAGAAAATCAATAAACTGTCTAAAATCCTTGCAAGGGGAGGGCTTTTAAAGCATTCAAATACAAATATGTAGCTTAACACTGTAGTGAAGACAAATCTCTTGGTTAGTATTCAAAATTCATGAACACAATTACAGTTAATTCTTCGCGTGGAATATCTAGCACGAACGACTCTACTGCCGATACTTTCAAGAAACAGGACCCTATTTCTTGGAGTGAATTTTTATTATTTTACATATGCAAATGAGCTTCCCACTATAGTGCTATATCGTACTTTAGCTTACTTTATTTTTTCTGTTGGCAGATGTGGTAGTAACATCTTTAAAAGTCTGTTGTCTATCGACTGTCATTAACATCGGTTTTAATATTGGTGAATTTTATGATGTATACTCGCAACTTCCTGTTCAATTCTGATTAACTATTGCTTATTCGATTGCTTTTTGTGCATCTTTTCAGAAATAAAAACATTTCATCGCTGCAGGTTGTATTTAGTTCTTAATCTCCATGAATTACTGCCGTAGATAATACTACCTATGGCTAAGCTTTTATAGGATTTATATGCGCTTTTTTGTTTCTGTTTCCGTTTAAATAACGTTTAATGATTGTATCATAAATTGGTTGAAAATTGTGGATTTTTGTAGATGTATGTGTAGGAAATGTCGCTAGCGTGGCCGAGCGGTTAGTTCGTCAGGCTGCGGTGCCACGGTGCGGGGTTCAATCCCAACGGCTGGGAACTGGCGGGCGGCCCACCCAGTCGCTTTAAAAATTGGGTACCGAAACCACAGTTGTGGAAGTAGGGAAAGTAAGGCAGTCGTCGAAGACGTGATGCTAACCACATCACCCAGTACGCCGTTAACGGTGTGCCAGATGACTGCGTTTCGGAAAGAGATATTTCGGCGACCCTGACTCGCCTTATCTCAGGCCATGTGTCTACATGGAATGAAGTGCCCGAACTTTACTTTTTTATGAGTAGGAAATGGTCGACCTTAAAACTATAAAGTGATTTACTTGATTCGGATATTTGTTTTCAATTAGTATTTTAGATTTCAGGTAGATACCAGAATTTCAGTTTTATTACTTGGTTATACCGTTATAAAACTAAATGTAGTTAGAAGGCCATTTTCTGTAGTTGCTACTATTGTCTGATCGTCGATAAAAAGGTTGTATTTAATATTCTATTTCTGGGAAAAGAATTCCTTTTATATTTCTTGTTCCGTATGCTGATTGTAACATGTGATTTAAAAAAAAACTTCTTCATAGTAGCCGGGGTTCGAGAATGACAGCGATGTTGGGCATGTCTGAAATTGATTCAGAGAAGTAGGTCAGTTGCAGCTGACAGAAGTGACAACTTTTGGTTAATACTTCAGTTTAGAAGGTTTCAACGTTTCAAGTATTATCGACACGCGAATTTGAATCAGTCATGGTTTTTCGTGATCAACAAAAACTGTCTATGTTGGAAGTTAATTTTAGAAATGATCGAAGAATTAATGGCGAATGGGTTTACTTTGTTAGAGAAAAACGTTTCCAAATATCTGACAGCTTTTGTAAATGCATTCAGAACATTGTGGCTTTGTATAGGGACACAGGGAGCATAACTCTCAAAAGAGGCAGTGGCAGGCCAAAAATGCGTAATGAGCAAAATATTGAAGCTGTTAGGCAAGTAATGGAGGAACACAGACCGCAATTCGGTATTTGCAATAGCAAATGGATCTATCATATAACACTTGCCAACGTATTCTTAAACAGGACATGCAATTCCATCCCTACAAAAAGGGAAATCGTTCCACGAAACACTCTCTGTTGACAGGCTGCGAAGACAAGAATTCTGTCAATAGTTTTTACATAACCTTAAAAACAACATCAGGACTCGCAAGAAAACCTTCTTTACAGATGAAGTTTGGTTCCACATTTCTGGATATATGAATTCTCAAAATATGAGCATGTGGTGCTCGAACAACCCTTTTTGTGGAAATTCTACTATACCAACAAAAAATTGGAGTGTGGGCAGCTGTGAGTAAAGGAAGGATTAGTATCGGGCCAACATTTTTTAAGGTAAAAACTCTTATCTAGCTATTGATAATTATGTGCATGTATTTGACATTTTAGCAGTTCTAAATGCTGAAAGATTTAGGTTAGAAATCTTGTCTCCGTATATGCACATGTTACATGATGACGAACTAGTGGAAGGGTATTTTAAAAAAGATGGGGCACGAATTCACAATACCCGAGTAAACCTGAACTTCTTAGCAGAATTATTTAATAATCTTGTAATAATTTTAAATACACCAGTGCCATTTCCACGTCGGCTTTGTGATATAACTTCCTACGATTTCTTCTTATGGCCACACATAAGAAATTTAAACTCCGGTTATTGATATAGAAAATCTTAAAGAGAGAATTAGAAATAAATTGGAAGAAACCAATTATGTTATTAATTCTGTTAGCAAACTAATCAGAATATGCATAGATGAAGGTGGTGGTCCCATATCCCATCGTGTTTGGTTTAAGTTTATTTATTTAATAATTTATCTTATATTTGTGTTAAGTTTTATTTGCCGTTCAAATATAAAAAATACATTTATTATTCATAAAATCGCCTGTTTAAATTAATGTATAAATTTAATTCCTCAGAAGCTCTATAATAATACAAGGCATATCTCAACAAATATGAGTCTTAAGATATATTTGTGAAGTAACCTATGAAATATACTCTCCATTGTATTTCGTTTAATATATATAGTTGGTATAACACGCTAAATTTATAAACAATTTCTTTATGCAAGCGTTTTCTCTTTTCTCCACCCGTTGAGCTACAAAAGGTTATGCTAGTAGTTCTAATATTCCAATTTTAGTCTGCTTTATTTAAACACATTAGTCTCTTTTTTCCCAAGCGTGCTCTGATGAAGTTTTTGTTAATCACGTGATATTATCGATGTATAATTTACACAATAGGATCGATAAACAACTTGCTTTACCTCTTCATTAATCAACATACATTTGCCAAAGTATTAATCATTATTTCCTGTTATTGATAGCACAGGACCTTCGAAGCTTGAATTGCTTTATCGACTTCCTTTTGTAATATCTAGATGCTAACTATATTTTCAGCATTATTTTATGTTATTTCAATAAAAAATAATACTCTTATATTTTCGAACTTGCCGATTTACAGTGTCCGTTTATTATACATTTATCAAGAAAGTGCACTTGCAAAAATTTAAACATCTGCTTTCGTATACTATACTGAGAAGGTTCGAAAATACGAAAATGCAAAATACAGAATAAGGTTATATAAAAAGAAGGTGTCAAATATAAAGTCGCACCCATCTATTCTTTCACTATTTGTTTTATATTTTTTCTTGCCACCCTGTGTATTACGGAAAATGACATATTTTAAAGTTAATTTATTATACCTTACGATAAGGATGTATCGCCGAACTTATGTTTCGCTCACTTAGCAACCAGAAAATTGCGTTAATCGAAATGGATGCTCAAATTTTTTTCTTAAGTAAAAAACAAAAAAAATGTAGTAAAAAGGCGATCTTAGCATCAACAAGAAATCAAAACAAATATAATTATTTATTGAAATGTTATAACAAACATTTAGAAGTTTGAAGTTTACCTTTTTTATTATTTTGTAAGTTTTAGGTTTTTGATTTGTAATATTAACGTTAGCATTAACATTCCAGGTCCAGCAGATGAACTACTTTTCGATGTTGTGACGGCTCTTTTTAGCTTTTTACTCTTCATTTGCATGTTTTCTTCCCTATCATAAGTGTAGTTGTAGTTATCGCATTCTCTGTCTGCCTGACTATTTGATACTGAGTATGTCTGATAAACCTGCATTTTCACCTCTATTAATTTTTGCAAGTTGTTATGCTATAATCCAAATTTTGCGACACCGAACGGTACTTACTACAGGCAAATTTGCTTTAGGAGCCAACGGCATTAAGCCTCTGATTGTTGTCAGCTAGCTTACCGGGAGGGTGAAGTACAGGTTACTCTTGGAATTCGGTCCTGCCTTAGGACAATACAAATTTTAATGTTTGTTAGAGCGTCATTGTGAAAATTCAACCGCGTAAAATCATCCGACAACGGTTGGAGGAAAATCGGTGATCAAGGGAGTTGTCCGCACTCTCGAAGTTTACGTGTGTTTTATTCTAAGCGCAGCACCCAAGTGTGTTTCTCTAAAACGACACAAGTACGGCACTGCAATCGGCGGCTTGCGCAAATTTGCCGAGGGTTTGATCAAACTTGGTCCGCCTCGAGCGCCTTAAGGCGCCCAAGGCGACATTCTCACAAAATACATCTTGACTTTCCAAGCTCTGGGCACAAAGTTCGTCTAACCCCTTTCCCTTATCTCTCCGTAACGTTGCTTGGGGCGGTATCCTTTAATCATCGCGACGCTTTGCAAAAACCCTATCTAGACGTGCACCTAGCAAGCTAAGCCCGAATGCACATGTATTTCCGAGAATTTCGACCCGTAGTCAGAACGCTGAGGTAATAAAAAGCATAACCTGAAACTACACGTGTTCTCAATGTTCTGTAAGCGTTCCGACGGGAAACTTTCTAGAATGACTTTGTAACTGCGGCAGACATAAACGCTGCTTAAAACAAGGAAGCACTTTAACAAAGTGTTATGCATAAGGTAAGTTTGGCTTGTTTCTGTGTACATCTTCTGCTCCTAATGCCGCCGTAGCTGCCTTTAGTATTACTTCCTTCAGGTTTATTTACCTTTCTCCCCTAATGTACCTTCTTTCGGTATATTCTCCTTTTATATGTATATACTGTCCTTTTCTAAGAAGTATCATTTAAACTTGTAACACTCCATTTTTTAGATTCCTTTATCTTCCACCATGAAATGAGTTGTCTTCACTGATTAGTGTCAAACGCTTACGGGGTGGTAAAACTTGCGTGCTTCAATGATTTGAGTCTACCAGATGTAGCCCAGAAACCAGTAGAGTATTCATGTGACACGGTATGAATGCTACGTACTATAGTCAAATAATACAGCTGGGTGGATTTTCGAGAAATGGAAAATAGAATCGAAAATAGACTATGTATTTAGTACTATACATATTTAACACATCAATTTGAAAGAAATTGTGGTGTCTCAAGATATACAGAGAGATCAAACATAAACATTGAAAACAATAAAACTTGCCTACTCTGTACCATGATTTTTGTTGACATTTAAATTGTGATTTTTTTAGTTATAATTCATCTTCAACATGTTGCTTAACTTATTCACATATTATTTAATGTTACCTACTAATTGAATCTATAAATTTAGTTTAAATTACATATTTATGTAGGTTATTACACTGCGTTAGTCGGACAGTTAATTGTGGTTTTATAAAGTGCCGTGTGGACGTGGTCTTACTTTTCATGGATTCTCACGATCAATTTTATTTTTGATCGCTCTGTAAAAAGAAATATAGGATAAGCAAAAAGAAAGTTCATCAAAGATGCCTTTGGAATTTTGAAGTTATGTGTTAATAATACCAAAAAATTTATACCTAATACTTCTCACTGACTTTTGTAGACAGCGGTTCACAGTGGCTAACATCGCAATGTGATCATAATCGTGACCAAGACATTTCGTAATAGACGCAACAGAAATATTTCCAATACCTGCATAAAAAGCAGGATAAGATAATAACCACACTTTGTAAAAAATTTCACATGACCTATTTCCTGGTGTTATAATACACATGACTTCAACATTCGAAAGGCACCCTTGAATTTTCTTTCTGCTCATACGAAGAATAACGCGCAATAGTGGAAAGGCCACGAACGAAGTATTGATAGTAATTATAAAATAATAATAAAATGCATAAAAAAACTGACAAGCAAGTAGCGATAGTATAATGATCTTGACAATGGAGTTCTACATTGTCGTCGTTCGGATCCAGAATTAGAAAGTTAGAAAAGTACAAATAGACAAGAACTAATGTTAGTCAAAAATCTAAACGGTACGTATGTCAAAAGGATAACAAGGAAGTAAAGTATAGTTGAAAATTTCAGCAATGGTTTCAAATTGTAATGAAAACACTCCAGACGTGATCAATACAATACAATATTTAAAGGACCTGAATCCGAAGCAAATCGTTACGAGATATAATCCTAGTTTATATTGATAAGTCTCCTGTGCATTTTTAAATATCAAAGTATAATAGGAAAAATAACAATAAATAAAATTTCAGGGCATATTAGCAGCGACACTATTTATGTAATTATCCAATGACAGTAGACTACCGATTTTTAAATACTATTAATTATCCCGTTCCCCAACTTGGCAATATGCGACGCTGGGCAACGTGGAAAACAAACCCCGTACATCCCAGAGCATTATTCTGTCATTTTCCGCATGCCAAGGCGTTCTTAACCCTAGTAAAGACCCATGTAAACTTTTTGCGCCGGCGGCATTATAGGCGCATCAGCCATTAAGGGCTTTTTAATTTCCCACCGAATTAGGGAGAATTAAAATTTAATCCGCGCATGATTTGCATGCGGTTTTTACGTGCGTAAATGCGTGTATTGCATATCTAAACACATTCCTGGACAACGGGGGATATCGGCGGTAAATTGTCGGTAAAAAGCTTTACAAGCCCGCCGCTCGAAAACACGTTTATTGCATTTTGTCGGCATTATGAAATAGAAATGTTTAAATATGGCTGATTAAAAACTTCCTTCCCTGCACGTTGCATGCGATGCACAGTCACGAACGGTGCGCTTTGCGTGCCCTATTTCACCCTTTTGAGTTTGTTCCCTTTGTTTAGTCCAACATTACTAATTTTTGGGCCTGAATGGAGCATGTCAGCGATAATATGGAGCGGAATTCATTAAGGAGTGAGTTATGTGGGCCGAGTCCTAAAACCGCTATGCCCAAAAGAGTGCAATATTCAATTTTCAGCAGAGGGGTTTCTGGCATTGCGGCCGAGGGATTACCACTCGCGGTGCAGACGCCTTAATGCGCTTTCCGCGATCGATTTAAGCCACTTTTTGTATGCATTTAAAGCCCCAATGATTCCATAAAACGAGCATAGACCTACGAACTTACAGTGTCCTTACGGCTTTTAAGGTTTCAAGAGCCGCCGTAGAGATAATGTTTTCCTAATTCTTGAAATGAGAAAGATTAGTGTTTAACTTAATAAACGTAGTTACAAACTAAATTACCAGATTTCGCTCCAATAGGGGTATCATGGATATCTTATCACTAAATATTTAATTTTAGTTATTGATTCTATACGTAATATCCTTTGCTAATCCATTTTCCCGCATTTTATACGCAACTATTCTCACCATAACAATTTTGGAAACTAAGAAATACCAAGTCTCTCTAGATATTATTCGTTTACTTATAAGTTGTAATTATAGTTTGATTTAGGGTAGCGAAACTTGGCATGCTTAAAAGCATATTGTGTATCCACCTACCATGTTAAAATATTTATAGTTATCATTTTTGATTTGCTGGTAGCGACAGTCTACTTTTTTCTCTATAAGAGCATCATTAACTCTTCAGTTTAGAACCTAGGTGGTCTTATCCTAATCACATCTGTTTTGAAAATTGAAGGAAGTTACAGTTAAAATGTATTTATTGTTTTTAATGACTGTAGTCAAGCAACAAATGTTTCCTATAGGAGATTAGACAGCGCCTACTGCTTTATATTTTGAAACCTAAGTATTAAAGTGACATCAACTTCGCTATCTACTTCTCATTAAAATATGGTACTAAATCAATGGCGCTGCCACCATTTTGTTTAGGTTTGAAGTAAGTTTAAATATCTTTTGCGTTTGCTATCAGTGGTTTTACTGCTGTTGGTAGTTTTTTAAGGCATCTTACCAGTAGCGTTACCACCTATTTTTAAAGTTTGCGGTTGTTAGTATGGATACCACTTTTTTTTAAGCGAACATGTAAAACTTGCTACGTGTTGTTATAGGCAACTCTACCACTTTTTTCGAAAAAAGTATTTAATACTGGCAGTGCTTGGCATCAGTGCGCTTTCACCATATTTTGGAATAAACCATCAACATTCTTAGTGTTTCTTAACAGCGCTGCCAGCATTTACATAATTTAAAATACGCCCTTTTTATGCTGGTTAGCAGTGGCGCTGCCACCGTTTTGTGAGATTCTGAAATAAACCTTTATAATCGTTCGTGCTAGTTGTTATTAACGCTAGTTTCACTTAGTACCAATAAGTAAACCTTAAAATTATTGGTTGCCGTTGTTAGCACTAGCAATACCATTTTTAAACCCTTAAAAAGCTTGTTGTCAATTGCGCTGCCACCATTTTGTTTAGGTTTAAAGTAAGTTTAAATATATTTTGCATTTACTGTCAGTGGTGCTACTTTTGGTAGTTTTTTAATGCATCTTGCATCAAAATACGAATAACGGTTCATATGTCCAAACACATATAAGGAGGTTTTGTGATTGATTTTGTATTATTTTGCGGTCACATACTGAAAGTACAGTAAAATTGTGTCTTAAACTGAATTACTCATGATTTACAGTACTGTAGTTTTGTTATTCCCTTGTCAAATAATTTTCAGAACGAAAAAATACTAAAAACAGTAAAAACTGTCTCGATTTTTTTTGCGAGTCATGCACAGTAGCTTTTCTAACTAAGGGTGTGCAGATATGCATCATGCCTATCCGGGAAAAGTAGTAATTGCGACCAATTGCTACTTTCACATATATTTTATCTATATGTTACCGGCAATGCCCGAAGCTTCGGCTAACCTATGATAACCTAGTCAATCCCCAGATTGACTGGTTATATGTTATAGCCAATGGCTGAAGCACTTCACACATTGTCTAGGCAATTCTAGGTTAGCCGAAGGTTCGAGCATTGCCGGTAACATATTGTAATGATGCCCTTAACTAATATAAGGCTTTAATAAAAATATAAATAATAAATACGGCAAATCACCACAATTTATAAATATTAAATAGTTTCAATCAAGAATTTTGAGTCAATCGCAGGGCTAAAGAGAATGATGTAATAATTATTAGCTCAATAAACGGTTTATTGCTCTTTGTATTTTACCTATTTGCAATAGTTTATGGCAAAACTCCGGTGTAGCATAAGAAAAACACACAAAAAACTTTCTATTACAAATGCTTTGGTGTATGACAAATTAACCAGTGTAGTATGGCAAACTCTCAAATTCGTTCTGACAGCTCTTTAACCTCAAAATTGACTGCAACAACAAATGATCTGCAGGTAAAAGAAATCAGCGTAATCTGAATTTAAAAACACCAAAAATGGCAAGAATACATTAGGTAAATACTGCGAATTATGTGACGTAGCTTCCGGCTAACCTTGTATTGTTTCAGATGGCGTAACCGACTCTCTAATCTTCTTTTGTTTTATTTCCGGTAATGTCGCAAAATCAGCTCCAATTCCCAAATTTAAGGGACGCTACCTCGATAATTCGAATCTGGATGGATCTGGGCAGCTGGAATCACGTTCAATCCTTCGAACAATGTCCAATCTTGAAAAACTCCACGGTTTATGGGGCTTCGGTAACGTTTTTTTTGTGGAATCCTACCTTAAACGGATAAATTAATACGCTGGATACATTTTCTATTGACGCCACAGCAATTACACACTCGGGAATGGCTTGTTGGTTTCAATTTCTGAAGGTTTTCTCTAAAAGTAGTACACACGACTTTCGCTGGCCAATGTCTCCAATCAGTCGAAAAGGGGCTCCAAAGTTGATCGCACTTGGGCAATTCTTGCAGCTGGCTATCCCCCTTCGCTGGGCACTGTTATTACTTGAAAAATTAGCCACAAAGGTGGCCTGCATACTGGTGAATATAAACGCACTATTTGACTCTCACATATAACTTTGTATTCAAAGTTTTTACATTAAACTATACAGCTCAATTGGCACACAACATAAAATTTTTAAGCTTATTTGGATATTATTACCAATTGACATTCTCGTTACTTAGTGATTACGATTTACATTTGTTTTTAAGAAATGAGGTTTGATATCTTGTTTTAAGTTTTGATATACTGTTTTTTCTTCAATGCTAAACTGTCTTTTCTTGGGAATTGTAACTTTAAACTTTTGCTCTGACTTTAATCACTTAGTTTAATTGCAGGGATTCACATGAGTTTATCTAGCACTGTACTAATTGTCTGTGTCCTCTCGATAGGTTGCCTTATTTCATTGTTCTTTGCAATAATTGCTTTGCTCGCACTGCTCCTTTACCCGTCAGTTACCTTGCCGTTTGTTGGCTTATAAACTTTTAATACTCATAACGCTCATGTACTATTTGTACTTCACAAATCATCTTTGTATTATTTCAAATTTACAATATTGTATTGATTTCACCAAACTCAAATCTGTCAGCTACATAAATTAAGCTATGCTTGCCATTCCGAACACCAATTATTACTGAAACTCTGAACCCTTTTCAATTCTGCCTTCTCTAACGCCAACATTTCTCTCCCACATTATAATTACTACTGCTCATATCAAGTGCATTTATTAGTGTAAAATACTGATTATCTTGCAATAAATAAAATATTTAATTCTGTGCTCATTTTGAAATTATTCACTTTCGTGTTAATTAGGCAATCAGAATTGCCGTGGGCAGTAAACCATTACAATATATGCATTCTGTGTTTGTTTTGTACCAGATTGTCCTGTAACCCATGCGAGAATACGAGGGGGTGCTGAGAAGTTTCTGGTTTTCCTTCTTTAACTTAACATTTGACTACAAATACTTATATCTTATGAAAGCTTATTGTTTCGTATGCGTCTCTCCCAAATTCCATAATTGTAGCCTGCATAGTATTTTTCTGTTGCATATCAGAAGTGAAAATGTTACTTAATAAAGTAGAGCTTTATGCAACAGAATGTCAAGCAGTAATGAAATATCTTTAGGTACTTAAAAGAGTACCCGGTCAAACAAATTCATGGTGATACGGTGGTAACATTATGTGATAAGTACCTTTGCTATTTCACAATCAAAACTTGCTTTGCAAGGTTTAGAACAGCACATTTCAGCACTGCAGATGAAAAGCTTTCTGGAAGACCATCAACGGCGACAGTTATAAAAATTTGAATGCCGTTCATTTCATAATTCTGGATGATCGAAGAATGTCAGCTGAAAAGGTAGGACTCTGGAGACATCCTGAAAACGTGCTAATCATATCATACTTGAGATTATAGATTTTTTGATATCTCTCAACCAAATGAGTTTTCAAATGCATCCCCGCCGACCAAAACAGCGATCGTATGGTTACTTCACAAGCCATTTTCGACCGATTTAAGCAGGATTTTGGGACCGACTCGTCACTGTTGACAAAACATGAATATATACATACGATCCAGACACAAAAGAACAATATAAAAAAATGAAAACACTGTGGTTTCGTTCACCCAAGAAAATTCAGAACACGAAAGTCAATTACGAAGAAGAAGGCTCCCGTCTTCTGGGATAACGATGGAATTTTACTAATTGATTACCTGGAAAAAAGTAAAACCACCACAGCACATCACTATATTGTATTGTTTGATAAGTTACAGCAACAACTGGTCTAGGAACATCAACGCGCGATTTCAAAAGAAATCTTTTTTTTCAAGATACTGCCTCTCCTCATTAGACGGCCATCAAGCTCCAGAAATTGACTTATTTAGGCTTTGATGTGTTGAAACACTCGGCTTACTCTCTCGGCCAAGATCCTTTGGATTATTACCTATTCCTTGACCTCAAAAACACCACAAAGAAAACAGATATTCGAGCATTGATGAGGCGCAATCAGCTGCTGATGAATGGTTTGCGACACCTACTAAATATTTTTCATTGGGCGGTTTAAAAAGTTTAGAACAACGAAGCCGTAAGTGCGTGGATCTGAGAAGGGAATATGTTGGACAAAAACAATCTAAATTCATAACTCATAGTTTTTTGTACAAGAACAAGGACTTTTCAACACCCCCTCGTAGTAATAATAGTCTTCACCAAAAGAAAAACCACTGAGCTACTAGGAGATACTGGTCAATTTCATTCGATATTATAGGAGAGAACCGAAGATTACAATACGAATGTATGAGAGCAGTGGTAGAAAACGACAAAACAATAAATACTAAAAAAGTTGTGGATGCCATAGGCGTAGATCATATGAAGGTTAGGTGCACAAGTAACAATTATTTATATTCTATCCAACTTCACAAATGCAAGCTTTGAATGAGGTCGACTAGCTCCATAAGCTTTAATTCTATACATTGTTATTGCAACGATGCACTCCTTCAAGAAAGGAGAGAAAGTCCCACACCGCTTTTCACACAAACCCGTTGTATTTTAAGTCATTGTTTTCACTGATCTTGAAATGCGTGTATGCGTGTATGTTTTAGGGACGTGGAATGGTCAAAAAATCAATTGTAATTGAGTTTACTTTGACAGAGTAGATGCAACATTAAATGGTCTACGGTAACTGTCATCAATGTTTTTTAAATCGCATTTTACCTTCGTCAGTAAACAACGGCGTTGACAGAGGTAAAAGCTGATGACTGAGTGTCCTCATTATATATATCTCATGGAAACTTGCTTGGACTCCAATAATTCGCAACTAAATGATGTCAGGATTGAGTACTCCGTTTCTATCCCTCGTTACACAAATCTCAGCTTCTGCCATAGTGACAACTTTTTAGCAGTTGTCTTGTAAAAATGTTCTGGCCAAAGTCGTTCAAACTCCTTGGTTTGTATACGTCCAATTTCAATAGGTTTTCTACAGACACTTCTAGTCGACAAATATTTCACTGTATCTGACTACACTTACAATTCTGTTGGCATGCTTGTTTCAAAGTGTTCAATGAATAACTCTTTCGAATTCCTTTTCGATACTTCTTGTCATTTTACTCTACTTTTTCCTTTCTCTTTGTATGATATTTGAATGAGGTCTTTATTACCTTCAATCATATCAACAAGCCGTTTTCTAATTCACATGTGATATGAAGAATCAGAGCTTAGGTTTTTAGTCTTTCAGGTTTAAGGTAATATTAATGATACATCCTTTACCATGTTCATACCTCAAATAAGTTGTTGCAATAGACATGTCACTCCAAATACCAATCCATATACTGCGATTGTGTCTCATAAAGTGTTGATACTCCAAGAAATATTTACGAATTTCAGTAATAATAAAAAAAATAAAAACGGTGAGATATTTATGAAAGAATTCATGATCAAGAAAAACATTTTTGTTGACAGTTAAATATACAAGTTGAAGCATTCAATATAATATAAAGCTGTAATTTCTGCACAACCATTTTGGCAGATATAGTAAATAGCTCATTTTGTAAAATTTCTACACCATTTTAGAGCACATGTTTGGCTTCAGTTCCCCTGAAAACATATAATTTGGTACCAAATAGGTTCAAGTAACTATAATATCACAATTTCAGCCATTATGGGATATCTCAAATGTTCAATGGGTAGACGCTGTCATCCTAAATTTTCTGCTAAAAGACATCAATACGTTTCATATGACACCAAAAACACAACTATAGACCACTTTTTCAACCCTTACGAACATTCTGCTGGATTATATAAGTGGATCTTGTAATACAAGGTGTGTATAAATTAGTCTTAAAGCTCTACGTAGAGCCACTCCCATAAAAATGTTGAGACAAAGATGTTATTAAAAAATGTTGTACTGGTCCTCGTTTGGCTACACGAAGTCATCAAAAGTAATAATATTCAAAGGATTTATTCAAAGGTTAGGTCATATAATAATTGCTTTTTATCAATGGGAAGCAGGGTTTGAAAAAACCCGGGGTTTTTCAGAAAAACCCAACCCACTGGGCCCATGGGGGTTTTTTCGGGATTTTTAGGGTTCTTTCGGGCTCTTTCGGGTTTTTCCCGTCTTCCCAGGATAATGGCTTTTCGAATAAAAGACAAAGCATTTTTTCCACCATCATTGATGACGGATGCTGTCATCAATCAGTTTTCATCCCCTCAATGGTGGAAACTTGTTGCAAAAAGAACCGAAAAAATTTCAACCTTGCCACATGGTTTTTGCGATTTTTTCTTAGGTCTATCTTCGGCGACTGCATCTTCAGCTTCCATTGAACGATAGTTTTCTACATTCGGACTTGTTTGGAGTAAACTTCGAAATCGCCTAGGCGTGGAAAAAGCCACAAAACTAGTGCAAGTCTACAGACATTTGCGCTGAACTGATACACACCCTATTGACTGGTAATAATTAATTGTTCTTGCTCTAATATTCTGTTTTTTACAATCATTAATTATATTTCTAATGTTCCATTATTCTTAAAAGTAATTAATTGTGTTTTACTAATTTGTAATAAAATTGTAAAAGTTGAGGTTTTTTGTTCAAATTGTTTAACCAAGTTATGAGTTTACTAGTCCCTTAGAGTGAATCCAGGACCGAAAAACTCAGTGGGTTTTTCGAGCGGGCTTTTTCACCCGACGGGTTATTTCGGGCTGGGCCCACTGTGGCGAACCCTGATGGGAAGGCAAAGCTAAAGTTTTATTTGTAATACGTTCCTTTCACACTAACTTGTACTGACTGTAAATAAATAATAATAGTCCATTGGGACACCCTGTATAGCGAACGTTGCTACGTTTGTTCCTTTCAGGAGCTACTTAAAGAACAAGTTACGTTAAATGAATTTTATAGTAGTAATGCTAAACGTACTAGCTATTGACAACAGATAAACAAATATAAAACTAAAACACGGTTACGGATTATAAAAGTTTCCAACTTTTCAATTATATCATTGCAAACAGAATTACAGAATAATAAAACCTGATAATAATACAGTTTTTGAACCATAAACAAATAACAATTGTAAGATATTAAAATGTCTCCAGCAGAGTATATAAAAACAGTTCATATGTCTAGCAAAATAAAATTCAAAATTCTATTGTTTACATTTGAGTATCAAAATCAAATATCACGTACCTACTCAAACAATAATAAACCATTTATTAAAATATGACTGCATTTTACGTACCTACTATATATACATCGCGTTTATAAGTAAAAGTATTTATATATTTAGAAAACTATTGATATACAGGATGTCCCAAAATTAGCCTGTCAAAATTTAATAGCGAATTCTAGAACCATAGATATTAAGAACACTTTATATAACCCTTGGTTTTCCAGATACAGGGTGTTAAAAGTGTAATGCTGAGGATGGTTTTTGTTTAATATTTTCGAAATGTTATTAATGTTGAACAGGGTATGTTCGTATTTCGGGGACTAATCTGTTCGGACATCGCCTCTGGTACAACCATTCAGCAGCTCGGGAATTGCCATTTTAACGTAAACAAGCTATAATAATGTAATAGTAAATAATAAAGAGGTAAAAATGCAGTAATACAACATTTTCATCACCAAATGTCAAATTAAACAAAATAAAATCTACATACATTTTCCATGGCCTACTTTATCTTTAATTTTTTAATTTTTTATTTATCTTTTTAAGTAGAAAAAGTTTAGTACGTGTACAAAATTTTAAATAATTATCTTTGAACGTTTCGAAAATATTAAACAAAAACGATCCTCAGCATTACACTTTTAACACCCTGTATCTGGAAAACCAAGGGTTTTTCGGCCTATGGTTATAAAGTTTTCTTAATATTTCCGGTTCCAGAATTCGCTATTAAAGTTTGGCAGGCTAATTTTGGGACACGCTGTATTGATATTATTCGATACAACAATACAATAGCGAAATTATTCGGATCTGAAAGAAAGCAAACGCATATTTTATCGGTCTTATATTTTAGCCGAATGCCTTCTTCAAATCAATAATGCAAAATACATTTACAAGTAGCAATAATTATTCTATTACTGGTTATTAAAATTGTATAGTTTATTTAAAATTATTATTTTACATTGAATTTGGTGGATTATTTAGATTTTTAGCAGTATTACCAAATGAAAAACTATCGATGAATAGTCAGGCCTTCAGTTGATGTTATGCATTTGGTAGTACTGAAGTGTATTGTTGGTGGTACTGTAAGTCTATGTCATATTCGAGGTCAAAACTGAAGCAAAATCTAACCTGCTTATCTCGAATTTGACATAGACTTACAGTGTCACCAACAATACATTTTAGTATTGTCAAACGTAAAACGAATCGTCGTAGCTATGCTGTAATGGTTGTTATGGTGCAAAGTACCACATTACTAAACGATTTTGTATGTAGAAAAGTACTACATTACCATAAGAAATGACGTTTAATAAAGCTTATGTCTTATTCGAGATTAATTTAATAAATTGACAAATGGCTCTTAACCAAAGTTCGAATCTAAAACAGAAATTCCATGGCACTCTCTGTCCCGCTTTTAAATGATCTGACGGTATCTATTTTAGCAGAACTAAATGTGACGCAACGGCTATCTTCAAGTATATAAAAATACGAGTACAAATTATAGTACTTTGCTCACATCTCAAGAGAAGACGGCAGAAGCTTAGAAAAATTAATAATACAAGGACGGGTGGAAGGACTAGACCGCGTGGAAGATCTCCAAAGAGATGTCTGGATCAAGTGAAGACCATAATCGGGTAACCTTTTCAAAACATTACGCATAACACGAATTATCGTGCAAAATGAAAAGAAATTGTCCACACAGAAGTTGATTCTATAATTAAGCAGTATGTTGACCACGACGCTTCTGTCAAGAAGCGAACGACATAAGAAGATACTAGTTAAGTATTTCGTATACAATTCCGAATTAATTTTAATTTTATTAATTTTACAGAAGGAATTTGCCCAAGTATTTGCAAGCATGCTATTTCTCTTTTCTTTCAGAAAAATAGAGTTAATGAATTATGATAGATGCACAAGTAGGTGCGAGCTCTGGAAGCTAGATTTTCATTACATTTTAATTGCGTTATTTTATAACAATGATAAATAGAAAGGAAACATGTGTTTTGGAAAATAACTTTTCGCTATTGAACAACTCCAGATTATTTTAACACAATATAATAAATAAAAGTCCTTTGAACCAACCACATAGAAAATATTTCTTTATACTTTCAATAGAAACCTTTTGTGAGCTCTATATCGTATTTACTATTATTATTAAATCATATCAGTTTTTATGATAGTACTTTGATATTGATAACAAAAATAAACCTACGAAATGTGATATCATAGCTGCCTTTCACGTACATTTGAAAAATCGGCAATCAATGCCGTCTACCAAGGTCTGATTTCGGATTCGAGGTACGTAGTTAATTACTATCTAACAAATCATTTAGAATTTAATGTGACTTACAATAGGAATAGGGATGATATAGGCAAGTATTTTTCTAATTTCAGTGATTTAACTTTTACTATTTGCAATATTCCCATACATAAATGGCTTTGCATATCCAAATAAACTTCAGAATACATACAATCGTATTAAAATTCCTTCTGATACAAAAATCATAGTGCGTACAATAGGAGATACTAACTTTAACGCGAAGGTATTAAGCAGGTAGTTTAAGGTTTCCAATTTATATGAAATGCTCAATAAATCGTCTCCCCATTAAACTGAAATTAAGGAACTACAGAAATGGAAATGTAAAGTGCAGCAGTACATCACTTAGACACCCAACTCCTAGGAATGTACCATAATGGCCCACGTTTTTGTCTATAACTTATTATTGTAACTGCTAAGTAAAAATTCCAATGTAGCAATTAATTTCCATTGAGCACATGCAAATCACCTGGGCCCATCCTATTCATCACGGCCGTTTTTATAATTTAAAGCGTTTAAGTGCCGAAGCCATTCTTTTAATAAATAACGCGATTTCTTAATTGGCTCCTGAGGAAAGAAGGCCTTGCCAAGCAGCCATTCATCCGCCTTAAGCTCGATTTACACGAGCCTTCATTTTTGTAGAGTAGCTCGGCATTTTTGCGACAAGGATCATGAACAGAGCCCGCGCGGCGAAGAAAAGGATTAAAACAGGTTGAAAGGCCATTTTTTGTGAATGGAATTGCGTTTTCAGCGCAAAGCAAAAAATAATGTAGATATAAAATACGAGTACGAACATGTGTCAAGCCTTTATACGCCGTGTGTGTATGATATATTAAACACGCCGTAAATACAGGAGCAAGTTGCTGATAAAGGCTATACTCCATGACTTGACGCCATTAATCATGCCGCAACTGACGAGCAGCCCGTTCTTTCTTTTACATTTATAAAACGCGGCCTGGCTGTATGCTCCTCCGAAAGCGCTCAATATATCTGGAAGTGCTAATAATGCTAATATTTATGGGCGAGGATGTCCTCGGACGATATGCGACAAAATGTTGCGGCGACATCCGTCTTCTTGCCAAGAAAACTTCAATTATACACGCCTCGATGGCAAGCTATAAAACTGGAAGGCGGCTTCGGCAAAATGGTGCGTAATTTGTGGTAGTTGTAGACAAACAGAAAACAAGATTTATATCCACCAAGCGTTATGTATAACATTTTGAATGGTTTCAAGGAGCTGCTTGAAACGCCAACAGAAAAGCGTGCAGTGCCAACTTTACTTATTAACCAGCTAGCTTACAGAATGGAAAAATCCCTGAATAACTGTTTGCAGAATTGTAGATGAAATAATTGCCCCACAAAATTATAAGCACATATCTAAATTAATCAAACCAATATATTAATGTGATTTACATTGGAACATGGAGGTAATGGTAATGAAGACGCCGACGAACTAGCACATCAAGGAGTGGACGAAGATTTACCTGTAACAAATAGGGAAATAACATGCGACGACGTAAAAAACTTCTTCAAACATAAAGTTGAACAGTTATGGCAGGATACTCTGGAAGGACCAAGTTGTAATTTCAAGAATTCGAACTCACTGCTATCTTATAAAAAAGGAACACTCTCCACAATGCAATGAGTGCCAAACCCTACTCACTGTTAAACATTTTGTGATAGACTGTCCTAAGTACAACGAAGAAAGAAGAAAACACAACATTCCACATACAGTGCAAGAAGCTCTAGCAGGTTCATTAGAAACTGTAACTAATTTATTAATTTTCTAAATGAGATAGATATGCACCAACTGTTGCAGCATCCGTTGTTTATATTATATATTGTTGATTTAACTGTAAAAATAAAGAACACGCTAATGACACTTCGTGGTCGATGCCTTAAAAAACAATCAGCTGCTGAAGGATGATCCAACATAGACTTTTAAAGGAATATTCATATAAAAATTATTTTTCATCCTACATGATTAGAAAATCGAATTTTACCATCTCCATAGAGACGAGAAAGTGTGCGTTTCTAAGGCTAGCCCTGCAAAACAAACCCCAATGGCTAGGCAAGAAAAAAAATTCGATGTTTTCCAGTAGGGGACGCTGCAATAATCTGTCAAACCAAATTTAAAAGAAAATCACGGTTATAATTAACTTTTTGCTTTAAATAATAGCTAGTCCCCTTTTACAAAAATATTTGCTCAATAAAACTTAATTTTAGCAATGTATTCGTTATATTTTTAATATACAATAAACATCAGATAGATTTCTGTAGAAGCTTATGTCTAACTACGGGTAGATGGCGCTGCAGTTACAAACGCTATTCGATATGCCAAGATTTGCAAATTGTTTTATTATTGTTGACAGCTCTGTCAATTTCATAATAATAACCTGGATGAGAGCTATGTTGAAAAAATTATTGCAGGATGGTGTTGTCGGATGAAAAATAATGTGTAAACCATGAGCGGTAAAGTGATTTTCCAGGCTTCAAGAAGTGTCCAGGCTCGCTAAAGCTCGCCTGTCCATTTCTTCTTTCAGCCTGGAAAATAATCACTTTACCGCCTAGATTTACAATATACTATTTCCTTTATGCAAAGCTACACATATTTTATCTTACCTATGTACAAATGTAAAATAGGTACCATTTCTTCCAACACGAGACGCATATGTATTGTTATTATTACAAGTGCAAGAGCAGAGAACGGGTACCATAGAGATCTGCTTTCAAGCAACACTCACAACTTGTAACACTAAACAATAATTACATATAACAACTTAACTATAGGTGTAAACTTAATATAACTAATTATTAGAATTATTAACAAAAACGAAAATAAAAGTGTCTAGTATGTTTTTAAAAGCGTTGATAGTAGGAGCGTCGGCGATATCGGCGTGTAGGCTGTTCCAGTTATGAAACACTGTTCACAATAAGTCTGCTTCTACAAAGCAATCTTGAGAACCCTCTTTTTAACTATAAACGGTGAGCTCTGAGACGGTCATCGGTATTAAGTTCATTTAGTGAGCACAAAGTCATAATTAAGTCACTTATATGTCATCTCATTTAAAAGCTAAAACTTTAAGCCGTTTATAGTATGCTGGTGGCAAGCAACCATATGATAAGCCAGTTACTTTGCGCTGTACACTTTCCAATAAATGTCTGTCTCTAATTAAGGCCGGATGCTAAACAAGACCAGTAAATTCCAAAGTGGGCCGAACGTACGTACGATATATGTTGGCAAACGTAGTTAGGGAGACATTCTTAAATGCTTTATGAAGTATACAGATTGTGGCAGGCAACTAGGACCATTGCAAAAGCAAGGAGAATATGCATGTGGCCGTCGTGGTGTTTAACAAACGAACAATCAATGTGTGATAGCGGTAGGTCGTCAGGATCATTATAAATACAAGGTATATATTCCATTTTTTAATTTTTTAAATACAATTACGCCCACATGTAAAGTCCCCTTGCTTTTCCTATGGTCCTAGTTGCCTGCCGCAATCTGTATATACAGAAGATTATTGACTTTTAACAAGCTTCTGAAATGTGTTCAGACCATGATGGATCGGTGGTAATCGTTACGCCTAGATTTTTATAACTGCAGTGGCTTAGAGAGAGCGAAAGAGAGAGAGAGAGAGAGAGAGAGAGAGAGAGAGAGAGTTAAAGCCATCTTGTAAAACAGTTCTTTGCTTCACTGAGGAGTACAGCTTGGTGTCATCCGTATGAACTACTACGCAAAATATATGGAAGATCTACGATGTACACTACAAATAGAATGGGACACAGTACCGACCCTTGCGAAACATAATTTAACACTGGTTTGATATCAGATAAACATTCACCAACACGAACACAGGAGGATCGATTCTGATGGAAATCCTATATCCATAACAATAAATTCACGTGTATACGAGCGTGTTCAAGCTTGGCTAAGCGGTCAAAATGAAATATTCGATCAAAGGCAAGAGAAAAATCCTAGTATATGACATCAATAGGATGTGTGTTGTCTAGAGTCATTTTCCGATGATTAATGGATTGATTTTAAAAAGATTCCCTTGAAAGTGATTAATTCTGCTAAAAATAATTTCTATACACAATTTAACTGATATTTAATTGCACGGATTTCATTTACACACATGAAGACTTGCTTTAAATTTATTTAGTTTATTAAGTTGCCTCAGTACTTTTTATATGTAGGGTTGCCTCCACCACCACCACCTATAACGAACTAAACCATTAATTGATCATTTAGGTCAGTTTGTGTACTAAAACGGCAAATTTCTACGTCTGTCTTCACTTATTTACACACATGAGGACGAAGTTACAGACAGCAACTTGTGGCAGTAAAGTTTTTGCCATTCCCGTTAGATGGTGCTGAAGGGGCTAAGCCTGATCAAGATGGAGTGTGTATAACTATGTATTAAATAGGTAAAAATATCTGAATTCTTCGAATAAGACTGGAGTAATCAAACAAAATACTTAGTGATGTGAATAACATTAATTAACAGAGAACAAAATATCATCGGTAAGATTCGAATCTACACTCCCAGAGGGAATTTGATTTTTACTTCGGCGCTTAAGCGCTTGGCCACGAATACTACAAAATACAGTCTTATCAAAAATTCTCAGCTACGAATTATTGTTGCAAGAAAAGAAGAGAACGCTTTTAGAAGCAATAATAATCCAAATATGTTACGTAAAAAGACGCTATAAAAAGAAACATTTCCTTTAATTTTTAATGTGGGACGGGATAAAATAACTAAATTTTTTAAAGTTACTGCCATTTTCAAGAAACCAAATTGAATATCATATAATGTAAGATAAATCAAACCTCAGCGTTACTGACTTCATAACAAGCTCAGTGGTTATCCATTCTTACGGCTGATGTGTTTTTATCGGACTTTTTCCACTGTGTAGGGTGTATATAGCACGGCGTTTCGGGAATTTTGATCTACTCCCGTCTCCAGGTGTTCCTGGTTAGTCATGAGAAGGACTGATATTGTACGCTTTTATTCGTAAACTCTTGCCTCTCCCTGGGTTTGAACCCGGGACCGCTGGTCACTAGTCTGTCATTCTTATCACTAGGCTACCAGGACGAATATAAGCGTACAATATCAGTATTTCTCAGGACTAACCAGGAACACCTGAAGACGGGAGTAGATCAAAACTCCCGAAACGTCGTGTGATATACACCCTAGACAGTGGAAAAAGTCCGATAAAAACACATCATAATAGACCACTGCCAAAAAATGACATTTAGAGAACAAATTCTTACTGCTGATTCAAGTATCGCGAGTTTGAACCCCGGTTCCGGTGAGGTTGTGAAAAATTAAAAAATGCAAAGAAAAACTACTTCGGAAAAGATTTAAAACCGTGGGTGTCACGTTATTGTGGCGGAGCCCATAAACCAGTAAGTCTCAAATCAATTGCGCGTATTGCTTTACAAATGACTCTAATAAAAAACTGAAATTCAGGGTTCAGCAATAAGAGTTAATCCAGTGGGTGTCTAAGTCAATGGTGTGCGCGCATTTAAGAAATCTCTTTAACGTCAGACATTTGATTAATTTTCGCCGCGCAAAGAATGTAAGCGCTGCAATCTCTCCAAACAGCGCCATTTTCATCTCATCACAGCGTGAGGGTCTTGGGCAACAAAAGCACTTCGGAAATGGTTGCGAGTACCCTCGGCTTAATGGGACAAGGCCAATTGCAAGAGCAATAAACGGACGGTCATCAGAATCGACGAACAAGGGGCAATATACCCGAGTTGAGGAAAGTGAAACCCCTTACGCGACAATACAGCCCTTGCCCAACTGTCACTAGGCATTGTACTCGACCGATGTCCTAAGATCAGGGAACCCTTTCTATTGCATAAGCGACCTGTATATAAGGGTAGACAGTCTGGCGTTCAGTTATTGGATCTCCACATCCCGACTTGATTTACTTTAAGCTAGTCGAGGGCTTTGGTCAGATTCCTTAACCTACTTTCCAAATTAGATTCCGGCGTTCGTATTTATATAATTAGCTATTTGTATTTGTATTTTACACACATTGACGTTTTTGTAATTTGTGTTCTAATGTAAATAAGAAGGAATGTTATTGTTTCCCACGATCGGTGATATCTTACTGACCCAAACATAATTCCAAAGTGGTGAATCCGGTAAGAACATCATAACAGTTCCTAAAGTCCAAACCACTTTATTGGAGACCTGTGACCGTACAACATTAAATAAACAACATAACTTTTTCCTAAATTACTATGAGGTGCAGCGTGTAAACAATTCTCTGCTAGAGTTGAAACTTCTAGTAGAACTCTGACCATGTGACCTTGTCCATTAGCAACAACAACGATTTTATTAGAAAATTTAGATTTAACAGTTATCTATCAATTAAACTTATAAACAAAACGACGTAAACTTCCAAATAGAATTACTAAATGCATTTTAAGAGTTTCGTTTAGATACAGCAATCAAGTTTTGCCGTTAATTTTGATGTTGACTTATATCTAATTACACGGTTGTGCTCTTCTAAACTTATGGGTACGATAACTTGGTAACTATAATAACTTCTACTCCAAACGTCAGCGCTCACTATTTTAAGCTCCTCTTAAACTTTAATGCACAGTTAGTTTGCGATCAATAGAGTTGAACGTAAATACAGTTGATATAGAATTGCGCTACGACATACTTTATACGTGTAAAATTATCAACTCGCTTAAAATAAAATTATTTTACTTCAAATTTTAAAAATAGTAAATCAAGATTCCTTGAAATTACTAATCCAATGGTTTAAATGTTTTCATATATTTATTCAAAGTGATACATATTTCTATAAAGTTGTATGAATAACATTTTACTGCTTAGAATATTTTTCTAATAATCGATCTTGACTAAGTATTTGCTTTTTCCATTTTTAAATTGTGTTGCTACTTCTAAAGCGTGTTTAGAAACTACCAACATAAGTTATCTAATCGGCAGCTATGCTAATTGTAAAGGTTACTATTACTCATACACATTACTAATAAAGGGAATTCCTCAATAATTCATATCATTTACTTAGTTCTAAAGAACTACATAATATGGAAGTAATTAACGTTAAAATTAGTGATGGGCATAATCGGACAATTTTCATAACCGAATTATTTGCATTCGAATCATATTAATAACCGATTGATTATTTGAATAATCATTCGAATCAATTTTGGCTCTCAATTCGTTTCGATTAAGTCAGCCGGTTTGCCGGTTGGCGGTTCACCGTCATCTGCATCGGCACCGTAACTTGCAGATAGCAGAGGAACTCAGTTAATCGTTAATTATAATAATTGTATAAATGATTTTTATTTGATTTATAAGGAGTTTAAACCATTAAGAATAGCTATATCAATACTAATCATAAAGAAATTATAAATATGCGAATACAAAGTATCTATTGAATCTATTTTTAGTTCCTAAAATTCTCTAGTAGCCACCCTTCCCTTTTCGCTTGCACATCATACCGGTATATTTTAGAATCCATAATTTATCTACGTTCAGCCTTCCGCGGTTCTAAGGACGCACACTTAAAATTTTCAACATCGAAATCCACTTCTTGTCCCGACTGCTCCGTTATTAAAAATTAAATATAAATCTGTTACGATATTGGAAAATCTTATTTCGCTTTCTGTTTACCCCTTATTAGGCATAATCAACCGCTTTTCGAAGCAAAAATTTAGGCCGTTATAAATTAATAGCTTCGGCTAAATCTCATACTCAGCAGAACGTTATCTTTAATAGGAACGGCCCCATAAATTTAACTCGTCGACTGGGAGTATCACTTGGGTCAATTAAGTACATACGTAGAAAAGGTTATATAAGTTATGAATGCCGTATTATTTATAGAATTTCGATCACTCGCAGGTCGCTGAGACGCGGCACCTAGTACGTATCAGGATGAGGATATTTTTAATCCGAATACTTGGAACGAAAACCGAGTTACACAGGTTATTTCAATAACGTATAACCGGTTATTTTTGAATCGAATAAGCCCATCACTAATTAAAATCAATACAACAGCATTTTTTGTTTCCGTTCTTTAGGCTTACATACATACAAGTGTGTACTTTCTACAAAAGTAATTTGCCACAAGTAGCATATTCGTTGCAGATTACAATATGGATACCCTAATTGCGATTAATGCTCATCGATTTTGTACAATAGTACTCAATATTTCTTTTTTATGTTCTTACTTAAATTACAGACACGATATACTCAATGTCTATATATGTACAAGGAATAAGGTATGTGTCTGCTGGGCTATATTTGTTTTAGTCTTACCACTTGCATTAAAATATGTTGCTTTTGACAACAAAGAAGTGTCTTTATAAAGCATATCAATCAATTTTTGATCGATTACAATACTTCACTAACTCACTTCAGTCACTATTTTTGAAAATTTGTACATAGAAATACAGAAAAGTATTCAATGGTATAACTGCCTGGATGCGGATGTTCAAAATAAACCCTAGTCATGAAGTGAAGTGTGAAAGAATACACATATCTGTAAATTGACGTGAGAGGATAGAAAACTTACTAGAATTCAAATACTGCCAGTGTGATTTGTACCATGAACATAAGAAAGTTTTACGCTGTAAAAATAAAAAAGGAAATTTCATTAAAGTGCACATCCTGCGATTGCAAGTTTTATGAGAGTCTAAGCCTTTATAAGGCTGTTCGAAAACACCAAAGCATTGACTTGACGAGTCTGCACAATAAATTTACGGGCAGTAACGGGGATGCAAACTGCTCCTTACTATTTGAATTTTGCAGCTGCACTTTATTGCGGTCGTTCGAATTTTGCAGAGTTTAAGTGAACTTTGTCCGGTTTTATTTCATTTTTATTGGTGTTCCGCAAGAGTTCTAATTCTGTAAAGACGGCGGCTCCGGTTAGCGAGGGTATTAGAGCACAACAAGAACAAGAAAATCAATTTCAACTATGTGTGTTATCCGAGGTCCGGCGTAATGGGAAAATTTCCCGCCAGGCAAATCAGCATTCTACGGTAAAGCAAACTTCCTGAACTTATCACTGAAGGCACTACAGGAATTCAGGGTTCAGTATCATGACCCACCACACCCCTGTTGTAATTTTCCCGAAATATCCGGAAACATGACAACCCACTACATCTGCTCTAAGATAGAATGTCCTCTTGTACCGCTTTAGTCTCAACAATCGACCTGTGCGAGCTGTTTGTTATCCATCTCTCGCTACTGATAGTTCTCGCCTGATTCGTGGTTCGGCTTGTCAGTTTAATCCTCAAGATAAACAAAAACTAAAGGGGCCCGCAAAATAGACTGGCAGTGCTTTTTCAGCTTAAAATAACTATTGTTTTCCCTTTTTACTAAAACACGAATGAGATTTAGTATTTATATTAATCGCTTGTAGTAACAATTTTTTTAGTAAGGAAGATATTGCTCTAATAAGATGAAAATATTTAGTTGGAAGATTTTGCAATGAATACTAAATTACAATTTATCCAGCAAATAACTTTACTTTGGTTTTATGAAATATAACAAATGTGGGATTTAGGATTTAGACCAGAAACGCATTGCGATTCTCCAATCGGGCTTTAACAGCCGTGGGGTGTAAATGTCTAAACCTTCTCAAAGAAGACAGGCCCGATGCCCCTATAGAGATTTTAAAACAAAGGTTTTTCTCATGATCATTCGTGGTTTGCCTACAAATGGAATGGGTGTACACTAATTTCTTATTATTCGGCTGATATGTTGATTGACTTACTTCTAAGTTCATCCTTTTTTTAATTAGTTTATTCCTATTTCTTTCTCTATATATTCAGTTAATTTTCATAATTATACGGGCTTTTGGCTAGGTCTAACTACATTCCATTATTTATTTGAACATATTCTTATGGCAGTATACATGTTTCTAATATGATTGATTTGTGTATTTATATGTGGATATTGTGATTTAAATTAAGTGGCTGCCACGACAACATATATGGTCATCGTTAACCCCTAACAAGGCAACCCTTCTTCAGTTTCGATGGGCGAGGCTATACAGCTACCTGGCTTACGAGCAAAAAGGGTTCTTAAAATCACAACATTCTGGAATTAAACAGATTACTGGTGTAATAGTTATAAGAAGAAGAAGAAAAGAAGAAGAAGAAGAAAAGAAGAAGTACAAGGTGTTTTGTAAATTAATTTGCGTGATGCATGTTGTTGTGAAAATTAATTGTATTATTATCAGTTGTTTTTGTTTCCAAATTCTTTCCGTTTCAATTTCTAATGCTTGATATTTTTATACTTTTTCTTGTATTTATTCGTTGCGTTTGAGTCGGCTGCACATATATGTCCATGAAGCATGCGATGTGTTGTGTTTTGTTTTGTAATGTGATGGTATAGTATGATAATATCAACAGGAAATACTAAATGCGTGACAGTATTAACAGAAATAGTAATATGCAAAGTATCTATTGATAATAGAATTATTAAGTAAATGTATCAAATCATGGTAATCTATATTTAAAACTGCGGTAAGCCATGGTGTCGGGTTCACGCAAGATGTTATATGGAATAACAAATATATGGACATAAGATGCAATACTCGCATCTGCAAACATGCACTAGACGACTCCTAACTTCCAGAAACAAGAGCAGAAAAAAACGAAGAAGACTTAAGAACCATCAAAATGAAAACGTTGAGAGTATTATGCGGAAAGACACTAAAAGATAGAGTACGCAGTAACGATCAGAGAAATGTGAGATGCTCAGAATATTGTAAAATGCCATGAAGACCTATAAAGAGATGGTGAAATAAACAGTTGTCAGTCGATGTCCATGAAGCATAATAGTTCATTAGGCAAATGCAGTCTTTTGACCTAAAATAATAATAATAAGATTTTTTTGACATAGTTTTTGGTGTGTATGCTATGTGTTGCTATGTTGTTTGAAATTATTTGTTACAACGTGATGTATTTTATCGGCGGCAATATTACGTCTGTTTGTATAACCACCTGCGAATAAATAACATATTGTTTCCTGTAATTTTTGGCACCTTCTGCATATATCTATTTTGATACTGTTCTCTTTTAGGGTATGTTTTGGTCTGGTATGGCAAATATAAAAAAATCTGCAGGATATGATAAATTGTTCAATTCGTAAGAATTTATGTCAAGCTTTTTTTATATTTGCGAGTAGAGCTTTCTGTGATCATTTTGTTTTTGTTTTTTTTCCGATGATTCTTGTGGGCCTTGTTGCGTTATACTTTGCATTGAGAATTTGAGTGGTGTGCATTGTGATTAGATGGCGCCATCTTCTTTTAGATGTTACGTGTACTGCACCAAAGATCAGTCTTTGCAGTCTGAGAACGATTTCTACAATAATCCTGATGATACAGACTAACGAATCTACATTATTTGTTTAGCACGTATGGGAATAAATTGCATAGTGTTTATACGCCATCGAAATTGATAATTTAAAAAAATCCTTGATTTGGTTTATTTGCAAAGCGTCTTAATAGCTGAAATTTAATAGTTAAGTATATTAACACGGAACAACTACTTAGAAATCAAAAGTGTACTAAAGCACCTGGAAAAATTGTTTTAGACGTGATACATACATATATAGTTCAAAATCGTACAAGTTGCTGCATTTTCGCACTAAAACCAATATATGTTTCTATAATTTTATTGATCAAAGTAGAGTTGTACCATACATTTCAAATGAAAACGACTGCTAAATACCTAAATGTATTGAAAAACATAGTATTTTCATTTTCAAGAACATTATATTCAAATTACACTTACTACAACTCAAATAAAGCAAATCCTTGGATATGATGAAAATAAGAATGCTTAGATCAAGCGGCATGTAAAGCATTGCTACTATAATGATAGAAGTCGTAGTCAAATATACAAGACAGAGGCAGCGAAAATGGAATGATCATATAACATATGGCCACCAAATAGGTGGATATACAGCTAGTATTAAAGTTTCAAAATAATTAGCCGTAAACTATAGATTTTATTTTTTTATGTATGAAGATGGGGTTGGAGATTATTAGGTTAATTTCATAAAAACCCTACGGTTTTTTTTCGTGAAGTTGTAGCAGCCAAACTATTGGAAAGCTAATTTTTTAAATTATTAAATTGTATTTAAAAAAAATAAGTTTATTATATTCGTAGCTTTATCAGAAATACATTTTTAAGAAATATTAAAAAATATATGTATTATCTGAAATGCAATATATTTAAAGATAGATAAATGATTCGATAACATTTTCCACAAGATGTGACCTACCAGTTTCACGACATAATACTGAGCTTAAACAAACCTCAATTATTTCAATTTTCAATGATTTTAATAACTTTCATCCTAGATTAAACTTTACCATATAAAATTACTTTTTTTCATTAAAGAAGCTTCCTAGATATGACGTTGCTAAAAGAAAAAAAATCTTATAAAAAACACCCCATTGAAAATAAAACTCCTTACTGAAATATTTTTAAAAAATAATTATCTTATAGATTTCATTAAGCAAAATATTAAAAAAAGATTATATCACTACTGAAAACAGTAACAGAAACAATCAATCACGTCACTTGCAACAAAATAATTTAAATAAACATTCCAATAATCAGCAACCAGATATCCAACAATTCCTTATATACTTCACCTATCTGAAAAATTTACAAAGACGCTTCTTTTAGAAACCACAACACCCCCAAAAACTTATTTTCTAACAATCTTAAAGAAAAAACTTAACTTCAAATGTAGTTTATCAAATAGATTGCAGCAATTACTGTAACGCCAATTACATAAGTTAAGTTAAACAACATAAAAAAGAATGTTCCAATACAAACAATCAATAAAATCAAAAATTGTAACGTCGAAGAAACTAAATACAATTTGTTCACATTATACAGTAGATAACTTACATAATTAAAATTTCAATGAACCAAAAATACTATATACAAAACCAACCTTTAAAAAGCATTTTTTTTTAAATTCATGGGAAAAAATAAATCTCAAAACTCAATTACTTATAAAACTGGCATTGACAAACTAACTAGCACTTGTTATAATATTAAATATTCTTTTTAAATTTTTAATATCGAGAGATCCAAAAAAAGCTGTTCCTCAGCGGGCTGTGGAAATTCAACGTATGAATAATATGTTGGTGACACTGTACGTCAATGTCAAATTTGAGGTTAGCAGGTTAGGATTTGCGTCATTTTGTGTCATAACTGACGGAAAACCTAACCTGCTAACCTCGAATTTGACATTGACGTACAGTGTCACCAATATATTATTCATTAGTTGAATTTCCACAGCCCGCTGAGGAACAGCTTTTTTTGGATTTCTCGATATAAATCTAAACTAATAGAAAATTTAATATATGGAAAAATTGACCCGATGACAATTTGATCCATGAAAATGGTCATATCAGCTGTTTTTGCTCGAGTGGCTTTCTGTGCGAATAGAAATTAAATTCTACCTTATAATTATGAAAAAATCTATTAATTAAAAATGAATCGCAACCACATTACATAGTAGTTTTATTTACGTACTGTTTTATTCAAAAGAATGGCCAACTATTTTTAGAATTTAAAATTATAACCTCAAAAAGTGTCAAGCTGGTAAGTTACACGTTAAGAAAAATTGTATCGATTCACTTGTATCTAACTTTAAATATATTGTATTTCAGATTACACCGTGTATTTTGCCTTATGATGTATTTATAAAGGAGCTACAAATGTAGAGCAACGTAAAATTATTTTAATAATTTAAAACATTTAGCTCATCAATAAATTGGTTGTTACATGTTCTCGTGAAAAAACCGTAATTGTTCTATCAAATTAATCTAGGTTACCTATATAGCATGAAAAGCGCTGAAACATAATCTACCAATAGTATAGTTGAGTAAAAAAGAAACAAATATTTTAAATGCCAAGAGCACAACTACACTGACACAATAATAAATACTAAATCTATTAATTCTCCCAAAAAATATCTTTGTTGTTTCCGGGGTATCAAAGCGGTGAATTGCGTGACTGTGATTTGCGTCGAAATCACCATTTAGTGTCATTTATTGCCAGGACAAAAAGTCAAAATTATAGAGGGTTGTGCAAGCTCATTAGAATAAATCGGTACAAATTAACTTATTTTAGTTAAGTACCTTCGTTTAGTGGGATAGTTAAATGTGCGTGTAGCAGCCTTCTTACAGCTAGTCGAATTTGAACGTCATGGAAGATAAGTTACAACAGGAATCTCAATATTTTCTAAACTGTTTCCAACGAAAACGAATTACTTTTTCTACGTCTAAAAGCAGCCATAATTTGTCAGTGTTTTGCTACTTTCTCGATTATTTAAAAAATAGTCTGCAATGCTATGTGCAGATGCATGCAGTATTTAATTTATTTTTTAAATCCAGTCAGTTAAAACGCTATTAAAGAAACAATCGTATGCATGAATGGTGGCAGTTGAGATAGAAACAGGTTACTAAGAGTGAACAATATTTACTTGAAAAAACTTGAAAATTTTGAAATCGCCTTAAAAGTTTAATTCTTTTCAGTTGTATGTTTTTATGTATGTATATATAATCAATAACCTCGTTTTACCTTGCGGTGTAGAGGCTGGTGCTTTATGTGCTTGCATCTGGCGGTAAATAAATAATAATCTTTAGTTTATACAAGTGACAAAATAGCTTTCTGTGTGTTATAATTTGATCAAATAGTCATGAGATCATTATAATTCAAAATAAAAGCTAGTTTTTAAAGTAAACCTATTTTGCTCTATATTGAATATGTAATAGAATTTATCATTCATTTAACGTAGAAACAGTTAGTGAGTGATTGTGCTTGTGCCAATGAAGTCATTTCTATTGAGGTAAATAGAAATATTTTGGAAAGTTCTGGAACGAGCTTCTGTAGCAGAGAAAACCAGCAAGAAAATCAGTGAACAGGTCTACAACGGATAACAGTTTGAATTCAGATACCTATGAAAATACAGCAAATATCAGTGAAATTTTATATTTTATATATTAAATTTTTTATATGAGAAAATTTCATTTGGTATAATTTGAAAAAAAACTGTCTATTTAGGATTCACATGACTATTTGGAAAGTAAATAAGTAATTAATTCAAATTCTAAATTAAAAGTTAGTCAATATTTGATAGTTTTAGGTGTTTATAATTTGAAATTAACATTTTGAATATAGGGAAATAATAATGTTTCAATTTCAATAATTTTGATGTGTAAACAGCCAGTCTTATAAAGGCCACTAATCTGACGTTAACTTTAATTCGCTGTTAAAATAAGCAAAAGCGCATCAAAATTTGTTTACTAATGAATGAAATGTCATAATCATTAACGTTGATGGGCTTTTGTTTGTTTTAACAGCGAATTAAAGTTAACGTCAGATTAGTGGTCTTTATAAGACCGGCCGTAAAACTACAAATATTTTGATCCAAGATATAAATATAAATTTATAAAATAAAATTATTTTGAAGCTTAGTTGATTTTTATTGCAAGTGTTAAATAAAATGAAATTAACTTGTCATATAACTTTAAATTTTAATAAAACATGTTTTAAAGCTACTTGAATTAAATATATTTCTTGAAGTGATAAGATTATACTAGTTATAATTGTAAAAGGTCATATAAAGCCAAATTGATATTGTGAACATATTCATTTGGCTGAGTAGAAAGTTTTTCATTGCTTTGGGCTAGCTAATCATGATTTGAATTAATGAAATATTGAGATAACTCAAATGTCAAAATGTTATTTGTGGAAAATGTCAATATGATTACGTTGTATGTTTCATGCGGTTTATGAATCTTAAACTAAATGAAGTAAGTTTTATTTGATGTAAAAGGTAACTCAACTTACTATGTTGATAAGTTGATAACACATCAATATAATTTGTCATATGCATCAAAAACGAAGAGTATATTGCAAAATAGCATGTAACATGATGCTTGATTAAGTAAAGAGGGGGTATATTGCAAAAGACTTAAGAAAGAATGAGATATTGCAAATTGTCGGCTAGCGTCTGGGGCTCGATAAAGAGACTATTGCAAGTTCTTGCTTTTAAAGAAATACTTTCAGTAGTCATCTTCCTAGAGTTAATGGGGTATCAACACAGATTTGTTGAAATCACGGAAATGTGTGCACTACATCTCCAGAGATGTTCTCCACAGTAATTCTTTACATCATACAGGACAAATAGATTACACCTGCTTCCAGAAAAGAGCACGGTAACTCAACGTGTTAACCACGCCAGAGGCGAAACTATTTACAAGAGAAGGGATAGAAGAGCACGGTAACTCAACGTGTTAGCCACGTCAGAGGCGAAACTCGACTCGTCGTGGAGTTACTGTGCTCTTTTGCTTTTCCTCCTGATGAAGCCCCTTACGAAAGTGGGCGAAACGTTCAGTTCTTCGACCTCAATAATGACACGGTCCAATCCCGGAAGTCGTTTTTTACATAACTAAGGTGTTAGTGTCTGATCTGTTTTGTGACATCCAAATTTTGTCCACTAGTAGTCCACCGACAAGCAACATTATATCAAAAGACGACTTATATCTGTTCAAATTCACCTCCCCGTTCTATTGTTATAAGCAACATTGCTTTTATTAAAACGAACATTGAAGCAGAATATTGGCATAACGTTAAACGGTCTTATTTTATATAACTTTTATGACTTCTCTTGGAATGGAACTATTTAAATGTTTCCCTAGGCAAGAATGAGGGCAACAAACGCCTTCGATTTATGAACCTTATTAAAAGCGCCAATAAATGATGCGGGATTCCTTTCTTAACCGGTGCATAATTCAAAGAAACAAATGCCCCCGAGTGAATGAGTAGCAACAACAAACAAAATACTCACATGTAAAAATAACCGTGAATTAGATGGTGTCAGATAAGTTAAGATGGATTTCTCATGTGCAACACAAAGAACCGACGCTGTGCGGCATACACCACCTAAAGGCGTTAGTGAAAAGAAATCAGTTGTTAGTTGCATTCCTGCCTGACTACTTGCTTCATTTCTCACAGCCAGCCGCATTTAGCTGCTTATTTGTTGCACTTTTTACCCTACGCGTTTGCAACTATTTATGTGTTTAACTTGTAATTACGCAATTCTCGGCGGCGCCCATTTAAAAATTTACAAATATAAAGTCTGTCGCGGTCGAGCATGAAATTAATGATTATTATTAACTGCGTCTTCAATTTACAGCCACTTACAATAATTATTGTGTTGTTCATTGCAGAACGTATTAAATTTAGTTAATTCATTGCAAGTACACACCTTTCGTTGCCATACAAAAACTATCTATAGATTCGACTAATTATTATTAAACAATTTTTGTGCAATAAAATACAAAATACATTAAGAAATATTTTATAGTTAAAACTCTTTTTTGACCACATCAAGAATTAACTAAGTCAAATTATTTTCAATAAATACTTCCATAATAGAATCTCTAACAAGAAGCGACTTTTCAAGTCACAAAAACTGTTGAATCTTTATTTTTTGTAAACTCGTGTTAACAGTATTGTCACTAGTACTTAGAGGCTTTGTGCAGCTAAACCATTTTAAGGTTTTAATTTAATTGCAAAACAACTGTCGGCATGGTCGACTTAATAACTAAAGTAAAAAAGTAGAAGTAAAAAAAATGATGGTCATCGGTGATTTTTTTTTAATATAAAATCAGTGCTATATGAAATCGCTTGATGGATTAAGATTACGTGATTTTCAGATGTTATTATTATTTAAGAGCAGTTACAGCACTTTCAGTGAAACGTAAAATACGAAACAAATACTTTTTTTGAGAATCCTCAAAAAAGGTGAAATTCGTGCATCGCTATCGATAAGCGGAGTTTGCCTTATTAATATGGTAAAAAATAGGTTATTTATTTACGTCAGCAGTGACGACGTACGTAAAACAATATTAATATTCTTTCTTAACAGTTGTATAAAAAATATGGTTTATCCATTTTTGGCATTATTTTGATAAAGCTGCATTAGCAAGCACCAAAGTGTCATTTCGTGCGTTAGATACATAGATAACTACAATATCAAGTTAATATGCAGCACTGCCCCGCGTGAATATTGTTGTACTTTCTTACTTTCTAGGTCACAGATAATCGTTACCTTTACAAATAGTCGACGAAGCATATGAAAGTACTATTAAACAATTTCAAATGGAAAAAATAAAATATAATGCCCACATAACAATTATACAATATTCAGTCACCTACTTGAGAAGCAAATTTTTTTAAATTAAAAATGTAATCTTGAAGAGTGTAACACCTCGTTTCAATAGCGCAATTCGCATCTTCTTTTGGACCACCTTATATTTACATAATGTAGCAAAAGAATTCAAGTCTACCGCATAAAGCGCCTGACGTTAGAGTTAAGGCACCTGCAAGGCTTTTCTAGTCGAAGCACGCTCGCTTGATTTTTTATAAGTAGGCTCGCCAGCAAACAGTCGAGTTTCTCGATTATTGATTTTTCACGTAGAGCATTCGCGGAATTTGAAATTCAAGGAGCAAGCCAAGACCACACTTGTTTAAACAAACGAAAACCGCTAGTGGCGTTGTTTTCTTAAGGAACAGTCGTAAACAGCTTTGGAAAGAATGCCTCTTTTAGTTAAATGTTGCATACTAATTTCGATAATTAGGCCGGTTCCCATGCGGCTTTCTTAAGGTTATTCTACAGTTACTCAAAGAATAACTGGGCCTCCCATTTTTCGCTTTGAAGTGCAAACTCGCTGGAACTTCCAGAATACCCTAGTCCGCTTTTGCCGCAGTTAGCTGATCTCATTGCTCGTGGCGTCCTGGAATTCTACGAAATAATGCAGCGAAATCCTGCTTAGAAGTCCTTTTTTGTCAAGATGAAACATACCAGGATCTTCCCCTCACGATCGCTGGCCATAACAACGAATCAAAATGCAAATACAGCGTTTCTATCGACAAAAATAGTTTACGCAAAAATAGGCAGTTCTTGCTAAGGCATTACAAATTCAAACTGAAGCGTGTTTAATTATTCCTTTTAATCAAAAAATTTATAACGCTAAGAGCGTGAGTGATTAATCGTTTCCAAATTGCTGAAATACGTATGTGCCGAAAACTCACGTCCGCCGCGTCCTTTTGCCCACGTGTCAAGTCCGATACCCACAGGTGGTGATCCTGAGTTGTAACCTTGAGCTATTAATTAGCATATTTTTTGACTAAAATACTTGAAATTTGATTTCTATTTATGGTTTATTTATTTGTTAGGCAATTGTCCCACAAATCTTAAGTTGCTGTCACATTAACTTTCTTGGCCTCTGTATATAATTCATATGTTACTGCGATTAAATGCCCCTATTGCTGATAATATTTTTGTGTTCTTTCCGCAACCTTTTCACCTGTATAATTTATATAGGTATGCAGTGAAGCACTAAAGGTTGGTGGTGTGTTATTTATTAGCTAGATTTGTTTGTATGTTGCGAGTAAAGACAAAGCGCCCAAATTTGAAAGCCTGAGGCATTTTTTTTGCCTAGTCCTTACACCACGACATATTCTGCCGAGAGTTCATGAGTTAGCCCAGGCTGTGTCCACCCTTCGTCTAAGGGCGCGGTACCAGAGGGCTAAAAATAGCTAAATTATCGACTTAGATCAAGAAGCGCGAATGTTGTGGTTATAACGCACCGGTATGGTTCCAGTAATTTTTAAATTTTGTTTTCTTACTAAAATTGCTTATTCTCAGTTTGACCAAAATTTGCTATATTTATTTTAAACTGGTTTGCTCCAGGTAAAGCTCAAATGCCATAGGTTCAGACTCAAATATATATTTCCCAGGGAAGAAACGCAGTAGTGTAATTAAACTGTCTAATGTGTTTAGCTATGCATACAAATTAAATGGTAATTTTAATAAAATATTATGTACAAAAATTAACAAAATAAAATATCTTCGGTGTCTGGTTTTTCTTCGGGAACGTTCTGCCTTGTCCGCTGATTCGGCTCAGGGTCGGGCTATACTGTAGGCGTCGTTGTGCTGAGTAGATCAAATAATGAACTGAGGATCAATAGATCTAAAGATCAAGATGGCGCAGACTTGTTATTTATTTTGTCAAGCAATACGTTTCAACTGAATTTACGTGTTTTACATAGCGACTGCGATGTTTCTCAGGATTTTATCAAAGCCGGCTGGACGCGGTACGCCCTTTCTGCATAAATTGCGGTCCTGGCAAAGGGGTTTGAGTGAGCAATGTCATTTCTCGCAAAGCCCGCGTTTGGTAGTTTATAGCAAAGCTCGGGGCCGACCGGTGCAAAGGGGGATTTTCGGGGTGTATATGGGAAATTATAGCAAAGATCGGGGCCGACCGGTGCAAAGGGAGATTTTCGGGCTACATAAGGAAAATTATAGCAAAGATCGGAGCAGATGCAAAGGGAGGAATACTAGGAAGTGAAAAGTCCGGAGACTCAAGTAAATTGAAAAGACTGCGGAAGTTGCTTTTATACTCTCTGAATGCTTCCTTATCTGAGCTTCGCTCCAGGTATGTTTAGGAGTAAAGACGCCGTGGATATTTTTACGCGCATCGCTGTTGGATTTTGGCTTTATTACTTTTCGAGCGTAAAGTTGATGCAAGCTTAAGATAGAGACCGAAATTAGCGCTAAATGGGCACAAATTTTAAATGTGAAAAATACGCATTTGTGCTGTGGATAACGTCACATGGTAAGCAAGTTTATTTTTTATACAAAAGCGTATTTACCAAGAAGTTGTATATATATGTAATACTTTTAAATATTACTAATACTATTTGTGTTCCAAGTACCTAATCTTAAGCAGATTTAAACTTGACCTAATGCTTAACATTTTAATATTCTCTGGTATCGCCCTATCACGTTATGCCTTAAGCAATTTATGTTTCTAAAAAGCCGAACATAGTTTTTATCTTCCGGTAATAGTATCTGGCAATTATCAGCATTTTAACTTCACCGAGCACGTCTTTAACGGTACGCCAGATGACTGGGTTTCGGAAGAGATAATCGGCAGCCCTAGCCTACCTAATCTTAGGCCATGCTACTACATGTAGTGCAGAACTTCACTTTCTCTTTTAAATAATGAAAAATAGAATTGAAGAAAATAACAAATAATCATATTCTGAATTACCAATACCCTGTAAATACAAAAATGCTTTGTAATTTGATCTTCAAGATTTACTTTAAATTCGACTAAAGTTCCTTAATTTTCTATTTTCGAGATACATTAATAAATAATTTTGAAATACACTCATTCACCCATGACGTTAACAGCCTCGATCTTGGAACATTAGTCTCTCTTCTTTGACAATGTTTAGGTGGTTGCCAAAGATGGATTGAGAAATTATAGTGGGTGACGACCCTAGATTTTTGTCCAGTGAGACTTGAACCGGACTGTTCCGTTCTAGAGGCAGAGGCCCCATTACAAGCTACAAGCTATCGATTTACTGAGAGCCTTAAAGGATTATACAGGAACCCTAGGGATTTCGCTAGCCGATGCTTTTGTTTTCAGCTTGCCTTTTCAAGAGCGGGAAATTAAATTAATTAAAATTATCTGTTGTCTGAGAATCATTGGTATTTTAGACACTTTAAAAATAGTAGTATTGCACCTTATAATATGCAGCAGCAGTACAATCCTGCAATGTAGTAAGAAAAGTCCGAAATACAGTTTCTTGAAGTTTTCAAGTCCAGGTTTCCAAGTGGAATAAAAAATATTAAATTAAAATACGAAAACACTTTTATTCAAAGAAAAAATACGCAAATCAAGTCTTTTCTTTGTTAATGTTGTCGGTTAATGTACTGTCAGAGAAAAGTGAAAAACTGCTAAGCTGATCTTTCTCCTTTAAGCATTATACATTTTGTTACATGTTTTATAAATATCGTTATTATTATTATCTTTATCATTAAGTTTCCGAAAATGTCACAAATAGAAAAACAGCCAAATAAACTAATAAAAGAATTACAGTGGCAGGCACCATGAATCGATTACCTCTGACAAAAACTAAATTTACTTGACTTTTAGAAAAATATACCTCGAGAAACAATAAAACCATAACATCAACAACTTTAATTTTCATTAAGTTGTTTTCCTGTTTTTATGGCCTTCTTAATGTTTTTCATTGGAACCGAAAAAAACACATTGTTTTCGGGAGCTAGCACTATAGAAATAAACTTTTCTTCACGAAAAAATCCAAGTAATCATATCCTCAATTTTTGGAAGTAAACTAAATTCTATTCAACCATCGATCTTGACCAATAAATATATGTACTCTATTAATTATAATTACGAAATTACAAGGAAATAACACACCAATAAGAAATATTGTAGCTTGATATGTGTTTATATCTGTCAAATTAATTACATAATGAAGCATAATTATTGCAACAATCATTCTTCCTTAAACGAACTTATGGTCGAATTTAGAGAAGAATGCAAAGTACAAATTTTGTAGAATGTGGAACACTCAACAAGTTATTCTTACACAAACATGAATTCGTTGCTATACCTAGGATGATAGTGTTATTTTTACAAAATAATAAGTATAAGCTATTCCTAAAACAGATTCACAATAGTTTGGGATTGCCGAAGTGTGCCGCTTACTGCAACTGATTGAAAAGCAAAATAAAATTACAGGTGGGAACGTAAACCCCAAACTATATAAGATCTCAAAAATTATAAAACAAAGCAGAACTTGCTTGAATCCACAATTTTTATTATTATTCAATAATATTAAATCTTAGAAAAACACATACCACTAAATGTTCGACCAAATATACGTATAATTGCTTCAGTACCTCAATGATATACATACAAAAATTTATGGTACACGTAAAATATTTTATTATTTATCAGCTTAGGGAAGCTTGTAATAAAAACTATTAATTAGTAGATAAAAATCTGCATATTGAACAAAAAGGTCTCTGCGCATAACTAGTTAACAACTTAAAAAACGCAATAAAGGTACAATTGCGATAATTCCCACTATCATACGCACGGGACAGCATACTGATACATAAAATCATAAAGTTCTTTATTCTTTTACAAGACAAAGGTAAAGAAGTTAAACATTAGCAAAAATATTGAAATATTTTAAAGAACAAGGGTACCAAGTGTCTGTTTTATGGAGGGACGTGCGTTCGGCTAACGGCAATATCATGCACGTACGATAAAATACGGTAAAAATATCTCTAACCTGTACTATACTTCAGAAACCTGAAGGATTCTCTCTAGGACGATCCAGCCAAGGGGGCTGCAGGCCGGTAGAATGAGTTTGGCACAAAGTAGTGAAGTTTTTTCCCCCGAGTGTTAGGTGCACTCAAACAGGCAAAAGGTGTTAAGAACAGCTCCACTACTACTTCAGTGCACGATGAAAGGATTAATTAATACTGCTTGACTGTTACTCGTAGGATTGCTTGCCGAATAATTTGAAGAAGACTTCCAGGATAACTTGAAGATAACGGGAAAGTAACTGAATGATCCATTTTGATGATAACTCTAAAGTAGTACGTTAAACAATGTATAAGAGAGACGAAATGGTTTCCATAACTGGCACGTAAAGAGGCCAAATGTTAGTTGCTCTTGAAATATACTGTGAGACATTGTTCAACCAGTCAGATTATAACAAATAGTAAAACATTACATAAATGGAGATAAAATCCTCTTTCGAAGTGTACAAAAAACACCTTTATACCATATCTCTTATGACATAAGAGGCAATATCAAAAATCAATTTTTCAAAAATAGAAACGGAAGCTAACTCTCTAAACTGGATATGAAGCAATAAAACCAAATAGCCTTCTCCACGAATATTTATTGTAAAATTGTGGGTGGCGACATGTTTTGAAACCAAACTGGTTTCATCATCAGGCCATGATGATCATTGCTATTAGTAATCGGAGCACATGTGAAAGTGAGGTTACAATTTTAAAAATTCAAAACGTGATAGAAAACAGCTTAAATAATAGATACATGTTAATGCATAAAAAATAAAATTTGAACAATTTAAGGTGTGACAGGCTTTGAAGATGTCTGCACTCAGTATGAAGTTAATTACACTTTTGTAATTCAATTTTTAAAATTTTAACCTCACTTTGACATGTGCTCCGATTACTAATAGCAATGATCATTATGGCCTGATGATCAAAACCAGTTCGGTTTCGAAACATGTCGCCATGCACAATTTCACAATAAATATTCGTGGAGAAGACTATTTGGTTTTATTGCTTCATATCAAGGCATCTCCGCTAAAAGTATGACGGATCACCTCCCTACTCTAAACTGGACATTTCTAAAAAGCAGTTAGCAATTCTTAATCGAAAGTTAGCAAATTATATGCTGAAGGACATTCAAAATTCTAAAAATGAAGTAATCGCGTAGGCAATCCAACGTACGCCATGATTGTCAAAACTTGCAAAGCAATGTTGAACGAAAGAAAGGAAGTTCTGGAACATACCCATTACACAAACCCTAAAGAGCACCAACCCAATTTAAGTGAGAGGAGAGAAATCTGGGAGTATGACTAAAAAAATTACGATCTAAGCTTGGGCATCAAGTCCTAGCAGTTGAATGAATAATGTGCGTATAATAGCGTAAAAACACAAAAAACACGAAATACAAACCAACCCAGAGGGCAACCGTAAATCCCACCCAGATAAGGAACACCAGAAAAGTGAGGGAGAAAATACAAAGACCAGCTGCAACATCCCTAACCAATTCCTAAGATAGTGTGGATAGATGTTCGTCCTGCAAGAATATGAGAACTACTCTACAGTACCTAACCGAATCATCTAAAATAGAGTGCCTTAAATTAGCAGAAACTAACCTCCTCACCCTAATAAGAATTTCAAACATAATATCATCATACCAAACAACAGTTTGAATTGGTTCCTTTTTTTATTCAAGAAAATTGAAGGAAGTGCAACCAAAAATTTTAATCAGCAGAACAGCAGAAATGTACAATAGTAAATAAATATATTAAAGGCAAATTTATTGGCCTGAATCATTAAATAATTGGTCAGGACTGCAAGTTCTGAGATTTTCTAAATAATTTTTTTATTGAAACTATAAAATTTGGTAATTTTGAAGTTATTTAAATCGAGATATTTATGTTATTTTGTTTTAGTATAATTTGCCATTTCGCAATGTATTCAAGCATTGCAATATAGCCTAATCTAGATTAGGGCTCCACGTTGCTGATGCCATTTTGCAATGTTCCCTTTATCGAGCCCTGCTAGTTAGTCAACATTTTGCAATATACCTACTCTGCTGTTGTGTATATGAAAAATTATATTGATATTATATTAATATAGACAATTGACTTACCTTTGTTCTAAATTAAACTTACTTCCTTTAGTTAATACTTTATGAATCACATGAAACGTATAATATAACCTAATCACATTGACTTTTATTACAGTTTCTACTTTGACATCCACTTAACGACAATATTAAAATTAATTCAAACCACTATTTACAGCATTAACACTTCCTCCTTATCTGACCTTTTCTATTTGTAGACAGTAATTATAACCAGTATAATATTATTAATTGAAAATATGTATTTAATTTAAGTATCTTCAAAAATATTTCTTGTTAACGTTTGAAATTATGATTAATTAATTTCGTTACTTGACACGACACAATATATTTCTATTCTCCCTAATAGAAACAACTTCATTGGCACAAGAACAAACACTCACTCACTCATTCTACGTCAAATGAATGGTAAACTCTATTGCATATACAATAAATCAATATAACTCAGATTTACTTTTATTTTGAATTATTACATTGAATTATAGAACAGGGAAAGCTATTTTTCCCATGGATGTATTAATAGAACTGGATATCTGACTGCCTATTGCCATCTGCTTAGAAAGTGAAGCCACTTTGCTTTACAGCGGCCATGTTGGTTGTGGGAAACGATTTAAATCGCTGCATGCAAAACATGACATTTTAAGCATATTTTTATCATTTCTCTGCTTTAATACTTTTACTTTTTGTGTATCATCAAATCACAATACAAATAAATATCTCCATAATTTAGTTTTGAGGTTTTAGAATATTATAATATCAATAAAATAATAATATTCAGAAATAAGATACGATCAGAGGAAAAACACTATATTTATTAATTTTTACAATTGAGTAAAACAGAAGACTACAAACAATACACACATCAATCAGTAGTTATACAATGTACAGTCATGTTCAAATAAATCTGGGACAATGTTTTTTTCGTATGTAGGTTTAATTAAGAATTGAAGAATATCTCCATGGATTTCCTGCTATCTGAAAGAGTTACATTAGACTTTAACAGGTAATGAAATCTGTAATTCTTTCTGATAAGAGAAAATCCATGGAGATATTCTTCAATTCGTCTCTCAACCTGCATGTGAAAAAAACACTGTCCCAGATTTATTTGCACACGACTGTACAACACTATTTAAAGTAAAACCATTTTTTCGAAGAAAATAAAATAAAAAGAAATCCATGTGATATAAATCTGGGAACACGTATAAAATAAACGATGTTGTTTATCATTTAAAATGGTGAATTTATTTACGAATGACATTAATCGGTTTAAACAAGCCTATACTAAAACTTAAAAAAAAACAACAGATGAGAGAATTTTAATTTAAGGTTTAATTTATTAATCATTGTTGAACAATACTAATTTACTCAGTTGATGCCGTTTGCTGACTGGTTTTATAATTTCCTTGGTACAATATTTTCCAAACGATAGCAAACTAATTTTTAGGTATCTTTTGGCAACACATTTTATTAATTGTACATTGTGAGGCACTTCAAACACAATTTCTGTAAAAGTTCACTGATTACGATTGGATAATATTGTACTATCAAGGGCAAACCTGTTCATAAGTTTATTTAAAATAATCCTATCAAGATTGATTTTGTTCAAGTTGGAAGCATTGTTGGTAATTACAGTAAATTGCTTTTCTGCTTCCGACACGATTTTAAATACGCTTGGAGATGCAGATACAAGACCTCCCCCATTTATTATATCTAAGAATTTTGTATGTAGATCCGAGTGTGTATGATTATGTTCATTTGGGTCTTTAATGAGCATATTTACACAATTAGCACAATTTATACACCTAACTATTTTTCTTACTACGTAGCCACATATGTAAAATAAAATATTTTCCTTTACTTCTGTTAATTGGGGGTTTAAAAAGCTTAAAATCATTTGGTGACCAACAGTGTCATTATCTTCATGTTGAGATTCAGTGAAGTCGTCATTTCGAAGGGGTGAACTCTTTGTATTCCACTTTAGTTCAAACACAGAACCAATGGAATCTGAATCTAATGCTACACAGTTGGCACTAGAAGAGACAGAAATCGAATTCTTCAACAAAATTTGTTTCATAGCTGTTCTAAATTGCTGTACATTTGGATTGTTATTACAACCAAATCTTTGCCTAATTCTTGCAAAAAGAAGTTCTATATGGTCCTGGCTAAACTTATATGTCAATATGTACTTAAATTGAGTATTGTGAGCTGAGAAAATTGTAAAGAAGTTCTTTTTGTATGCCGGTTTGTACATCCAACAGCCACACACGATTGAACCATTTTGGTTAAAAATCAACAGAAACCACTTAAAAACGAGTCAGTATTTTAATAAAACTGTGCGATCACAAAACACAAAAAATACTTAAGCACAATAAAATCCTAAAAACACGATATTACGGCGTTATTACAAGGTGAAGACTTGTATACAAACGTATGCATTTACTCGTATTTGAGAGTTTTCTGCCCACAACTAAAATGACTGCCGTGACGTCACATCTGCTTCATTAGGCAGGCGCAAGTCAGGCATCCAGTTCTATTAATAGATCCATGATTTTTCCACTGTGTATAACATTAAAATGATTGCTTTTCACAACTGATAGGAATTAAACTTTTAGCGATATTTCCTTGTTACTATCTCAACTACGACCATTCATTCATACCATTGTTCTTTTAATATCCTTTCAACTGACTAAAAATAAAAATAAATACTGCGTGTATTTGAATATTGCATTACAGCATTTAGACAATTTTCATTCAAAAATAACTGAAAAACAATGTCAGCATATTAGAAATAATAGTTAACAGATTGAAACAGCTGAGCATCAAGCTGATGCAGTATTTTTTACTGCAGAAGTCACTGTACACACTGACAATAAAAATTTAAAAAGCCTTGATAATCGTTCTAGTGGTTTAGATGCCATTCAGATTAGTAAGAAGAGACTAAATCTGTTTGTAATGATTAAGAATTTTTACATAACCTTTCTTTTTACAAAATATCAAATTTCATAAAGAAAACTTAAGAAAAATATAAAGGTCGCCTGCTTATACTTCATTAGATGTGATATACTACCTTTTTGTGTGCATAGTTAGTTGTTAAAAAACACAACTTTTCTTTTATCATAAAACGTATATATCATAAGCTCTCTAAATTTATAAGTTAATGTTTGTGCTACCAAGAAAAATACAACGAACGCACTAAAGCACGAAACATGCAACGTATTTTATACTCGAACGAAAATAATTCAGGGTTCTGTGCGGCGTTGATGGAGTTAAGAAGAGGTTGAAGTAAAACAGCGGATTTGTATTTGCGATTTTCAGCCGCATCCGTGTGCCGTAATTTGGAAGACCGGAATTTAAGCTTTTCTAATATTACCCAATTCAAAGAGCATTACAGCCGTTAAAGTCTGTTATTTCTATTTGTATTTATGTGACTTTTATTGCAGAAACAGAGAGCTATTAAATTAAGCTTTATTTATGTCGTAGCTCGTAACGGCAGGCTTAAGCAAAGTAAGGAATGTAATGACCGAAAGCTATAAAACGATTTAATAAATTTATTTAGATCTTAACTCTAATCTTAAGAAAAGCATTTTTCTCGCAAGAAATCTCGTTTAATATCTGATCCAACCGACACCACCACGACATCGCCAGTGGCCCTCGTCTTTGAATTATGACGTGGACAAGTGGGGCTCCACCCGATGCCGATGGAGCGAATTCATTTTTTAAAACTGCAACAGATAACATTCCAGCCAGACGAAGCGGCCAGTCAGAAGTCACCAATGCACGCCAGGAACGTAGAGGCAAAAATATATTTCGAAAATATTTATGAGCAGAAGTACTTTCCTGGGGCACACCCTCGCAATAAAATTTAATGCGAGTGTAGGAAATCTCCCTGTAATTTTAATATACATGAGGATTTGGTTGGTGTAACGAACACAAGCGATCTGCGGTTTGTTACCCTACTGGTCCTGCTTGGTCCTAAAACCACGATAACCAACTCGACCACCGTATATCACTGTAAAGTAATGCGGATAAAGGATGCGGTTTGCGCTTCTCAGGTCCCGGTTATTATCGTTAAGTAATCAACAGAGGTGTTGGTTCTTGAAATATTAATTCTGCTTTAAGTTCGTGGTGATAAATGTGTCCCCTAATGTCTTTCAAACTCGACCTGTTTTATTCAAGTTTTACGGAGTTCGTTTCATGGCGTCGCTTTGTCTCTGTAACGTTCAGACAGTGGCGGCGAGTAAAAGGAGGTTACCACCAGTAGCACTTAGTTAAAGAAAAGTGTTTTTCGTATATAGATAAATCTATACATATATAAAGGAACGTCACAACCCTGACTAATCAACGCAGAGCCCTAACCACTGGTACTACAAAGTTGGAATTTCGGTGGAAGATTCAATTTGTTACGGAAGGTAGTCCTAAGAAGGGATTTTTTGAAATTCTACCCCTAAGGGAGTGAAAAGGGTTAAAATGTGTTTTTGCGAATTCCTCAAGATATTGACTTGGTGTTTCCTAGCAAAGATTTTCAATGCAAATTCCTAGAAACATATTTCAGGATTTTGCACTAATCAACCCCTAAATGTGTAAATATGGATCCGGGGTGAATTGAAGAACCCTTCGTATCTCCTATGTTTCTTGAGTTAGAACATTCTTATTTGGCATATAGATGTATTCTTAAAATATTTAAAAAGCGGTTTCAGAGATTTTGAGAAATTTGCCCGCAAGGGGGTGGAAAGGGGTAAACTGTGTTTTCACGAATTCCTGAATATCTCTTAGACCCGATAAGATATCGACTTGGTGTTTGCTTGCAGTGGTGTCCAAGGCAAATGTCTAAAAACATATTTTAGAATTTTGCCCTAATGGACCCTTAAAGGTGCGAATCTGCATTCGGGGTGAATTATAGAACCCCTTGTATCTCCTGTGTTTGTTGAGTTACAGCATCCTTTTTGTCATATAGATGTGTTTTTAAATCTTTAGAAAGGGGTTTTAAGATTTTTTGAATTTCACCCCTAAAGCGGTAAAAAGGGAAAACTGAAAAGAGGTAGGGTAGTATTTCTCCTCTGGGTTCATTTCAGGATAAGACGGGCTAAGAGAATTTTTAGAAATTTTACCCCAAGGGGTGAAAACGGGTAAACTGTGTTTTCACGAATTTCTAGATATCTCTTAGAATAAAATAGGAGAATTTCTGAAATTCCATCCTCTTGTGGTGGAAACGGGTATATTGCAAGAATATATGAATACAGCATTAATTTAATAAGTACATACATATATTTTTGATTTTATCCATTGTTATACTAAAACTATAGTTTTATCAATCTATACAAGGGTAACGACAATTACATACACATTTCCAGGGGGTACTTGAAGAATAACAGAATTAAGGAGAACTTTTTTCGGAAGAATACTGTTTCCTTTTTAACAATATTGTTTTGCAGCCTTTGTTAGTTTAGCGTATTGAGTGCGGGGGGGGGGGGCGACTGCAGAATTCATTTAAGATTTAGAAGAAACAATCATTTGTAGTCAGTACGAAGAACGGGCATCTTGCTAGTATGATATAAGATTTCGTTCGAGGTACATGATAAAACAACAATAATAATAGCGTAACTATCTAAGTTCTCACTGTTGGAAGGGTGAGTTAGAACGGAAGAGACCAGTTCGCTCCCGTGTATACCTGCTACTTTCTAATGACAGCCCAATTCGCTCCCGTGAATAGCCCTATTCGCTCCCCGGAAAATTAAGCGGCTTAACGGTGATTATTACCTCATTAGGCGTATCTGTTCGTAGGCAAATATTTGGGCAAATATTTTGTACATTGAGATTTGGGATTTACTAAGTACTAAGTAATTATGAAGGGCCAATCAGAACCTTTCACCACCTCTTCTTGCTTAGCAAGTGTAAGCTTTAACGTTGCTTAATGATCGAATCAGGAACCAAATAATAACTTTGGGTTAGTTGTGATCATGGCATCTGTTGAAATAATTAAAAGTGAGAAAGGAAGAGATCTGATTGTTTATGATGGTTTTAAGTTCGCGTTTCATAAATTATTATGTGGTGGTAAAGCAAAACGATGGTTGTGTACATCGCGATCTAAAACACGCTCATGTAAAGCGTATTTGAAGACGGAAGGAAGCAACAATGCAGTGGTAGAAGTGTTAGTAGACCATAACCACGAAAAACCCCTTTGTGAAGATTTGCAACGGCAAACATTAAATAATAAGTTAAAACGTAAAGCAGTCGAAGATTTATGTGAACGGCCTATGAAACTTATACATACTGAATTACGAAATAGTGATACCGATACGGTTACCGTGTCGGATATTAATCGTACCTATGCGAAAGAATATGTACCGTGCTCGTCGATCAGTGCAACCAAAACTTCCTAAGAGCATGGAGGATTTACATAACTGTTTAGAAGAGTATCCCGTAAAAACAAACAAGGACGAATTTTTTTTATGCCAGAATGACAAAGTTAATCACATTATTATGCTTACATGTCCAACCAATATTAATTTTCTATGTACAAACATAAAAGCCATTTATGTGGATGGAACCTTTGAATATGCCCCTAAACTTTTTATGCAACTTTTTACCATACATGGCATCAAAAACAATCACTATATACCACTGGTGTTTTTCTTCTTACCCAATAAAACTGCACATACTTATAAAACAGCATTCGCGCACTTAAAGGAAGAGTGTGCAAGACAAGGATTCGAGTACTGCCCGGAAATAGTTACGGCTGACTTTGAGATAGCAATACATCAAGGAGTTCAAGAAGTTTTTCCACACGCCGTTATTAAAGGTTGCCGATTTCATTTAGGCCAAGCATGGTAAGGCACTTAATGTTAAGTAATATGACTTTAAAAAATTAATCGCGTATTATGCTTTATATGCAGGTGGCGCAAAATTCAGGATGTGGGTCTCGCTAAAGAGTATAGAGAAAATAAAGATTCGGAAGTATCCAAATATATTTCACATATGTTTGGACTTCCATTCTTAAATCCAGAGGATGTGGGAAATTGCTTCGCATACGACTTCGTCTCTGATCAACCTGAAAGCCGCCCTTTAGTTATTTTTTCAGATTATATTTTAAATACGTATATTTTTGAAGAAGCAACATTTCCTCCACACATGTGGGCGGAAATGTCTTCATCAACCGAAAGGACAACAAATTGTTGTGAATCATTTCACTCTAGATTTAATAAATGTTTCTATTCTCCACATCCGGATATTTATAAATGTATACAAACTTTAACCGACTTTCAAATGGATACTTATATTAAGCAAAAAAGTTGTATCATAGTTAAGCCGATTTATGACTCGAAAGTTATAAAAAAATTTTTACAAGAAAAGATTGTAGAATTTAAAGCGGGAAAAACAACTATGATCCAGTTTGTAAGATCTGTTTCTTATAGGTTCAGAGCAGTTCCGTTTAAATAATATTTTATTATTATTAGTTATAATTTATACGACTTTTTAAATAATTATATATAGGTACTCGATATAAATTATGTACTTATATTTAGTTTTAGGTAATAAGTTAAATTTTTACTTTAATAAACACTTATTTTAAATAATTATATATACTCGATATAAATTATGTACTTATATTTAGTTTTAGGTAATAAGTTAAATTTTTACTTTAATAAACACTTATTTTAAATAATTATATATACTCGATATAAATTATGTACTTATATTTAGTTTTAGGAAATAAGTTAAATTTTTACTTTAATAAATACTTATTTTCATATCACTTGAGTTTATTTTCAATTTTAAAGGCTTATATGTACATTACATCTATCAATTTAAGTACCTAAGATTAAAAGATTAAGGATTACATGAAAAGTGACTTTATTTACGGACGGGAGCGAATTGGGCTATGACCTTTTTCCAAGCTGTTTAGACCAGGTAGACACGGGAGCGAACTGCACCCTGCCCAGTTAGAAGGTCATCGACAAAAACTTGTTTAATTAAGTTAATTTAAATTACTATATACCTAGAAGTCGAAATCACTAATAACAGAATCTCCCGCGAAAAAAAAACCAAAAAGACAAAAGTATTGCAAGTAGTCGGTTAACTAGACACTATATGGCGAAGTAAATAAGCTAAAGTACAGTAAATGTGTATAAGGCCACGGTACTACCAAAAGTGAGGCAGAAACGAAAAGATAGAAAGAAAAAATTAGTAACCGAAATAAAGATGTGAGATCGATAATAGATCCCTGGCATCCTGGACGAGTTAAATTAAAGTATTCACCAATGGCCGTTGATCTGTGTGTTTTGGAGACTTGTACTAAACGATAAATAGTTGATATTCTATATTTTTTCCGGAATATTCACTGTTGCAAACGATTCCTGTCTACTATATCAGCAACTGTAATTTTGTGGAATTTATCAAGATGGCATAAGTTTCACAATCCCGTTACTAAAACCGCCATTTTCATGAGAAGCTTTTCATCACCTGCTTCGAGTAAGAATCTCGTCACCGCTTTTATCCTTGGTTTACAATAATTTACTGAAATCCACATTATTCTAGATAGCCAAAGTTGATTTCAGCATGGAATATTTAATTCAGACGATTTGCGATTCCAAACTTCAGATTTGTTAACGAAATATGTTAACATAACAAACTGTTGTTAATGATTAACTATATGTTCTGCCTCTGCTTCCAGTCCATTCTTTTAATATCATATTCCCAATTTTCTGGGCAAGATACGCAAGGTTATTTCTTTTTCACTTTCAGGTAATGTATAACGTTTAGATTTTAGTTAGGATTTTAAGGTTGGTTTCTGCTAATTTAAGGTGATTGGTAGGCACTGTAGGGTAGACTCTTTTTTGTAAAACAAGCATCTACCCACCCTATATTACTAGGATTTTGGACTTAAATGCTAATTAATAGTTTTGAATATGAAATTATGATTATCGTAACTAGGAATGTTTGCTTCGCTTAATCGTTACCGAGCGCTCTAAAGTAATCTTTTAGTAATTACAATGAAGCTGTTGAATTGGATAATTGAATCGACATTATTTTAATTAAAAATGTATATGTATTATACCGTCAGAATTATTGAATAATAAAGATTAAAGGTTTAAGCAACTTCTTTTCATTTTTAAAATAATTTTTAATGCTTATCTAACTCAGGGTTTACACTTTTACCAGTAGTTTCCTTGATTAGGATTGCCTCAAACCAGTGACGCTTCCTGCAAAAGTCAGCTGGCACATTTGCTGTACACTTTGGCAATCTGTAATTGCAGAATAAGTTTTTTGGATAATTTATCTGCAATAAATCAATGTATTACTGTGTTTCCTACCAGGTGTATCGCCCTCTAGTTTATAATACAGGGTGATTTATTAGCTCTATGATAAACTGTGGTAGATGGAAACTGACGTATTTTAGGAAAATAATATGTTATACTTCTAGAGATATATTCGGTTCATTTCAGTTGGTGAGATATAAGGTTTGAAGTGGAGTTTTAGAAATTGAATTTCTTCAATAACTTTAAACCTAATACATATATATTCTTCAAATTTTGTGTATGGATATAAAGTAAGGTGGCCTATATCTAGAAGCCAAAAACAGGCAGAAAATAGTATTTAGTGGCGTAGATACTGAGAGTTAGGAGTTCAATTTTTACAAGACATGTGATACGCTATTAGATAAGATAAAAAATGTGCAATACATGGATTTAAAAAATATCCTAAGGAGTATCTCATACGATGTATCATTTCTCCAGAAATAGAACTTTTTTAAATGCATCTTTTTCCTATAAATTAACAAACAAAAAAGTGAAACAAGAATGAACAGCACACTTCAAAACAATACTAAAAATTTTGATAGAGTTCAGGTGAATTAACAAACTAAACCAATACACGAAAGTGCCAGTAATACATATATAGTCGTTCAGCCGAGAGAAACCTGCGAAGTTATAATAAAGTCAAAATTTAGAAAATAGGGAAACGTTTTGGTAGGGTTTTGATATTTGTTTTGTATGTGTAGTTTGGGCGCTGTACACGAATATCAAGTTTTCCGACTGGAATTTTTTACCGGAAACACGTTTTTTACAGGAAAAACTGTGCAAACCAATTTCCTAAGTGTTGAACCTATATGAAATGAATAATAATACGACAACATTTAAAAAATGCATACGTAATTATCGAAATAAAGAGTGTTATTTATTTTTTAACGCTCTCTATTTCCTTAACTATGCATTTTCAGCAGAAGTTTATTAAGATTTTTAGTATTATTTTAAGCTGTATTATCTATTTCGAATTGATTGTTTGCTTGTTTTTTGTGTTGTTAACTCATCAGAAAGAAAAATAACGATTGGAAAGTTATTTTTATAAAAAAAAAAAACGATGCATTATATGAGATCCTTACAATTTTCTTTAGAATATGCTATTTGAAGAAATTTATGTAAATTTCAAAAATGGCATAATTGTTGTATCTTAGTGACGTGTCATAAAGTTTATCAGTTCCCAATATCTATCCCACTACATACTATTGTCGGTCTGTTTTTGGCATTTGGAAATAAACCGCCTTACTCTATAATCACGTAAAAATTGGTACAACATATCTCTGCTCGTTTTAAAGTTGTTGAATAAATTTTCTTTTTATAACTATTCTTCCTGTATCTTGCTAACTAAAACGAATTAGACCTATGTTTATACGACATTATTTTCAGACAGTAAGTTTGTTAATCATTTTGGAAACTTATCAACACTGTAAATTATCTACCTTGTTTACTGGCTAATATTAATCTAAGTTTTTCATTCGGTACCGATATTCTTTTCCTTTCATTATACTTGGTGGCATTGGAAATTGGAGAGTCCAAAAAATTGCGATTCATGTGACATGCTGGACGAGCAGTGATTCTCATTTTTCGTTATTTGTTAAGCTTTACAGTTCTCTTTTATTGTAAATTGAGTTTTCTCAAACTTTTCAAAAGTAACTAAAAACATTACTACTGTTTTACAACATCTTCCAGTTGAATAGATATATTTAAATTTAATTTTGCAATTTAATCACACATGTAAAATCAGAGCAAATGAAATATTAAAGTTAAATATTTTTGTCTATTTGAAGATATATATTGATGTAGGTAATACTGTACAAATTCATAAAAAGTTAAGAATTACGAGGATTACAATAATACAAAAATATATAGTTGATCGCATTATATGTATATGGTAATGTACTACATTTCTACAATCAAAATCATTGAGTAAAGTAGTATTTTGCACCATAGCAACCATTACAGCATAGCAACGGCGATTCATTTTACGTTTGGCAATACAGTAGTATACTGTTGGTGGCAGAGTGCCGGTCTATGTCATATTCGAAGTTAGCAGGTTAGGTTTTGTATCAGTCTGTGTTAAGATTGGCGTAAAACCTAACCTACTAACTTCTAATTTGACACTGACTTACAGTGCCACCGATATTAGACTTCAGTACTGCCAAACGCATAACATCAACTGGAACTGTTTATTGTGTTTCAGAACATAAATACAACTTCCGGTCGGCTTTGTTATGTTTTGACATTTAATGTCACTTTTCTATAAAAATTTAATATTTTACATTTCTATATAAAATGCGATAAAGTAGTGTACGAAACGCATTAGAAAAGTGGTTTTACTGAACTTGTATGGCTGTTTAAGTACTCGCTAACGCTCTTATGCAAACCAGCCATACTTGTTCAGTAAAACTACACTTTTCTAAACTTGTTGCGTAATATAATATTACTTAGTTGTTTTAGAATTATAGTAACCAAGTAAATTACATTGTCATCTTATGGCACACCGTTTTACTCACTAAAATGTATAATAATGGGCGGTTTGATATATGTTGCCAATATTGATGAAAACAGCTCGAATATTATCTAATTTATTCGCAAGAAGTTAAAACTATTTTTTAATTGGACAATATTTTTAGCAATGTCCACTGGTATTTACACTACTTAGTGTCGTATTGTACATTACATTTTCACATACTTGTATAACTTTAAAACCAAAACTAAAATATACTGAAAGAATTATTATTAAAACGTAAATTTTTGTCTGACCGCACAAGGAAAATTCGATGAAATTTAGAGGGTTCCGGTAGCTTCCTCGTTAACAAATTGGAAAAGGCTTCGTGCACCAACGAGCGCTTATCTTCCGAATAGTTCTAATAAAGATCTCTCCGATTTTATTGAACGAGGTGAAATATAATTGATTGCTCACCCGGAGCGGCTTAATACCGCTCCATTGTAAACAAATTGCCGCGTAATTATTTTTCAGCTCGTAAAATATTGCCGATGGATGGATAAGGAAAATAGTGGAGTACAGCGAGGAGCTCCGCGATTTGCGCCAGTCGATGCCATTCGAAAAAACGTCGAAGTAAATGTTTTAAAAGGCCGGTCTGCGTCGAAGAAATAATTGAAAAACCGTTGGTGTCGGACAGGGCTGAAAGAATGGGCCTTGCACAACGCCCCAGAGATTCACTATGTAAAGGCAGTGATGGCGGAGATAGTCGAGCGCAATTTCAGTGACGCATGGTGATTGCAAACGGTGTGGGATCAGATTAATCTCGTAAGCAGACTCCAAGAAATCTCGCTGACATCTTGGAATTACTTCCAGAATTAAGTGAAATTGGTTGCTGTAAATATTATGAGATGGATTAACCTAATGCAGAAATCCCCGCAGCAGATGTAATGATGCTTGATAAAAACTGTTATAATTTTAGTTATTTCGACAACGCAACGTTTTAAACCTGCCAAATCAGACCACGCCGTTGTAAATACTACATGTTTTGTATTCGAATTATATTAAATATCATTAATCAGTTAACTTTGCATCTTCACTCAAGAACAACTACACTTCAGTACATACTCTAAGAGTAACGAGAAGTTTTCACACAAAATTAGTCATATAAAATTAAATAATTAATAATTCCTTGCTTTCCATCATTTGTGATATCCAATATACTAGGATAAAAAAACACAGTAGCTATTGTACAATTAACAAAAATAAGACATGTGTCAAGAACATTTCACTATAAATAGAACACTGCTGGAGCCTGTGGTTTGAATCTGACACAATTCGTTAAAAACCCCTAACTGCACAAATATTTAACAATACGTATTTCAACAGCTAAGCTGCCACCGTCAGTAGCCTTGGAAAGAAACTAACACGACAAACTTGGCCAAACATATGCTCTTTACCAAACCACCAGAAAAGTCAGCACTACTGCACATTCTAACGCTATTTATACTGTCTGACCGGAGAGCGTGTTCTAAGCGCCCTCCATCTTTGCTCAAAAGTTATTATCTTGATTCTTAAAAATGGTAAAACCCTCCTACTAAACAAGAATCCATGCTGAAGGAGTCTTGCTTACTGAATATATGCCGAGGGGCTCTACCCATAAATGCAGAAGCTTATGGAAACAGAATTAAAAATTTAGAAACGGCTCTGGTGGAAAAACGCCCAAATTCTGATCCACAATTAAAACTTGTTGCTGGACGACAATTATCGGGTTCATAAGGCAAAGAAGGTTCAGCAGATAAAATCATTAACTGTGGGTTTCTAGAGTTAAGGCATCCACCTTATAGTTCCGACCTAGGTCCGTCAGACTCTCAGGGGAAAGCGTTCTGCTTCTGATGCAGAACTCGAAGAAGGATTTTTTTCTGAGAGTGTGGAACAATTTGAAAAAAAAATAGTATAAGTGTATTATAGTGTTGAACAGAGTTATGTAGAAAAATAAAGGATTCCTAATGTGATATGTATTTTTATTGCCAGGTAGATAACATAAAAATACGCCCTCGTATTAACACCTACAGCGTAGTTACCAGCAATTTTTCTGGAAAACCGTGAATTGTAGAATGTTGAAGAAATGTACAGTACTAAACCGGCCAAGTTCAACCACATGAAAATCGTGGTTAATAAATTCGAAAGCTTGCTACTATTTCTCTTCATCTTCATGATTCAACACCCAGAATAACAATGGATTCAGGTATAAACTATATGGGTGTTTGGACTATTTTGCTTGATAATGGAATGTATGTATTGCACGTATTCTTGGTGCAAAACTTCAAGTTGCGAATTTGCAACATCGCATTAACAGTTGTTATTGGATACCGACCAGAAACTACTTTCTTCACCATCAAATTCTATGATCTATGGGCGACATTTATAAGTAACTAGCTGTTACCCGCGACTTCGTACGCGCGAGGTTCGTTATTTGTATATTAAATAATGACTAATTATTCCCTCTCATCCCATCCCAGCCCATCCCATCCCATCCCCGTCCCCGTCCCCGTCCCTTTTCCCGTCCCCGTCCCTTTTCCCGTCCCCGTCCCGTCCCGTCCCGCCCCGTTCCCTTCCCTAACTGTCAAACATCGTTAAGTTTTTTTAAATTTTCCAATTTTCTGCACAATTTTTCTTTCCGTAAGAACCTTCTACGAAGTATTAGAAAACTTAAAAAAAAGATGAATGAAATCGGTAAAGTCATTCTCAAGTTATGGCGTGACCAAGGAAAATGGGGATTCATTTATATATATGTTAAGGTTAAAGTGTTTACTTGGCTAGTTTATAGACTAGCTAGATAGTATACAAACTATCCACATGTCTGGCTATTTTGATGGAAAATCATATTTCTACTAAAATAGCTGTGAATATTGGCTGGTTTGCATACTATCCAGCTAATTTACAAACTATACAAGATTTATCGCTAAAGTACAAACCACAAGAAAAGTACACAAATTAACCGATGATTTTGGCTAGTTTACAAACTATCCACAGTATTTGGATAAAGTGTGAACTTAATATTAGTAGTAATACATAATAACCAACTCGTTGGTTAATATGTAAACTAACCAATTCCATTTGGCTAATTTATTAGAGAAGTGATGTTATATTTATGGCAAGTGCTGTGTGTTGTTATTGTTTACTGTCGTGTCTTGTGAAATTTAGGGATAGCTATCTGGTTATTAAAAATGAATCAACAGCAACAATTTGAAAACCTGCTTTTGGAAGTTTACGAGCAAAAGTCGCAGAATTCCAAAGTTAGAAAATGTCAAGACAGATACCTAAATAACATTACAAGCGCTGCAGGACAATTTTCAGTCTCCGGTGCAACCCAAGGTTATGTGCGCTGTCAGTGCAACAAGGGTTGCACAATTAAAAAGTGTAAATGTTTTGCGTTCGGATATACGTGTAACAGCAAGTGCCACAACAGTGCAACTTGTTCCAATAAATCATAATTTTCTTTGTTTTGTGGTTTCAATATTTTGAGGTTTATTATTTAGCTATTTAAGTAACAAGGAATGTAAGGCCCTATTAACATTTGAGGTAGGCAAGTACAAGCCAAGACGAAGTCGCGGCTTGTTTGCCGAAAATGTTAATAGACGATACATTCCGAGTTATCTTATTATATTTTTCCCGCTGCTTATCGAAATTTTCCTAGAAGTTTGAAAAAATCGTTTGGTTTGTCACCTGTCACCAGGATTAGTTTTCGTGAGTCGCGTTACCTGTGAGTGTCACATGTCACATAAACACTTGCAATTTATAAACAAAACGTCTAAATCTGCATCTTGCTTTGCTAATTTTATTATCCTAGGAACTTAATAATAATATTAAGTTCCGTTGTCAAGTAAAAGCAGCAAACAAATATAATCATCGACTTACACGTTTTGCTACTAAGGCTGTAACCATACACGTTTTGCTACTAAGGCTGTATCACTGACTTACATGATAAGCAGCGGAAACAATATAATGAGATAACTCGGAATGTATCGTCTATTAACATTTTCGGCAAACAACAAGCCGCGACTTCGTCTTGGCTTGTACTTGCCTACCTCAAATGTTAATAGATCCTTATATTTCTTGTTACTTAAATAGCTATTGTCACACAAATGGTACCTGTATTTCACTTGTGTTATGTTTTACCTATAAATAAGCTTTATTTTTGACCAAGAATTATTTGCTACCCTAAACTAAATTAACCAATTGGCATAGGTTAGTTTACATACTAACCAACGAGTTGGTTATTATGTATTACTACGAATATTAAGTTCACACTATCCAAATACTGGATAGTTTGTAAACTAGCCAAAATCATCGGTTAATTTGTGTACTTTTCTTGTGGTTGGTACTTTAGCGATAAATCTTGTATAGTTTGTAAACTAGCTGGATAGTATGCAAACCAGCCAATATTCACAGCTATTTTAGTAGAAATATGATTTTCCATCAAAATAGCCAGACATTTGGATAGCTTGTATACTATCCTATATATATATATATATATGTTACGGTTAAAGTGTTTACTTGGCTAGTTTATAGGCTAGCTGGATAGTATACAAACTATCCAAATGTCTGGCTATTTTAATGGAAAATCATATTTCTACTAAAATAGCTATGAATATTGGCTGGTTTGTATACTATCCAGCTAGTTTACAAACTGTACAAGATTTATCGCCAAAGTACAAACCACAAGAAAAGTACACAAATTAACCGTTGTTTTTGGCTGGTTTGCAAACTATCCACAGTATTTGGATAAAGTGTGAACTTAATATTAGTAGTAATACATAATAACCAACTCGTTGGTTAGTATGTAAACTAACCAATTCCATTTGGGTAATTTATTAGAAAAGTGAGGTTATGTCTATGGCAAGTGCTGTGTGTTGTTATTGTTTACTGTCGTGTCTTGTGAAATTTGTTTACGGATAGGTATCTGGTTATTAAAAATGAATCAACAGCAACAATTCGAAAAACTACTTTTGGAAGTTTACGAGCAAACGTCACAGAATTCAAAATTAATGAATGACAGTGATCATAGTGAACTTTTGCAACACATAAAGAGAATTCGCGAAACTGGACATAACACTAGTAACAAGAATGATTATTATGTGGTAAATACTTATGATTTATAGAGAATCGAATCATCTTATGTAATCTTACATAAATTAACCAAATGGAATAGGTTAGTTTACATACTAACCAACGAGTTAGTTATTATGTATTACTACGAATATTAAGTTCACACTTTATCCAAATCCTGTGGATAGTTTGTAAACTAGCCAAAATCACCGGTTAATTTGTGTACTTTTCTTGTGGTTTGTACTTTGGCGATAAATCTTGTATAGTTTGTAAACTAGCTGGATAGTATACAAACCAGCCAATATTCATAGCTATTTTAGTAGAAATATGTTTTTCCATCAAAATAGCCAGACATTTGGATAGTTTGTATACTATCCAGCTAGCCTATAAACTAGCCAAGTAAACACTTTAACCGTAACATATATATATAGATATATATATATATATATATATATATATATATATATATATGTGCATTTGTATCCTGTTTGCCTCCTCATATTCTTAGGACGCCCACCCATCCACCAAGAAGAATAATGTTGGACAAGTATATTTGATATTTTTAGCACCCCCACATTCCGCTTAGTAAAGGCAAACAGAGAGGGGTAATTGAATTTTTTTTTTTTCATATAAAATTTAAAAGTATGTATAGTGCGCTGCGAACTCCTTACATAAATAATACGTATTCGTCACAGTGTATTTAAAAATGTTAAATACAGCGGTGGAGTTTGCCTCCGGCAGCGTTGCCAAATGTATCAATGTATGCAATATTTAAAAGTCATTAAATCAGCGTCTTTGTGCTATGATTAAGCGGGGCCACGATTCATTCAAATCAAAACAAGAGTGATCAGCGCGCAGAAGGTGCGATTTGTGTGTTTTGTAGATACAATTCGGTTACATTATTGTGAAGATGAATCGTCGTTCACGATTAATATTAAAAAAATCTGGCGTGATACACTCACAAACATTCCTTTTACAGTGTTCTTATAATTAGCCAAAAATATGATTTTTAACTTTTAAGCATTTGTCCAATATTTTCAAAAATTACAAATTCTACAAAAACGGTACAAAATAGACCGTTACTTGAAGAGACAAATTTTCTCTAAAATTTTAAGCTGAATTCAAAAATATAATAATATACCAGGTGTTCTATTTAGAATAGGAGTTAATAAAAAAAATAGAAGAAAAAACGAAAAAACCCATTTTAAAAGTATTTAACTGGAAAATCACCTATCTCACATCAATACACACTAAAAATGTAAAAATTTCAAAAAAGTCGTTATAGCCGCTTTTGAAAAATCCAAAAAAAAAATGAAAAATTACAAGAGTAAACATCTACTTCCGGTTATGCGATTTTCTTCGAAAGCTTGCTGTCTCATCTACATAGTACACCAAACTTATATATGAAGTTTCAACGCCATACCTCTGTTCACAGACACACACACACAGACAGACCAATGAACAAAAACATGGTTTTTGCGTTCAGGGGACTCGAAAACGTGAAGATCTGTTGAAAACTCAATTTCGAATTTTTGGGGTGAATCCAATACTTCCTTTATCGTAAAAGGAAGTAATAATTGTAATTTACATTGCTGTCCGGCATCTGAAAGAATTCGCTTTTGGAAACCTGAAACAACTTTCAAACAAGTTGCATACTTCAGCTCTATTTGTGGAAATGTGATTTACAAAACGTTTACACAAATACTGATACTAAAACCAGATCACTTCTAAGAATAAATTATTTTTTCTACGACCACTACTAAAAGTAGGCCTTTTAGCGCTAGCTTTTTTCACTAAAAGTCACGTTCTATAGTTTAGCGTGGTTAAAGAAATCAGCTGTTTACTTTTAGCCCATGTGTTAAAAGTAAACAGCTGTTGTGGAATTCAGAATTTCGAACTGGAGGTGAGGTTATAAAGTTATTCTAGTTACTTGTTTCGTTAGAGGTAAAGTGTGTTTTAATTAATTAAAGCATTATGTAATGAATAAAGCAAATGTGTACATTTATAATTACCTTTGATAACTGACTTTGACAGCTACTGGCTGCAGAAACTTTCACCTGCGCGTCAAGGCCATCTCTTTATTATGATATAAATTATAACTGTCATAAATGCAAACCTTTGTTAAATCGACATTTATAGATTAATAACAGTAAATTCAAGGCCGTAGAAAAAATATTGTGTGCAAACTCGTGCATAAACGTCCACTTTTAGCACTGGTTACACAAATAGCTATTAAAACACTTAAATTATTGAAGACAATACTTCGCAGTAGTATTTTGCCTAGAATTTGAAGGCTTTGTAATTGTATGCTCTGCGAACCTGCAAAAACAAACAATATTATTTCTCCAAGACACTGAAATTGAAAAACTTCGTCGAAAAAGTAGAGTATTTAAGAAATTACTCTTAGTGCTCCTCATCGGTTTCTACTAATTATATAGTGTTCCTTTATTTGGTTTTCTAATGTTACTATGTTTAGTTTTCTCTTTTATATTGTAGGGATTAATTTATTAAAGGATATTTTTTAAATATACAGAGTGGAAAATTAAAGAAAATCGTTACTAAACAACATACGAATATTACTAAATTAAATCAACTACAGCTTAAATTAATATAGAATGTACAATACAGTGAAATTATTTCATGCAGAACATTGTCACACAATGCAATTAAACCTGAGTTTATTTTCAAATCGAACATAGGGAAACGTACTAATAATTTGGGCTATACCACAGCAAAACCACTACTTCTTTGCGTATCCTGGAGTGACTGACTAATGGGTTAGAGGAGATGTGATTTTAAGGAACTTTGCTAAATCTTGTAAAATAAAAAAACCAGAACCATATGTCAAATCGGTTGTACAAACAAATTGCAACATCCACGCAAATCATACGAAAACTCCCAGTTTTCCAGATTTATGAGCCATACTGAAAAACCCCACCAAGAATTGTATGAACTTACTGAAGATGCCTACCAAGCTACCAACGTTGTTAACTTTATTTCATGAAGCTAAAGGGACAAAATATATAAGCAAAATACTAGAAACGATTGTTTTTGACCCGAATAGTGAATTAGTTGAATCAGATGGTACTTCCGAAAATCAAGGAGACCTATCACTACTAAGTGCTTCAAACAACAATGATGAATGTAACAGTTCAGACATTGGTGAACCAGCCAAAAAAAAAGAAAAAAGAAAAGCAATACAGAAACAAAGAAAGTTCCAATAAAAGATGAGTGCGAAAAGCTTATAAAACAGTATAACGACATCTTAGTTCCACTGGATTAGGTAAAAATTAAGACTTTTGTCTATAATACTTATACTGGTGCAAATAAAAATATGTAACGCCATTTGGAATTATAAATGCAATTATTTTCTCTTGCCAATAAAATATGTGATATTGGGAATTTTAAGAAATAAAAATATCTCTTAAAAATCTTCACATATTTAAACATATCTTTACAGATAACGGAAATAACTAGAAATGTCTAAAGATATACATTTTACTATGAAATACGAGCATGCTTATGATATATTTTTATTTCTTTCATTCTCATCAGACGTATACGTACGTACCTTCAGTAACTCAGTTACTGTTCGTTTTTGGGAAAAAATATGAAAGGAATGCAGCGATTCAAATAGCAGCACTTACTATAAAGTAATTTTCAAGTTTTTGTATCATATTTTTTAAATGTTAGACGTCATCAATATTTTTTGTAACTGAGAACCTATATATTTCTTCATTTATTTCGGCAGCAATTTTTAATCTGTTTTCTACGGTATAACATTTTAACTAAGTTACATTAGACAAATATTGAAAAAGCAGTCAAGTTCACATAGCAAGGCTAGTTACCTGGGTTTAAAAAACGATGTTTGTAACTTCATTTTTATGGTGGAATTATTGTCAAAGCCAAAAAGTAATCGCAACTAAGGCTTTTGTTGTTTTAAACCCAGATAACTAGCATTAGTTCATTAATTTCATTCATCCTTACTATTTGAACTTTAAGGCAGTTTTTAATTTTTTTCTAATGTAAGCTATTAAAGATGTTATTCCATTGAGCGCAAATTAAAACTTGCTACCGAAATAAATGAATAAAAATATAGATTGTCAATTAACAAAAAAATAACGTCATAACATTTAAACAAATATATAAACAAAATTAAAGTACATTTAATATATGCGCTGCAATGTGAATTGCATAGTTCTTTGAAATTTATTTTTTTCCCAAAAACAAGCATTAACGAAGTTAGCGAATTTATGCTCGACATAATTTCCACACTCTTATGAATCCATCCATTCGTTATGCTAATTAGTAATTACATGACGAGACTGTGTGGTTGAAAAATCGACTGCAAGATTTGACAACAGACAGAGATGTGAAGTTAAGTATAATCTTCAAATTTTTTGTTGGAATCAGACACCGTAAGTACTTTTTCTCTTCTTTGCTTGTTTGCTTTTAAAATCACGAAAATACATGCGAGTTATATAGTCCTTTCAAAGGATACTCAAAAGTAAGTCCTTCTCTTTCTTAAAAATTTTATTGGCGATATTTTCACTGTGGTACCTACTTAATAAACTGCTAAGTTACCAAGTAGTTTTTGCCACCATCAGAAACTACTGTTTTAATTTTGATATTTTAAGAAGCGTAATTGAACGTTGGCAGCACACTGTTAAATTATATTTATTTTATACTTTTACCAAAGAATGAACTTTTTATTTGGTACTATTATTATCAGGACCTACAACAGGCACTTTGTGTCTCTGCTAATATCCATATCTTAAACTAAACTTTTAACTAAAACTAAGACGAAAAACACGTTTTATATCTCCCAAATTAAAACACAATTTTTAAATTATCAAAAGTACTCAACAACAGCCGAAAATAGAAAAAATCATCTAAAACACGAATATAAGCAAAACTCGGTGGGTCGTGTACACAACGTCGACTGCCCACAACGTCGACCGGGTATTTTGAACGCCCACAACGTCAACCGTGCCCACAACGTCGACGGAGGTTTGTTGGCCACAGCTTCGACCGTGCCCATAACGTCGACCTGTCTTCAGGGACACAACGTCGACCGTACCCACTACGTCGACTCGTATAAAATGACGCTACGTACATCGCAGCAGTAGCGTCGCGGGCGACATTACCCGAAAAATTCAAGACTTTGCAGCGCCGCATCGTCGACTCTAGAACACGTATATCGAACGAGGGACGCAACGTCGACCGTGCCCATATCGTCGACTCGTCTTGAGAGACGCAACGTCGACCGTATCCATATCGTGGACTCGTCTTGAGGGACGCAACGTCGACCGTGCCCATATCGTTGACTCGTCTTGAGGGACGCAACGTCGACCGTGCCCATAACGTCGACTCATCTGGAGCTACGTCAGGGCTTAATATGATTTTACCTAAAAAGTAATTTTTCTTAACCCCACGCATTCATTTTTTCCTATGCCGTAGATACATTTTGAATAAATTATCGTATATTGTTACCTGTTTGACAGAATTTGTTGGACCTTCTATATTATAAAGAAGCATTATACACCAGTTTCGCAATTCTGTAGCTAGTAATAAACCAGCAATATAATATCACTATAACTTTTTTAATGTGAAAATTATATTACATCTTTAACAAAAAATCTGGTGTGATACACGCACACAACTTCCTTTTACAGTAATCTTATCATTTTCCCAAAATTTGATTTTTAATTTTTAAGCATTTGTCAAAAATTACAAATTCTGCAGAAACGGTACAAAATAAAGCGTTAGTTGAAGAGACAAATTTTCAGTAATAATAGGACGAGAGGTCAAAATATTGCCGACAATAATTTTTGCGATTCAGATACGAGTTTCTGCAGCGACGAAAATAGCGACGAGTGCTTGCACGAGTCGTTATTTTCTAAAGCAACAGAAACGAGACAATCTGAAGAGCAAAAATTGTCACTTATAATACCATGAGTAGTTTTTGATAGATGACAAGTGAGTCATAGTCTGCAATATTTCGACCTAGAGTCCTATTCGTCTTGACAATTTAACTTTTCATTAAAAAATAGTTACAGAAAAAATTGTCGCTGAAATAAAGCTCCTCGAAATATTGTCACTACAATAATTGTTACAGAAAAAATTGTCGCTAAAATAAAGCTCCTCGAATTATTGTCACTAAAATAATCGTTCGATTGGTAGTTTATTTTTAAATTGAAGAATGCCATTGGTTGACAATGACACCAGTTAAATTGTCTCTAGAATTTTAAGCTACATTCAAAAATGTAATAATATACAGGGTGTTCTATTTTAAATAGGAGTTAATAAAAAAAAATAGAAAAAAAACAAAAAAAACCCATTTTAGAAGTATTCGACTGGAAAATAATATATCTCACATCAATACACATTCAAAATGTAATAAACATGTGAAGTTTGAAAATAATCGTTATAGCCGTTTTTGAAAAAATTGAAAAAAACTGAAAAATCACAAGAGTAAACACCTACTGTCGGTTATGCGATTTTTTTCAAAAGCTTGTTGTCGCATCTACATAGTACACAAAACTTATATATGAAGTTTAAACGCCATACCTCTTTTCGTTTTTGAGATATTCTGTTCACCGTGCGCAAAGTAGCCTATTCCCGCCCGCATGTGCGGGCGCAAAGTAAACCATTCTCGGCCGAGGGCGAAAAAGTAAATTTTTCTGACCATGTTTACGTAGTTGCTACGGAAGTGCACCTTGTTTTTATTAGATCCTGGTATTATGATAAAAAAAATTTTGTGCGAATGAAACATACTATTTTTGGGTTCAGGGGACTCTAAAACGTGAAGATCTGTTAAAAACTCAATTTCGAATTTTTGGGGTGAATCCAATACTTCCTTTATTGTAAAAGAAAGTAAAAATTTACAGCGATGCTGTTTTCAGATTTTTCCTACCTTCATTTGTTGCTGAATAGTGGCGTCATTGGAGGTTTTTTAAATAGAACAATTCCTACATATTTTCTGGTACCATTTAAATGAGATTTTTTTCTTTTCAGCTTTATAACACTTTACCATTTCACAAGAAAATCTGTGATATCAATAAACGGCGTTTGTTGAGGGTCATTTAATTGATATAATGTACGAATCGTTAATACAACGAAATAAAAATACTCCCTACTTCATTAACCAATAATTTATTGTAACAAAAAGCTTTATTTATTATAAAAATGAACAGTAAGTTTCTTACAATTAATGAATATCACTTCGAGAGATTCCTTTGAGAAAGTAGAGCTGTATTTTGGAACTCTTTAACACGAAAAATAAAAATTTGCCAAAACGTCAAAATAACAGATAACAAACGCAATTTTTTTTTAAATACCATTTTAGGCGATCATTACAGAAATGGCGATTCTATGGCCCCTTTTGCCTCCGTAAAGTTTTACTTTTTGTACACATTTGTCAAATGTTACTTTTTTTGTACACATCTGTCAAACTCTACTTTTTTGGAACTGATCTGTCAGAAACTACTTCATGAACACTTTTTACCTACCTATATAGGCAGGGTCGCAACACTTGCAGCTTTCAGAATTTCACCGGTGGTGTCTGAACTATCGCTATCACTCATTTTAAAAGGCTCAAAACACACGCGATGAAGCTTAATATTAAATTTGACAGTTGATGCTTTTATTTTTAGTTGTCTAAATGTTTTTGTTTTTAGTTGTCTAAGGTAACTATGTTTTTCAAGAAAATGTTCAGAAAAAAAATAATTTTGTGACCAAATGTTTGAATTCTTTTGTGATGAACGCCTAAAAAATGTTGTGTGCACCTCATCTGAATTGCAGCCTCGGCTAACGTCTCGGCCGCAAACAACAGATTCGGCCAAAAAGATCGCTTTTACGGCCTTAATACACAATATACTATTTTTCGTCTCTTTTTAGTTCTCTTTCTCGATAGTAGAAAACATCATGTGCGAAATACGTAAAAAAAGTGTCTTGTTCTACGATCGTGCCAAAATGACAACTTTTTGCACTGTTTCTAGTGTCAAAAGCGACGTTTGTAGCATTCTTAATACCGGGCGACCATAAATAATTGTGATATTTTTTTCTTAGGTTAGCACTGTTAATGTTGGTTATCATGCTGTAAATTTTAAGTCTACTTCAAATTCGAGGTTAGCAGGTTAGGTTTTGTGTCAAAACTGACGGAAAACCTAACCTAGAGTACCTGTATATAATAAGAGTAGAGCAAACGCGGCAACAGCATTTCATTGGTTGGATCTCTTTTGGATCCCATTAGAAGTTAGCCGGGCTCGGTAGCTCAGTGGTAAGCATCCTGACTACTGATCTAAGGGTCGCGAGTTCGATTCCCGGTCCCGGTGAGGTTTTCAAAAATAAAAAAATGCAGATGAAAGCCTCTACAGAATGCCATCATTCGGAAGTGATGTAAAGCCGTGGGTCCCATGTTACTACGATGTGTAGCATGTAAAAGATCCCTTGCTAGGGTTGGAACTCCTTAGTCTCGGCAAAATTCTAAGTAGGACTTTGACCATATGACCAAAGCAGTCGGTGTCTAAGGTACCTGGTACTCTGCATGCCTAGACCTTGTCCATTAACAAACAAACAAACAAACATTAGAAGTTAAAAATTTAGTTGGCACGTGGCTTTCGATTTTTTGAATTAGTGACATTGAAATTGTCAGATTCATTGCACTTTCGAAGTAAGTACATATTTCATTATCATGACCGGTTGTTGCGTGCCGGGTGTAATAACCGTTCAGAAAATGGTATACATCCTGTCAGCATACTCAAAAATCAAACAACAAAACAAATTTGGTTAAACAGCATCGACAGAGAAAATTATAAATCCAAATGACCAAGAATATGTGAAAATCATTTTGGAAAGAGGGAATTTGGAGTACGTTTTAGTTTTCATGTTAGGTAGGAAAACTAGTGTCATCTTAATTTTCTTTTTATTTCATTAATCCTTACTTTTAGGAGTTATTACAAGTAGATGGAAGCAAGCCAGCATAAAATGTTAAGATTGAATCACTATTTGGAGTCCTACATTTAAATATTATTTAATCTATGTACCTCAGGTGTAGATGTGAACAGCAAATGAATATAAAGTTGGCTTAATACCACTGTATTTACTAGTTAATAAATAATAGTATATTGTTTAACGAGTGACAAAAGTAGCATTTTCTGCAAACGAGAGAACAGTTTATCAAACGAGGCGTAGCCGAGTTTGATAATGTTCTCAAGTTGCAGAAAATGCTTTTCGACGAGTAAAACGCTATACTTTTTCTATAACTATGGTTCACTACTACTGCACTAAAACACTACCGTCCGAGAGCAAGGATACTTTATGAGACGTCCTGCCAATTTCGTGTTAATTTTTATAACTATATTTTGCATTTATTACGTTATACAAAGTAAATTTACACGTTTTTGTGCTAAATCATGTTTTTCCATTGTGCTTTGTAAAATTAAATTACAATTGGATATGGCAGAATGCATTTAATATCTGAAATTGCAACCACTTACTTTCGTCACTAGAGACGAAAGTTAACGTTATGGGATATTCTATCATTGGTCCCGGAACTGGCGTTTTCGGTTGGGGTAAAAGGTGACGACAGTTGTTCATTTTTAAATGGTTATAGAAAAAAGTGTATTACATGACATATAAAGCACATTTAGTTTCAACTTCTTACCACGATTAAATACTAAATAATTTATGGTCAACTATAACCTATGACAGTTGTAATTAACTTCACCGGATGAATCCCTTCATTCTATTAATGTAGTAGACTGTGAAATTGTCACTAACTTCGCTTCATGGATCCCTAAATGTCATCGTTTGCCCTACTCTTACTATATGTATACAGGTACTCTAGGTTAGGTTTTCCGTCAGTTTTCACACAAACTGACACAAAACCTAACCTGCTAACCTCGAATTTGACGTAGACTTAAAATTAACAGCATGATAACCAACATTAACAGTGCTAACCTAAGAAAAAAATATTACAATCATTTATGGCCGCCCGGTATTAAGAACTAAAAAGGGACTAAAAATAGTATATTGTGTATCAAGGCCGTAAAAGTGATCTTTTTTGGCCGAATCTGTTGTTTGCGGCCGAGGCGTTAGCCGACGCTGTAATTCAGATGAGGCCAAAAAAGCACTTTTATCCGCAAACGTCACAAAAGTGACAACTTATTTGTCTTTATTGACAAGGTAAAAGTGTCACTTTATCTGCCTAAGCAGATAAAATAGCGACTTTTGCGTACTCTATCTGCCTAAGCACAGAAAATCGTTGCTCTCTTTCTTTCTTTCTATGTTTGTTCGCTATCTCCTCCACAGATACTGGACCGATTAAATTGTATGATGGCTTAAAATTTTGCTAATTTTTAGACTTAGATGGTAGGCCGGTTGTTATTTTCAAAAAGAGTACGAAAAAGTTTTAATTTAAATAAACCTTTAAGCAGGTGATCGGAGCATCTGTCGCCGTGGGTTATGGTGTGACAGCTGCTGTGGCCGTGTGCTATTAGCTCGGGTGATTCAGTATGGTCATATATCATTACAGTAGCGCGTTATTTGAATAAGAGAGGTTGGCGCAGGGGTACAGTGCTCGCCTGTCACGCGGGTGGCCTGGGTTCGATTTTTAAAATTTATATTAATAAAATTTACCTAAATACGTTTGCGGATAAAATAGTACCTATATGTTATTCGGAGTAAAAGTGACTTTATGTGGCTTAGCTGAATTATTTGCCTCACTAACGTTCGGCTAAATAAACTTCAGCTTCGCCACATAAAGTATCACTTTTACTCCTAATAACATAATCTACTATTGGCCGAGGTGCACACATTTTTTAGGCGATCATCACAAAAGAATTCAAACATTTGGCCACAATAGTTATTTGTTTCATTAGTACAAAAAAATGCATGATTTTAGGACAAGTAAGACAGATCGCCGGTCGACGCGCAGCGGAGTCCGGCGAGTCTTACGCGTCCCGAAAACGAATTTTTTGTGCGAATGAAACATACTATTTTTTCTCCAACTACTCATAAATTCGGTAATATGACTTATTATTTAGAATCAAACATTGTAGGTTATATTGTAGAACTGGCATGGCTCAAATAAACAATCACTATAGGGGGAAATTAAACAACAACGACGGCGAATGCCGAATATTGACGAAGCGTTTGTTTTTTATTTAAAATTTAACATGTAAAACCCTATCTTGCGTCCATTTTTGTACTAGTGCAAATATGAATCGAAAAGTGTACAGTTGCCAAGGTAATTGGTGAACATCCGGAAATGGCTTACTTTTTATACAAAATTATTCGACAATATGGCGTCTTATTCGTGTAGTTGGAGAAAAATTTTTTTTTTCTGAACATTTTCTTGAAAAACATAGTTACCTTAGACTAAAAATAAAAGCACCAACCGTCAAATTGCTATGAAGCTTCATCACGTGTGTTTTGAGCCTTTTAAAATGGGTGATAGTGATAGTTCAGACACAGCCGGTGAAATTCTGGAAGCTGCAAGTGTTGCGCCCCTGCCTATATAGGTAGGTAAAAAGTGTTCATGAAGTAGTTTCTGACAGATCAGTTCCAAAAAAGTAGAGTTTGACAGATGTGTACAAAAGAAGTAACATTTGACAGATGTGTACAAAAAAGTAAAACTTTACGGCGGCAAAAGGGGCCATAGAATCGTCATTTTTCTAATGATCGCCTAAAATAGTAATTTACGTTACGAGTATAGAAAGTGGAGCTTTTCAGTACGAGTGAGATGTTTCCGGAAGAGGCCGTTACGCCGAGTCCGGAATTTCGAGACTAGTATGGAAAAGCCACTTTCATACGAGTTCCGTACAATATTTTTTCGTACACTAGCATACAAAACGGAATACTAAATTTATCCTCGTATATAGCAAATAAGTAGAGTAATATTATTATGTACGTAACGTTTTATATGTGTTGTAACTAAGGAAACGTAAAATTCGTACGGCAAAGTGCTACTTTATAATATTCATTAACTGTTAGAAACTTACTGTTCATATTATTTAAAATAAATAAAGCTTTTTGTTACAATAAATTATTAGTTAATGAAGTAGGGAGTATTTTTATTTCGTTGTATTAACGATTCGTACATTATATCAATTAAATGACCCTCAACAAACGCCGTTTATTGATATCACAGATTTTCTTGTGAAATCGTATAAAAGTGTTATAAAGCTGAAAAGAAAAAAATCTCAATTAAATGGTACCAGAACATATGTAGGAATTGTTCTATTTAAAAAACCTCCAATAAAGCCACTATTCAGCAACAAATGAAGGTAGGAAAAATCTGAAAGCAGCATCGCTGTAAATTTTTACTTTCTTTTACAATAAAGGAAGTATTGGATTCACCCCAAAAATTCGAAATTGAGTTTTCAATAGATATTCACGTTTTAGAGTCCCCTGAACCCAAAAATAGTAGTTTATATATCAAGGGCGCAAGGTAAGCGATTTCAGTCCTCGATGATAGTTCGGAGCCCGACCGAAGAGAGGGCTGTAAATCAACAAGGGATGAAATCGCTCTTGAGCCAGAGATATATAAATAATTTTTTCTTCAAACGGCAGTAAAATATGGCATTATACTGCTGGATTGATGATGCTAAACTGTCACTTTATTGCCAAGCGGCAGATAATATTATCTGCCGCTGACGAGCGGCAGACAAAGTTATTATCTGCCGCTGACAACTTTATCTGCCGCTCGTCAGCGGCAGATAATATTATCTGCCGCTGACGAGATCAAGTAATTTTCTTCGAATTTTGTTCACAAAGTTGTAAATAATTTGTTATAAAAACGTTTGAAGAAAAAATACTATATGTTATTCGGAGCAAAAGTATCTTTATGTGGCTCGGCTGTACTTATCTGCCTCGCAAGCTCGGCAGATAACCCGTCCAGCCTCGCCACATAAAATATAACTTTTGCTCCTAATAACATAATATACTATTATCTTCCACCGGAAAGACATGGTGCGATTTATTTTTATACGTGAAGATTTTCCAACTATTAACATTAAAAATCATAATACCAGGATCTAATAAAAACAAGGTGCATTTCCGTAGCAACTACGTAAACATGGTCAGAAAAATTTACTTTTTCGCCCTCGGCCGAGAATGGTTTACTTTGCGCCCGCACATGCGGGCGGGAATAGGCTACTTTGCGCACGGTGAACAGAATATCTCAAAAACGAAAAGAGGTATGGCGTTGAAACTTCATACATAAGTTTTGTGTACTATGTAGATGAGACAGCAAGCTTTTGAAGAAAATCGCATAACCGAAAGTAGGTGTTTACTCTTGTAATTTTTCAGTTTTTTCGATTTTTTCAAAAACGGCTCCAACGATTATTTTCAAACTTCACATGTTTATTACATTTTGAATGTGTATTGATGTGAGATAAACTATTTTCCAGTCGAATACTTCTAAAATGGGTTTCTTTTGTTTTTCTTTGCTATTTTTTTTATTAACTCCTATTTAAAATAGAACACCCTGTATATTATTACATTTTTTAATGGAGCTTAAAATTCTAGAGAAAATTTGTCTCTTCAACTAACGCTTTATTTTGTACCGTTTTTGCAGAATTTGTAATTTTTGAAAAATTTTGACAAATGCTTAAAAATTAAAAATCAAATTTTGGGAAAATGATAAGATCGCTGTAAAAGGAAGTTGTGTGCGTGTATCACTCCAGATTTTTTGTTAAAGAAGTAATATAATTTTCACATTAAAAAAGTTATAGTGATATTATATTGCTGGTTTATTACATTACTAGCTACAGAATTGCGGAACTGGTGTATAATGCTTCTTTATAATATAGAAGGTCCAACAAATTCTGTCAAACAGGTAACAATATACGATAATTTATTCAAAATGTATCTACGGCATAGGAAAAAATGAATGCGTGGGGTTAAGAAAAATTACTTTTTAGGTAAAATCATATTAAGCCCTGACGTAGCTCCAGATGAGTCGACGTTATGGGCACGGTCGACGTTGCGTCCCTCAAGACGAGTCGACGATATGGACACGGTCGACGTTGCATCTCTCAAGACGAGTCGACGATATGGGCACGGTCGACGTTGCGTCCCTCGTTCGATATACGTGTTCTAGAGTCGACGATGCGGCGCTGCAAAGTCTTGAATTTTTCGGGTAATGTCGCCCGCGACGCTACTGCTGCGATGTACGTAGCGTCATTTTATACGAGTCGACGTAGTGGGCACGGTCGACGTTGTGTCCCTGAAGACAGGTCGACGTTATGGGCACGGTCGACGCTGTGGCCAACAAACCTCCGTCGACGTTGTGGACACGGTCGACGTTGTGGGCGTTCAAAATATCCGGTCGACGTTGTGGACAGTCGACGTTGTGTCCAGGTCCCAACTCGGTCGCCTCGTTCTGACGTCACAGCGATGCAGTTCTTGATAAGGGGTTAGCGAGGGTCGGGCATGAGTTGGCGAATGCAGCGCGAGATCTGTGTTATTCTATCTAATTTACTGTCCTTGGCCTCATGCAGTGTTGCCAGTAAGATGAGGCCAACTCGCACTTCAGATGTAACGAGGCGATTAATACCTATATGTGTAATGCGTATAAAACAACAGCGCCACCTGTGCGAAGTAACTCCAACTATGGTATATGTGTGTAGGTGTATGTAGGTTTTTTACACCTCCGAACAAAAATCTACCAAACGATAGAGGCAGTCAAAATTGCAATTTTAGACGTGAAAACAACGCAAAACGCTTTCGCCTCCGAAATCGGTGGCGAACTCGTCAAAACGGAGGCGAACACTACCTAAGCACATACCGTTTGGAGGTGTATGATGTGCTTAGGTAATGTTCGCCTCCGTCTTGACGAGTTCCTAAGAATATATATATATATATATATATATATATATATATATATATATATATGGAGATGTTAACGTCTATACTATTGAGCAGCTGCAAATCCTCATTGGTTTAGAGAAGCGGACAATCAATATGTTTGGAGTCTTAACACGTAGCTTTATGGGGTATCGTCTTATTTGTGTTAACAAAATTGAAATAGAGAACTGTAGGCGAATTTCATAGAAAATACTCTCTCCGTACTATAGAAGACTTAATAGTTCGCCAAACAGTGTGGCTTCAATAGGATGTTTGTCCAGAGCATTTTGTCCTCAACGGTAGAGCTATTTTCGTAGTAGATGGTTAGACAGAGGTGGTCCAATACCTTGGCCAGCACCATCGCCTATATTTGTATTACTGTTTATGGGATTGACTGCTCATATTGTTTATCAACGTCGAAAATATGAAGAGACGCATTACGCAACTTTGTATAAAAAAAATAGGTCACTTAGCCAAGCAGAAAGAATACGCAAGTACTTGAACCAAAATGGAAGACACTTCTAAAGTATTTAGATCTATTTTTAGTTAATAATGTAATATCATAATGGTTCAATTGTTTTAAGTGCTATTGACATCAAACAAATATAATTTTCCTATACGTTGCTTGTGTGAATGGTAAGGAATATTATTAACTTCCTACCAAAATTATATGTATTAAAGAATACCCACGATGACCGTCTTGACTCCAATTTCCATTTAAATTTAGTTAAAGTTAGGTTAGGTTGGACCTACTTCCAGTGTATTGCGGTCCAAGCTACTATTGTATATAAACTCGTTTTTTTTTTACTTCTGTCATTAACGGTTTTCTAGAAAGGTTGCTGATGCGGGGGATCTGTTGCTCTCTGTACATTATTACCAGTCTTCAACCCTTATGTATTTAAAAAATAGAATTAACCAGAAACGTTGTAACTCTCTACTAGTAAAGTCTAAAGTAAATTACAGCAACTTTGATAATAATTATTATTTTGCATAAGATAATGAAAATATTCAATATATACCCCACAAAAAAAACAAATTATTTGAATTTTTGCAATTTTCATTTATTTATCGAGTTCGTTGCAAAAACATATCTACCCGTACTCAGGAGTATCTTATGATATAGATCTCAAAACATGATATCGTCAAGACATTCAATTACAAAGATTAGAATATTGAATTATTTGAAATTTACAAATAACTATTAACTAAATATCTTCGTGTGCACGTTTTCTATGCAATTAATACTTTTTAAATTTAAACAGATTATCAAGACCAAAGCAAATAAATACTTTCATGGTGTCTGAATCTTCCAACCTAACTCCGAAACTAGTTTATTCCAGTAATTCAGTTGCACTTAATATTTTTTGTAAAATTATACAGTCTTACGTTTTTCGTTACTTGGTTTATGATATCGTAGTCAGCCTTGTCAACCGCTTTTCTTTGAAGAGGTTGATATATTGTAGCTCAAAATGATTGAGGGTATAAATGCAATAATTAAAGTATATTACTATATAGGGTGTGTGCTGTAATAGTAGAACTCTTTAGAGTATGCATTTGAAAGACCAAAACAATCTTTTGCATTGCAAATGTGGCGCAATTACTAATACGAAAATTGCAAATTTTTTTTTTTTTTCGAAATAAGTTCATCCTGAACAAGAATAATTTGTTCACACAAATGCCCCATAAGCACTAATCTAAAGCATATAAATGTTTGATTTGACCAATCCATCGTCGAGAATAAGGCGAATTTAAATATTTTGCCACTATCTTGCCCTAATGTGCTGATACACCATCGTGCATATACCATTCTTTCAACAATACCTGTAGTAATTGCCTACACAACTTGTACCCAACCATATATCTCTGCTATGACGCATTATAATAGCAATGTTTGTTGCAATATTTTTCATTGATTTGGCTTGTCAAATTCGTATTCTGAAGTCTTGTACTGTTACATCCGACACACTGTATAATTTAAAAAGTTGATTCAAATACATTTTGCATTATATATAATACTAATTGTACTATAAAATTCGTAAACGTTCTCTTACAGCTACTTGCTAGATATGTATTGAAAAAAAAACGCCAAATAGTTATTTTATTCACAAATGTATTCTGTAGTATCTTTCCTTGGGACACGATTTATTTATCGGAAAAATTCAGTAGACATTTCTGCAATTATTTTATAAACCGGTTTTGCACACATAGAATTATAAATATACTAATACAAAAAAACGGCTACGTATATGTAAATGCAATCAAGGTTGTTTTAGAAAAAACGTCAGAATCTGAGAGGCCAACATCGAAAGCCTTTTAAAAATTCGATGAAAAATTCAAGGCGCCTCAGATATTCGCGATGTATAAAACTGTGTCAAAGGCATTCTTACAAACGCTTCTTTGTTTGGCTTCGACGATAAATAGTCATATTTGGCAACGTAAATGTCGGGAAATGACTGCATCCGGAAGATTTAAACCGTTTCATTTTATTCTCGCTTAATTCGCGAATTTAATGAATAAACTAGAAAATAGCGGAGTGACACGAATTTGTAAACTCGCCGTGATTTATCAGAGCTCGGAGCGTTTATTAAAAGCACTTAATGCACATTTCTGCTGTTTAGAAATATTTATGGTCATGTAGTTCTCGGCTATCATGAAAGTGCAACAAATAATCTGCTACAAACGCCTGGTAATGTAAGTAGTAATGTGCTAAATAACTTGCTAGATAACTGTTGCACTTTCTGCGCCACATTTTTGCGCCAGCGTCTTATCTGAAGAGCCACAAATATGGTAATGTATGCGGCCTCTTCTGTTCCATTCTGCTTTATTTTTTGTGTTTGGATGAGCTTCTAGGAGCCAGGACTTCACACTTCAGCCGCGCACGCTGCATTTCCTGCACTAGGGGGTTTTCATTACTTCCTTTGAAATCGTTAAAATGCTGTTAGAGAGCAATTTTCGGATTACCAATTCACAAACGCGATTGCATTGGAGGCATGTAGAAGAATTTTAGTAATGCTCATCTGACTGGAGTTCCTTTGAAATGCTCTTTGTTATTTGCAGCTGCTGTAACTAACTCATATAAAACCATCAACTGCAGTTTTATATTTTGAAAACGTCGTTTCCCAGTTTAAAATGCGTTATGAATACATTTACATTCGTTAACTCGGTTTAGACTGAAGTGATCGTATTTTAGTATTCTCAGCTATTTGAGTCGTAAACAGATTGGTTCGCCTATAATTTCCCGAAACTGTAGAGAAATACATCTCTATTTATTTTCAAAGATATATACTACTGCTGTGATATTCGTTTGTATAATGGAGATTTAATGAAATAATGCAATTAATAGCTAACAAACTTTAAAACCGAGGGCGTTATGCAACGCACATTTAGGGCCACAGCTGGAGAGCATATATGTGTTCAAAATTGGGGGCATCCAGGCAGAGAAAATTGGATATTGTGCACATTAAAGCTATGAACATATGTACCAGTGACATTAGAGTTGTTACGAGTTTATTATTGCAGCCACACAAGCTCCAGAGGAGTTCGTGCAGTTTATAAAGCATGCACATACTTGGGGGGAGGAGCTGTTGGGGTCTTCAACTACCAGCACAGCTATCGAGATCGGCAGCTTCGTGCGGGATTGTACGCTACACATATCACGTTGATAAATGTGGGCAGATCTTCGCTAATTCCATTTCTCCCCCGTAGGTAACGTTTACACATGTGCAGAAAGGCTGTGTAACCACATCTGGGTTGTGTGTGGTGCGAAGTCCGAGACATGCTAATATTTTTTTGTCAGGACACCGGCATGGATCTGCGTGAGATTTGGGACGTTTGTGCAGTAAAATACGCTGAAGACGATGGTCTTATTAATTTTGTGTTTAGATATAAGGCTTTTGTACAGCTAGGGTAAGCATTTTGGTAATGAGCGATTAGCATTTGTTTTAAAAATTGATTTGAAATTCTTTTTAAGGTAACGTCAGTTTCAGCCAATTAAAGACCTAGAATTAAGCATTCACCTTATGTTTTTCGGCATCTATAAAAAATAAAGGAAGAACTATGCCAGGCCATGGCAAAAGAGAATAACTAACATACGACAAATTATAGTGGTATGCTGCTACGAGTGCAATATCACAACGCTCTTCTGCTTCTCGGATAATACAAAAGCGTTCGATACCGTCAGAGGGGGAAATTTCTAGCAAATATTACATGATACTAACACATTATATGGCTAATTGGAAACCGCTATTCACTTACCAAAGTGAATGTCAGAGTCGATGTCCAAATATCAAAAACAAAGGAGTCATCGAAAAATACGTTCTCTCCCAATACTCGTCAATATCTACGGGGGAATGGATGGTTAGGACACGACAGAAGATTGGAATGGAGTTGCATCTATAGCTTGAAAGAATCCTAGTAGAGATGAGCACATGATTGAGGTTTCACTCACGTCACGCACGTTTCACGCTTGCTTTAAACACTCACGTTCACGCACGTTCACGATCACGTTCGATCACGTTCACGGCGTGACACGCCACTCACGTCGTGACACGCCACTCACGTCGTGACACGCAGCTTTTATTTCAAAATTTAAATTCAGATAAAACAGAATGTATTTAAAACCAATGAAAAAAACCCTTAACAGAACTAAAAATATGTTTTGCACTTGACATAATTTACGTGATATGTTGCAATCAGAATAGTTGACACAAAAAGAAATAAATGAAAATTGACTACAATAACTTAGGACAAGGGATAAATACTGATTTCTCGCAAATACATTTCTTGCAGCTGTCTTGAAGGACATTACTTTTAATACCAAAAGCTGTCATTGTTGCTAGGCAACACTTTTAATCCGTAGGTTTAAAAGTACTTTTTTGGACTACTAGTCTCAGAACACACCGTTATTGGCCTATCGTTAGGTTGTGAAGTTGATTTTCTCTACCAAGGGAGAGAAAGTAAAATAAACAATTTTCACCGTGGTAACTAATAAATTGCTAAGTTACCAAATATGATTATTTTAATTTTGACGCTTTAAAGAGCTGTATTGTCAGGTTGACAGTTAAAATATTTTCGAAATTTGTTGGGAATTTAGGTATTAAGCCGTTTTGTAGTGCAAAAAATAGTATATACACCACGGTAGCGAATCGTCTTATAACCTTCGCGCTTTAGAGACTTCGCGCTGCGCGCTCAGTATCTAATATGCGCTCAGATTATAATACTGCGCTTCGCTACCTTGATGTATAATATACTATTTTGCACTACTAGTCTCAGAACGCACCGTTATTGGTCTATCTTGAGGTCGTGAAGTTGATTTTCTCCACCAAGGGAGAGAAAGTAAAATAAACAATTTTCACCGTGGTAACTGATAAATTGCTAAGTTACCAAATATGAGTATTTTAATTTTGCGTTTTAAAGAGCTGTATTGTCAGGTTGACAGTTAAAATATTTTCGAAATTTGTTAGGAATTTAGGTATTAAGCCGTTTGGTAGTGCAAAAAATAGTATATACACCACGGTAGCGAATCGTCTTATAACCTTCGCGCTTTAGATACTTCGCGCTGCGCGCTCAGTATCTAATATGCGCTCAGGTTATAATAGTGCGCTTCGCTACCTGGATGTATAATATACTATTTTATTATACCTGCATCAGAATCGCCGTTTAAAGCACGCCTGAGCGTGCGAATACAGGCGATTAAAGCTCGCCGAGCTTTAAAGGTTGTCAAGGAAACGACTGAATGCAACAACGGACATGGACGCGACAAAAACGTAAATAATTCTCGTAACTATAGTAGCAATATTATTATGCCCTCTCGATTTATCACGACAAAAATTATTTCTAAGTTTTTAGTGCGTAATTTATTTCCAGTATTGGAGGTATAATAAAAAATAGCGTAAAGTATTTGTGGATAACTGGTCTTTAAAACACTTGCTCTGCACGACGGCGTAGCCGGAGTGCTCGAAAACCCGCGCGTGTTTTAAAGACCTTGTTATCCACTCATACTTTAATATACTATTTTCGACGACTGACATCGAAAGTAGATTTTTCTCACTGTCATTTGACAACAGAAAGTTGACATTTTCCGCTGAGCGTGCGTTTTCATCACTTTGCCGCTCGCCGAGCGTTTTGGGTTTCCGCGTGAACAAAATAGGTAGCCACGTCCGAATGTTTCCTTGACAACGCCCGTCATCTGTGGAAATAATCGCGTCACATGTCATATAGACTGCGTGAGTAATGTTAACTTGATTGTCAATTAATTTTTGCGATAAAACGAAATTTGATATTTTCCTTAGTAATATGCTCAGTCGTCGAAAAAATAGTATGTATATTTCGAGCTAAAAGTGCGCTTGCCGCTTTTGCATGATTGCTGGTTTCGACTTCGTCTCAAGCAGCAATATTCATGCGCAAGCGGCAAGAATGTACTTTCAGCTCTTAACATACAATATACTATTACGTACAAGGATCAACATTTTCAGCGTTAAGGCGAGTATACAAAACAAAACATTACTTTTATTAGAATAATAAGTTCATATACACATCTACACAATAAATTGGTGTAAAAATAAAACGTAATCAACATTTTCATTGTTAAGTCGGGACACCCTGCAGTTTTTTACTTGTTACTAAATATTTAACGTGAAATTAACGTGAAACGTGAATCACGCCTTGGAAATTTTCACACACGTTCACTCACGTTCACGTCACGATTTTCTAATATTAGTCACGTTCACGACGTGACACGCCGTGACCCGACGTGACACGACTGTTTTCTCGTCACGCTCTCATCCCTAAATCCTAGCGTCCTTGGAAGAAGAAATGGTAGACCTAATAAGGAAAATTGAGAAGGCCACTTCCGAAGTCAGTTTACAATTTAGTCGCCCTACGTGTTTCCTAACCATTTTTGACAAAACAGGTCCTCTACCACCACATCTTCTAAACCTAATTCGAGATACTCAGAGCCGAGCTAAACACACAAAACAAAGGTTAATACAAACCCTAATTCTTCCCATCGCAGCCTGCGGATTTGAAAGCCTGACTCTTAACGCAGCCTTCAAGGCTTTGAAATGACGTTACCAGAGAAGTTTAAAGACACCATGGACCGACCCCAGGACAAATGGATCAATATTAGGAAGACTTAATATCCAAGGCAAAAACCGGTTGCTGACAATCATTCAATGAAGAATATTAAGTTTTGTGGGTTATATCATACGATGAGATGGAAAACTAACTATTCAATGGAAGGTATTCGTAGATGAAAGATGAAGAAGAGGCAGATCGCTGAATGGATTTATTGATCATGTATCAAAACTATCAACATTCGAAATCATGAGAACTGCTTAAATAAATACAACTCAGGACCGTGAACCATGAGTCACGACCTTTGGATAACACTGAGCCAGAAGAAAGTAATCACTTAGGATTGGATAGTTTATATTGCCAATTTTGAGCTCGACATTTTTAGAAGACAAGAGTGTGTCCACATCTACAACAACCTGCAAAATTACAAATGTTTATTGCTTTCACATCTTACGACTACTTAATAGTAATATATCTTTGTTTTGATGAATGAAGTGCGTATTGTTTAAGGATCATAAAATATATTACAAAAAAAACTAATTACAGAATCCTCTTAAAAATAATTGCTGGACCGAATTCATTAATAATAATATCAAAAAAATTTTAAATAGAAATTAAAAACCAATCAATTCACTTACAGCCAAATCTCTTCTATACCTATCACAACATTTTAAAGAGGAACTTAAAAAATACTATAAAAACAGCAAAAATCGTAACACCCTCAAAAAACTATTTTATAAAAATCTTAAATTGTATTAATTGTATTGCTAATTACATACGACGAATAAAACAATATTTTAAAAAAAATCCAATAAAGAATCAATAGAAACAAAAATCTAACACTGCACTTTCAGATCATATTATAGAAATGTTAAATAATTTCAATTTAATAAGAAAATATTACATGCAGAACCACATTAAAAAGCAACTCCTTTTAGTAAGCCTCCAAATAAAAAAATCCCTAAATTCGGTTAATTATAAAACAGATATTGATAAACCAAATAATACCTACTACATCTTATAACAGATCCTTTACAATTAAAAAAACACAACAAACAAGATTTGATTAATGGGATCATTTTGGACGAATGAAATTTGAGAAAATGATATCTTGCAAAATTAGTAACTGTCATTTAACTAGTTTTTAGTTACATAATAGTTATTTACTATACAAGTGGGATAACAGCATCATTAATATACGTGTGTTGTGAGAGGACGCGACTTATAGGTTATGGTAATGGACACAAACATGAACAATTATTATTAGATGCTTAAGTTTTTCGTTTGAATTTGGTAATTACGATATGCAGAAGGTTTTTTCCCCAATGTAAGGAATTGTTGCACGTGCAGGCATATTAATGATAGATTAAGGTTCGGTCCACAGCTGCGACTGCGGGCGTATTAAGTTACACACACAGGGCCCTGGACCATATCGTTTTTTGCTTTCAGCTTAATAGTGAATTATGGGGCCACATAATTCACACTTTTCTTACAGGAAACTGGAGATATTTGGGCATAGTCTAATTGGGAAATTCGTCACGCGGCGAAAGCCAAATAGGGATTAAAGTGGCAATTTACGACTCAGGGTGTTAGTCACCCACATCGAGGGCACCGAAAATATTATAATACGATTTAAATTGCGGTAGAAATACTGCGTCATAATGGAAACATTATGATTGGATGATTACCCAGCGGAAACGCTGTGATTGGATATGGGGTGGAAACACCACTGTATTCCCGAGAGGGGATACCCACTGCGAGCGGCTATTTAAAGGGAAACTCGACGGAGTCAGACAACAGTTTTTGGGCACCTTACTTGATCCCTAATTCCGCGGTTGTCGCTACATTTTAATCGACGGGCGAGATCCTCGCTACTGCAGGTTAAGGGCAGACGACGGTGGTTTTCCTTATCCCTAATTCCGCGGTTGTCGCTACATTTTAATCGGCGGGCGAGCTTCTCGCTACTGCAGGTTAAGGGCAGACGACGGTGGTTTTCCTTATCCCTAAATCCGCGGTTGTCGCTACATTTTAATCGGCGGGCGAGCTTCTCGCTACTGCAGGTTAAGGGCAGACGACGGTGGTTTTCCTTATCCCTAATTACGCGTTGTCGCTACAGCAGGTGGAGAGCAGCGGCGCAATTTCCTCCACTGATAAATTTCCTTTACAAACTCTCAAGTCCTTCCCTGCACTGACTAAGTCACCGTATTGCTATTATTACACCAAAAATTGAAGAGCATTACATTGCCCATTAGACTGTGCCCACTGCAGAAAGGTAAAGGGAACACTTTGATTGTTAAATTTAGTTTTGTATACGAGAGTATAGGGTTTATTGCTTTAATAAATGTATAAAGCGTTTTTGGCGTTTTATTTCATCAAAGTGTGTGTATGAGCCTACTTAAATGAAGAACTTGCAGTTACAAGGGTTATAAGAACCCTAAGCGTACACAAGTTACGAGAACTTGTTTAAAGCACTCATAAAATCTGTTAAATTAAAACAAAGTGATGTACACAACGTAGGGGGTTATAGATCACTAGAGGACATCAGAAGACAACGACGTGCGCATTTACGACACCACAAGTCTGTCTCGTTACAGAAAATTGGTGCCGTGACCAGGATTTAAGTCAGATAAAAGGCTCACACTCACACAATGGAAAATAATATCGAGATGCCGGACATAACTCCAGAACAAGTAGTCGGGGAAGACAACGAAGATGACGAAATTGATGCAGAGGTGCGCACAGTAACTGTGCCAAATTGGTTTTTTGAATGGGCAGAAGCCCATCAAACGATCGAACAAGAACAACAAACCGCTCTTAAGGATTTTATGGTCGGAATGATGACCAAGGTGCAACAGATGGCGGAATCAGTATCACTAATGAATTCCGCAACTACAAGTTCAATAGGTGCATCCGACGCAAGAAAATTGAAGCCAAGCAACGAAGATGATGGTGAAAGAAGGTCCGAAGGCGAAAACCAATCCCATATTACAAACGAGCTGGATATGCAGACAACTAGTATACCTGAGACGACACTTGTAACCAGTAACACCGCAGAGGAGAAAACACTAAGGCAGCCTTCAACATCAAGCAGTGCTCCTAACTACTCTATGTTACCACCATTACCATGGCAACATCCGTTTTTACTAGCAACATTACCTGAAAAACCGATTTTCAGAGGAAATTCTGAACAAAACCCAGTTGATTTCTTAGATCAGCTAAAAATGTACTGCGATAGATTGAAACTGGATTCCCAGCAACAGCTAGAAATAGCGTTAGAGTCCCTGAGAGGTCCAGCTCGCCATTGGAAGGCAATTTACGAAAGTAAATGGAAAACCTTTGGAGAATTCAAAGAAGATTTTTTGCACACCTTCTGGTCAGAATTAGAACAATCATCATTTAGAAATGAGTTAAATTCGGTGAAATGGAGACCGGGGGGCAAACAAACCATGCTAGAACATTTTTCATTTTTTGTCAGTCGTGCACGGAGATTAACACCTTCAATTCCAGAACAGCTGTTATTGTCTGATATAATGAAACATTTTCCGGACAAGATTCGTTCACTCTGGGAAATATGTAAAAGCGCAGAGTTAACGGATGCAGCAGAATTCCTGCGAAAACAGGATGGGATTAATTGCGATACTAAAAGCTTCAAAAGTAGGCCGAATCCTGACCCATATATTCAAACCGTTATGACATCTGATACTTATAGCCAAGGACACTTCGGGCGCCCAGACCGGCCAAGGTACTCTTAAATTCTATGTAAAAATGAGTGATTTTGGATCTAAATCAGGTTCGGAATATGAACATAATAACACACAAAAAGAGAAAAATGAAAAAAGAAAAATTATTCATAAATATCAGTGTGCATGGGAACAACAAGATCAATTTAAGTTGTTGTTACATCCAAGTAAAAAGGGGGTCACACACTTTTTTTGTAAATTTTGTGCTCAGGATTATGTGTGAAAAAGCAGAATTGTTAAAACACATGAAAAGCAAGAAACATGTGAATCGGATGAAAAATTACCCACTTAAACAAACTTTGGTTTCAATGGTATCCTCGTCTTCACCAGCACTTGCAGCTGCCAAGAAAAGTGGTGAATTTCAGTTAGCTTTGTGTGGTGAAAAAAATTTGCAACGTCTGGCAACCCTGATTACAACAGCGCCTTCAAGGCAAGGCGATAGGAAACACCAACGAATTTTGGCCCGCTATTAATGTAATTAAAAGAAAACCAAATGAAAAAAATTATTTAAGAATTAATAAAGGAAACCTGCCAAGAGCTCAGCTCGTTTGGCAATACGAATTCTTTCTGTGGACCATTCAAAGGACCCCGGTAACCATAAAGGTGTTGTCCCTGCAGGGGGCGGCTACAACTGAAATGGAAGGTGCGGAAATTGACTCGGGAAAACAATTACGTGTTTTACCAGAGATATTGGTACACGGACCTACTGGTAAATTATTGGCATTACTAGACACCGGAAGCGAAGTTACATGCATATGCGAGGACGAGTTTAATAATGTTATTGCTTCAAATATAAAAATCGAAGTACTACCAGTTCCATCGTTACAGCTAAGAGGAGCAGTTGGGAAACCAACATCTCGTATAAAACTACAGGCGTTAATACCATTGGAATTCCAAGGATTTCATTTATACGTTGAATGTCTAGTTATTAAAAATTTAGTTAAGCCATTAATATTAGGATCAGATTGGTTGACACGGTATTCGGCTGTCATTTATTATAATCAACAGGAATTGCAAATTACGACTTTTCCGGGAAAGACACTAACAATTCCTTTTTACTCAGACAACAATTTTACTACAGATAACAGCGAATTCTTTACCGAGGAAACGCCCATGGTAGCCGCTATTAACACTCAAGTTGCAGAATCTGAAGAAGCTCTACACGAAAAAGCAAGAAAAACTGACTTGAGCACAAGCCAACAAAAAGAACTCTTCGAAATTTTAAAGAATTTTCAACAGATATTTTCGAAGCAACCTGGGCTAACCCATCTATATGAGCATGAAATACGGATGAGAGATGACAAACCCTTTGTACGGCGTTCGTATCCGGTACCTTTTGCACTACGACCCGCAGTGGAAGTAGCCATTAATGAAATGCTGGAACTAGGAATAATAAAACGCGAACCTACGAACTACGTCAGTCCTCTTATAGTAGTTAAAAAGAAAGATAACACGGTAAGAATTTGTTTGGATGCAAGACACCTGAATGAGCACATGATTGCCGACTGCGAAGCACCACCACCAGTAGAAGAGTTATTGCAGAGGTTTCATAATGTAAAGTACATAACTACAGTAGATTTACGTTCTTCATTTTGGCAAATACCGCTGGCAAAGCAATCGCAACATCTTACAGGATTTTTATATAACGGACGTAGTTTCGTGTACCAAGTTCTGCCGTTTGGTCTCCGCACTTCCGTGGGCAGTTTTTCAAGAGCTATGGATGTCATCTTAGAGCCGGAAGTCCGCGAATTTGCTATCAACTACATCGACGATCTAATAGTAGCTTCGCCGGATTTTTCCAGCCATTTAGAACATTTACAACAGGTTTTTCAACGCTTACAAAATGCAGGACTTACAGTTAATTTACAAAAATCCAATTTTATACAAAAAGAAACAAAGTTTTTGGGGCACATACTTACTCCTGAAGGAGTAACAGCGGACCCGGAAAAAATAAAAGCGATTCAAGACTTTCCAGCTCCGAAAAAAATAAAGCAGTTGAGAGCATTTCTAGGCTTATGCAACTTCTATCGTAGATTTTCCTGTCAATATAGCGAGGCTACAAGAAGCTTGACGTGTTTACTAAAAAAGGATGCCAAGTGGCATTGGGGCCAAAAGGAACAAGAGGCATTTGCTAAAGTTAAGCAACTCTTTTTAAACACAGTTATGCTGATACATCCAAGGCCCGCTTTAACATTCCAAATTCAATGTGATAGCTCGGCGTATGGTCTAGGAGCAGTACTTTATCAGGAATGTGAGGATGGAACTAAAGGCGTAGTAGCGTTTGCTAGTCGCTCATTAAAAGGTCCCGAACTACGCTATACAGTAACAGAACGAGAATTGCTTAGCATTTTGTTTGCACTAAAAAAATTTAGGACTTACGTTGCTTCAACGAAAATAATAATCCACACCGATCATAGAGCCTTAAAATTTATAAAAGGGTGTCAATTATTAAACGATCGATTGACACGCTGGGTATTATTCCTAGAACAGTTTGATTACGAAATTAGATACATAAAAGGTAGTGAAAACGTGGTTGCTGATGTGTTATCACGACACCCTGCAGATTTAGGAATAGTAAACTTACCACGATATCAAGATCCAATTATAGCTGTCTTTGCAACACCAGGGTTGCGACAATTAAAAGATAACCTGAAAAATCTGATACGACTACAAGAACAGGATGAATTTTTAGGAAACGTGCGACAAGCGTTGGAACGCCGAGGTAACAGCGCAGACGACAAGATTACTAGAGTTGTTGGCAATTTTAAACTTACCGATGGCATACTTCTACATGACGATAAATTTAAAAAACTCACAAGAGTGGCAGTACCTCGCAGTATAATACCGGAGCTGGTCATACAATATCACCACGAATTTGGACACTTTGGGACGACGAAAATTTATAACGTGATAAAAAACTATTTTTATTGGAAGAATATGTATCGTGATGTAAAGAAAATAATCACTGCGTGCGACATTTGTCAAAAAACGAAGCACAGTAATCAAGTTTCAAGGGGCACAATGGCACCTGTGTTAGCAACTCAGGTGGGAGAATTAGTGGCCGTAGATTTTTATGGGCCACTACTACGTAGCAGGAGCGGTGTGACTTTTATTTTTGTTGTATTAGATGTATTCTCGAAATTTGTGAAATTATATGCAATGAGGAAGGCTACAGCCCGCGCAGCAGTGAAAAGTATTTTAGAGGATTTTGCTTATATAATCAAGCCAGCAACTATTTTGAGTGATCACGGATCTCAGTTTACGTCAAAATTATGGTATTCGAGATTGCAAGAGGCGGGAATTAGAACGACACATTCATCTATCAGGAATCCTGCGTCAAATCCATCAGAACGGGTTATGCGAGAATTGGGCCGTATTTTTAGAGTTTACTGTCATCATCAACATACCACATGGGCATTACAACTTCAAAATATTGAAACATGTTTCAACGCAATTCCACATACGAGTACGGGTTTCTCGCCTTATGAAGTAGTAAAAGGAAAGAAGGCACCAACGCATCTAGACGGTTTTCTAAGTAATGTTTTGAAGAACAAACCATTATCAATAACCGACATTCGTAAAGCAGTTCGCGAAAATTTAAAAACAAGTGCAAAACAAAGGAAATTGCAATATGATAAAAACTCTAGGGAAATTAACTACAGTGTCGGAGATTTAGTACTCCTAAAAACTAATCCTATCGCCGACACACAACAACACGTGTCAGCAAAACTACAGTTAATTTATGAAGGACCCTACAAGATTAAGTGTCAACCACACCCAAACACATGTACTATCACAGAACCTACAAGCGGACGTGTCAAAGGGACTTATAATTTCAAGAATTTACGACGGTACCACACACATTTGCATGCTAATTCGGGCCGCAGCCAATCACGGGGGAAAGATATCCAGAAACAAAAATCGGACCAATCAAAACACAGCTTAGAACAACATCGACGGGAAATAGGGTTGATATACCGAAGTAGAGGTGCTGCGCGACATTCAAAGTTAGAGAGTTCAAAGTTACAGATGGCACCGACAATAATAATACGAGGACGTAATATGAGGGACCCACGGGGAACCGGAGAGAAAAGGACAAACAAAAGAGTACATTTAAACACCATTCAGTGGTACCCCACAACAGGGTTGCGGCCATTCAGCTGGGTAGATTGCCCTGAAGTACGAAAGGATGAAACGGTGAAAAGGAGTAAACCAACAGTTGTTTTATCGCCAGGAGGGAAGGAGGTGGAGAAGAAAACACCAGGCCCAGACCGAGACAACGACTACCTAATGTTAGAAGAAGCCGATTGGGAAAGGTTTATCAAGGAGAATAGCCGTCCGCCAACACCTGATACAAACCGATTCCGAGAAGTTGAGGCCAAATATAAAGGGCAAGAAACAAGGGAAACAAAATGGGAAACCTCAACGTCGGTTTCGCCGACGAAACCACCTACATTCAGTGATACCAAAGGAGAACCACCTGGAGGAGTAACAGCAACGGGAGACAGTCAAACCCCGACCCCAGACCGAGACGCCGACTGTATAATGTTAGACGACGCCGATTGGGAGAGCTTTATCAAGGAGAATAGCCGTCCAACAACATCTGCTACAGTCCGTGGCCGAGAAATTGAAAAAAAATGTCGAAATCAAGGGACAATGGGAGCACAGCAGAAAACACCGATTTCGGTTTCGACGCCGATACCACACACCTTCAGTAATAACAAAGGAGAACCACAAGGAGGAGTACCAGCAACAGCCGACCATCCGAGGAAGAGTAAGCTGCAACGATCACGGCGAGTACGGGGAAAAGCTTCGCGCCGAGCTTATCACGGTGCGTGGAATAAAACGAGTGCGGTGAGAAAAAACAATAAAGTGAAAGGGTGAAGTGGTGTGAGTGTGCGGTAACAAATAGTCGCGTTCTCTACAGATTTAAGCTGCATATAATTGTTATTACTAACATCTTAAATCTGGGGGGCAATGTGAGAGGACGCGACTTATAGGTTATGGTAATGGACACAAACATGAACAATTATTATTAGATGCTTAAGTTTTTCGTTTGAATTTGGTAATTACGATATGCAGAAGGTTTTTTCCCCAATGTAAGGAATTGTTGCACGTGCAGGCATATTAATGATAGATTAAGGTTCGGTCCACAGCTGCGACTGCGGGCGTATTAAGTTACACACACAGGGCCCTGGACCATATCGTTTTTTGCTTTCAGCTTAATAGTGAATTATGGGGCCACATAATTCACACTTTTCTTACAGGAAACTGGAGATATTTGGGCATAGTCTAATTGGGAAATTCGTCACGCGGCGAAAGCCAAATAGGGATTAAAGTGGCAATTTACGACTCAGGGTGTTAGTCACCCACATCGAGGGCACCGAAAATATTATAATACGATTTAAATTGCGGTAGAAATACTGCGTCATAATGGAAACATTATGATTGGATGATTACCCAGCGGAAACGCTGTGATTGGATATGGGGTGGAAACACCACTGTATTCCCGAGAGGGGATACCCACTGCGAGCGGCTATTTAAAGGGAAACTCGACGGAGTCAGACAACAGTTTTTGGGCACCTTACTTGATCCCTAATTCCGCGGTTGTCGCTACATTTTAATCGACGGGCGAGATCCTCGCTACTGCAGGTTAAGGGCAGACGACGGTGGTTTTCCTTATCCCTAATTCCGCGGTTGTCGCTACATTTTAATCGGCGGGCGAGCTTCTCGCTACTGCAGGTTAAGGGCAGACGACGGTGGTTTTCCTTATCCCTAAATCCGCGGTTGTCGCTACATTTTAATCGGCGGGCGAGCTTCTCGCTACTGCAGGTTAAGGGCAGACGACGGTGGTTTTCCTTATCCCTAATTACGCGTTGTCGCTACAGCAGGTGGAGAGCAGCGGCGCAATTTCCTCCACTGATAAATTTCCTTTACAAACTCTCAAGTCCTTCCCTGCACTGACTAAGTCACCGTATTGCTATTATTACACCAAAAATTGAAGAGCATTACATTGCCCATTAGACTGTGCCCACTGCAGAAAGGTAAAGGGAACACTTTGATTGTTAAATTTAGTTTTGTATACGAGAGTATAGGGTTTATTGCTTTAATAAATGTATAAAGCGTTTTTGGCGTTTTATTTCATCAAAGTGTGTGTATGAGCCTACTTAAATGAAGAACTTGCAGTTACAAGGGTTATAAGAACCCTAAGCGTACACAAGTTACGAGAACTTGTTTAAAGCACTCATAAAATCTGTTAAATTAAAACAAAGTGATGTACACAACGTAGGGGGTTATAGATCACTAGAGGACATCAGAAGACAACGACGTGCGCATTTACGACACCACAAGTCTGTCTCGTTACAGTGTGTAAGTTACAAACGAGTGCGTAGCACGAGTTATGTAAGCACACAAGTATATTAATGATGCATTATCACACATGTATTGTACAAAATTTTATCTACGACTGCCTAAAATTCAGAAAAGTGCATGAAGAGAAATGTCAGATCTGTCATTTTCAAAAATATTTTAGTAGGCAATAGTTATTTACCTAACAAGTTCGGGAAGTTAATTTTCCCGAATGAGCACTTTATTTGCAGCACGACCGAAGGGAGTGCTGCATGTAGTGCGAATTCGGGAAAATTCTTCCCGAAAGAGGTAGGTACAATGTTTTTTGTAACGAATAACTCAAAATATTTGAAAAAGTTAAAAAAATATTATTTAGTGTTTTACAACTTTACTGAGTTGGCAGCACAACTTACTAAATTTTTATACGTATCCTAGCACCTGTTAGCTTTTGTTGACTTTTACAGCGCCCCTGGAACACACAATTGCCATAGTTTTTGTGGGAAAGTAAAAAACACCCCGGTGCGGGAAAAGCCATTTTCGGCGCATCGGGAATGACCGGGAAATATGAATTTTGAAATCATGAGTGCAAAAATGTCATTATGGTATTCATTTGACACTATTTCAGTTACGTAATGAAGTCATTACACAACTCAGTTGCGTAATGAAACCATTACATAACTGAGTGGTGTAATGAGCTTCATTACCTAACTGAAATAGTGTCAAAAGAGTGACGTAATGCGTTACTTATCCCACTGGAGTAGATAAAATATATTTTTATAATTTTGACATAAATATAGTATCACTTTTCAAAACTGACTGAAGTTTCAAAACGCCAAACTTTTTTGCAAATAGTTATGAAATGAAAATATTTCAGAACTAGTGATGAAAAGTACATCGAATTGACATGACCGAACCCAGAAAAACCCTTTGGACCGAAAAAAACCGAACCGGACCGGACCGATATCTATTTAGAATGGTGTGGTCAGAACCCCAACCGAAATTTTCGATCTTGTTCTGGACCGGAACCCTTATTTCATTTGGGTCTGAGTCCCTAAGGACTCCAAAGCATCTGTAGCGTGTATTAAAAGAGCTGAAGAGGGCGAAGAAAATAATACTAAAGTGAGCTTGTAACTTTTGAAGTAAGACAGTAGCCAAACTTCTCCTAATCTTTTCAGGAGTTCTTAGTAAATAGAAATAAAAGATACATAATTGCAACGGTCTTCATGGAAGAAACTATCAGCAGCTGCGCAGCTAAAATCATTTACATACTAACAAATAAATTTAGAAAATGATATATACTTCAAACGACAAATATTTAAACATATTGTTTTTACTACTTTCCTTTGTACGAAAACCTGTTCAGAAAATCTTGGGACAAGTTCTAACCATTTGCATATATTGAATATGCAAACAATTTGGCTGTTACTACATTAACAGTTCCGTATATCCAGAGGTTCAAAGAACTGCTTAAGCTTTAAACTTGACTTTGGCAAACGTTATTATCTGGAAAAAATGTCTAATCGTTACAGATATGTACAGCCGCATTTGTTCATTAATCTTAAAAACCACTTCATTTCTTTTGAACGGCTTAAAGAAACAAATATTTATTGAAGCCGCAACCAAGTACGCTGTATAAAAGCCGAACCTCCCAATATAATATTTCACTCCGTGTGTGGTTAATTAGAGTTAAAAATAATTGTGGTGAGAGCAATCGTTGTCGAGGCCTTTTAAATAAAAATGTCGACCCTCCGGGAGTTCTTGTTCGGCAACCAGCGGTTTAATAGCACCAGGAGGAAAGCGCCTAATAAACCAGTTACAAGACGTATTTACATCGCGTCTTTTGAAATTGTCAAGGGATTTTTGAGATGTTTTAGATATCAACATTAATCTCGCGTCAGTTTTTCGATTTCTTATCTGCACTATCTCTACGGTTCATCGCCCGAAGAACGTTCAGCTTATGCTATTCCATTTGTTACTCGTGTATTCGTTCTTCACGCACAATAGTCTTATGAATACCGCCATAATTCAGCAGCTGACACTCTGAATGTTAATTATTCAGTGCTTTGGTCTATGTTTTACATGAAAATACATCTCTGTCGATTCCAGCTCGCGAGCGTCTCAGGAATGCAGCTTAAAACTAAGCGATATTTTTAAAGTGGCCCGAAAACAACTCGCGCCTTCGCCTTAATGGGCGGATTAACATATTTTTAAATAATTGATTAACGCCAATAGCGACCACTTCGACAAAAGCGCTAAATAGTATCGGAACTGCAAATTACGCATTCCACTTTTATATCTCACGTGGGAGATGGTTTTTAATTCTTCTGTTGAAAGCAAGACCTACGCAACTCGCGCGAACGAGATGAAACGAGAAAACAATCTTCTTTCAAAGGAAATACTAAAAAGTTCATTAAATATTCTCGATATTTAAGTTTTGGCAGTAACGAGACTGGTTAGCGAATTGCAAACTTTTTCTAATGCTAATAAAGTTAAAAGTTTGATACTTAAAGCTGAAATTTATTGCAATTTTGTCTAAATATAATGACTCCAAAACAAATATAGTAAATTTTAGAATAAAGGGCTTAAAGATTGGCAAAATAATCACCACAACTACCTAATAATGCAGAGATGCAGGGTTTAGCGTAGGTAATTTGGTAGATTAACTTTTACTAACACCTACTAGCTCTCGGAAGGTGTTAATCTGTTGAACAACTTTTACAAGCTTCCAATTCTCTATAAAACAATATATGCCTCCAAATCTTGATAAATGTTAGTCATCTACAAAATCTAATAGGATTCTACTAAAATGCACAATTTAAAAGTTGCGCTTCTAAGGAGTAGAAACTTAATTTTTTTATTTTATTTACAACTCAAAAGCAACTTATGCGAATAAGTTTAAACTCGACGTGAAGCGGCTTCATTATTTTTTTCAAATCCTGATCTAACTAAAATTCAATTTTTATGTAGGGTGCAGTACCTACCCCCGCCCCCCTAATATTAAGGGCGATATTTTGATTACCTTCACAGTTTAGATACTTTAATACTAGTTATTCTAACTTAGAAAAAAATGCTTCGTATTGAAAAAAAATATGGTTTCCGGGATAAAGGTATTTGAAGTTATTATTAAGTTACCAATGTATCTTTTGGGGTTAAATTCAAACCGTATTTATCATTTAGAAATTGAAAAGTTAGCTATGGCGCGGATTTTTAACAATAACAACACTGGTAGTAGAAAAAGTAGACAACATTGAAGAACAAAATATGAAAACAAACAGAGCAACCTACGGAACACTGTAGTGAATGATAATTATAAAACAACCCACTGGTGGAATGACCATGTTAAAGAAAAATGTACAAATACACAGCATACAATATATCTCTACAGAGTAAGCGAGAACGTGATAAACAATACTACATAGCCAAAAGAAATGAAGCAGACGAAGACATTCGAATGGCAAAACTGAACTCTTGAAAAGAGTTCGGAAGAGAAATGGAATCCAAGTTCAAGAAGAAATCGGAAGAAAATGTTAAAAAATAATTAAGGGAATAAGAGGAATATATGGAATGTAGATGTGGAAAATAGGAAACAACGGGGGATTCATAGAAATAGAGAAAGACTTCTAAAACGTGGAAAAAGCACCTGGGTATACATTTTTAATCATAGAAATAACGTAAGAACAGGAGCAAGAGGAAACTCAGCTAAAGAAGAAGAGGATGAAAGAGATATCTAAAAGGGGCGACAACGTAAGTTACGAAAAGATGCTGAAAGATACGGTACAAATACAAAAATGATTAGATATGCAAGAGAAAGTAAAAAATCTGTAAAGAGCTCTACCCAATCGACATTGTGACACTAAATAATTTTAAAAATCAAATTAAGTTAGGGGTAAATATATTTAATCTTCACGTTTCTAATAAATTAAATACATTTTCAAATAAAAAAAAGTATTGCCGGTGGTCGAATTCGAAGGGCAGGCGGATGCGTATGCAATCCCAACGTTTTGTGGGATATTGCAAGGGGAATGAGCTATTTCTACCCGCGCTGTGAAGCACTAAAAGGCTATCTTAAATAGTACCTTTTGTCGTTGACACCTCTCACGCTGTAAAGCAGAAAGAGCACTTGACTGACATAAGAACATAATAGTGCCCAAAAAAGGTGACAATAGTGATTATAATAACTTCAGAGTAATGTACCGATCGTGCATAGTATTGAAAATACACTCTAGAATAGTGGAAAGAAGACTGAGAGAAGAAATAGACGATAAACTGGAATAGGGACACTTTCAGACATCAAAAATAAACACAGAACAATGTTCTAGGAAACGTTACAGAAAATAAGTTGGAAAGGGGTGAACAGCTATGCCTAGGATGTATTGACATCCACTGCATTTGATACGATACCGAAGTTAAACATTTGAAAAACTAACAATAACACAACATCTTCGGTAGGATATGAATGGATATGTATACTTAGGAAGAAAATGAAAAATTAGATTAAAAGGGAATGTATCACCGAGATTTAAAACGAAAACGTTAATAAAACAGGGTGCTTCTTTTAACCCACTAAAGCTTGAAAGCGTAATCAATCAATGTTAAAGTAGTTAACTTCGAACCTATATACGTACATTAGGTGACCTATATACGAAGATGATATTGTGTTATTGGCCTAGTCACATAGAAAATTAGAGTAAATAGAAAGATGGGTAATTACGATTAAGAAGATTGGTTGGACGAACTAATGAGACCACGTATGAAATACAGTCACCAGAGAAGAAATAGGCGTAAAACGTAGGCGTATAGTACTGATGGTAATGGAAGCAAGTCTGAAAGAAGAACGATGGAGGAGAAGACTATGATAGATATGGGAAAATAGTTTGAAACAAAATGTAGAACTTAGAGAGAAAGATCTAAGAGAAGTGAAAATAATGGTAGTTTACCGAGACAGGTCCTGAAAGTGGATAGAGACCCGACGCTCTAAGGACGTGAGGGGAGGAGAAAGAAGCAAACGCTAACACGTCAAAAAAGTTGTTACAGATTGTTAGATTTAAAATAACTTCAAATAAATTTATTTATTCCAGAAGTAATTGTTTTTTTTGCATAAATCAAGCACAGTTCATTTATGTTAAATTGAAATATCCATTAAAATATCGTACCAGCGATACCAAAATATGTGGAGGTAAAAAATATCACCCTTACTGTCAAATGGAAGTAGAGTAGCTAACGCCCGCTACATATTGATGTAATTTCAGTTATATGCGGATTTGCGAAAATAAATGAAAATGTAACACGGAAAGTTTGAACGTGATCAAATAGGTAGTTTTTGAGTTGTGATGAAAATTAGAAAAACACTTTTCAGGCGCCTAACTTCTTAAGGATGCATTTTGTACTAAGTCACATTGGTAATAATATGCATACCTTGATGAGTAAAGTATTCCCTTAAACAGGGTTGCGATCTTTTAGGTATAAGCTGAACGGAAACGTATTACTAATTTATTGTATGTGTTTTAGAAGTCGTTTTATTTTCTTGAGTGGATAAAGCGTAACTAAAATACGAATAAAATATAACGTTGTATTCAACAACTCAATAAATATCTAAAAAAACATACGTTTGTATTGACAATCCTGAAAAGTCATAGTGTTTAATTTATTATTAACAGATATAAATTTCAGTCCAAATTTACGAAATGTCGTTCACAATTTAAAAGCCAGTGTTGCTTCGTAATCAAGCCGGTTTAAAGGATTAGAAAACTGCAAATCGGCAACTTACGCAAATAAACGACCCACAATCAAAAGTTCAACGTGCGTACTTGCAAACAAAGCAGGAAGCGATACTGTTTACCGCTGAGTAGTTATTTTGTAATATTAGACTCGTTCTAGTGAACTACAACTTTGCACTTTGAAATGTTGATATTTAGTCCTAAGCAATTATGTTTTGTATAAAAGCCCGTCTATTTTTGTAATAAAATCAATCGACATTGACTGTTTGATTCAATTACATCGATACTACCTTTCCAAGCCTAAAAATTGAAGTGTGGGGCTGCACTTCGGGTAGTTATCTAATTATCATCCCTTTAAGTGCCATTGACTACATTGGCTTAATACATGAATGCAGTTTCATTCATGTGCTTAAAAATTAGGGATAAAGAACCAGTGCAACCAACAGACACCTGATCCAGCCTCCAGGCATTTCTGTTCACATAGTGAGAATCTGGAAAGTACCCAGAGATCAAATAAATTTATAATTAGAGTCCATGTGATTCGTGTTATACGTTTGGCAGTACTGAAGTGTATTGTCAGTCATGTCAAATTCGAGGTGTTGGTTAAAATCTTTTTATCCTACAGTAGCACCTATTACCATACATTATACAACTGTTTTCAGTAACTAAAATGAAGTTTTACTCACTAGTGAGCTTTCATTATTTATACTAGGAGTGGGAAATTTATTGAAAATAAACAAAGTAAGTTTTTTACAATATTATGCATTTAATGTATATTTATATTAATTGTACAGCCAGTATTATCCGTTTCGCGACATATGCTGACGGCGCCGACTATTTAGGCACAAGAATTTCTGCTGTATGTTAAAACGTCGTATATCATACGTGAGCGAAATGCCATTATAAACTCGTGGGAAATTGTATCGCTCGTGCTGGGGCACTCGGGATTCAAAATTCTCACTCGCAAATAATGATGCAATTCTCTCACTTATAATATAATCTACTATTTTGGCTTCCTATACATGTAAACAACACACTGATACACAGTTGACATCCACTATAACTACGATTTGACAGTTGGTGTTTCTACGCATCTCGATGCGGTAAAGTCACTAGAAAATGTTTACCTGTCAGAGACCCTTAAAGAAAAAAGTTGCTTTGTAGTAATAAAGGCATTTCTAGAAACGCTAGTTACGTAATTCCTCGTTTAGTTGAGTTGTCAAAAAATAAAAAATTACATTTACGACTTTTATTTTTCACGTTTGAAAGCGTCGACTACAAAATTTACTGAAGTTAGCTTGCTTGAAGAAAATAGTTTTTCATGTAAACAAATTTATAACGGCTGAATATTAATAATACGAAATAGTTTGGTTAGGAAAACATTTTTATCAGCCAATAAAAAGCGAAAAATCAAACAAAACCGAGTAGCTTTATTTGTTGAGAATAACGTTTCATTTGCATATTGGCAAACTTCTTCAGATTACAGTTGATACAATTAATGTAGATACATTATAAACTTCCTAAAATGAGAGAAAACGGGTTAGAATACCAAGCAATGTTTTGATAAAAAATCTTACCTTGGATTGTTTGAAAAGTTAATAATATAATAAAAACACTAAACAATACATAACAAAAATTATTATGAGGGGAGGAATTAAACACTCCCCTTCTAAATGTTTAAATAGAGCATTTTTTGGCTAATTCAAAATTCTGAAAATTTTTAATAGCTGTCACCACAGATTAATATATAAGTCTGATGTGAAGTTAGATGGGAAATCCCGTTGAATCAAAAAGTTAAATATGAAAATATTTCCAAAAGTGGGCCAAAATAAAATTTGATAAATAATAATGAAAAAGACATCAAGGAATTAATATAAAAATATCAAAGCAAAAATCCTTTAATAAATTAATTTGATAAAAATAATTTAAGAGAAAAGCATAAAAAGAATTGAAAACGCACAAAATTTCTATTTTTTAAAATGATCATGTTAATTATATATGTTATGGTAAACAGAAAAAAGTGACAAAAACAAGTTTAATGAAATTATCAGTCTGGAAAGATAATATAATTATTTAGATAAGATTAAAATAAATTGAGTGTAGGTTTTCAATGTCAGTTTTATAGTTAATTGAGTTAGAATTTTGTTTTATTGCAATCATTTCATAAAAAATTCGTTTACTAAGGTTTGATTCCCTTTGTAATATTTTTGGGGAGTTAAAATTGAAATTGTGGTAATTATCAACAGCGTGGTCTGATAAGGCAGTATTGGGTTTATTTGGAGTTAATGTTTTCTTTTTTATTGAAGTTGCATGTTGTGAAATCCTTTTTTTGAGGTACTGTTTGGTTTGACCAATATAACTGGCATCACAATCACTACAATTGATTTGATAGACAATATTAGATTCTGATTGAATTTCAGGTTTATCTTTTAAATTATTAAAGAAAAGTTTACCAATAGTATTATTATTTTTGAAAGAAACATTAAAATTATAAGTTTTCAAAAGTTTACTTAATTGTTGTGACAATTTAGGTATGTAAGGAAGTGATATGTAATATGAATTTTCTATATATTGATCGTTATTAAAAGTTTTTCCTAAACAATTAGGGTATAAGTCAAAAGAATCATTTTTGTTATTTGTGTTTTTGAAATTTAGTTTATTAATTCTAATTTTAATTTTTGAATTTATGAAGTCTATGGGGTAACCGTTATTTATTAATATATTTTTAATTTTTGTTATATTTTCATTATGGTATTTTTCGGAAGAAAGTAAAATTGCACGATCTATTAGACTGTTAATAACACTAATTTTGTATTTAATTGTTGTTTGAGAAGCAAAATGTAAATATCTGTCAGTTTTAATGTCTTTTCTAAACCAGTTAGTTTCAATTATACCAGAATCTGTTCTTATAAGTGTTAAATCAAGAAAATTTATAGATTTATTTTGTTCATATTCAATTGTGAATTGTAGTCTTGGATGATAGTCATTAAAAGTTTGAAACAATTTTTTTACGTTGTTTATATTAGTACCAATTATAATATCATCGACATACCGTTTATAAAAACCAATATCACTCAAATTATTTAAAATTTCAGATTCAATTCTTTGCATAACTAAATCGGCTATTGTGCTTGAAAGGGGTTGTCCCATAGCAACACCAAAATTCTGTCACCAAAATTCTGTTTATATATTTGATTATTGAAAGAGAAAAAAGTAGAATTCAATATGTATTCAACAGCTTTAATAAATTCTAGTTTAGGAATATTTGTATATTTTTCTATTTGAGACCAATATTGTTCAATAGTATCAATGGCTAAATTTATAGGAATATTAGTTTAAAGTAAGACAACATCCAAAGAGAATAAAACTTGATTTTTAGTAAGTGAAACATTATCAATAAATTTTTTAAAAGTCCAAGAATCTTTTACACTATGTTGGTTTTTTTGAGTGATATTAATTAATATATTCGATAAATGTTTTGAAAGTTTATATAATGGGCTCATATAAGATGCGACAATAGGTCGTAAAGGAAAGTCTTTTTTGTGTAATTTAGGTAAGCCATAAATTTTTGGTATGAGTCCATCATGTGTTATTAGTTTTTTATAGGTATTATCACATATGTATTTGTTGTCATTCCAATTTTTTAAAATTTTGTTGTTAAAGTTTTGAATTTTATTTGTTGGATCCTTATCAACTTTGCTATATGTATTTTTGTCATTTAATAGGTTCAACATTTTATTATTATAATCTGTTTTGTTTATTATAACTGTGGTTTGTGTTTTATCTGCTTTAGTAACAATAATGTTTTCATTTTGTTTCAAGAACTTTTTAGTGGTATTTAATTTCTGGAGAAAGATATCATTTTGTATGTTTTTATTTGAGTTTAAGAATTTTTTGTTATTTTTATTCTGGTGATTGGTTAAAATATTACAGAGGGAAGCTCTTATTTTGGTTTGATTGTCTGAATTCAAATTACTAATTGCATTCTCAACGTTCACTATGATTTTCTCATTTGGAACTTTATTTGTAGGGTTATAAAAGTTAAAATTTGGCCCAAGTTTCAAAACATCTTCAACATCTTGTGGTAAAGCTTTATTAGTTAAATTTTTTATCCAAGAATCCGGCTTTTGAATATTGTAAATATTAATAAAATTATTTTGGTTTGCATTATTATTGTGTTGTTGTTTTAATAAAATATTTATTTTTTTCTCAAGTTTAGCTTTTAACTTGTATCTGATTTTGTAATTTAATGAAGTTCTATGAGAAATGAAAGATATTATTAAATTTTGGGGTATTTTACGTTCAAGCAAATTTTTACAGTTAATTACTTTTTGAGTTAAAAAATTTTTGTTACTATATGCATCATTTAAAAGTATAGATAGTGTTTTCATTGCAAAATCAAGTTCAATGTTTTTAAATTTCTGATTATTGTTGATTTTTGTAAATTGAATATTTCTATAGTTATTTTTAAGAAACTTTGGAATTAAACGTAAATGTTTACACTGCTTAATAAATTCTATCCGTTCACTCACCTTTACAATTGAAATGCTAATTTTATTTAACGTGCGAAAACATTTTTCAAAATTGCCGCCAAAATTTTTCTTGATATCGTCGAAAAATTTTTTGTTGATAGGGGTGTGTAACGGGTCCATTGCCAGTAGATCGTTGTCCAGTTGATATTAGTAGATTTTAGAATCAGTTTCCCAAATGATTCGATTATATGTAAACAAATTTATAACGGCTGAATATTAATAATACGAAATAGTTTGGTTAGGAAAACATTTTTATCAGCCAATAAAAAGCGAAAAATCAAACAAAACCGAGTAGCTTTATTTGTTGAGAATAACGTTTCATTTGCATATTAGCAAACTTCTTCAGATTACAGTTGATACAATTAATGTAGATACATTATAAACTTCCTTGGATTGTTTGAAAAGTTAATAATATAATAAAAACACTAAACAATACATAACAAAAATTATTATGAGGGGAGGAATTAAACACTCCCCTTCTAAATGTTTAAATAGAGCATTTTTTGGCTAATTCAAAATTCTGAAAATTTTTAATAGCTGTCACCACTTAATATATAAGTCTGATGTGAAGTTAGATGGGAAATCCCGTTGAATCAAAAAGTTAAATATGAAAATATTTCCAAAAGTGGGCCAAAATAAAATTTGATAAATAATAATGAAAAAGACATCAAGGAATTAATATAAAAATATCAAAGCAAAAATCCTTTAATAAATTAATTTGATAAAAATAATTTAAGAGAAAAGCATAAAAAGAATTGAAAACGCACAAAATTTCTATTTTTTAAAAATGATCATGTTAATTATATAACGGGTGTTCATAAACAGTCGTCATCCCAGTAGGTTTTGACTTCAAAAACGTATGTCTATTATAATAGAGAAAAAATGCGCTATGACAGTACTCAATGACGTTTCATTGTGTTGCACGAATTAATCAAAGACATAACATTTTGTTTTTCAAAGCAACTGGGATGACGGACTGATGTTATGAACACCCGTTATGTTATGGTAAACAGAAAAAAGTGACAAAAACAAGTTTAATGAAATTATCAGTCTGGAAGATAATATAATTATTTAGATAAGATTAAAATAAATTGAGTGTAGGTTTTCAATGTCAGTTTTATAGTTAATTGAGTTAGAATTTTGTTTTATTGCAATCATTTCATAAAAAATTCGTTTACTAAGGTTTGATTCCCTTTGTAATATTTTTGGGGAGTTAAAATTGAAATTGTGGTAATTATCAAACAGCGTGGTCTGATAAGGCAGTATTGGGGTTTATTTGGAGTTAATGTTTTCTTTTTTTATTGAAGTTGCATGTTGTGAAATCCTTTTTTGAGGTACTGTTTGGTTTGACCAATATAACTGGCATCACAATCACTACAATTGATTTGATAGACAATATTAGATTCTGATTGAATTTCAGGTTTATCTTTTAAATTATTAAGAAAAGTTTACCAATAGTATTATTATTTTTGAAAGAAACATTAAAATTATAAGTTTTCAAAAGTTTACTTAATTGTTGTGACAATTTAGGTATGTAAGGAGGTGATATGTAATATGATTTTCTATATATTGATCGTTATAAAAAGTTTTTCAACTGTAATCTGAAGAAGTTTGCTAATATGCAAATGAAACGTTATTCTCAACAAATAAAGCTACTCGGTTTTGTTTGATTTTTCGCTTTTTTATTGGCTGATAAAAATGTTTTCCTAACCAAACTTTTCATAGTTTTTCATATTCAAAAGTTGCATCTCAAATCTATAGCAAATATTAAACAAAATATATGCTATCTAAAATCTTATGCCGCATAAAATAGGTATATAATAATAATAATGATCATCAAAATAAAATAAATATTAAGTACCCAATCGTTCGTCAATAAGCGACTTGAACTTGTTAACATAACTGTCAGGATATGAAAACAAAGAATTTGCATAATATATAAACGTTTTATTCTAAATTCTTCTTCGCTGCGTTTACGACCTTCTAAAGCGGGGACAGTCAAAATTATGTTTTTGGCATATTACTGAAAACTGAAAAGGGTATTAAATTAGAAGATATTTTCTACCAATAGCAGAATTATTCGTGACATTTTTCGATGTTTACAGATTATTTGAATAGCTTGAAATTAGCAACCCTTATAATAGTTATTTATACATCAAGATCGTAGCAAGGCGTTTATGGTCCGCGGCGTGAGAAATAGAGGGGCTGTAACACGACAAGGGCCATAAACGCAACTTACATTTTATGTACAGACCGGAATATCCACAGTTAAAACCATATTTATAATTTTTGGCAAACTACAATGTCACTAATTGTCACTGCTTGTTAAACTGCCAAACTAGGACACTAAGAGAGCCGTAATAGTTATTTCTATATCAAAGCCATTATGGGGATGTTTATGCCTTTTCGATAGCGGACAATATTACAAGTCTGAGGGCCTCTGGCCAGAAGGGTTGTAAGTCGCCCGAGGGCTATAAACATCAAGTAATGCTCGTGGTGCACACAACGTTTATTTTTCCACTTTGAATACGCAAATAACCTTAAAAGCTTGCAAAGCAGCCCATAACGCCCGCTATTTACGCCCTAGGGAATTCTGGACTGCTTTATATACTTTGTATCACAGATATAAACAACCAATAATAAAATTAGTGGAAAATAAAGTAGCTTATGTACGACCGCGCGAAGTTGAGCATTTTATACCCTACCCTTAAGGGCGTATTGTGTCATTTTACAGCCCACGAGCCTTAAAGTACTTTATGGCTCAACTAAACGGCACTAAGCGGTCCTTACTTTACAGACCGCTTACTATCTTGCTGTTATTTTCTTACATACAAAATTAAAGTTTGGTGAAAATAGTAAAGGAACTAAAAACGTTTTTTCAGTAAAAGCCTGCTGTAGTACCATCAGGAACACAGAAAAGTGAATGACTCCGCTACACATTTTATGGAATATCTTAACTTATAACCTCTTAAGTTTGGCACCATGATTTTGAAACACCCTGTATATACAGTGTCATGTTTTTCTGTACTTATTCCACTGATCAAATGAAAGTTACCAAATCATTTATTATCACTAAATGTGTTAGAATACAGTCTTATTAACCTATCGTACGGGCTGTTTATTTAAAAAAATTAAAAAAGTATTTAAAAATTATATAATAACGACTTCTCACAACATTAAAAATTCATAAATACAATGAAATATTGAAACAATAATTATCTATCATTGGATTTCTCAGCATAAAATTAAAATAGTTGCAATTTTTAAAAATATATAGGCACCTTTTCTGAAAATGGAAAGTTTGGAAAAACTTATATTCGATGTGGTTAGGCAGTTTGCGATAGCGAGCATAAAACAACGGCTGTGACCCCTTTAGGCCGTAAAGCACATATATTTCTGCAAATATTTCAGTTTTTAATGTTTGCATAGGCAATTACAAAAGGAAATATACCTAGTAACTAAAATGTTTAATATCATATTTTACATATTTGTTATAATAATTTTCTGTTCAATAATAGCTATTAATATATCTAGGGTTGTTATGAGTATCATAACTCCCGCAGATGTTTAGAGCGAGGATTTTAAGACATTCAAGCTGTTAAGATTCATAACATGCGTGGTTTGTTCAATAGTTTTACCGATTGCAGTATGATAATGGTTGCCCTGCACGGTAAAGGAATATTACCGTACAGTTACCGTTATGACTTAGTTTACCAGCCTACTTTTGTATATGTAAGCAAACGCTTAATATCCTGAAACCGGTAAAAACTGTTAATTTTTGATTATTTTTTCTATAGCACATGTTAGAGTGTGATTTATCAACTCAAAACAAAAGGTCAAGTTTTACTTTAACAGCAAGGGTAGATAAAGTAGCACTTTAACACCAAGGATAGATAAAGTAATTTAATTTTCTTAACTTTTGTTTAAATTAAATATGACAGCTTCGTATTATCGTAGCAACCCAATCTAGCTACTGACATTTTGAAATGTGATTGACTGCCCTTATTTTTTTTTGAAATTGTTAAATTCTTGCTATAGAAAAAAATATTGTATTATACGCGACGATAAAGTTATTATTTTAACTTTATCGTCTTGTATAATAAATTACTATTGATAATTCGAAATCATTTGACTTTGTTGTTAGCTTTATTATGTGGTCGATTTTAAGGACTCATGTCTAACTTCTTTTTGTTTATGCATTCGAGCGGGATTGTCAAGATTCTACTTCTTGTTCTTCATTAGACTTGTTAAATAAAAAATCCAGAGGCAATATCTAATTTTCTGGGAATTGTATCTCACGAGATGTAAACGTTAATCGCCAACAGATATTTTAAATTATTTTAGGCTTTGCGTAGGTTCAAGTTAGTAATTGTTAAGTTGAAATGAAGACTTACAAACCCGACAGGAAGAAGAATTAAACGCGAGAACAAAGAAGTTTCCTACGAATGCTGCGGAACCCGAGACGTATCTCATCAAACGTTTTCAACATTCAGACTTTGGACGAGGAAACAAATTAATTAGGAATCCGTAAATGTTATCTCTATATCAAAAGGCTTTTATTTTAATGAATTTCTGCCTAAGTTCCCGCCTCGTTTGATATTCTTACTTATTTTATATCTCACCCGCGGGAGTAGATCTCCACCAAAAACTGTTGACTTCCTCTTCGAAGTAACCGGCCTAAATCTCACGTCAGCACTCCTCAGCAACTCACCTGCAACAGAAAAGAAAATACAAATCAATCGGTGCTAAACCCGAGAATATTCCAAGTTTCACAATGTGCAGTGACTGCATGCAAACACGATCCATAATGCAGAGAGTGTTTAAAGTGTAAAATCCGGTCGGAAAGTTTAGAGACAAGTTTTTCGTTCGCATAAATTTTAAATTTCCATTTCAGCTTAAGAACACACGAATAATTAACACTTCTGCTCAACGATGGAAGTTTTTTAGTAAGTTGGAAATTAGTTTCGGAAGAAAGAAAGAAGTTCTGCAGATCTTTGCAATTAAATGGGCGAGACTAATAAAATAATAAAAGCACGGGCTGTATTTGGGCTCTGATTGAATAATTCAAGGCGCGGTGAAACACGCGCCGCTGTTATTTGAGTTTTAACACATTTTAACCGCCCTCGTGCAGCTGCCTGTTGTAAAAGTTAAACGTACTTACGTCTCGGAACTGCTTTCATAATAGCTTGCACCGTTTCATTGCACATGAATTTTATTCCAGAGCAATTGCGTTACGTTTATTGAAGGGCTTATCCACTTGGATTTGTATGATGGCTTCCGCTAATGCAACCGTTCTCATTATTTAATTTGGTTTATTCTTCAAAAACGTATGGAAAAATGTAGGCTGACCAGAAAATTTTTATAGAAAAAGAGTATGTTTGATAACTTTGTTGAAACCAAAATTTTTAAATAATAAACGAAGACCGTAATAACGCGCCACCGGCAGAATTTTTATTCTAATGTGGACATAGCCATTCAAAAGATTAAATTTCATTTGGTTTAGACTGCCAAAGAAAAAACACGGACTATATTTTTGCCGCAATGACAACTAAAACGCCTTAAATTTTGGAAATCGATAAATAAAATCAATCTGAATATCCCTTATATTACAAAAGTTAACAGTTATTTACAAAAATTTAAATCTATCCTAAAATTATTACTATATGTTAATTAAAAACTAACCCCACTTGTAGATACACGTTTTTATATTCACTTTTCTGTCAACTCCTCGTTCACGAAAATCGAAATCAAAAATTAACAACATTAAATAAAACTTAAGTAAATTATAGCTAAAATTCTAATTAAAATTCAATTTAATTTTTTTAAGTCTGGTATTTTCCAAGTTCTTTGCCTTCAAATGTACTGAATTAGTAGGTAATAGTTTTTAGATGTTATAATCTATACTGTAGCTTACCTTATTCACTTTCCTCAAATATTTATAAAGTGATCTCAAACTGAACTGAAAGATGGTAGACCTGGCAAATAATTACTAAATAATAATAATTATAAATTGCAGCTCAACGTGTTCTAGAAAGCTAATATGCAACGTCCGTCGTTCATGCAATAATCATATATTATACAACTAGACGATCGAAAATAATCGATTTCGAGACGTATTGCCTGAAATACCATGAGACGTATCGTTGAGTATTGTTTCATAAAGCAATATGTCGAGTCACGAGAATTTTCGATTGTGCAGTTGTATACAGTGTTGCGAACTCGTCTAAAGTCGGGGTAACTGGCAATCCTTTTAGTCAAAATATACTTGACACGAAGACTAAAGCGACTATTGCGACATTAATAAGACATTTAAGTACAAATACTTGCATTTATTTTCTGCCGTTTACAGAACAACTTAAGTTTAACACCGTTACTTATTGACCAACTAAATTCTAAGTCCAGTTAGACCAAGAAAACTCGGTAGGTGTTCTCAACATTTCTAATAAGCCTATCAGAGCAGCTCTCATGTTTAGACTTCTCTCACGTACAGACGTACACGACAATTAATAATAGCTCTATGAATTCTACAAACTTGAAGGTTGCACACGCTAAAATCTGTCAAGCGGTCGACACTCGCAAAGAATCCCCAATAAATTTTACAATTTTTCTAAAGGAATTTGCTCCAGTCGGCACATAATTTTTATGACCGGGTTGTAACAGTTGCACTTCTGATCACGTACTAATAATCTAGCTTCGCCCAAGTTTTCGGCTTACGAGGTAAACGCTGCATAAATTTATACTTAACCATTCTGTGAGATTTGAATATTTCCATCTTCCCAGAGAAAATCATGTTCCAAATACTGGCTAAATACTCTCCTGTTGTAACTTTAATATGACCATTTTGCCTATGTAAGGTAATGGTCCTCTACACCGAAAGGTAAAAGAGGCTATAGATTATGAATGGATAAATGAATTCTACCTTAAAATATTTACGATACAAATTACTTATGGCTAACTAAAGTACAGTCTATTCATACAACCTTGTATAGTTAATTTTCACTCAAAAACGCAAATCGTAACAGGTAGACTATACCATTCACATGAGGTTAGAAACAAATAAAAATGCGTAATTTTCTTCAGTTCCCATGTATTACAACGGTTATTTCAGTAACTATAGCGATATCGATTATATCAACCTTTGTATAACCGCTGTAATACCAACATTTGTATAATCGCAGTCATTAAAATCACACCCTTGAAAACAATACTAAAACCAAATAAATGAATTCAAAATTTAACAAATAAACACCAAATTATGATTCTCCTGTTTACTTTTTATATTATTTTATATGTTTACTCATGGTATAGTCGCTATAATCCACTCGCATTCGTGTTTATGTAGGTTGTAGGTACACTCGGCACACAGAATAATACCTACTCCACATATGTATTCTGCATTCATTAAAAAGTTGCGCGAGTGCAACATTTTCTGTCAAATATTATCCCGCGATGCAGATTTATAATAATGTTTGAAGCAAAATCTAAAGAGAGTTTTAAGAGTATTTAAATGAATTAAAAAGAGTATATTGATAGCTGTTTTATGAAAAGTAAGAGTAAAGAGGATATTATTCATAAAAGAGTATAATACTCTAAAAAAGAGTATGTCTGGTCACCCTAGAAAAATGGGAAGCTGAAATGTGCAAATTTGCCATTGTTGTTTTAACTTCGAATAAAAGAGAAAAGAAAACGTAGCTTTTGTGAAAATATAGTTGGTGTGATATAACTGCTCTCCAACAATGGAAATATGTTTGTTTCCGCGATGCTCGTTGAATTTATGCAAGCCTTCGATTTGCTTAGTTCTGGGAACTATTTCTTGCACTAGTCTAATTCGCACCTTGGAACATAAATTGTATAATATTATAGAACCAGGTTGCTTCTGGCAGGAGATGAAGTTTCTTGGTTGCAATAAGATGTGACTTAGAATGGCCAGGCTTAACCACCCCTTTAAAGACAATAGTAGCCTGTGTCTTTGTCACAAATCAACATACTCAGTGTTAGAAGTATATTAGTTTGATTAACAGATACAAGTCTTTATATATAATTAAATGTGTGTCGTATTGCTGTTAACCTATTATTGACATAGGCAAAAATCAAGACAGTTTGCAAAATAATGCAATGTCGGTACACAATGTGTGTGAAATATGACCCAGTAACGATATCATAACGCAGAGGTTTGCGTAATGCTTTCTTATAGTATATTGCAACGTGACCCATCAACTTGAAGTTAATGCAGAGTTTGTATACAAATAACTTATCTAGCACATGTCGTGAACTAGTTTTTATATTCTAATTGAACGCACTTTTGTGTCCACATAATTTCACATAATTGTTTTATCTCATGGGTAAACATTAGTTTGAACATTGTTTGAATTGAAGAATTAACAGTTTTTCTAGGAATGAAATAAAACTTGTCACTGTACTCTTCACTTCACAGATATGACAGTAACAAGAAAAGTAATTAAAAAGTAAAATGAACATAGCGATGTGCCATCTAATGTACAACCCTATTTTAAAATTACTTTTGTAATTTTATGGACTAAGATACACCTTTCGGTTATTGTTTGATGAATACGACATATTAATTGGATAAATATATCTATTTCTCTAGTATAATGCTTATTGTTGCCAATAACCTAGCTCTATTATTGGTGTGTTAACACTAATTAGTTAGATTATAATCTGTGAATATACATTGTATCTATTAATTCCTCGTATCTGTTCTGTAAAGCTTTCGTTCCATTTAGTCACGACGCTACATCTAAGTTGTTTATGGGTGTAAGGTCTCCAGTATGAGATTTTCTTTATTCGTATATTGATTGGACCAAATTGGATCTCCTATTCCTACATATTGTTACGTTTTTAACGTTCGGGCTATTTAAAATTATACGACAAACATGGGTTCAAACATTTATTTACAAAAATGAATTATTACGATTATTGTTTACAAGCACATGCGAGAATTATCAAGCAGATTACAAATTAATACAGGCACTAACGAACTATCGATACATTTATTTCTTATTACATACGGATTAACACATTTATTTATATCACTCTTAAACACTAACGATTATATATGGTTATTTATTTCTATTAGTTATGTTCACGCGTTTTATTTATCTGGAAGCTCGGCGCTCTGATGCTGAATTCGAACTGCCCGCTATTCATGCGGGCGTGTATTTATATTTCAGGTAATTCCTTTCTAGACTAATCGCGAGGACGCTCGACCTTTCTAGGAACCGCGTGACGCATCCGCGTTTGTTGCCCTCGAGCGCGTCCCTGAAAGCGTGAGTGTCCGTTGCACCTGGCTGTAAGGGCGCTTCCCGAGCATTCGACCGCTGTGACTCATATTTCTGCAGCTGCTTCGAGAAGTTCTGGAACGCTCGCGTATTAATCGCCAAGGCTGCCGACTCATCCATCCCTCGGCCCTCAGGATCGTAACAATATGCATTTTATATATCAGTTTCAAAGATATTAATTTTTGTGCAGTATTGGTCTTAGCAAGTCTTATAGTTTGGGTTTTATATTGAAAATTATTAGAAAAACTGTTACGATTCGAAATTGGTCGGCGTGAACTTTTCGCTCAGCTTACCACAATATTATGTGATATAGTAGACTTTGACTCAAAACTTCCAAAAGGAGTAGTATGGAGGTAAGAGGTATCAGCAGCGATGTTCTATTTTTCGAAAATCTGCGTTTGTCTAATTTTTACTACGAAAGCCACTCGATGTGCTCGGGCCATGTGAAAACTTCATGAATAGGAACCATTGCTCCAGATGCAATTTTCATTCTATCGTTGCGTCACCGCAGTTGGCTAGTGTTTACTTATATATAGGCTATTCCAGAAATAAGCGCACAAATAAAAGTTATAGTACCCTGAAGGTGAAAACTGGCTCAAAAAATAGATTTTTTTATTCTGAGCGTTTTCTTATTTTATTAAAGAACCGTTTATTCTACCCAGAGATAAGAAAAATATAATTGCTGAAAAAATAAGTTTGTTAGTGACACAATTTTTCTAATGTTGCTATGGTTACCAACAATATTTTTAAAAAACAATTCTTAAAGTAGAGTAAGAAGCCGTGGCGTACTGCATTGTATGCCAATTTCCATATTATTTCAGAAATTACATTAACTCATTGGCTCCTCTTATGGGCTATTTTTAACACTTATTTTTGGGACACCCTATATACTTATATACGTATATACTCAATACATGAGATAAGCTATTTTCGCGATTAGTTGCAAGTGGATCGTTTTTCGTTCTATTCCTTTTTGGGTTTTCTTTGTTTGCAACGTAATTGTTCTTGCCGACGTCTGCTGCCTTTTGGTTCTTCTGTACATTTTGGCGTTCATCGTTCGAAATAGTTGCACTCGCCGGTAGTTTCTACAAGATTGTTCAGGTTCGCCGACTGTAAAAACTGCTCGCTGCAGACTTTGAACATTCTCTCCTTTCAAACAAAATTAAATAATATTTTTCGCTTGGTACCGTGCCAACCTTTCGATTTTATGCAACCTTATCAGTTGTAATGAGAGTATCAGACGGGTTGCCTAATAGGCTCCACTTACTCATATTATATGGCGATCAAAACACGAGGCGACGTTGAAATTTGACCGATAAAATTATAAATTTTTATATGAAATCGTTGCGTTCTACAAGGTGTTGTCGATAGCATCATTCGCAAAACGCATTAATCCGTCGTTTTGTGCGAGCATTAATAGCAATCCTTTATTGAGGTCCTCGAATACTTTTCACTCGATCGATTCCGCACGGGATCACTGAAAACAAATAGTTATTAACATGGTTCCGTATATTATTCGTGCACTTATTTTTTTGTATTATTTTTCGATTAAATAATTATTTTTCTAGGTGCGTTTTGTATTCGCGGGCACAGCATGACTTGTAATTTACTCGTAATGCGTCGCTTTGCTTAACCGGCACAGCAAGTGTTTTCTTCGCTTAGGTCTTCCTTATTCGTTTGAACCTGTTTCGCCTAGCACACTCGCTCGCCGTGGTTCTACGAAGTCCGATTCTGTAAGGTACTGAACCTGGCGCTTTTATTAATTGTTATCATTGCATTCGGTTTGAGTTAGTTGTTTGGAATAATAAACTTTATGATGATACTACCAGGCATTTTCATTAATGTTAGGCTCTACTTAATACTGGTGTAGCAAAATTGCCTTACGTGTAAAGCGTGTAACAGTGTCTTAAGGTATCTCAAACCTCTACTTCTGAAGTGAAAAGACACCACTTGTCCATAACGGGTAAAGGTAGCTTACCCTTTTCCAGAAATCCGTAATTTTTAATGTAAGCTCTGCATCGGAAAGCAGCGTTACCTACAAAACAGTGGACGTTCGAAGTCAATTGTGTGTGTTGCATTAAGAAAACCTTTTAACGTCAAAAATTGTATTAGTGTACGTCGCTCGAAGCGAACTTTCTAAACGTTAATAACTGATTTGTCGAACTGCAGGTTCTCCAAACAGCGCGTATTCCATGTCATCACAGCGTGAGGGAGTCAAGCAACAAGGACACTACGGGTTGCGATCTCACCTTCTGCGTAATGTGACCGGGTCATTGCAATAGGAATAAACTCCTGGTCATCCCACTCAACGAACAATGGACCATACACCCGAGACGGGCCACCTGCGGGGAAACGGCGAGCAAAGAAGTAGTTACGGAAGTCGCAGGAAGCCGACAATAAAACCGAAACCCTTGAACCTATCACAGCTGACAACAGGTATTGTCCTTGATGAATGTCCCGAGAGTCCTATGGGCAGGCGTTCTTTCAGGAATCCTTTATTCTTGCGCAAGGGAACAGAATAGAAGACCAGACAGGCTGGTGTCTCAATATTGCGTCTCCATACTCCGTCTTGTTTACTTTAAACTAATCGACTAATCGGCTTTTGGCCAAATTCCATAGACTACTTTTCGAGTCAAGTTCCGGTGTTCGGTTATATAATTCTTCATATTCATGTAAGGTACTCTACATTTTAACGTAGTTCTATATGTTTGTAGCTTACTTCTCCTATTAATTTATAATCAAAAACAAATTCGAATATTCAGACAACTGAAAACTGGCATTCCTTCTAAGGTACAAATTCAAATATTATGTTGTGATCTATAATATCCTAAAAATAGCGTCTTATAGCTTGTTGACCCTGTTTCAAGATTATAAATCCTAAAACTTTAATTAAACCATTTATTTTATGTTTTATAGTATTTTGCAATGTTTAGTAAATAATTATCAAGGAACTAAAAAATATAGTAAGCATCCTTTTGAAGTTAAAGATCAAATTCTGTATTTATGAAATGCCATAGCACAAAATCTGAAATTAAAGTCGTTTCAGCTACCATTTCTCACTGCATAATCTTCTTAATTGCTACAGAAACTAAGTTTGAGTTGTGGATTAATTATTTAGTAGTTAATTTCAGTTAAGGACATATTCATCATCGTTCTTGCTAGATGATGGAATCTCCAATTACAAGAAATCGATGCAAAACCACCACCTTGACTCTTCTGAATTAATCGATGCAAAAATTGTACTGACGCCTCTCTCGCTGCATGAAAATAATCTTTTATAGCGGATAACTCGCTAACTCGCGCCATAAGTTATTAAATTCTGCAAGTGTTTGTGTTTGTTCTGTCGTTTATACCCCTTAATACAGCAGATATTCGCTAAAACGAGTACACCTGTCAGCGCTGTCGAGTGACATGATTGTAGCTGACAGAAGGGTTAGGGTGGTGGAGTACGCATAAAGGCTCTGATTGTCTGCGATCCTGGAGAGGTTTATTGTCGGTAGTGTGACGCGATGGCTGTTCACACCTACCGGCCACTTAATGTTCCCCGATGTCTGCATGAGGGTCGCATTTGATGCAGCATCCCATTCCATCCTTTATGATTGTTTCATGGGACGTACAGTTTTCGACTTCCGCTTCCACAGTCCCCTTCCGTAATGAGAAATACTATTTACGAAACGGTCTGGATGCACGGGGCTCGAATTGGTGTAAATGAGAAACTGCTGGATTGCTGTTGTTTATGGCTGACGCCCTGTCCAATTTTAGGTGTTTCGAGAGAGGCACGGAGATGATCTTGGTCTCACATTGCTATTAGTGGAATTACTTGAAGGTTGATTACGATTTCCTCTACCCTAATATGGTGGACCATGTTGCTATATTAAGTTGCAAACACCCTTCTCCATCGTTATAGATTCGACAATTTTTTTGTCAGAGGGCAAGGAATGTAGCTTAAGTTCCTCTGAAGTACTTTTCTTATAGAATGACTACCGAAATTTATATCAGCAGCATCCATTATTCAATGAAGAAAGGTGATACATAAATCAAACGAAAAAACAGTATATAAAGATAATATTTTTCAGTTTCAATTGAATACACATATAGTATATTACGAAACAGAGAGCATCAAAATATGGATACATCACATGCATGACCAACAAACTATAGCAATTTATTTTACACAGTTTTACAGTGAGTCAAAAAGAATCTGTTAAAGTTATATTACAAGGAACTTGCAATTTTCGTCATTTTCACATTATTGCAGCACCTAAATCTCAAAATATCAACAATGGGGTAGGGTTACAGGTATTGTGAAATATCGGGATATATCAAAAACTTTATCAGAATACAAAAATTAAATTAAACCGGATTAGTGAATTAACCTAAATCGAAGGTGGGGGTAAATAAGGGTAACCAGAGATTTTGTTATAATTTACAGAGTAATGTATCCTATAAATACCGAGCGTAGAGAATTAAAACATATACAATATATTCGTTAAAGTTGCAACTACGAAGATTAGATTAACTACACCCCAAAATCTATCTTTATAAGATAACGTTCAAATGGCAGCGTTAAAAATTTTCCTTTCTTGCACTTAATTTCTAAGCGTGACATTTTAAGTATTTTTAAAGTCAATATTAAACTGTCATCATGGTGCATTCGTATATATTTAATTGATAAAAGCTTATATCCCTAATATATGTAAGAAGTGCAGGCCTACTGGTCCATCGCGTCTATTGACTTTTTGCGACTGGTTGTTGCTTCTTTCCAGTTTCGTATACATATCTCTCTAAGATCATTTTCTACTGCTTCTATGCATTTCTTTCTGGGTCTGCCATTTTTCCATTTATATTACCTGCTTGCTTGGGTTACTCCTCTTGCTGTTCTTGCTGTTGCAAATCGATATCTGTTTTTGGTAGAGCTCCATTAATTCTTCCATTGGTTCTCCTTTCCACACTTTACCTTGTGTTATTCCTCCATATATTTTAAATACCTTATTTCCAAATATCAAAATTGTATTCTAAATTTGTAGTTAGGATTCATGTTTGACATCTATAACAGTTTCAATAGGAAACTACTCCGGCACTTCTACTTTATTTAACTGTTTGTTCTTTATTTCTTTCTTCTTTCACTTTTATCTGCTATTATCATTTCCTAGAAAATTGAAACAATATATTTTGTTTTTCTCCAACTATCTTTAGTCCTCTCTGTGTCTTCTAATCATTTACAATTTTATTTTTTAGTTCCTGGTTAGATCTTTGAATTAGGACTACGTCAACCGCATGTTAGCCGTTGAACACTCCAAATACTTAATAACACCAAAAAGGTATACCAATTACAATAATCTCACACGTCAATATAAGCAGAATAGCGAGCAGTGAATACACAAAACAGTCCTTTAATAGCGTTCAACGGCCGATTGCGCGATCAAAATCGAAAATGGTTGCCATCAACTGGTTCTTCAAAATCTGGCAAACCAAAGCTGGACGATTCCTCGGTAATATGGTACACGCAACTTATATTGAAGAGAAATCCCTTAAAATTATCTTCAGCAAAAGCTGGCTTCTTGATAAACTATAATTTATTGTAGCAATAACAAGACATGCATATACGACGCTATCAAAGTGACCTTGATTGGTAACAAATGCAGGTAAATAAGGTATACCGAAATAAGCAATTGAATTTTATGGTAGTTATAATATTACATACCCGACGTGATCGCATAACGTTCACAGTGTAACGTATGCCTTTTAAAATGTAAAATTAATAATATTAGTCAAAGGCAAAGGTGCATATAAATTTTAGTTTTTATTCAACAATTCCATTGTACGTATTAGAAAATATTAAATATTAACGATTGAATTCTAATCAAGCCTGCTCTTTTTGTAGTTTAAATTAATTATTTAATGTTTTAACTGGCTTCACTAGAAAGAACTGCTGGAGTACAAAATCAGAGCTATATAAGCATGACGTATAATATAAAACCAATATAATTTTGCAAGTGTTCTAAATCTATTCACTCGAGACAAATAACGAACTTTGACTTAATGAACTACCAATTGTGGCACATAAATGCAACGAAGTAATTAAACTAAAACTACCAGCTCGTAGCAAGCGTTACACATGGTATAACCGCCATAAGCACGATTATATTTCACCAACGTCAATTCGTATTCTTATTCACGACGATACATTTTTGAATTGTGATGAATCAAAATATAGGGTGATACCTTTATCTTGGTGAATCCCACGTCGATAAAAAAAATCAACTACAATCTCGCGTAGATGCTGGTTTGGGTGCAGACTATACACGCGAAATCAAAACTGGAACGTAATCGCAACAAGATCCATAGAATTCACAACAACAAAAGAGTCAGAAGCAATTTGCAAGTTTAGAAATTCCTATCCCTAAATCGTCATTACAGTATGATAACATGCAAATCTATCAAACTAACAAGAAGAAGAGCCATTAGGGTACAGGCGGGGAGTGGCTAAAAATTACTCACGCCTGACGAAAATTGGCTCGACGTTTTGTTCCCAAACTTGTCAACAAAATACATCTAAAAGTGGGACAAAAATTGCATAAGGTGACCTACACTAGTTCAACAACTACACTTACTCTAATCTGCCATCTCCCAAATCCACCAGCTGGTGTTTCTATATTTCCTCATACTAACCGAAAACTAAAGAACAGAGAACCAATGAGTAAGCACCAACTTCAAATCACATATCTCTCATAACGCGTAGGACACAAAAGTCTCCGCAGATTTTAAAGGATTGTCATGTCATCCTCTAGCTAACTTTCAAAATGCGGCATATAAATACTCCTAATTATAAGCCTCGAAGAATGTCTACATATAGGGTTCTAAGGTCTTCCAAAGAGCTTGCGCACGTAGTAATCTCTCAAAAAACTGGCGACACCCGTGACTGCTTATTGTCTGGGAAGTCTGAGAAATCAGGCAGTTAAACGCTTATCAAATTTTGAAGCAACAGACGATGGGCGTAGCACTATATAGAATGGGTTTGCGACGTTGACGCACTCTCTTACTTCATTGGAAATCGCGTTAGTGTTACTATGGCTGTTTTTACAATTTTGTACTTGTATACGTTTTATTATTAAAGTAGTTTGTTGATTTACTCGATATTTTATTTATTTACGTGTGTGAGTACAGTAGTAGTCAATATACTAAGTGACTACTTTGGTGACCACTGAAAGTCTCATTTTAATTCATCTTTGATATTTGAAATGGAACATTATAATCGCTATAATAAAAATACAGATGTACATAAGTATGTGCTCTGTTAAGCAATAAAAAAATCGTTTACTGAGCATCAGCGTCTGCCAGTGCAGTAGTAAATTGGAAAATGCTGTTACATTCTGCAGCACAATAAAAACAACCTTTCGTCGTTCAAACTTTTTATGAAAC